>CAMZMU010000095.1:27121835-27721835 GCA_947311845.1 Poa pratensis
GGAATTAGTTCGGCGATGAAACAGCGGAGCAAGCGGTACGAAACAGTACGAAAGCAGAAACAGGAAACAAATCGTCAAGGAGCCCAGTATACGCAGGCCCGGATCGTCGCCTCAAAAGCGATACACAGGAGTTTCTAGTTTTTTTACGGAATTGCTAGTTCTCACCCTGAGTGCGAACTCACCAGTTCTCAGTCACCCTGACTGCCGTTAGATCTGGTGTGGTAGATTTGTGCTCCGCGCTTGTTGTGGGACCCCGGACTAGCTATCCGAAATACCCTTGTGCCTACAACATCAGCGATCCCATGATCAGTCTGTCGCTCAGCACAATCGAACTGGTATCAAAAGAACACCCATAAATACCGAATGAAATATTTACTTGATTGAAGCCATACTCACGTCAGGTACTTGCAGCGAAATCACCAAAACAACGTGGAGCCCAAGTCATTTGCCAACCCTACAGGCAGCTGACTGGGAAGCGCCCTAGTTCGCATTGACGTCAGTGAATGCCCTTTTTCTCTTCGAACTGCTCCTCTTCAAAACCTGGCTAAGACAATAGCCAGGGACGAACCAATATGAGTACATTTGAATGTACTCGCAAATTACCCCCGAAATGAGCATGCACTATTCTTTTTTATAGTTTAAAATGAAACTACGTTTGCTTTGAAAACTCTATATCCTTGTTGAGAAAGAGAAGGGTAGACTTTTGTTTAATAAAACTTTGTTTTGAAACTCTATATCTTTATTGAAAAAGAAAGAAGGCTTTTAGAGCTTTTCCGATGACTCTGTCTTTGTAAGAAGTCTCTTTTAAAAACTTTTCCCGAAAATATATCTTTGTTGAAATAGGTAAGAAGTTTCTTTTAAAACATTTTCCTAGAAAATCACCATTTTGCTTATTTCTCCAAAACTCCTCCTTTTTTGACAAAACCCTTCATGGTCAAATCATTTTCCAACAACTTATACAGCCCTTCGGTATAATTGCCTAAAACATTTTCCACTTTCAAATTACAAAACTTTCACTTCTCGACCATAGTCCGTCATGGTCAAATCATTCTCCAGCAACCTCATACCAGCCCGTCGGTAGAGTTGCAGATACAACACATCTCCATTTTATTTTCAAATCTCAAAACTTTGCAAAACTTGCACATAGGTCAAAGTAGGGCCCCCCAACTGTCCATATCCGAGGACTCGGCTATTCGAATAGTTTTAACCCTCTGCAGAGGTAGCACACTTTTCCCCACCCATCCGGTAACTCATCGTGTCAGCCTCGTTCGCCATACAAGGTGTATGCGAAGTTGAGTCACCGACCATAGCCTGTCCTTTGCTCATAGTATAGGACCCTGCCGCTATGACACTTTCCATCAACACTTAACCCAGCCCATCGGAATCTAAGTGTGAGGACTCTTAGTTCTGCCCGACGATTTATGGTGGAACCTTCAATCCTCCTCCTTATCTTTCCATAGTTTTGAGCGAGGACCCGGGTCAGGGGTAGATCAACAAACCATCCCCTCATGGAACGAGTCATCTCCGTTGTTGAGGCATCCCATACTAATAAGAGCAAATTATATGACTAAGCCCTTGCCCATATGTGGGTAAATGTGGTCGCACAGGTTATCGGCTGGTCGACGTAAGTACAAGGACACAATGTGCTTTTATCAAAAACCATCATTCTCTTCTCCACTTCAACACCGACATCTCGGCATTCCATATCCACACAAGTATTTCAAAGGAGTTTTGAGTAAACAATATTTTTCCCATCCTATAGTTTGGAATAGCATTTCCATCTAATATCTCCATATAGGGTGTCAAAATAATATACTTGTATTTTGGAAAAAGGGTTTTCAAAATCATGCTTTGGTGGCAAACACCACATAAATCATCCTGCTCTTTATAAGTAAAACATGTGAATCAAAATAGATGTATATAGGTGCAAGCTCAGAGAGTAGCTTGCCTGATTTCAGCATGATGTTCCTGGACTTCTCCTCATTGATCAAAGAAATAAACTCTCATCCTTCTCCGATAAATCCTTTCCAAATACCACCCCGGTAGCGTTTATCTCTAGCGTCGCAACATGAAAATAAAACAACACGCAATAAGCAAAACCAAACCACAAGTGGTATACAAACAAGTAATCAAACCACAACATAGCACTAGTTTAATCAAGCAACAACTAAAGCTACTCTAAGACACTTCAAGGAAAACTGACTTAATAACCGCTTAGAAACAATTTGTTTAATAAAGCTACAGCAATCATAATATAAAGATGCACGTTAAACTAAAAACAAACACTTAACCACGATCACCACACTTAGCTAAATGCTATCAAGTAATTATTCACATCAAGCAAAACAACACATAACCACATGTTTAACTCTATGCTTAACAAAACAATTTACTTAACAAGCCAATTTACTCAGAAAAAATAAAGGCATTATACTAGCAGGGTAGTAGTAACACCATATACATGCCAAAACAAGAGGGCACAAAGACATCCTCAATTAAGGTACCTAACAAACATTTTTCCCTAAACAGGAAATACTTCAGACAAAAGTTAAGTCATTAAATATTATCTGCAGGTTAAAATTCTTTACCAAGACTAGGTGTTGATATAAAGCAGCTAACAAGCAGCAAGCTGGTGCAAGATTGTATCTAGCAAAATGCTTGACAACTCATAACACTATTATTTTATTACAAACATGGTTAGGGTAGTGATTAGGCATCTTTTAGGGATTACTTCAATTTGGAAGGCTAAGATTAATTAACAAACGAAATCAACCAGTGGCTAACATCTTAGTTGAAAGTGTTTATTTGACTCATGTAATTTATTTAACACACCAACACAATCTAACAAGTGCTAAGTTTTTCAATCACCACTTAGCACACAGGCTTTGCTTCAAACAAGTTTAATTCTAACCACTAACAGTACTAACATATTATAACATGATAAACAATAATAACATGCAAGCAAAAATAAGGAAACACGTCACAACAGTGATTACCACCCTACATATGCTAGGAACCACATTTGTAACAATAAAGTTATAAACACCATTTATAAAGGTCTAATAAAAATAGGCAGAAAAGGCCTAAACCTTTAATTATCACCACAGTCAATCAATGACTCCTAAATTCAAACCAAGCTAGGGATATGTTCTCCTACACATATAGAAGACAACCCAATTGGATTTACTCCAAAAATCATCTCACAAAAATCTACAAAAATCACCAAAGAGCTACTGGTGGTTTTATTAAAAAGAATAGAACTTTTGTTTTATACTTCAATTGCATATAAGACCAACAGATCTGGAAAGGCATTACTTCAAGCTTTCCATAGAATTTTAGTTTGCAAATTTTGGAGTTATAAAACTCTAGATATTAATATTTAGTGAAAAAGATACTTTTTACTAGATTTAATCTAGACAGAAGTTAAAAAATATTTTTGCAAACAGCCAGTTCTATCTAATCAAGAAATACATGATCTCTACAAAATTTGAATCACTCAATTATCTATCATAGACCTACCACAAATGAATTAAACCTACACTGCAATTTAAACAGGAAACCAAAACAGATATTAGATCTCCCTAAAAAAAAAGGAATGGGCCAGATCTGAGCAGATCGGGCAGCACAGTGCCGGATTCGCCCAACACTCCACAGGGCGCGGGGAATTTAAAAAAAAACTGGATTCAATCACGGCCGTTGATCAGGGATCCGACGGCTGCTGTTCTCATTCTCTTCTCCTTCCTCACACCACGGGAGCGCACAGGACAGAGAGAGAGAGGTGGCTCGGGATGAGCTGGATGCTCACCGTGGGGTGGATGGGGTTCGATGGAGAGTGTACAGGGCAGCGGAGGAGGTCTGGGCGGCCAGCTGGCGGTGTTGCAGGGCTCGGGGACATCCAGCACGGCGGCGGTGTCGAGGACTGATACGTCTCCAAGTATCCATAATTTATGCTGTTCCATGCTTATATTATACCATTTGCTACATGTTTTATTTAAACTTCGTATCACTTTTATGCATTTTCTGGGACTAACCTATTAACAAGATGCCACAGTGCCAGTTCCCTGTTTTCTGCTGTTTTTGGTTTCAGAAAGTTACTTCTGGAAATATTCTCGGAATTGCACGCACAAACAAAAGGCCAGGTCCCTATTTTTCCAGCACGTACACGGAGTCCGAAGGAGAACGAAGGAGAGCCACGAGGTGGCCAAACCACCTGTAGGCGCGGGCCCACCCCCTGCCGCGCTGGGTGTGGTTGGGCCCCTCGGGGGTCCGCCGACATCGCCCCTTCGCCTATTTATTCCCCGGGACGCGAAAACCCTAAAACACCGAGCCTATCATCCAGAACATATTCGCTGCCGCCGCCGTCGTCAACCCTAACTCGGGGGTTCCTGAAGCTCTTCCCGGCACCCTGCCGGAGAGGGGAATCATCACCGGAGGGCTCTACATCGCCATGCCCGCCTCCGGAGTGATGCGTGAGTAGTTCATCCTTGGACTATGGGTCCATAGCAGTAGCTAGATGGTTGATGTCTACGTGTGCTTCTATTCTTGTAGACAGTGTTGGGCCTCCAAGAGCAGAGGTTTGTAGAACAGCAGCAAGTTTCCCTTAAGTGAATCACCCAAGGTTTATCGAACTCAGGGAGGTAGAGGTCAAAGATATCCCTCTCAAGCAACCCTGCAATTAAGATACAAGAAGTCTCTTGTGTCCCCAACACACCCAATACACTTGTCAGATGTATAGGTGCACTAGTTCGGCGAAGAGATAGTGAAATACAAGTGATAGGATGATTATAAGTAGTAACTGCAATCTGAAATAAAGATGGCAGCAAGCAAACATGTAGCAGAACTTGTTGTAAACGGTGTTTCAATGCTTAGAAACAAGGCCTAGGGATCATACTTTCACTAGTGGACACTCTCAACAATGATCTCATAACTGAATAAGTAAAAGCTACTCTTAAACACTCTCTTGTTGGATAACAAACACCATTCATTGTGTAGGGCTACAAAAGCACACCTCAAGCCGGAGTAAACAAGCGCCACAACGTCATAAAGGAATCACACACGGTGCACACACTGTCACCTTTACACCGTGGAGAGTACCGGAGTTCATATTAAAGTAACCTATAGAGTGCATAATAGATAAAGAGTAACATCTACATATTCAACTAGATTAGCACAACTGAACACAAGTAAATACTGCTCGGGATTATTCTCCTTCTTGATAAGCAAGAGTACTACTGTGTAGGGCTGCAAAAGCACTCCTCAAAGTCTGAGTAAACAAACACCACAGTTCCCAAGAATAAGCCATGATAATATCTAAATTATTCATAGAGTCACACAAGTACCCACACTGTCACCTTGATACCGTGTTGTCACAATGACTCCAGAAACTAGACAAAATCACTTGAGTAGCATAAACATTATTAATGTATTCAGCGATACTAGCAATACACACGATCACATAAAGATCACACCATGGAGAGAGAGATGAACCACATAGCTACCGGTAGAGCCCTCAGCCTCGGGGGAGAACTACTCCCTCCTCATCATGGGAGTCAGCAGCGGCGATGAAGATGGCGGTGGTGTCGATGGAGATGACTCCGGGGGCAATTCCCCGTCCCGGCAGCGTGCCGGAACAGAGACTTCTGTCCCCCGAAACTTGTCGTCGATGGCGGCGGCGCTGCGGAACTCTTCTGGAAATATGACTTGGTTTTTAGGGTTTTCGCGTCTGAGGCAATATAGGCGAAGGGGCGATCGGTGGGGCCGAGGGGCCCACACCACCTGGTGGCGCGGCAGGGGGGCCACCCGCGCCGGGTGTGGTTTGGCCACCTCGGGCCCTCCTTCGTCTCTCCTTCGGACTCCGTGACGGTGCTGGAAAAATAGGGACGTGGCCTTTTGTTTCGTGCAATTCCGAGAATATTCGCAGAAGTACTTTCTGAAACCAAAAACAGCAGAAAACAGGGAACTGGCACTGTGGCATCTTGTTAATAGGTTAGTCCCAGAAAATGCATAAAAGTGATATGAAGTGTATATAAAACATGTAGCAAATGGTATAATATAAGCATGGAACATCAGAAATTATGGATACGTTGGAGACGTATCAAGCATCCCCAAGCTTAGTTCTACTCGTCCTCGAGTAGGTAAAACGATAACAACAAATAATTTCTGAGGAGACATGCTTTCACACAATCTTGATCAATATATTGCAAGGCTCATGTCATGAATGAAGTGACTCAAAGCAATGTCTATAGTTTGCTAACAAATAGATAAAGAGTAAACAATGAATCATATAAGCAAAAACTTTTCATGAATAGTACTTTCAAGACAAGCATCAAAAAGTTTTGCATAAGAGGTAACTCATAAAGCAATAGATTCAAAGTAAAAGGCATTGAAGCAACACAAAGGATGATTAAGTTTCAGCAATTGCTTTCAACTTGTAACATGTATATCTCATGGATAGTTGTCAACATAAAGCAATATAACAAGTGCAATAAGTAAACATGTAAGAATCAATGCACACAAAGTTGACACAAGTGTTTGCTTCTAAGATAGAAAGGAGTAGGTAAACTGACTCAACATAAAGTAAAAGATAGGCCCTTCGCAGAGGGAAGCAGGGATTAAATCATGTGCTAGAGCTTTTTAAGTTTTCGAAAGCATATAGAGAGCACAAAATAAGTATTTGAGAGGTGTTTGTTGTTGTCAACGAATGGTAGTGGGCACTCTAACCCCCTTGTCAACCAGACTTTCAAGAGCGGCTCCCATGAAGGACGTTATCTCTACCAGCAAGGTAGATCATCCCTCTTCTCTTTTGTTTACACATGTATTTTAGTTTCTTTATAGATGACACTCCTCCCAACCTTTTGCTTACACAAGCCATGGCTAACCGAATCCTCGGGTGCCTTCCAACATTCACATACCATGGAGGAGTGTCTATTGCAAATTAAGTTGCTTACTGATAAATCAGGGCAAAACATGTGAAGAGAATTATTAATGAAAGTTGTAATTAATTGGGGCTGGGCACCCCGTTGCCAGCTCTTTTTGCAAATTATTGGATAAGCGGATGTATATGCCACTAGTCCATTGGTGAAAGTCTGTCAGAAGTAAATGACAAGATTGAAAGATAAAACACCACATACTTCCTCATGAGCTATAAAACATTGACACAAATAAGGAGTAATAAAGTTTTGAATAGTTTAAAGGTAGCACATGAAATATTTACTTGGAATGGCAGGAAATACCACATAGTAGGTAGGTATGGTGGACACAAATGGCATGGGTTTTGGCTCAAGTTTTGGATGCACGAGAAGCATTCCCTCTCAGTACAGAGTTTAGGCTAGCAAGGTTGTTTGAAGCAAACACAAGTATAAACCGGTACAGCAAGAATCACATAAAAACATATTGCAAGTATTATAAGACTCTACACTGTCTTCCTTGTTGCTCAAACATTTTACCAGAAAATATCTAGACCTTAGAGAGAACAAATATGCATCCCAAGTCTCAACAAGCTCTACGGTAGTTCTCCACTACTAGGCTTTAACTACATGATGCAAGAGCTTAAACATGATCTACTTGAGAGCTCAAAACAATTGCAAAGCATCAAATCGAAACAAGACAATGATCTACAAGAATGCATATGTCTTTTCCAATACCAACTACTACATGTAGCATTTTCTTTCTTCCAAACAAACACCAATCAATTTATTTAAACATAAACTCTCCAAATGATAATATAATGCAGCAAGAGAGTATTTATAAACAAGTGCTAACAGCTCGAAGAGATGCATGAAAAACAGGAGCTAAAAGCACTGCAGTAGCTAGTTAAGAATACTCAA
Organism: Poa pratensis; assembly: GCA_947311845.1. Classification (NCBI taxonomy): domain Eukaryota; kingdom Viridiplantae; phylum Streptophyta; class Magnoliopsida; order Poales; family Poaceae; genus Poa; species Poa pratensis. Next base: position 27,129,662 of record CAMZMU010000095.1, read on the forward strand.
CAAATATAAGTGAAGAACATGAGTATTCACATGAAAAAGCGGAGCGTGTCTCTCTCCCACACAAGGATTGCTAGGATCCGAATTTATTCAAACAAAACAAAAATAAAAGCACACAGACGCTCCAAGTAAAGCGCATAAGATGTGAAAGAATTAAAATATAGTTTCACTAGAGATGACCTGATAAGTTGTTGATGAAGAAGGGGATGCCTTGGGCATCCCCAAGCTTAGACGCTTGAGTCTCTCTGAATATGGTTGGGATGAACCACGGGGGCATCCCCAAGCTTAGGCTTTTCACTCTTCTTGATCACATAATATCACCCTTCTCGCTTGATCCTTGAAAACTTCCTTCACACCAAACTCAAGACAGTTCTCATTAGAGGGTTAGTGCATAATCAAAAATTCTCATATTCTGTAATGATACAATCAATCCCAAAGCTTCTGGACATTAGCTACAGCCACCAATGCTTTGTGGAGCAAAGAAATCCACACAAACAAGTAAAAGAGCGAATGCAAAACAAAAGGCAGAATCTGTCAAAAACAGAACAGTCTGGAATGACGAATTTTTTCGAGGCACTTAAGTTGCTCAGATGGATCTGGCCTAAAATAATGAAAGTTGCGTACATATCTCAGGAAGATGCGTGATTTTTCTAGAATTTTTGAATTTTCTACAGGGAGAAAGCTCAAATCGTGACAGCTAAAAATCTGTACTGCGCAGAAATCCAAATCTTGCATCAACTTTCAATATAGAACTTTACTTGGCACAACAATGCAATAAAATAAAGATACAAAGGAGTTGCTACAGAAGTAACAACCTTGACTCAAAACAAAGAAAAGCAAAAATAACAGAAAATAAAAACAATGGGTTGTCTCCCATAAGCGCTTTTCTTTAAAGCCTTTTAGCTAGGCATAGTGATTTTGATATGCTCTCATATGTATAAGAGTTGAATATAAGAGAGCATCAAAAAGCAAATACCAAACACATTTAAGTCTAACCCACTTCCTATGCAAAGGAGTCTTGTAAGAAAATAAATCAATGAAGCAAAGTGACTAGCATAGGAAGGCAAAACAAGTAACTTCAAAAATTTCAACAAAAGAGAGGAGACTTAATATTATTGTGATATATGAATCGTGTCTCCCTCTCTCATAAGGACCAGTAGGTCTTAAAGTACCCAGCAAATAAAAGCAAATCAAGAGAAAGCTCAAAACATTCATCATAAAGAGAAGAAATTTAGTAACATGAAGATTTCTATAACCATACTTTCCTCTCTCAAAATAATTTTCAGCGGCATCATGAATAAACTCAACAATATAGCTATCACATAAAGCATTCTTATCATGATCCACATGCATAAAAGTATCATTACTCTCCACATAAGCATGAACATTTCATTAGTAATAGTGAGAGTAAAAGTATCACATCCATCATTGTAATCATCATAAATGGAGGCATAGAATAATCAAATGATTTTTATCCTCAATAGTAGATGGACTGAGAATATCATATTCATCATTGTAAACATCATATATAGGAGGCATATCATAATCAACATAAACTATATCCTCAATAGTAGGTGGACTGAAAATATCACAATGATTATAATCATCATATATTGGAGGCAAAGTATTATCAAAGCAAATTTCCTCCTTAAAGCTTGGGGGACTAAAAATATCATATTCATCACAACTAGCTTCCCCAAGCTTAGACTTTTCCATAGCATTAGCAATAATGGTGTTCAAAGAATTTATAGTAATACCATTGCTACCATCATGCAAACAAGCCTCCATAGGTTTTTTAATTTTCTCTTCAAAAGCATCATGTCCTAATTCAATATAAAGTTCATAAAGATCTCTAATTTTTTTGTTGTTTTCCATTAAGCCTAACTAGTGAAAATAAAAACAAGAAACAAAAAGATAAAATTGCAGAATCTAAAGGAGATACCTTCCAACGCTTACCTCCCCGGCAACGGCGCCAGAAAATAGCTTGATGTCTACGTGTGCTTCTATTCTTGTAGACAGTGTTGGGCCTCCAAGAGCAGAGGTTTGTAGAACAGCAGCAAGTTTCCCTTAAGTGAATCACCCAAGGTTTATCGAACTCAGGGAGGTAGAGGTCAAAGATATCCCTCTCAAGCAACCCTGCAATTAAGATACAAGAAGTCTCTTGTGTCCCCAACACACCCAATACACTTGTCAGATGTATAGGTGCACTAGTTCGGCGAAGAGATAGTGAAATACAAGATATGGATGATTATAAGTAGTAACTGCAATCTGAAATAAAGATGGCAGCAAGCAAACATGTAGCAGAACTTGTTGTAAACGGTGTTTCAATGCTTAGAAACAAGGCCTAGGGATCATACTTTCACTAGTGGACACTCTCAACAATGATCTCATAACTGAATAAGTAAAAGCTACTCTTAAACACTCTCTTGTTGGATAACAAACACCATTCATTGTGTAGGGCTACAAAAGCACACCTCAAGCCGGAGTAAACAAGCGCCACAACGTCATAAAGGAATCACACACGGTGCACACACTGTCACCTTTACACCGTGGAGAGTACCGGAGTTCATATTAAAGTAACCTATAGAGTGCATAATAGATAAAGAGTAACATCTACATATTCAACTAGATTAGCACAACTGAACACAAGTAAATACTGCTCGGGATTATTCTCCTTCTTGATAACACAAGAGTACTACGTGTAGGGCTGCAAAAGCACTCCTCAAAGTCTGAGTAAACAAACACCACAGTTCCCAAGAATAAGCCATGATATATCTAAATTATTCATAGAGTCACACAAGTACCCACACTGTCACCTTGATACCGTGTTGTCACAACGACTCCAGAAACTAGACAAAATCACTTGAGTAGCATAAACATTATTAATGTATTCAGCGATACTAGCAATACACACGATCACATAAAGATCACACCATGTGAGAGAGAGATGAACCACATAGCTACCGGTAGAGCCCTCAGCCTCGGGGGAGAACTACTCCCTCCTCATCATGGGAGTCAGCAGCGGCGATGAAGATGGCGGTGGTGTCGATGGAGATGACTCCGGGGGCAATTCCTCGTCCCGGCAGCGTGCCGGAACAGAGACTTCTGTCCCCCGAAACTTGTCGTCGATGGCGGCGGCGCTGCGGAACTCTTCTGGAAATATGACTTGGTTTTTTAGGGTTTTCGCGTCTGAGGCAATATATAGGCGAAGGGGCGACGTCGGTGGAGGCTCGAGGGGCCCACACCACCTGGTGGCGCGGCAGGGGGCCACCCGCGCCTGGGTGTGGTTTGGGCACCTCGGTGCCCTCCTTCGTCTCTCCTTCGGACTCCGTGACGGTGCTGGAAAAATAGGGACGTGGCCTTTTGTTTCGTGCAATTCCGAGAATATTCGCAGAAGTAACTTTCTGAAACCAAAAATAGCAAAAACAGGGAACTGGCACTGTGGCATCTTGTTAATAGGTTAGTCCCAGAAAATGCATAAAAGTGATACGAAGTGTATATAAACATGTAGCAAATGGTATAATATAAGCATGGAACAGCAGAAATTATGGATACGTTGGAGACGTATCAATGGTTGTCTTCTCCACTTGTGCCATCATGTTTAGATCTTGTGAGCTGCCTATCATGATCAAGATCATCTTATTGTAATGCTACATGTTGTGTTTGCTGGGATCTGACTTATATTGATACCTATGTGGAGCTGAATATTATATTATCATGTCTATGTCATTTGTGATCTTGCATGCTCTCCGTTACTTGTTGAAGCCTTGGCCAGTGAATACTTGTAACTCCAAGAGGGGGTATTTATGCATGATAGTTGGGTTCAACCTCTATTTAACCTGGGATAGTGACAGCAAGTTCTAAGGTTGTAGATGTGTTGTTGCCACTAGGGGTAAAACAGCAATGCTTTATTCAAGGATGAATGTATTGTTTACATTACGCACATTACTTAATGCAATTGTCTGTTGCTTGCAACTTAATACTGGAAGGGGTACGGATGTTAACCGGAAAGTGGACTATTTAGGCATAGATGCATGCTGGATAGCGGTCTATGTACTTTGTCGTAATGCCCAAATGAATCTCATAGTAGACACCACAGCTCACACATGCATGTTATATGCACTTATCAATTGTCAATTGCCCAGCTGTAATTTGTTTACCCAGCATGTTAGTTATCTTATTGGAGAGACACCACTAGTGAACTGTGGACCCCGGTCCATTCTTTTACATCTGAAATACAATCTACTGCAATCATTGTTCTCTACTGTTTTATGCAAACAAACATCATTTTCCATTCGATACGTTTAACCCTTTGTTTTCAGCAAGCCGGTGAGATTGACAACCTCACTGTTAAGTTGGGGCAAAGTAATTTGATTGTGTTGTGCAGGTTCCACGTTGGCACCGGAATCCCTGGTGTTGCGCCGCACTACACTCCTTCACCAACACCTTCGAAGCAAACCTCGTTTTCCTACTGGTTCGATTAAACCTTGGTTTCATACTGAGGGAAAACTTACTGCTGCACTCATCATACCTTCCTCTTGGGGTTCCCAACTGACGTGTGACGTACAAGCATTGTTTCTGGCACTACGTCAACTAGAGCCACCAACACGTTTTCTGGCGCCGTTGCCGGGGAAAACGAATTGCTTCTGCAAGGGGAGTCTCTCACACCCAATCTCTTTACTTTGTTATTTGTCTTGCTTAGTTTATTTTTATTTAGTTTGTTTGCTCTCTTTATCAAAAACACAAAAAATTAGTTACTTGTTTAATTCGGTTTGATTTTGTTTTTCAAAATGAATGCTCCTGAAGTTGAAGTTCGTTCTTTTAGGCAACTAGGAGGTGAAAATTTGAAAGATGCTTGGTATAGAATTAGTGATGCTCATCATAGATGTACTAAGAAACACTCTACCACTATCCTCCTTAGGAACTTTTATGTTGGTATCTCTAGTTGGTATAGGTATGTTCTAGACACTCTTACAGGTGGAAATTTCTTGGGTACTCCTGCTTTAGAAGCCTGTAATATTATTGAAAGTTTGGTAGGAACACCACCCACTAAAGATATTAAATTGAGATCACCTTGGAGGATGTTATAAATAAGTTAGACTCTATGGAGAAATTTTTTTCCAAATTTTCTTGATATTGGTAAGACTAATGAATCAATAGCCACCATCAATGAAAGAATCACTGTTCTTGAGGATAATAATATCCATGACACCCAAAATCATAGAATTGATGAGTTAGAGGAAGCTATTGAAACCTTAAGTTCAACCTTTACTTCTCTTAAGTCTAAAAAGGAGAAAGTTTATGTGGGTAGAGAGCAAAAGTTTATGTATGTTCCTAAAGTGCCAAAACCAAAGACTCATTATGAGCTTAAAATTGATAAAACTTTTAGTACGGTTAAAGGTAATGAAACACCTCCAGGAACATCTAAGATACCCATTGTTACAAGCTGTGTGTTGGAAGAAGCTTTTGATGATTTGAATGATTTGCCACTTGACAACACTTGATTTTCACTTTCTGCGCCTAGCTGAAAGGCGTTAAAGAAAAGCGCTTATGGGAGACAACCCATCTTTTATTTGCTGTTATTTTTGTTTTCTTTGAGTCAAGGATTTTTGTTACTTCTGTAGCAACTCCTTTGTATCTTTATTTTATCGCAATGTTGTGCCAAGTAAAGTTCTATATTGAAAGTTGATGCAAGATTTGGATTTCTGCGCAGTGACAGATTTTTAGCTGTCACGGATTTGAGCTTATCTCCCTGTAGAAAATTCAAAAAATTCTGAGAAAAATCACGCATATTCCTGAGATATGTACGCAACTTTCATTATTTTAGGCCAGATCCATCTGAGCAACTTAAGTGCCTCGAAAAAATTCGTCATTCCAGACTGTTCTGTTTTTGACAGATTCTGCCTTTTGTTTTGCATTCGCTCTTTTACTGTGTTTGTGTGGATTTCTTTGCTCCACAAAGCATTGGTGGCTGTAGCTAATGTCCAGAAGCTTTGGGATTGATTGTATCATTACAGAATATGAGAATTTTTGATTATGCACTAACCCTCTAATGAGAACTGTCTTGAGTTTGGTGTGAAGGAAGTTTTCAAGGATCAAGCGAGAAGGGTGATATTATGTGATCAAGAAGAGTGAAAAGCCTAAGCTTGGGGATGCCCCCGTGGTTCATCCCAACCATATTCAGAGAGACTCAAGCGTCTAAGCTTGGGGATGCCCAAGGCATCCCCTTCTTCATCAACAAACTTATCAGGTCATCTCTAGTGAAACTATATTTTAATTCTTTCACATCTTATGCGCTTTACTTGGAGCGTCTGTGTGTTTTTTTGTTTGAATAAATTCGGATCCTAGCAATCCTTGTGTGGGAGAGAGACACGCTCCGCTTTTTCATGTGAATACTCATGTTCTTCACTTATATTTGTTGAGTATTCTTAACTAGCTACTGCAGTGCTTTTAGCTCCTGTTTTTCATGCATCTCTTCGAGCTGTTAGCACTTGTTTATAAATACTCTCTTGCTGCATTATATTATCATTTGGAGAGTTTATGTTTAATAAATTGATTGGTGTTTGTTTGGAAGAAAGAAAATGCTACATGTAGTAGTTGGTATTGGAAAAGACATATGCATTCTTGTAGATCATTGTCTTGTTTTGATTTGATGCTTTGCAATTGTTTTGAGCTCTCAAGTAGATCATGTTTAAGCTCTTGCATCATGTAGTTAAAGCCTAGTAGTGGAGAACTACCGTAGAGCTTGTTGAGACTTGGGATGCATATTTGTTCTCTCTAAGGTCTAGATATTTTCTGGTAAAATGTTTGAGCAACAAGGAAGACAGTGTAGAGTCTTATAATACTTGCAATATGTTTTTATGTGATTCTTGCTGTACCGGTTTATACTTGTGTTTGCTTCAAACAACCTTGCTAGCCTAAACTCTGTACTGAGAGGGAATGCTTCTCGTGCATCCAAAACTTGAGCCAAAACCCATGCCATTTGTGTCCACCATACCTACCTACTATGTGGTATTTCCTGCCATTCCAAGTAAATATTTCATGTGCTACCTTTAAACTATTCAAAACTTTATTACTCCTTATTTGTGTCAATGTTTTATAGCTCATGAGGAAGTATGTGGTGTTTTATCTTTCAATCTTGTCATTTACTTCTGACAGACTTTCACCTGGACTAGTGGCATATACATCCGCTTATCCAATAATTTGCAAAAAGAGCTGGCAACGGGGTGCCCAGCCCCAATTAATTACAACTTTCATTAATAATTCTCTTCACATGTTTTGCCCTGATTTATCAGTAAGCAACTTAATTTGCAATAGACACTCCTCCATGGTATGTGAATGTTGGAAGGCACCCGAGGATTCGGTTAGCCATGGCTTGTGTAAGCAAAAGGTTGGGAGGAGTGTCATCTATAAAGAAACTAAAATACATGTGTAAACAAAAGAGAAGAGGGATGATCTACCTTGCTGGTAGAGATAACGTCCTTCATGGGAGCCGCTTTGAAAGTCTGGTTGACAAGGGGGTTAGAGTGCCCACTACCATTCGTTGACAACAACAAACACCTCTCAAATACTTATTTTGTGCTCTCTATATGCTTTCGAAAACTTAAAAAGCTCTAGCACATGATTTAATCCCTGCTTCCCTCTGCGAAGGGCCTATCTTTTACTTTATGTTGAGTCAGTTTACCTACTCCTTTCTATCTTAGAAGCAAACACTTGTGTCAACTTTGTGTGCATTGATTCTTACATGTTTACTTATTGCACTTGTTATATTGCTTTATGTTGACAACTATCCATGAGATATACATGTTACAAGTTGAAAGCAAATGCTGAAACTTAATCATCCTTTGTGTTGCTTCAATGCCTTTTACTTTGAATCTATTGCTTTATGAGTTACCTCTTATGCAAAACTTTTTGATGCTTGTCTTGAAAGTACTATTCATGAAAAGTTTTTGCTTATATGATTCATTGTTTACTCTTTATCTATTTGTTCCGCGCCTGGGTGTGGTTTGGATACCTCGGTGCCCTCCTTCGTCTCTCCTTCGGACTCCGTGACGGTGCTGGAAAAATAGGGACGTGGCCTTTTGTTTCGTGCAATTCCGAGAATATTCGCAGAAGTAACTTTCTGAAACCAAAAACAGCAGAAAACAGGGAACTGGCACTGTGGCATCTTGTTAATAGGTTAGTCCCAGAAAATGCATAAAAGTGATACGAAGTGTATATAAAACATGTAGCAAATGGTATAATATAAGCATGGAACAGCAGAAATTATGGATACGTTGGAGACGTATCAATGGTTGTCTTCTCCACTTGTGCCATCATGTTTAGATCTTGTGAGCTGCCTATCATGATCAAGATCATCTTATTGTAATGCTACATGTTGTGTTTGCTGGGATCTGACTTATATTGATACCTATGTGGAGCTGAATATTATATTATCATGTCTATGTCATTTGTGATCTTGCATGCTCTCCGTTACTTGTTGAAGCCTTGGCCACGTGAATACTTGTAACTCCAAGAGGGGTATTTATGCATGATAGTTGGGTTCAACCTCTATTTAACCTGGGATAGTGACAGCAAGTTCTAAGGTTGTAGATGTGTTGTTGCCACTAGGGTAAAACAGCAATGCTTTATTCAAGGATGAATGTATTGTTTACATTACGCACATTACTTAATGCAATTGTCTGTTGCTTGCAACTTAATACTGGAAGGGGTACGGATGTTAACCGGAAAGTGGACTATTTAGGCATAGATGCATGCTGGATAGCGGTCTATGTACTTTGTCGTAATGCCCAAATGAATCTCATAGTAGACACCACAGCTCACACATGCATGTTATATGCACTTATCAATTGTCAATTGCCCAGCTGTAATTTGTTTACCCAGCATGTTAGTTATCTTATTGGAGAGACACCACTAGTGAACTGTGGACCCCGGTCCATTCTTTTACATCTGAAATACAATCTACTGCAATCATTGTTCTCTACTGTTTTATGCAAACAAACATCATTTTCCATTCGATACGTTTAACCCTTTGTTTTCAGCAAGCCGGTGAGATTGACAACCTCACTGTTAAGTTGGGGCAAAGTAGTTTGATTGTGTTGTGCAGGTTCCACGTTGGCACCAGAATCCCTGGTGTTGCGCCGCACTACACTCCTCCACCAACACCTTCGAAGCAAACCTCGTTTTCCTACTGGTCCGATTAAACCTTGGTTTCATACTGAGGGAAAACTTACTGCTGCACTCATCATACCTTCCTCTTGGGGTTCCCAACTGACGTGTGACGTACAAGCATTTGTTTCTGGCACTACTAACCTAGAGCCACCAAGGACGTCCGAGGCCGGCTCCACACGGCGGCGTCACCTCCGACGTCCCCTGGGAAAAAGGAGGGCAGGGTGAGGAAGGTCTCGGTGAGGGGAGCACAGAGACACAACAATGGCAGAGAACGGTGGTCTGTGTCGCCCGCGAGCTTCATGGCAAGGCGGCAGCATCCGAGATGGAAATCTCGCGTCCCTCGCCGGCAGAGGGCGAGAGGGCTCGATTCCTGCACGGGGTGCCCGATAGGTGAGGTGGGAGTGTAATGGGCAAGGTGGGAGGTCGGGAGAGGGGCTGTGGCTTCTTATCCGAGGGAATGCCGGTCCATGGTGCGCTGGGCGCACGGGCACGAGGGAGGAGGGCACATGAGGGGGAGGGGCCGCGCCGAGCGGTGTCGTGGGGGTCACGTAGAGTCTAGGGAGTGGCTGGGTCAAGTGGCACTTGCCGGGGAGCCGTGGTCGTCGCGAACAGCTTCGGCGTCCTTGGCATGGGGAGCGGGGACAGGACAGCGAAGAGAAGGGTCAGGGAGGATGTCTCCGCGGGCGTGGCTTCGACCAGACAGCAGAGGAGGGTCATGGGAGTACAGTGGCGAGCGCACGGGCCGGGGCATGGTCTCCTTCTTCCTTGCCGACAGGAGCACGGAGAGAAGGAAGAGCGTGATGGTGTTCCGTTGTGTCCAGGCACTGTAGCCACGTCGTGATGCTGTCCAATGCTTGGAGGAGAAGGGAGAGGGAAATTGGCAGAAGGATTGGAAGAAATTTCATCGGATTTCGGGCTGGATTTGGAGCTGCTTGATGAACTCCAGTTCCATGCAAGCAAGGTGTTCGACAGAATGTTTTAACCAAAATTTACTTTGAATTTTGGTGGTTGCTTTTTAGGATTGGTTTTAGAAATGTGTACGAAAGCTATGGTAATTTTCCTGGATTTTTGGGGTGAAGAGAAATAGGGTTTTCAAAATACCCTAGAGGTTAAAGATAGGAATTGAATTTTATAAATTGAATTATCCTTTCAATCTGAAAATATGTTTTTGAGGATGAGAATGAGATGACTATTATTTCATCTTGTTCCTGAAATTTGGATACAGAAAATATAATAGTTTTTCATAAAATAGAGGAATGGATAGAGAGGGAATTTTAATAAGATCACTTCCCTTAATTTAGGATTTTAACTTAGGTGTGTGAATACTTTTAGAGGATTTGTTTTTATTCAAGTCACATTCCAAATTGGTTGTCCAGTGTGTTTTTAATTTATTGCTCTAGCACACTTGATTAATTATACACACAAACAATAACACAACAAGATCAACATCACAATCAAGACCACACAAATCAAACCACAAGAATTAATCATATCACTATTTCCAAAATGCTATCTTGTGGGAAAGTGACCACTCCTAATTATGACAAGATGGTGTTTAGGAAATGTCTCACTCATAACTTAATAATTTTCAAAAAGGTTTGGGAAAGAAATTATGTGGGGTAACATATTTCCCTCTAGTGTTATTTTCAAATGGAGTGAAAATCAAAGTTTATAAAATGGGAGTTGCATACACATGCAAGGTATCAAGGTGAAAAGATAGATAGGAGATAGCATATAGATCTCCATATTTTTGGGAACACATAGTTTTGGAAATACTTTTACTTTCTCAAGAGTGGGTAGTTTGGTGGTTGCTAAACCGAGTATACTGAAATGGAATTTGGCCAAACTAGGATTAGGAAAGTATATGGATGGTTACATCTTGTCATGACATGATCACCAAAGTTTAATATATATTTTTACTTAGGTTGGAAGCTTGGGTTAATATTTACTAGTCAAACAACTTGAACAACAAGTCACACAAGGTCAAACAGAGCAATGGGAAGGAAAACACAACCATAAGTAAAGTATTTCAAAAAGTTTTTGTTGGTTCTGACTTTTGGGTCTTGTGAAACTAAGTTTTTCTCAGTTCCAAAATTTGGGATGTTACACTTGTACTTGCTTTGCTTTGTGCTGTCGCTGACTGGGAACGACGCGGCTTTCTTTTTCCGCCGGTGTGGCCTGTTGTCGTTTGTGGGCTGTTGCTGCTTGCTCTGCACGGTATGGGCTCCAAAGGGTTTGTTACTTTTTTTTTTGTTAGTGCGCCAAGTGCATGTGGGCTGCTGTTTCCTGGGCTGGGTGTGGCCTTTTCTGTTCGGTGCTTATGCGAATCTTGTGTATTTTTTGCATTGTTTTTTGTATGAGATTGCGACTGATCATTTGTAGCCTCTAGTGATATATTACATTTATTTTAAGTAAATGGAAGCAAAGTATGTCCTCAGCTTTATTTTTTATTTTTTTTATTTCCTAGTGGTATAGTACACATAGACATCTAGTATTATTCATTATTATTTTCTTTCATGTTCTTCTACTATTTTTCATTTGTGTTGCTAACAATGGTTGTGACTTAATTTGATTCATGCTTTCTTGTCATTTCTTCGTTTTACACTTTCTGCTTAGTTTTATGTTTAGATATTTTTTTTCTCATTTTATTGTACGGAATTGCTAGTTCTCTTCTCAGTCGCCTGAGAACTCACCAGTTCTCAGTCACGTTCCCAGCCGTCCGATGTATATGCGTCAAGATGCGCGTGTTCGCTTTTTTTTCCACGCGAGCGTGTCTGTTGGCTGTTTCGCGGTCCGCCAAGTTACGTGGACCTCTTGATTGAGCTTTTGTGGTCCGCGCGTGGGCTTTGTCGTGGGCTTTTGCGTTTGGTCAACTCGATGTGAGCTTTTTTTTTGGGTCTGTGTGTGGGCTTCGTTTGTTGGCTTTGGTTTTGGCCTCTGTTGGTTGGCTTTGGTTTTGTAACATTCAGTATAATAAACAGAAGTAGATGTTTTTATGTTATTCACTTTTGAGTTTTGATCTATTTTTTTATTAGTTTGTATGCATATTTATCTTTTAGGCATGGAAGCTAAATGTGGAAGGTCTAACCGGCGAACTGTGGAAGGTCTGACCGGCGAGCGATGTCTTGCGACATTCGCATGGTTACCAACTTCATGTTGTTCGCGGTATGGTGTGCTTTTGTTTTTTGTTGTGTTTTTATAAAAAAAAATTAGGTAATTGTGATTTTTGCAGTTTGTTCCTTGTTATTTCAAAGAAAAGATCGAACATCTGGCTTAGTTGTCTATATGAATGTGGCTTTGTTTATGGCTTGGTCGATCAATTATATTCTACCACTTCGCACGACTGGAGTGAGGCGAAGCAGAGTGGGCGGAGTGGTAGAGAGAGAGAGAGCGGGAGTTGAGAGGACGGAGGGCGGCAGGCGATTTTCGGAGCGGCGGTTCCTTTCTTCCTCTCTGCGGAGCTTCAGTTTTTCGTCGTCGCCGGCTGAGGTTTGTTCTTCGTCGTCGCCGCCGGATGCTACAGTTCCTCCTCGTTCGCCTTCTTAAGATCCCGAAACCTATGAAGGTCAGGGACGCTAGTAGTGGATGGGGGTGTAATCTGTTTGTATGTTGTTTTCGTATCATGTAGATTGCCAGTGATTTCTTTTGTTTTGACCCATTTCAGTAGTTTGAATGGATTTTTTTGGGATTAGGGTTTGTGTGAGTTACTTATCCGCTCTAGGAATTTTTGGGTGTTCTTGTTATTTTTTGTACGCTAACGATATTAATTTTGCAGCCAAATTGGGTTCGTATTTTGTTTGTTTTGATCATTGAACGGTGTAAACCTTCCATAGTTAGCTTCCACAGTTAGCTTCCATGCTATTTTTTTTCAGTTACAAGCTACTCGCAACTGGGTTTTTTGGCCATTTTTCCAGTTACAAGCTACTCGCAACCGATGTTTTTACGGTCATTTTTCAGTTGCAAGCTACTCGTAACTGAGTTTTTTTCGCCATTTTTCCAGTTACAAGCTACTCGCAACCGGTGTTTTTACGGCCATTTTTCCAGTTGAAAGCTACTCTCAACTGGTGTTTTTACGGTCATTTTCCAGTTACAAACCTACTCGCAACTGGTGTTTTTTTGGGCATTTTTTCAGTTGCAAGCTACTCGCAACTGTTGTTTTTTTTGGCTATTCTCCAGTTGCAAGCTATTCGCAACTGGGTTTTTTTGGCCATTTTCCAGTTACAAGCTACTCGCAACTCGTGTTTTTACGGCCATTTTTTCCAGTTACAAGCTACTCACAACTGGTGTTTTTTGGCCATTTTTCCAGTTACAAGCTACTCGCAACCGGTGTTTTTACAGCCATTTTTCCAGTTGCAATCTACTCGCAACTGATGTTTTTTTTGCCATTTTTCCAGTTACAAGCTACTCGCCACCGGTGTTTTTACGGTCATTTTTCCAGTTGAAAGCTACTCGCAAACTGGTGTTTTTACGGTCCTTTTCCAGTTACAAGCTACTCGCAACTGGTGTTTTTTTTGGCATTTTTTCAGTTGCAAGCTACTCACAACTGGTGTTTTTTTGGCCATTCTCCAGTTGCAAGCTACTCGCAACTGGTTTTTTTTTTTTTTTGCCATTTTCCAGTTACAAGGTACTCGCAACTGGTGTTTTTACGGCCATTTTTCCAGTTACAAGCTACTCGCAACCGGTGTTTTTTGGCCATTCTCCAGTTACAAGCTACTCGCAACCGGTGCATTTACGGCCATTTTTCCAGTTGCAAGCTACTCGCAACTGATGTTTTTTTGGCCATTTTTCCAGTTGCAAGCTACTCGCAACCGGTGTTTTTACGGCTATTTTTCCAGTTGCAAGCTACTCGAAACTTGGTGTTTTTACGGCCATTTTTCCAGTTACAAGCTACTCGCAACTGGTGTTTTTTGACATTTTTTCAGTTGCAAGCTACTCGCAACTGGTGTTTTTTTGGCCATTTTCCAGTTACAAGCTACTCGCAACCGGTGTTTTTTACGGCCATTTTTTCAGTTACAAGCTACTCGCAACCGGTGTTTTTTTGGCCATTCTCCAGTTACAAGCTACTCGCAACCGGTGTTTTTATGGCCTTTTTTTTAGTTGCAAGCTACTCGCAACTGGTATTTTTTGGGCCATTTCTTCAGTTGCAAGCTACTCGCAACTGGTATTTTTTTGGCTATTTTTTCAGTTGCAAGCTACTCGCAACTTGTGTTTTTACGGCTATTTTTCTAGTTACAAGCTACTCGCAACCGGTGTTTTTACGGCCATTTTTTCAGTTGCAAGCTACTCGCAACCGATGTTTTTTTGGGCATTTTTTCAGTTGAAAGCTACTCGCAACTGGTGTTTTTTTTTGCCATTTTCCAGTTACAAGCTACTCGCAGCTGGTGTTTTTACGACCATTTTTCCAGTTACAACCTACTCGCAACCGGTGTTTTTTAGTTTTAAGTGGGTTGTAAGTGAAAATTTTCCATTGTAACTGGTTTTTTCCGGTTGCAAGCAGGTTGCAACTGACCTTTTATCAATTGCAAACGGATTGGTACATGATTTTTTTCAGCTGCAAGCGGTTTGTAACTGAGATTTTTTCAATTGCAAACAGATTGATACTGGATTTTTTTTACCAGTTGCAACTTATTTTTTTAATTACATATAAGGTGCACCTAATATTTTTTTATTGTTACATTTGAGTTGCAAGTAATATTTGATAGTTATTTTATGAGAAGGAGAGAAATTAACCTCGTGTCTCTCACTCCCAAGACCCTAGTGTCTCTCATCCGCCGTTATAAGAAAAGGAGCGAGGAACAAATCCACTCAGTGTTATTACTTTATTTTCAAAAGATGAATATAATTGTGATAAAATTGTATCTCTATGATTAAAATTGCATGAAAATGTTATTTCACTTTTTTTACTGATTTTTGTCAAAAAAGTTACTTTGCAAACAGACACGCGAAAGTCCCCCAAGCGATTTTGATCAATTATTTAATGAGTTGGCATAACTTTTTTTTAAAGCACAACTAGTTAGCCCAGAAAAAAAGCCCATGGGCCATGGGAAGGAGCATGTACAGGCTTTACAGCTTTCAAACTCAAACACGAAGGAAGGATCCTCCTCTCAAAAAAAAAAAGAACGAAGGATCGCACCAGGAAAAGCATCCGCAGGCAAAATAGCAGATCGCTAGGAATCGACTGAGAACTAAACGACTGAGCCGTAGACGGTCCCTTTTTTTTAGCAAAATTAGCAGCTAGTTAGTCGTCCGACCGGCCAGGCCAGGCCGACCCCACCTGCCCCGATCCGGTGGCCGGCGATCAGCAGCGGAGATCGGAGACCCGCCCCTTGCCCCCCCCCCCCCCCCCCCCCCCCCCCCCCCCCACCGAACCCGGAGACTAGCGCCGGCGACCGGCCAAAAACACCCCCCATTCCCCTAACCCGGCGGGCGGCGACCAGCAGCAGACCACGCAGCAGACAGCTCCGCGCCTCCGCCATTGATTCATGGACATCAGGACATGGCGTTTATGCCCTCCACGGCTCCACCGATCCAGTCCTCCCTCCTTCTTTTGGTAAGTTGTACGGCTTTTCCAGTACGAGTACATCAATACATAATCCTCAATCTCAAATTCCTAATTTGGGGGTTTTCTTCTTGTTTGAACTGTAGATTTGTCCTGTTTAGTAGTTGCTTGAATTTGGAGCAAGATACTAGGAGAGAGATCAGTTGTTCTAGGAATTGGGAATCGGACTGAAAATGGTTAAGGTGGGCAACATTGAGTCCTACTTCAAGAGACAGAGAACATAGTCACCTTCTGCAGGGTGGAAGATCCTCCTACTTCATTTACCAGACAACCTTCACCACTGCTTCTTCAGTTGGAACAACAGCAAGAAAATCAAGATGAAGAGCCTCAAGCAAATGAGTATTCTCCTATTCCTGTCGTATTTCGAGGTGTAGTATTCTTTGAGCGAGACCCTGCGCTGCGACCACAAATCTGGCCGTATCCACATAATCAGAGAGATAGTGTGGAGAGGATATTTGATGCTAGGTCCTATGCAACCTCGTCTGAACCATTATGAAACTCCTGGTAAAATAGGCCATCAACGCCCGCTTCCGATACATTTGGTTCGGTCTTTTCCCATCATGGTTAGAGTACTCAAAGCATAGTCATCGTGCCTATTGTTTATTCTGCGGATTCTCAACAAGATCTATATGGATTAGAACAGCAGCTATGCTAACCATTGATAGATAAGAATTTCTATTTGGTTACTTGCATCTACTCTGCTTTTGTTCGAGTTAATCATCTTTAGCTTTACTAATAAATTCTTATATGTGGCATTGTCAATGTAACATATTATTGGTATTACTGTTAACAAGATGACAACAACATCAAGCTAAAACGCCTCTTTTCTAGGAATATATCCCGAGTCTTTGGTTACTTGCATCTACTCTGCTTTTGTTCGAGTTAATCATCTTTAGCTTTACTAATAAATTCTTATATGTGGCATTGTCAATGTAACATATTATTGGTATTACTGTTAACAAGATGACAACAGCATCAAGCTAAAACGCCTCTTTTCTAGGGATATATCCCGAGTCTAACTAATTACTTTTATGTAGTGCCACCCTTTTTGGCACTTGTTTATGCATTTCTGTATCATGTGCCAGCTCTGCAGTCTGTTGTGTACCTTCGTTTTTACTACTCACCTGTGATTTTTTTTATAAATCCACTAAAAAGTCAGTATGATATCAAAGCTAATGTTGTGCTATAACTCATGTGATTTTGTGTTGTGCTATAACTCACATGTTATTTGTTTTGTTTTGTTCTCTTTTTTGTATGCCCAGATTAGCTCTCTGACTGAGATCAGCAATGGTAGCAGGCACTGGACTGTTTGTGTGTATGCATCTTGCGGTCTTGCCTCATGTGCCCTTTAGTGAAACTTGGTATTGCAGATCATTAATAGATCCAGTGGTTTATGTATCAAGATTGCTTTCTGTTGTTAAAATTCTAGTATAAGTATTTATTTGGAAGGTGGTGTTCTATTTTATGCTTTGCTAGCACACTTCTGATCTTCTTGCTACCTCTTTGATAGTTCCTCCATTAGAAATTAGAGACACACTTGCTAAACTATTTAGTGCTGCTGTCTAGACTGGCAGATATATGTTTTTCCTCATATATTATGTTCACTTGTTTGAACAAATAGTACGCAGATTCTCCTATAGAATGGTAAGAAGAAATATAAATTCAGGATCACCCCTGTAAAGCTATGCATCAGTAATTGCCTTAGACCCAAATGTTATACTAATTTTTACGGCGAACTTCAGGGGAGGGAGGCATTGGTTGCAGGCTGCGGTCTAGATTAATAATTCTCCATCATGATGGTCCACCATTGAACTGATCAAAAGCATCTGTTGACTCTTTTATGAGGGGCATTTTCTTAGTATAACTTCCATGCCTTTGAGAAGTCACGTTTATGGAGCATTGTGTGTCACCCTTATGCTTCTCAGCTAATGTGTACGCAGTCGTTGGAGGTAATTTCCCTTGTGACCATTTTTAATAGAAACTAACTAGCTATTTCTACTGAACAGTATATTTCTGCTCATATGCTACTTGCACCAGTTGAACATTTGATGTTCAGAATATGTCTTTTCCTTAGCAATGAACATATGGGGATCGATTTCCCATTTGTGGTGGAAAATAATTCTCTGTTCGCATGTTAATTGTACTGCTCAAGCATTAGCTGAACATTTTATAGTTAAAGCTAAGTCTACTCAATTGGGATCACTTTTCCATTTTCTGCAGAAATAATCTATGTGAAATATGCCTGATAAAGAATACTAATTGCCCTTGTATGTTTTGATAAATGGATGGCCTACATGAAAAACTTCCCATCAGTTTGATGAATGGATTCCAGACAATCTCTCTCTCTCTCGCTCACAGAGCGCACGTGCATGTGCGTATTTACCTTTTCATCTAGACATCCTATGTCTCATGGGCTTGACACAGTAATGAATTTACAATTCTGGTTAATATATGCTCTTGTAGAAGCTACATAATCTTGAGGCTTTATTTGGACTAACAAAATAAGTTAGTTTACTTACTTTTCTATAGCTGTATTTTTGGAAAATGAATAATGTACGACTTCCCTTTCAAACATTATATCTACGTACTTATATCTCCACCCATCTAACTTTTAGAATACAAACAGCTAACAACGGAAGAGGTTGTTGCAACGCATGGTATAAATGTTACTTTGACTTATCGCTCATATGCAACTTAGATCCTTGTGGCTAAAGAACCGAACTACTCTTGCATTGCTGGTTTTTTACGCTGCTGCAGCTTCGTCTCTAATTTGAATTGGGCGAATGGGGCACTTGCATCAGTATCATACCTAGCAATTGAGATGGTTTGGGGCGCAGAGGACTGGCGAGGAGGCGCCCCATGGGGCGCCCCAACCTCTAGTTTGATCAAGAAGAGCCGCAACAGCGAGAGACTGGAGTGCGAAGAAAAGTGTACAGATCTCATCTTCTTCCTCCTCCGGTGTCCAACATAATATTTGGCTTGAGGGAATTAACCGCATGATAGAGAATTGTTCATCTTTACCGCAAAATGTCTCACCTGATATACATACCATTTCTCGAAAAAAAGATTCATTCCGCAAAATCAAATAATCCATTAGTGAAAATCAAATCAGAATTTTATATATTCGATCGACCATGTGAGAAAATATCGTGTACGGGAGTATTACTTGCGCATTATTGGAGTTCCGGAGAATGCAACGACTTGACCAGGTCTTTGTCTCCAGTAGGTGGGGTCAAACATATTGTCGCTAAGTGGATAATAAAGTTAGAGAGAGGCGATAAGGATTCGGGATGCCAAATTCTTAGAAGTAAATATCTAGTCAGTAGTCACAGGGAGTTCTTTCCAGTCAGATAGTGCTGGGACGTCACAGTTTTGGAAAGGTTTGCATGCTGTTAAACGATGGGTGTGGAGGGGTATTGTGTATAAGGTAAGTAATGGGCTTAAAGCTGCTTTCTATAAGGATGTGTGGCATGGTCAAACTGCTTTGAATATTCAATTCCTATCATTTTTGGACATTGTGACAAACCTGATATCTTGGGTTGCGGAAGCTAGTATTGAGGGGGGGGGGGGGGGGGGGGGGGGCTTGAGTTTATCTTTTCGCCGGTCTTTTGGGCCTAGGGAAATGGAGGAATGGCAACGCTTACAAGTGCTTTTGCAAGACTAATGTCTGGGGAAGCAGATGTGGGATACTTGGCGTTAAACAAAAATGGTGTTTGTAAAGTCTTTATATTCAAGGTAGTTGATCCGGGTGTTAGAGACATGAGGATGATGAATCTTTGGAAAAGTAAGATGCCTTTGAAGATTAAGATTTTTGTTTGGATGTGTGTGAGGGGAAAGATTCAAGTGACGGCTGAGCTTAAGAAAAAAGGGTGGCCTGGAGATCCAGTTTGCAAAATGTGTGGTGAAATGGAAACAGCTAATCATCTTATCTTTGGTTGCCCTGTCTCTCATTTTGTTTGGTGGTGGTTTAGGAATGCCCTGGGGTGGGTTAGGCCGCCTGGGGATTTTGATGATTTCTTGTTCGGTGTGTTACATGCTCCAGGTGATCGCTCTAATTATCTCGGATGGGCGATAATTTGGACAATTTCCTGGAGTTTGTGGCTTATCAGAAATGACCTGGTGTTTAACAACAAAATATATAATTCTCCTGCTAACTATATTTGCAAAATTCTATCTTTACTCTCGCAGTGGACTATACTGGTGCCAGCAAAGCGTAGCAAGGAGTGGACGGCTTTGGTGGAGAGACTGATGATGGCTGTGAAGAACCTGCATTTCTTAGTTAGGCCCCGGGGTGGTGTTGGTTAGGTAGCCCCGTAGCTTATCTTCGCTCCTGCGCGAGGTTTTGGTTGGTCTGGCGGCTTTTAAAATGTTTTCTGGTTGCTTTCGATCGTGGTGTGAGAACAGCTGAACAAACTCTTGTATGTACGCTTGTGTGCTTTCTATAAAGCAGGGCCCTTTTGAGGGCCTATTCTCTAAAAAAACATACTGTCGCTGGTAGGAAGAAAAATAATTGATAGTGGAAGCATCTTGGCAATTGCTGTGAGCCTGTGACGATAAGATCTAGTCGAGCACGCCAGAAAAGTCTAATCCCCATTCTCCCCCACCACCGCGTTCGCACATCCCACGCATTGACTGACAGATATATGTTTTTCTTCATATATTGTGTTCACTTGTTTGAACAAATAGTACGCAGATTCTCCTATAGACTGGTAAGAAGAAACATAACATGTCAAAATTCAGGATCACCCCTGTAAAGCTATGCATCAGTAATTGCCTTAGACCCAAATGTTATACTAATCTTTACGGCGAACTGCAGGGGTGGTGTCTCGAGGGAGGCATTGGTTGCAGGCTGCGGTCTAGATTAATAATTCTGCATCATGATGGTGCACCATTGAACTGATGAAAAAATCTGTTGTCTCTTTTTTGAGGGGCATTTTCTTACTATAACTTCCATGCCTTTCATAAGTCACGTTTATGGAGCACCGTGTGTCACCCTTATGCTTCTCAGCTAATGTGTGCGCAGTCGTTGCAGGTAATTTCCCTTGTGGCCATTTTTTTAGAAACTAAGTAGCTATTTCTACTAAACAGTATATTTCTGCTCATATGCTACTTGTACCAGTTGAACATTTGATGTTCAGAATATGTCTTTTCCTTAGCAATGAACATGTGGGGATCGATATCCCATATGAGGCGGAAAATAATTCTCTTTTCACATGTTAATTGGACTGCTCAAGCTTTAGCTGAACATTTTATAGTTAAAACTATGTCTACTTAATTGGGACCACTTTTCATTTTCTGCAGAAATAATCTATATGAAATATGGCTGATAAAAATACTAATTGCCCTTGTATGTTTTGATAAATGGATGGCCTTCATGGAAAACTTCCATCAGTTTGATGAATGGATTCCACAAAATCTCTCTCTCGCTCACAGAGCGCACATGCATGTGCATATTTACCTTTTCATCTAGACATCCTATGTTTCATGGGCTTGACACAGTAATGAATTTACAATTCTGGTTAATATATGCTCTTGTAGAAGCTACACATGATCTTGACTTCTTGAGGGTTTATTTGGACTAATAAAATTACTTAGTTTACTCACGAAAAAAATAACTTAGTTTATTTACTTTTCTATAGGTGTATTTTTGGAAAATGAATAATGTATGATTTCCGTTTCAAACATTATATCTACGTGCTTGTATCTCCACCCATCTACCTTTAGAATACAAACAGCTAACAACGGAAGAGGTTGTTGCAACGTATGGTATAAATGTTACTTTGACTTGTGACTCATATGCAACTTGGATCCTTGTGGCTAAAGAACCGAACTATTCTTGCATTGCTGGTTTTTCGCGCCGCTGCAGCTTGTATTATTAGTCTGTTTTCCTTCCACATATCTGCAATTTCATTGTGCTAACATTCTGGGGAACATGTACTTGATCATCTGATTGCTTAGTTGTAAATGTTACAACCATGTTTTACTCAGGTGGAGAAACCTGCAGATCCAATCGACAAGGAGGAGGCGCAGACTCAAGAGGAGGGGGATTCCTCTGGTGATTGGACGCTGGAGAACGCTGACCGTCAAGCCTTCGCTGCTCAACTGGAAGTACGTAGTTGTGGTATTGATAGCCATGTTGGCTGCTGTCCTCCGTTACCTGCTACTTGAAGATGTCATGACCGCATGACAATGTGAAGTTGTAGACCTGTAGTATCGTGTGTTTCACTCTTGTTTTTCTTTTTGGTGTTTCTTCACTTCAGTTCTGTTTGTGGAATAAGCAGTTTTGGTTGTTGTATGTATTGTCTAGTGCAATCGCTAGTGGGGCCAAATGTATTGAAAAAATATCGTGTACGGGAGTAGTTGGGAATTATTGGAGTTCTGTAGAATGCAAATGTGGGTGGGGCCAAATATATTATCGCTAGTGGGGCAGCTGACATGACAAATGTCTGGCAATTGCTGAGTCTAAACTCTAATCCCACGCGTTAACGAGAGAGGAGCAACGAACAACGACTTGGCTAGCGCTCACGGTGGCTGGGGTCAAACATATAGTCGCTGGTAGGTCAGGATGTAAGTGGCTCATCCGCTGGACAAAATGGAGTTGCCGCTTTGGCCGCAAACGCATTTATCAGTTTTTGTGGAAACCGCTAATTATTTATTGCGGCGTTATGTGGCTTAGCGGCGCCGCAAGGGCCGCTCCCTGCTCGACTGCTCCCTGGTAGGAAGAAAAATAATTGATAGTGGAAGCATCTTGGCAATTGCTTAGCCTGTGACGATAAGATCCAGTCGAGCACGCCAGAAAAGGCTAATCCCCATTGAGACCCCCCACCCACCACCCTTACGCACCCCATTGATAGGTTGCACTTTTAAAATGTTTTCTGGTTGCTTTCGATCGTGGTGTGAGAACAGCTGAACAAACTCTTGTATGTACGCTTGTGTGCTTTCTATAAAGCAGGGCCCTTTTGGGGCCTAGTCTCTAAAAAAAACATACTGTCGCTGGTAGGAAGAAAAATAATTGATAGTGGAAGCATCTTGGCAATTGCTGTGAGCCTGTGACGATAAGATCCAGTCGAGCACGACAGAAAAGTCTAATCCCCATTCTCCCCCACCACCGCGTTCGCGCATCCCACGCGTTGCCGAGAGAGAAGCACGAAGCCATGGCGGAAATCGGGGGCATGATTGCCGCTGCACTCTTGAAGGAGGTGGGGCAGCAGATCGGTTCGTTCGTGGGAGAACAGATCAAGCAGCAGCAGCACTTCGACAGGGATCTGAACCAGATGAAGAGTACCCTCGAGTCCATCGAGGCGCTCCTCAAGGACGCTGAGCACTCCAACACCAACAATTCCATGCGCTTGTGGCTCGAGCGTCTCACGGACGCGATGTATACCATCACCGACATGCTTGAGGATTTTGAAGCAGGAACTGAGGCTGAGCCAACACGGAAGGTAAGGCCCCTGTGAACCATTTTTGCGAAAATACGATGTATATTACTAGTCGTAAGCTGTAAGGAAAAGGGGAGGGCCGAGCGACGCTTGCGCGGCGAGCTTCGAAGCACCATCTCCGTCCTCTGGTTTCCACAACTGAGCAGCGTCCTGTACACCAACCCAAGGCCTAAGCGATCTGCCCGGCCCGCCCTTAATCTACAACCAAAAAGTCATACTTTGACCAAATTTTATTTTCGCTTCTAAATAAATATATAGTGAATACGAATTTCATATAGACGAAGTTGCACTCAGCTATAATTGAAAAAAAAAATACCATTTAACCATAAAGTCTTAATTATCGTCATGAGGATGTTCAAATTGAATCTGGAATTCATAAGTTAGGCAAGTCAGATCATGCATCAAACTTTCTGGCCTAAAATAGACTTTTTCCTTATATCACCAACCATTTCGCCAGTGACTAACAATTAAGCTGATTATCTTTTGCAGTTCTCCATGAAGAAACATCTAGAAGTTATGATGCCTTGTTTCACAATCGGCCCCAAGTTCACAATGGCTAACAAGATGAAGGAGGTGAGAGAGAAACTGCAGGAGATCACAGATCTATATCAGAAATTCAACCTAGTGTCGGGCGCTAATGCCGATGAGCCGAAGGAAATGCATGAAACGACATCAACCATTGAGACATCAATCATTGGGAGGACCGAAGAGGAAAATAAAATATGGGTTTCTTTATCAGAGCGCATAATGGAAGAGCTCATTGTTCTTGGTATACACGGCATTGGAGGACTTGGCAAGACAACCTTGGCAAAAATGGTTTGCAATGATAAAACCAAATTTGAAGACTACGTCCGGGTGTGGATTTATGTGTCCCAGACATTTAATTTGAACAAAATTGGAAATTCTTTAATAAGTCAACTGTCAGAGAATGAGAGTCCGTACACTGAAAAGGAGATGATACACAGATCACTTGCAAAGCTACTCGCCAATAAGAAGATTCTGATTATACTAGATGATTTGTGGGAGGAGGATGATTCCGATTGGATAGTCTGATTGCCATGCTTAAGGTTGGAAAGGGTAGCAAGGTGGTTGTTATAGCAACCACACGCAATGAGGAGATTGCAAGGAAAATTTCGACCATTCCACCACATAAGCTAGCATCACTGACGGATGAGATGTGCTGGACTATAATTAAGCAAAAAAGTGGCTTTGAATCTAGAGATGACAAAGAACAGTTGAAAGACATAGGTGTAGCCATTGCAGCGAAGTGTGGAGGTGTGGCTTTAGCAGCTCAATCAATTGGACCCATTTTGAAAACTATGACCTATAATCATTGGAGGAAAGTGAGAGACAGTGATATCTGGAAAGAATTTGCTTCTTTTTCAGATCCAAAAGATAAAGCTGATTCACGGGTGCTTGGATCCTTGAAGTTAAGCTATACTTTTATGCCTCGGTATTTGAAGCTCTGCTTTGCCTATTGCGCAATCTTTCCAAAAGGATGGATGATATCTAAAGTTGATCTAATTCACCAGTGGATTTCTCTTTGTTTTATTGGGGAAACACCAACATTCACCGCTTGGGAGTTCGGTGAGATGTACATTACTCAGCTTTTGAATCTTTCCTTCCTTGAACATTCGAAGGTATCACCGGTAAGTTTGTGCATGACTTTTGTTACTTACACTACAATTATTTTCTTCCTAATGTTGTTTGGGAATTCATACAATGTTTGTTTATATGGTGCACATGTTTATCAAATATTTCAGTGGTTAACGCATTTTACAACATACTCAACTTATCCATGTAACTTGTGTTAGTTTCCCTTGCTCGTGTACACACCATGGCACACCCCATATAAGCATATACCCACACTGAAAAGCGCACCGGAGGACATCCCTTGTTATTTGGACTACTTGTTTTATTTCCGTATGCTCGTAAAAGACACAAATCTTATAGAAGTAATGGCTGGAGGCGAAAAAGTAATGCCAAACTTATGGTGCATTAAATCTTATAGAAGCAAGACTCATATTTCAAAATTTGGTGCATGAAAGGGCAACCTAAACTTTCCTATTTTGCATAATGGTCTACTTTGTGCTTACATAAACTACTATCACTGATTAGTACAACAAGTTTTTATAGACTAAAGAAAAAAAAGTACATAGACGAAATTGTTTAACCATCCACAACTATCACTTGAGATGGACACAGCGGATAGTATTCTTTTCTACTCCCAAGAACAAAAGTAATGCTCAAAGATGAAGTTTTATACAATGATATTTTATCTTCTATCCTTCCTGTAAGGGCAATCAACTCGAGCCACACAATTGCGTAGCTTAATTTGGTCTAGTATGCTACCTGTTACTGTTAAATTTGTTAGTGCATCAAATGCTTCAAATATAAAAATCTGACACTACTAATGGCTTTTGTTTCAGAAAACGTTCACCATGCACGACCTGGTGCACGATCTAGCAAGATCGGTGATGCGCGACGAAATTCTTCTTGCAGGCAATGATTGCAACACTGGGAAAAACCGCTGCCACTATGCACTGCTCAATGATTGTAGCAAGCCATTGGAGTCACGGAGGATAAGGGCACTCCGTTTTATGAGCTCGTCTGAAATTCGACTTGATGGTGCTGCATTTGCATCTGCTAAATCCCTGCGTGTCTTGGACTTGAGCGGGTGCTCCATTCATGAATTGACAGATTCAATTGGCCGATTGAAGCAGTTGAGGTATCTTAATGCTCCAAGAATACAACATGAAGTTATTCCGGATAGTATCACTAGGCTGTCAAAATTACTTTACCTCAGTCTTCAAGGATCTTCTCTATCTGCACTGCCTGAGTCAATCGGAGAAATGGGGGGTCTGATGTATCTTGATTTGTCAGGCTGTGAGAGAATCAAAGAACTGCCAGAATCATTCGGGAAGCTAAAAAAATTGGTGCATCTTGATTTGTCACAATGCGCTGCTTTGGAAAATATATCAAAGTTTATGTGGAGCCTCCCGGACCTGCAATATTTGAACTTGTCACATTGTTATCGTATTGGATCGCTACCAGAATCTGTAGATGGTCTTACTAGTCTACGATACTTAAATTTAGCGTGGTGCCTTCGAGAAGGTGAAAATGGCAGTTTTCTGGACCCTGTCAGTGCTCTTTCGAATCTGGAGCAATTGGACTTGTCTTTTAATGCTGGTATTACTTCTCTACCTGAAAGTTTTTGTAACCTGAGAAAGCTGCACACAATGGACCTCTCGCACTGCAGTGAGATTAAGAAGATACCAAAAGTATATGTAGCATCGATAGTTTGAAGACCCTATATTTAGAGTGGTGCGATGGTCTTGTTGAACAACCTGTACCTCATCCTAGTACCAGTTTCGTATCATTGCCACTTTTTGAGGTGTGCGTTAGAGATGGTGAATCGAGCAGCAATCTTGTCTGCTTACAGGACAGGAATCCTGAGAAGCTGCAAATAGTCTGCCTTGAAAATGTGAAGTCCGCGGAAGAGGCTCAGAGTATAAAGTTGATGGAAAAAAACAATCTCAAGGAATTAAGTTTGTCGTGGACTAAAGGAGCTGAGAGGTTTGTGGATGATAAAGTGTTGTTAGAGAAACTAGTGCCACCGAAAAGTTTATACCGCTTGGAGATAATGGGTTATAATGGCGTCAGCTTGCCAACATGGGTCAGCCAACAAAATAGTGACTTGAGTGTGTCGTATCCGGAGTTGAGCATAAATGATTGCCCCAGGTTGAGGATGGGGCCACATCTTCCTAGAGTAGTTGGCACATTGGAGATAAGTAGGTGTGATAATGTGCTGTCATCATGGGGAGAGTGTACAATGCCAAGCAACGGTGCTTCCTCCTCTTCTTCGTCTATATTAACTGCAAAATGTCTGAGTGTTGAATACAGTGAGCTGCCCATGCAGCAGTGGAGACTGCCTCGCCACCTCATATTTGACCGTCTGTATTTATGTATCACGGCTTGTCCTGACCTGACCGTCTCCCCTGACATCATCCCACATCTGTCCTGTGTTGCGAGTCTGGGGATAAAGAGCTGCAACATCTCATCATTGCCGCATTGGGTCATGGACTTAACCGGTCTCGAGGAGCTTGTGATCGTTCATTGTACAGGCATCAGGTCTCTGCCGGAGGGCATACAACAACTCACCAAGCTCCAAACACTTGGTATATACGGATGCCCTGATTTGAAGGAGTGGTGCGAGTCGGAGGAAAACAAGATGAAACTCGCTCACATCTCTATCACTGTATACTTTTGTTGACTGTCAGGGTTCATCAATTCTTTTTCGCCGCACATGTAAACATGATGTACGTGGTAATTCAGGTGTAATACTTGTGCTTTCA
Source organism: Poa pratensis (assembly GCA_947311845.1). Taxonomy (NCBI): domain Eukaryota; kingdom Viridiplantae; phylum Streptophyta; class Magnoliopsida; order Poales; family Poaceae; genus Poa; species Poa pratensis. The sequence goes on from CAMZMU010000095.1 coordinate 27,157,183, forward strand.
CACTTATAAATTTGCGTGCTCCATGCCCAACGTTTTCTTGTCCGATGCATGTCCTAATCACCCTTAGATAAAATGAGTAAGTGAACAACGTATATGTATATGGGATCACAATGTTGTAAGCACATCGTACAGAAAAATCGCCCCTAAAAAGTATTTTGTGCAACACTAATCGTTTCTAAATTATAAATGTATCTACTCACTGATAGCGTCAACTAATCCGAGACGGGACGGAGGGAGTACCAACCATGCAATCAGAAAAACTGGACCGTCCCATCCCTAAAATACCATCGCATCTCATTCATATTGATTCCATCCACCAAACGTGCGCGTGCTGATGTCAGGTTGCATAGCAGCGCCCGCTCCAGTCAAAGTTAGACATACTACTTGTAACGTTTTTTCAACAGATTACTTGGTTTTTGTACTAATCCCTAATTAAGCGGATCAATCGTGCAGCTCGCTCAGGATTCCTCGCCCCCGATTGATCCACTTTTTAAGTGCAGTGCAAGTTGGAGCGCGCTGCTTTATTTTTGTGTTTCTAGTGATGCATCAGGTTTTGCAGCATCCCCAATTGATCCACTTTTTAACTAGTGTGTCATGTATGTACATGCGTCTATCCATGTAATCGCTAATTTTTTCTCCCCTTTTCATGACGATTTTGAACTAATGATGTTCACACATAACTTTTAGCACAATTATGTTCCCTGTATGTAAATTTTGCCACTTTTTTGTCTCATTTTTACATCCAAGGAGTAACACTAGTAGTAGTTTTTGTACTAATGATGTTCACACAAAACTTCTAGAACAGTTATGCTACCCGCATGAATTTTTCATCAAGTTCCATCTAGCTGTAGATGTCGTTCCGTATTTCTGTGGCCGGAGAGGGAAGATTTGCCAGGGAATAGAGTTTGGCAATCAAGATCCCGAGGATTCCACACGACGGCAAAAAAGCCCTGTGGCTCCCACGTGCAAGCCCTCCGTGTCAAGTATCACTAGCAGAAAGAAAGGGGGTTTGGGGGACTGGGGCAGGTTTAGTATGTGTGTCCAAATTCTATGGTACTCAAGTAAGTGAGCAAACATGAGCAGTGCAGCAAGTTCAGATGGAGCAAAAAAAAAAGGAAAAACTGCACAAACTTAGTTCGAAAGGAAGTAAATGCAGAATTTTTTATGTGTCAGAAGAAAATATTGCACATATGTAACGACCAAAATTAAGAGTCAAGTTAAAAGGAATTGAAAAGCGAGAACAAGCAAATCATAAATGTAGTAGGGTGCTCATGTTTGTGGTGGTGTTTGGGACAGTCCCTCATATCGGTGGCGATGGAACTCGACGGGTGGATCCGGTCTTCACCGGCGAATTCTAGAGACAGTTCATAAGTGTGGATGTGGCGGCGGGGCCTGACGGTGCAGACGGCCACATATTCGTCCTTGCAACGGCCAGTCTAACTATAGTTAGCTTCAGGCTTGTGCTGTCAGCGAAGAATGTCAGTCCATGTTTAGGTTGGCTAAAGTGCACGTACACGTAAATGCCACTGAGATCACGCTGCAGAGTACGTGCAGATTCCACGGAACCTGTACAAGTTTTAAAGTGTCCGAGTTCAGTACCATGTGACCGGTCTCATTTCCAGCGGGGGAAAACATGTTGCTGAGTATGTCTGATTGATGGTTGTCTGGTTGGTCTTAATTATTTCGTTCTCAGTTTACTTTCATCCAGTTGACCATATACTCTATGCTTCTCATTTCTGAGCAGGCACACTGGCCTACCATTGGCTTGAAAATTTGGATGTTGATTACTCTCGGCTTAATTAGGTTAGTTAGGACAAAATGGTACAAAAGACTATGTGAAATACTGAAATCAAATCTCGTCTAACAACAAAAAGAGAGCATACTTATTAGTCAGTGCAAAAGTTGACTAAAAACCCATGAAAGAGATATTATGGTCTTTAATCTAAAATAGTTTTTGTCGAGGTTTTAATTTTAAAGTCCATCTCTTGGTATCTCAGATATGGGCAAACACCAGCAAGTGAAGGAGTACAAACTTGCCAGGTGGAAATACCTCCTGAGGTAATTCGGTTCGTGACGTTAAAAACTAGAAGGACAGAGTGCTTAGCCTTGCTTTTCATAAATTTTGAACCCTGATGACAGTACAAACATGTAAAAACGAAATTAGCAGCAACTAGTGTACTCGTTTCCTATATCATTCTGGCTGTCAAGTCACCATCTATCTATTATCTAATCTATCTATTATTTATCATTTTATTAAAAGCAATATACGCAAGTCTAAAATAGAGCCACCACGTTTATCCACATAGGCTAAAAATATATGCTTTCTCGATCTTTTTTTTGGCGATCGAGATTAAAAGAAAAAAGTGTTACGTACAACAATGAAGTATACATATGACACACCACATAGAATCATGTCAATCGGTAAATGGGATTCCATATGTAGTACCTACATGTTGATGCAAAAAAAAGAAAGTCAAACGTGTGGATTCACGAATACAGTAAAAGAGAGTCCATTTGCAATACGTACATGTAATATGATCAGGCTAAAAAAAAAGTATTGCATGCGATGACATCATCAATGATGTCATCATAAATTTGTAATATATGTGTCACAAACGCTGATTTGATCCTTCTGTTTCGTTAGCTTAGTATTTGCATGATCTGGTCACCATTTTTTTTGCTAATTAGATGGTTTTTTCTTCAGCAAATTTGGTAACCTCCTAAACATGATTAAAATAAGAAAATACAAATATGTTAACGGTTCAGTTCAAAATTTAACATAGATATAAAAGTAACGCGTACATTTAGAAGTTAGTTTTGTACATGCGGATGAAATAAAAGATATAAATCCAGCCTAATGGATTTTCAGATCAGCATGAATCAATATGCAAATCCAGTATTATGACCATTTTATTTAGTTGCAATCCATGTGATAAGGGAAACTCAATTGCAACAACAACTGCAACTCCAAGATAGAACGAATCACGACGCAATCCAACAGTCCGAAACTCAACATTGATTTAGTCAATTCGCAATCGACTTAGAATTACAAAAAAATATTATAAACTCGACTAAGAATTCATGTGTAGTTTGTTTACAAATTTCAAAATAATATTTTGGTGAAAATTATTGATGGAAATCCATTTGAAGTTTATAGGACTATATATATTAGTATGGCTTTCAGATTTTTCGATGTCATCGGCCAACACTGCAAGCCTAACCTTCGGTGTCATCTAGGTCAGACTGCTCTAGGATCGATTTCGTAGTAATTTGGTATTCGATTATTTATATGTTTGTAACCGAAGTATGTAACTATGTCAAAAAGAAGAAAACAATATGCGTATGTCTGCTTATGTTTTCCATAAAGAGCTATTTATGGATTAGTATTTCAACAAATTATAATAACAATGGAAATATCATATCTACCAGCCACTTAGCTTAGATTTAAAACCATACATTTAGAAGTGAATTTTGTACCTGCCGATGAAATAAAAAATATAGATCTAGCTTAATGAATTTTCTGATCAACATGAATCAATATGCAAATCCAATATTATGACCGTTTTCTTAGTTGCAATCCATAAGACAATGGAAACTCAGTTGCAACAGCAACTGCAACTCCAAGATAGAACGAATCACGACGCAATCCAACATTCCAAAACTCGACATTGATTAAGCTAATTCTCAATGGACTTAGAATTAGCAAAATAAATATTATAAGGGGACGTCTAGGCAGCAATCGAGTGCTGGTTTGCTTCCCGTAGCAATCGCCTAAAAAGGAAAAGTCCTACCGCGTGAGACAACCAAAAGTGGAAAAAGTTTGGTCATCCCTTCGCGCGACGACCAGGTGGGACACAGCGATCCCGATGCCCATCCCTTCGCACGCGCCCACCAAAGCCTACGCCACAGCAACAGCCTCAACGCTGGTTTGTCCCCCTTTTCCCCACAGCAGCCGCCAGCAGAAATCTCACCTTTCCCCTTCGTTCTCCTACCCTTCTACTCCAGGTGCTAAAATTCGCCATGGATGGACAGCACAGACACCTCACACCATCCTTGCTTATCTCTTCTGCACCCAAATCTCGACGTACAAAATTGTTGCCGCTCCTTCTCTACTTAGTTGAGGGCACCCCGAAGCAAAATAAAGGCCCCAGAAAAGTGAGGAGCAAGGTTCTTCAGACCTGGTACTTCCCTTGTTCTTCTCCTTCTTCTTTTCCTGTTCTTCCAACTAAAACTGCGGTGTCCCAAATCTGGATCTGCAAGAAATCTCTTGATTTACCACAATGTATGCATGCATAAACCTGCTACAAGAGTTTCCTGCAACTTGAACAGTAATAGTGTCTCCCCAAAAAAGAGGCACCTTTAGTACCATTTCCTCTGCAACTTGGTGTAATTTGTAAGCAACAAGCTTTGATCTAGACACAACTTACCCATGAAAATATCTACTTTGAGTAGCTTAGAACCAGGAAGCAACTTAAGACCAGTTATACTTACAACTTAATATCATAGTGCCTGCAACCCTAGTACCAGTGGCCCAGTGGGAAGCAGCTCATGGTTGTGCAGTACCATGCATCATTTTCCAGTTGTACTACCATGCAACTTAGTGCAATAATGAAAAATTCTCAGGAACCACTTTACAAAAAAAATCACCAATCTTTAACTTGATCTGTACACAACTTTTATCTGGACACAATATAAGCACGGAAAAGATCTACTTGAAGTAGCTTATACCAGTAAGCAACTTGTGGACCAGTTCGACATACAACTTAATAACATAGTTTCTGCAACTTAGTACCGGGGGAGCAGCTCATGGCTCTTTGCAAGCACCATGCATCATTTCCAGTTGTATTACCATGCAACTTAGTGCAACAATGAAAAAACAGTTTCCAGGAAGCACTTTACAAAAAGAATCAGCAAAACTTTAACAACAGCAGATCAGAACACTTGTAATCTTTGTAAAATTGTGAACCTTGATGATGGATATTGTTTCCGCAATAGACTCTTCCTTGTGCCTGTAAAAAAAATCATAGAAGCATCATCACCTGTAGCTACATGTTTGTTTTGCAACCTAATGTAGCAACTATGCACCTTTTACATTGTGAATCTGTAACCTTTTAAAGACATGTTTGTTCTGCAACTTAGTGCCGACTGTGGGAAAAAATGCAGTTTTGCTTATCTATTCCATTCTTGTCTAAGCATTATGTGTACCCCATGTGCTGTGTTGTACAGATGGTAGACCTAGATCTCAACGAATCCGCAGATGGCCTGGAGGATAATATGGAGCCACCATTTTGCACACAGCCGACGATGGTGGAGACACAGCCGGCTATGGTGGAGGCGGTTGAGGAGTCACCGGGCCCTGTTCGAGGAGGGCATGAAGATTTGACTGACGAAGTTAGTGCAAAAGGACCGCGGCATAATGTAGCACCTCGACATGCATCTAGCCCTAGCGTGCCGACCACTACTGTCCCTACAACATCGGCAAGTCAACCTGGTCATAATACATAAAGGACGAAAGAAAGGGAGATATCTAGGTGGGATCAAGTTGCAACCCAAAAAGGCTACTTTGTGTGGTATTTGCGGCCAACCTGGTCATAATTCTGCAACATATACTGGTGGGTTGGGCAATATGCAGAAATGATGTGTTTTTGAGAAGTGAATCTTTGTGTTCAGAAGGGCGATGAAAGTAACGTGTATCAAAGCTATCGAACAATATAGTTCGGAAGTTGTAATGCAAAAACAAATGAGACATCCTTAAGTTTCTGTGTTTCTTAGGCAGCCAGGAGAAAGAAAGAACTAGTATGAACCATCTGTGTACCTCATTTCATTTTCAGTACACTTTTCCTATGAAGCACCGATACGGCGAGACAGACACGGCGATACCGATACGGCGATACGGGATACGGCAACTTCAGAAAACAGCAATACGGCAATACGGCGAGCATATATATAAATAATAAAATGTCATGTAATAAAAACCAGAAAGCTTGGATGCGTGAGATGAGATCAAAATACTGCCCAAGCCCCAGCCTCTTCACCATCAACACTAGCAGTGTTGCATTAACTTCCACCGACTGAAGACTGGAAGCCTGCCATGCCATTGCCCGCAGATGACATGTCTGTTTCACTGACTCACTCCCTAGCAATACAGCAGCAACATCTCATCAGGCCATCAGGCGACAGAGATGGGCAACAACAGCAAGCAAGCAGAGCAGCACATCAACCACATCAGTCGATCCATTGCCCTGCAAAGCTGGGGCTGTGGGGTTAGGGTTAGTAATGGGCTTCGACCGGTACATCTGGCCTCCGCCCGCCCATGTCGCCGCCATCCCAGCTACGTATCGGGTTTTTTTCTTCTTTTTTTTAAATCGGGAAAACTGGAACACGCGAGGGACACGAGTATCGGGGTGTATCGGCCGGATACGGGTATCGGGCAAATACGGTACGCCGATACGTTGTGATCTGAAGTATCGGTGCTTCGTAGCACTTTTCCATTGATATCGTTGAATTCCGATGTAACCCATGTGTGTGTTATAATTATCCTGATGCTTGGGATGTTTGCACCTTCTTATGCCGGGACGCTTTTCCCATTCCAGTGTCATGCATTATAGAGCCCGCATACACCACAGTCGTGTCTGCATCATGGGGCGAAAAAATAGAAGTCGGACCTAGATAGTGAACATGGGGAATCAGCTTAGATTGTGTAACAAAAATGACATAAAATAAACTGGGGAAGAAGTGTCAAAATATAAGTTTGCAGCCAGCCCTTGGGAAGTTGCATGACCATGTTCAAGAAATTTGCAGGTTCATGTGTATTTTTAGTAATCTACATCTTACTGGATGCACATGTGCAACTTTTCGACTGGCAATTTAGGATGCAACTTTACTAATTTGGAGAGATAATTTACTCTCAAAACTTCATATGCAGAATGCAACTTCTGTATGTGTATTAAGTTCCAGTAAATACTAGCAAACAACTTAAAAAACCATTAGTATTAAGTCGCAGAAAACATTAGTATTAAGTTCTTAAGTTGCACATCTGATGAGCGCAGGTTACATTTTGTCATGTTCGTTGGAAAGTACCCACCCCCTCCTGTTATGCAGACTACAAAAGGTGAGAACCATCTGCAACTAAAGTTCTGATGTGCAAAACAAGCATGCTTACATAAGTCGGCAAAACCTAGTCCCTGCAGCTTACTCCAATTATTCATGCTCAGCAAGTTATGTGAGTGTGTCCTAAATCAATTTTAGTTCTGCTGCTCTGCAACTTAACGGGAAAGCTCTGTGCCTTAGTGATCAATTTGGTACTGATTTAAAATCATGTGTGACTTCAGTACTGATTTAAAATATTGCTGCTCTGCGACTCAACGGTCACGCTATGCAACTTGGTGGTCATGCTCTGCAATCTTTATAGCATAGGACCTAAACTTCAATAAATTAGTGCTCCACAACTTAGCAGGCACGCTGAGTGACTAATAAATCACATACTGTTGAACTTAATACTCATGTTCTGCAGCTTAGAAAAAAACTACTACTCTGTAACTTATCGCTAACGTTCTGCAACTTAAAATACTCATGCTCTGCAAAAAAATTAGGTAGTATCCTAACTTGAACGATTAGTACCGATACTCTGCAGCTTAAAATATTGTTGCTCTACAACTTACTGTACACGCTTTGCGACTTGGTGGGCTGACCAACTTAATGCTGAAACTCTGCTACTGCACATTCAGACTTAACACTCAAACTCTGTAAATGACTGCTATTGCTAATTTGCAACTTATGCCGTGTTGTGCGTACATCAATTTAGTGATGCCTATTATCTGTAATTTAGTGATGCCTACATGCACCTTAGATGCCGCTACACGTTACTTGATCAAAATTGCACGACAACATACATTTGGAGACAAAATAAACTACTCAGCAACTCGGTAATTATAAAAATACAACTTACTGATACCTACATGGGGATTAGCTCATACAACACCCCCTGCAACTTGCTAGAACCAGAGGCTCAACAATCATCTAGGCCATCCACCACCTTACTACCCATATTATCTAGATCTGGTCAGCTGGTTCCCCGATCATCTCAAAATCAGAGTTCATATAACACAAATTTGATGCAAACAACGTGCTCGTAAAAATATCAGCTGTGGCAGTCAGTCAACTTATGGGCTGCTCCAATCCTTAGCACTATAGTTGTTGAGCTACCATGCTCTGCAAACCTGGCCTAAATTTTGATGTGCAAAACTGCATGCTTATGTAAATAAAAAAGCAACTTAGTTTCACAAAAAACAATGTCCGTACAAATTTACTCCAACTTGTTCATTCTCTGCAATTTTATCAATTTTAGTCGCTAAAAATCTGCAAAAAAACACTCATGCTATTCAACTTAATGCTACTGCTCTACAACTTACGACTCCTATGCCAGCAACTTACTACTCCTATGCCAACAACATAATGCTACTGCTCTTCAACTTAACACTCTGTGCACTTGAGTGACTGCATGTGATTTACACCCGACGCACACTATCAGAACCATAATCAAATAGCTGGTAACAACTTGGTACAAAATTAACCTGCAATTTAGTGATACCTGCTAATCAACTCGATTTAATTTCAAAACTTGCAAGTCTCAAAAACACTACAAATCTCCTCTGTAAAAATCAGATGATTAAGAACCCTGCTAAAAAGCAACTCGATCTAATAAAAAAGGTTTGGGCGCCCCTGCTAAACGACCCCTGATGTCAATCGAACCCATATCTCGGTTTACAGCAATCTCCTGGAGATGCTGGTTAGCATTCAGGTTGGAATTTTACAAGGCTGGACTGCAAAAAAAAAAGCAGAGCTGTCCCAAGGGAGGAAAAATACCTCTTGTCGTCGATGAAGCCACTGCTCGCAGTCCCCCGCAGAGTTCGCCGGCCCTGATCTCACCGCACACTCCAACCAGATTTTTCAGCGGGCAGATCCACGCGCAGATCAAAAACGTCTGATGGTAACTCTCAGCGTGCGGATTCGTCCTCGCGCGCAGATTCGTCCCTCGCGCGCAGATCCTTCCTCCGAGCAGAGCTCGCCGCACTCGCGGCCGCCGGGGGTCGCTCTCCGACGCGGAGCTCCCGCCCGCACGCACAACGGGGTACCTCCCCACCGCAGCGTAGCTCCTCAGCGACACGCGCGACTCGATCTCCCGCTACAACCGAGCTCGCAAAAGCACGCCGCGGTCGGCGACGAGCTCGCCCTCCCCGCCGGCGACGGATTCCGCGAATCGCCGGAGCTAACTTGCTTGGAAGAGGGGAAGGAAATGGTCGGGGTTCAGACGGCTCTTTCTCTCTGCCACGTGCGTGCGGTCCCCACTTGACAGCCAGGTGTGTTTTTGTCGGGACGGCAGACGCGGGGCGGAGCGCGCGATCGGCCGTCTCGCCACGATCGGACGGCGGACAAGCGATTGCTCGGACGTGACAGATAGCAGCCGTGCATTCTTTAGCATTTGGGATATTATAAACTTGACTGAGAATTCTTGTGTATTTTTTGTAAAAATTTCAAAATAATAATTAGGTGAAAATTATTGATAGTATTTAATTTATGCGCAGTATATCCGAAATGTTATTTAGAATTTTTTTACATTTTCAAAAGTTTTTAAAAATGTTTTACATAACGGGTGCTACCGCACCCGTGACCCAAAACGCCGTGTCCTCTTAGATGTACATATTTTCCTTCTTCCAAATAGAACAGGAAGAAACAGAGTAAGGAGCCGGGGTTCATTTTTTCCCCAAGGGAAGAAATATGGTACAATGGAAAAAACTAGCATTCTCTTATTTTGTAGTGGAACATCTCTTAGCTAAGGGAAAGAAGCATTCCTTTTATCATTCCCTCTCCTCCAATTAGATAAATATCGTACATGTCAACTCTAGAGAAGGCAATAAATGTTAGTCGTACAACGCGTATCTCTTATTGTCATCTCTAGTAATTGATGATAATTAATTAAATTTTAGTGTGAAATTGTGTTAATACGGGAATGTTGTTTGAATGGTTGTGATTGTTTGGTTTTCTGGTTCTATGTATTTTTATATTGGTATAGATAAGAAAACTACTTCGTCAGTTAGAGAAACATGAGTAAATTTTTGTATCTTTTAGCTCTTGTAATATTTTACAACTAACTTCTCATTTCGGATACAATCTACTATTTCATCGGATGACCCATCAGAGGTTTTTCTACAAGTGGCAGCCATGTCGGCATGTTCTAGCAGTCCATGTGAAGTTTGTAGGACTATATATATTAGTGTGGCTTTAAAAAAATTCGATGTCATCAGCTACCAATGCAAGCCTAATCTTCGGTGTCGTCTAGGTCAGAGTTTTATCGAAACTGCTCCAGGATCGATTTATTAGTACTTTTGTATTCGTTTATATGTTTGTAACCGAAATATGCAGACTATGTTAAATAGAAGAAAACAATATGTGTATGTCTGCAAAAATTTTCGATAAAGAGCGTTACACAATGATTTTTCAAATAATATATACTTACAAATATCATATGATAAATATTATTTGTGAAATATTATTTCCACAAATTATAACAAAAAGGAGGACGAAATATATAAATTATAAATATCATATGGAAATATCGTATCTACCAAACACTTAACTTGCTAATTTGTTGTAAGTGCAAGAACCAGCCAAAGACACAAAAGAGGACGAAAGCTATGTATTCTCATAATAAATATATATTGCATATTTTGGAAGAAATAATAATCTGCAAGTCATTAAATAATATAACATAATAAATATTCACCATGTAATTAAAAACTTGAAAATCTGAACTAAAATTAATTCATCTAGTGCTTACTTTTAATAAAGACAATGTCTTGCTACACGTGAGAGTACTGCAAATTTAGCTAGAACTGTACTGTCGATAATTAGGAACAACGCAAAGTGCTATTCACCGAAATTAAAGCTCTGTATTCTTTCACCAACACGAAATTAGTTAAGTCTAAATGGCAAATCTAATGGTTCTACGTTTACCTGAAAAATAGAAATACCTCAGTTTTAAACATATAGTTATTAAATATGGATGAGTTTAATTGTATACTCTGAGGAAGCGATGTATAAACATGGGTCGTAATAATGAAGAAAATCCAAAGAATATCAAATCATCTCAAATATGTGCACATTTGTTGTAAGTGCAAGAACCTACCAAAAATAGTAAAAAGGACAAAAGGTATGAATTCTCATAATAAATAGTTATTGCATGTTTTGTAATAAATAATATCTACACAAGTCATTAAATGATATCTCATAACAAATACTCACCCTAAAACAATTTCCAAAATCCGAACTAAAAGTAATTAACACATTGCTTAATTTTTTTAAAGACAATGTCTTGCTACATGTGAGAGTACTGCAAATTTAGCTAGGATTGCACCATCGATAATTAGGGCAAAATGAAAAGATATGCTATTCATGGTAACTAAAGCCATGTATTCATTCATCGACACGAAATCAATTAAGTTTAAATAGAAAATCTAATGGTTTAATGTTTACCTGACAAATATAAATGCCTCGGCTTTAAACTTAATTTATCAAAGATGGATGAGTTTAATGGCACACTCTTAGGAAGCGATGCAATATAAACATAGTAATAATAATGAACAAAATGTAAGGAATAACTGCATCTCAAATAATTTGAAAATCCAAACAAAAAGTATGTAACCTGTTGCTTAATTTTGATATATACAAAGTCTTGCTACACATGAGAGTACTGCAAACTTAGCTAGGATTACAGCATGATAATTAGGACAAATTGAAAAGATGTGCTATTCATGCAAACTAAAGCGATATATTCTTTCATCAACATGAGATCAATTAAGTATAAATAGAAAATCTAATGGTTTATGTTTACCTGAAAAGTATAAATGCCTTAGTTTTAAATGTAAAATTGTCAAAGATAGATGGGTTCAATAGCACGATCTTAGAAAGATATGTCATATAAACATGGGTAGTAATAATGAGCAAAACGGAAGGAATCTCAATGCATCTTAAATATGTGTTCTATTATACTTCATATAATAGTTTGATTTAGAAGGAAAAATATAATATGTTAATTTCAATAGTAACAACAAAGATTATGAAGAAGTTACCGACCCATGTTCGAGGGCCCATGAGCTAATATCGATGAATTTTAGTTTTATTTTTAACCTTACACTAATGTAACAAGAACAAAATCTTCACTCTAGATCACTATATGATTTGAATTATATAAAGATATTAAATATCACCATGCACAAACGACATGTACAGTTAATGATATGGTATTTTACCCAATGGATAAACAATATTTGGTCCACAAATTAAAAATCATGATGATATTTTTTGCACATTTTATATTTATGGTGAATATATAATTATAATACTAGAAAATATATATGTGGAATTAGACATATTTTTCTGGATAGTTTCAGATGTTGCCCTCGCATGTGCGAGGGCCACGTACCATGCTAGTTTGCTATAAAACCAAGGCCGCACACAAGCTGTTCAGATCATCACAAAAAAGGTCATCACAAGTTACGCGATGGCGTCACCGCTCGCCTTCGTTCTCACCTCCAAGAACTCCTTCACCGTGCTTATACTCCTTCTCGTAGTGTCCTCACCCCCCTGCCACGCCGCCGCCGACAACATCACCACCATCCTGGCGGCGTTCCCGGAGCTCGGCGAGTTCAGCAGCCTGCTCACGTCCACGGGCGTCACGCGCGACATCATGGGGCGCGACGACCCACTAACGTTTCTCGCCCTTGAAAACGACAACATGGCGCTAATCAAGGCCATGCTGCCTGAGGCAATCCGGCAGCACCTCTCGCTGCACGTCCTCATCGGCTACTACGACTCGGACATGCTCGGCCGCCTCCACCCGGCGAGTCCAGGGACGTTTCCACCTTGTACCAGCCCTCGGGCGACGCGCCACAGGGCGCCGGCATGTTGAGGGTCTCCGGGCCCAACTCCGGCAACAATTGGAGAGTGAGCTTCCTGCCCTTGGGCCCCGTGGCGGGCTCCGTCGTCTGGCAGCAGGAGTTGTTCGTCAAGGCCATGTGCGAGGACTTTAACCGCATGGCGGCGCTGCAGGTCTCCGCCACGAAATCGGCGCCCTGGCTGCCCGGGGCTTCAGCGAGGCGCGACATCACTGGCAGTGGTGCGAAGAAGAACTAGCTTGTGGTGGTGCTCGATCTGGACCGGCCCAAGCACCCTGAATCTGAATGGCAATAAAAATGATCGTTGGTAGTACTGCTTGTCTGAATTGAAGGTCAATTTCAGCTAAGTATATGTCGTGAGTTGCTGTTTGAGTTCCGTCCGGCTTCCAACTTGTTTATGGTTTCAGTTTGATTCAGGATATTATGTGTCGATCGAGCGCTTGGTCTGGTTAAGTTCTTGATGCAATTGAACGTTAAATTCATGCGAATTTCATTAGGTGCTTGTTTCTATTAGAGTCGACCGCAACGTCTACTTGTATTGTTGTGGAACCCGAGAGACTCCATCTTGGAGATCGTTGTTTTGTGATATTTTTGAAATTATAAATTGTTGGCAAATGCATGAATGTTATCATCTTGGAGATCATTGTTTTTTGATATCTTAAAGATATTTTTAACAACTCATTTCTAGGTACACACCTACTGGCGGAGCACCGTGAAGCCGTCGAGGGAAAAGCTCCGGGAATTAATCGCCCTAACTAGAGATGAACGTAGCCTATAGGAGGACCAGTTTTGTCCATGCAGAGCATCATCGTTGGATCTCTCGGCCGTGTTTTTCTTTTCCCATATGGCTTACTGAAATTTTTTAAGTAATGCTTCACGAATAAGAAGAGGCCTTTCCACCATATATGACGAAGGCATCCAATTCTTTGTTACAACCTTAGGAAATAATCCATATAAATCGTGAAAATTTCTGAAAATAATTTACTATGTAGATAAAACATGTAAATCACGTGTTGTTATTATCATGTCACAAAGATTAACACCTAAATTGAGCTCTATATTTTGTTTATTATGTATATTCGAGTTTCAATATCGCTATAATTTGGTATCACTAGCAATGATGTGTTTTATGCTTTAAAAAACACGAAGGATACGAGCACTCTTTGCAAATATCACAGATCTTCCTCTATTCGTATGCCCATTTCCAGGGTGGCGACGGAACAATGGTGCGGATGGGGTTTTCGCCGGTCAATCTGGGGAGCAGCTCCTGAGCGTGGGCACGACATGTGGCCGATCGAGATATTGTTGTCTTGAGGCTTGTGCTAGCCCACCTCAGAATAGCCCACCTCCCCCGATCCGGCGACCGGCGATCAGCAGCGGAGATCGGAGACCCGAGCCCCCTGCCCCCAACCGCACCCGGAGACCAGCGCCGGCGACCCGGCCACAGGCCACCTCCCATTCCCCTAACCCGGCGGGCGGCGGCCAGCAGCAGACCACGCAGCAGACAGCTCCACGCCTCCGCCATTGATTCATGGACATCAGGATATGGCGTTTATCCGCTCCACGGCTCCACCGACCAGTCCTCCCTCCTTATTTTTGGTAAGCTGTAGGGATTTTCCAGTACGAGTACACCAATACATAATCCTCAATCTCAAATTCCTAATTGCGGGTTTTATTCTTGTTTGAACTGTAGATTTGTCCTGTTGAGTAGTTGCTTGAATTTGGAGCAAGAACCTAGTAGAGAGAAAGAGAGATCAGTTTTTCTAGGAATTGGGAATTGGACTGAAAATGGTTAAGAGACAGAGAACAGAGGCACCTTCTTTAGGGTGGAAGATCCTCCTACTTCATTTACCAGACAACCTTTACCACTGCTTCTTCAATTGGAACAGCAGCAAGAAAATCAAGATGAAGATCCTCAAGCAAATGAGTCATTTCCGATTCCTGTTGTATGTCGAGGTATATTATTCTTGGAGCGAGACCCTGCGTTACGACCACAAATCTGGCAGTATCCACATAATCAGAGAGATAGTGTGGAGAGGATATTTGATGCTAGGTCCTGCAACCTCGTCTGAAGCATTATGAAACTTCTGGTAAAATAGGCTATCAGCGCCGCTTCCCATACAATTGGTTCGGTCTTTTCCCATCATGGTTAGAGTACTCAAAGCATAGCCATTGTGCCTATTGTTTATTCTGCGGATTCTCAACAAGATCTATATGGAACAGTAGCTATGCTAACCATTGATAGATAACAATTTCTATTTGGTTACTTGCATCTACTCTGCTTTTGTTCGAGTTAATCAATAATCATCTTTAGTTATATTATTGGTATAACTGTTAACAAGATGGCATCAAGCTAAAACACCTATTTTCTAGGGATATATCCCGACTCTAATTAAGCACTTTTATGTGGTGACGCCCTTTTTGCACTTATTTATGCATTTCTGTATCATGTGCCAGCTCTGCAGTCTGTTGTGTACCTTGTTTTTTACTACTCTCCTGTGAAAAAAATGTTGTGCTATAACTCATGTGTTTTTGTGTTGTACTATAACTCACATGTTATTTGTTTTGTTCTCTTATTTTATGCCCAGATTATCTCTCTGACTGAGATCAGCAATGGTAGCAGGCACTGGACTGTTTGTGTGTATGCATCTTGCCTCATGTGCCCTTTAGTGAAACTTGGTATTGCAGATCATTAATAGATCCAGTGGTTTATTTATCAAGGTCGCGTTCGTCGGAAAAAAATCCAGTATAAGTATTTATTTGGAAGATCTGTTTCTTGGTGTTCTACTTTCTGATTTTGTAGCACACTTTTGTTCTTCTTGCTACCTCTTTGATAGTGCCTCCTTTAGAAATTAGAGATACAATTGCTAAGCTATTTGCTTCTGTTGTCTCTAGACTGGCAGATGTATGTGTTCCTTCATATATTATGTTCACTTGTTTGAACAAATAGTACGCAGATTCTCCTATTGACTGGTAAGAAGAAACATAAATTCAGGATCACCCCTGTAAAGCTATGCATCAGTAATTTCCTGAGACCCAAATGTTATACTAATTTTTTACGGCGAACTTCAGGGGTGGTGTCTCGAGGGAGGCATTGGTTGCAGGCTGCGGTCTAGATCAATAATTCTCCATCATGTGGTACACCATTGATCTGATCAAAAGCATCTGTTGACTCGTTTATGAGGGGCATTTTCTTAGTATAACTTGGCATCCATGCCTTTCACAAGTCGCCTTTATGGAGCACCGTGTGTCAGCCTTATGCTTCTCAGCTAATGTGTGCGCAGTCGTTGGAGGTAATTTCCCTTGTGGCCATTTTTTATAAACTAACTAGCTATTTCCACTAAACAGTATATTTCTGCTCATATGCTACTTGTACCAGTTGAACATTTGATGTTCAAAAATATGTTTTTCCTTAACAATGAACATGGGGGCATCGATTTCTCATTTGTGGCAGAAAATAATCCTCTGTTTGCATGTTAATTGGACTGCTCAAGGTTTAGCTGAACATTTTATATTTAAAACTATGTCTACTCAATTGGGATCACTTTTCCTTTTGCTGCAGAAATAATCTATTTGAAATATGGCTGATAAAAAAAAAATACTCAATTGGGATCACCTTCTCTCCCTCTCTCTCCCAGAGGTGTGAGCGCATGTGCATGTGTGTATTTACCTTGTTAAGTTGTTATCTAGACATCCTATGTGTAACACCACAGGTATCAACCCTACCTGAAATGTTACTGCGCTACAACAATATCTATCGAGTACAAAGATTATAAGAAATTTAGACAGTGTTTTTCTTGAATATACGGACATCCACGACATGCAAATAATAATAAGCAGATAGCAAGTAACACCATAGATTGAAAGAAACATCCACATGGTTCACAAATCTTAGTAAGTCGCTAGACATGAATATATAGCGGTCCATCGAAACTTGGTACAAAAATATAAGTGTTCACTATGTATTACTCTCTCCGTTCCAAATTAGATGACTTTCCTTTCTCCACATGTCTAGATACACGCACCAGAAATCCTCACACCTGTGGATGAATGAAACCACACTCAGAAAAACGAGACCACGATAAGGTAATGGTATAATTCTAAATCGTACCTAGCGCTTGCCGTTATATAGGGTTAACCAACAGGGACCATGCACATGCGTATATCTATAAACAGAGCAGACTAAATAGTTGCTGGATGGCACGCACTACTACTCAATTATGCTTACTCCAATGCTTATGCGTGTGTACCATATTCCTAGATGACACAACCATCGGAAGCCACCATGTGCAAGCAACCAGATTCAATTAGACACAGAAACAGTTAGCACTTGGTGGCACCGATTAGTACTCTGATTTGAAAAAACAAAGACCATCGATCGATCAGAACTTGATAGGGCTACACGTATTTGATAGGCAGCAGATTTCCTTGATTCATATAGACCCTCTGAATAAACTACAGCTAGATCAAGACAGGCTAGGTAATTCTGAATTTGCACGAACTTGATGTTTAGCAGCGAGGGCGGTGGATGGACTAGGGCAGGGGATCGGATGAGGACAGGGAGCTAGCTGGGTTTGGTGTTTATCTGTCTTGTCCCATATGACATGGTTAAAAAAATCAGTCCTGGTCAACTATCTTCCGTTTTTGTCAAAAATACATTTTTTAAATCTGGGGTATTACACTATATTTCATGGACTTGACACAGTAATGAATTTGCAATTCTGGTTAATATATGATCTTGAGGCTTTATTTGGACTCATAAAGTAACTTAGTTTTGGAAAATGAATAATGTACGATTTCCCTTTCAAACATTATGTCTACGTAGTTGTATATCCACCCATCTAACTTTTAGCATACAAACAGCGAACAACGGAAGAGATTGTTGCAACGAATGGTATAAATGTTACTTTGACTTGTGACTCATATGCAACTTGGATCCTTGTGGCTAAAGAACCGAACTATTCTTGCATTGCTGGTTTTTTATGCCGCTGCAGCTTGTATTATTAGTCTGTTTTCCTTTCAGATATCTACACTTTCATTGTGCTAACATTCTGGGGAACATTCTGATTGCTTAGTTGTAAATGTTATAACCATGTTTTACTCAGGTGGAGAAACCTGCAGATCCAATCGACGAGGAGGGGCGAAGGCTCGAGAGGAGGGGGACTCCTCTGGTGAGTGTACGCTCGAGAATGCTGACCATCAAGCCTTCGCTGCTCAACTGGAACTCTGGAAGTAGGTTGTTGTGGCATTGATAGCCATGTTTGGCTGCTGTCCTCCGTTACCTGCTACTCCAAGATGTCATGACCGCATGACAATGTGATGTTGTAGAACTGTAGTATCGTGTGTTTCACTCTTGTTTTTCTTTTTGGTGTTTCTTCACTTCAGTTCTGTTTGTGGAATAAGCAGTTTTGGTTGTTGTACGTATTCACCGGTTTGGGATTGTCCGAACCTCATGGTGGAGAAAAAAGAATGGCAGATAGACGAAAATGATTATGCATTTTATTTCCCTGCTTATGGCCTTATGGGTGTGATCCATTGCCTCTAGTTTGTATTGGACGAATGGGGCACGCATGGGTAGCATACCTAGCAATTGAGATGCATTTGGGCGCCCCAGCCTCTAGTTCAACAGCTAGAGACGGGAGTGCGAAGAAAAGTGCAATGTGAGAAAATATTCAAACATAATAATTGGCATGATAGTGAATTGTTCATCTTTACCGCCAGATGTCTCACCTGATATACTTACCGTTTCTCAACAAAAAAAAAAAGATACATTCCGAGAAAATCAAACAATCCATGAAAATCAAATCAGAATTTTGTACACTCGATCGTCCAATGTGAGAAAATATCGTGTGCGGGACAACGCAACGACGTATGCAACGACTTGACTTGACCAGGTCTTCGTCTACGGTGGGGTCAAACATTATTGCTGTGAACCTGTGACGATGAGATCCCCATTTCTCCCCTCCTAGGCTTCTACCGCGTTCGCACTTCAGTAGGTGAGGCCGATCCAGTCCACAAACCCCATTCTCCTCCACCCCTGTTGCGGATCCCACCTATTGACAAGAGAGAAGCAGGAGCCATGGCGGGAATCGGGGGCATGATTGCCGCCGCACTCTTGAAGGAGGTGGGGCAGCAGATCGGTTCGTTCGTGGGAGGACAGATCAAGCAGCAGCAGCACTTCGACAAGGATCTGAACCAGATGAAGAGTACCCTCGAGTCCATCGAGGCGCTCCTCAAGGACGCCGAGCACTCCAACACCAACAATACCATGGAGTTGTGGCTCAAGCGTCTCACGACGCGATGTATGCCATCGCCGACATGATTGAGGATTTTGAAGCAGGAACTGATGCTGAGGCAACACGGAAGGTGACTCTGAGTCTCTGAACCATGCTCCCTTCTTTTATTTTGCGAAAATACGCTGTATTTAAGATGTAAGGACAACAGAGTAAAAGATAATCATGCCTATCAATATGTGCGATGAAATAATTGTGAATTTTTTTTATATATTCTACATAATAATTTGGTCTCAACGTTTTTTGCTTTTCAATTATATGTAGATTATATAGCAAATTATGAAGTTATGCGCTTAATTATCTTGCCTTAAGCTGGAAACCAATCTAATACTCCAACAAGACATATATAGGAAATTATTATTTGAGCGTTCAAGTTTGATGGTGGTCCTTGTCTACCTTGAATTCCAGGCATTGAAACTCTTAATCCTTGCCATCTTAGATTCAATGCTTTTTGGGCACACCAAGAAGATGACGAATCCAAAATAAAAGATATGCTAGTGTTAGACAAAAAGATGAATACTTTGACCAAGTTTTATTTTCATTTCCAGAAAATCTAGTGATCAAACTTTCTTGCCTAAAATAGACCTTTCCTAACAATTAAGCTGATTATCTCTTGCAGTTCTCCATCAAGAAACATCTAGCAGTTATGATGCCTTGTTGCACAATCGGCCCCAAGATCACAATGGCTAACAAGATGAAGACGATGAGAGAGGAACTGCAGGGGATCACAGATGAATATAAAAAATTCAATTTAGTGCCAGGCATCAATAACGATGAGCTGAAAGTCATACAAATGCGTGAAACATCATCAACCATTGAGGCATCAATCATTGGGAGGACGGAAGAGGAAAAAAAATTTGGGATTCTTTATTGAGAGCATAAAAAAAGAGTTCATTGTCCTTGCTATACACGGCATTGGAGGCCTTGGCAAGACCACCATGGCGAAAATGGTTTACAATAATAAAACCAAATTTGAAGACTACGTTCGGGTGTGGATTTATGTGTCCGAGACATTTGATTTGAACAAAATTGGCAATTCTTTAATAAGTCAACTCTCCAAAAATGAGAGTCGATTCACTGAAAAGGAGATGATACACAGATCACTTGCAAACCTACTTGCCAATAAGAAGATTCTGATTGTTCTAGATGATTTGTGGGTGGAGGATGATTCCCAATTACATAGTTGGTTGCCATGCTTAAGGTTGGAGAGGGTAGCAAGGTGGTTGTTATAGCAACCACACGAAATGAGGGCATTGCAAAGAAAATTTCGACCATTCCCACATGAGCTAGCATCACTGACAGATGAGGTGTGTTGGACTATAATTAAGCAAAAAAGTGGCTTTGAATCTAGAGATGACAAAAAACAGTTGAATGCCATAGGGAAAGCCATTGCAGCGAAGTGTGGAGGTGTAGCTTTAGCAGCTCAATCAGTTGGACCCATTTTGGAAAATATGACCTATATTCAATGGGAGAAACTGAGAGACAGTGATTTCTGGAAAGTATCTGCTTCTTCTTCAGATCCGAAAGATGAAGCTGCGACATGTGTGCTTGCATCCTTGAGGTTAAGCTATACTTATATGCCTCGGTATTTGAAGCTCTGCTTTGCCTATTGGGCAATCTTTCCAAAAGGATATAAGATATATAAAAATGATCTAATTTACCAGTGGATTTCTCTTTGTTTTATTGGTCCAACACCAACATTCACCGCTTGGGAGCTCGGCGAGATGTATATTACTCAGCTTTTGAAGCTTTCCTTCCTTGAACATTCCAAGGTTTCACCGGTAAGTTTGTGCATGCCTTTTTTATTTACACTACAATTATTTTCCTCCTACTATTGTTTTGGAATTCATACAATGCTTGTTTATATGATGCACATGTTTATCCAATATTTCAGTGGTTAACGCATTTTACAACACTCTACTTATCAATGTAACTTGTTAGAAAATTTCTGTTGCTCCTGCACACACCACAACACACCTAATATAAGCATATACCCACACATAAAAACGCACCGGAGGACATCCCTGATTATTTTGACTACTTGTTTTATTTTGTATCCTAGTAAAAGAAACAAATCTTATAGAACTAATGGCTGGAGGGGAAAAAGTAATGTCCAACTGTGTGCATTTAATCTTATAGTAGTAAGAGTCATATTTCAAATTTTGGTGTATGTAAAGATCAGGCTTAACTTTGTTGTTTTGCATAATGGGCTGCGGGGCATTTGTGCTTATATCAACTACCCTCAGTGATTAGTACAATAAGTTTTTACATTACCACCAAATAAGTGGCATAGACGAATTTTATTTAACTATGTACTGAGATGCACACAGCACGTATTATTCTTATCTACTCCCAAGTGCAAAAATAATGCTCAAAGATGCACTTTTATACAATGGCATTTTATCTTCTATCCTTTCAATGAGGGCAATTAAATCGATTGAACCACACAATTGTGTAGCTTAATTTGGTTCAATGTGATACCTGTCACTGCTAAATTTGCTAGTGCATCAAATGCTTGAAATATAAAAATCTGACGCTGCTAATGGCTATTGTTTCAGATAACGTTCACCATGCATGACATGGTGCACGACCTAGCAAGATCGGTGATGGGCGACGAAATTCTTCTTGCTGGCAATGATTGCAACATTGGGGGAAACCGCTGCCACTATGCACTGCTCAATGATTGTAGCAAGCCATTGGAGTCACGGAGGATAAGGGCACTCCGTTTTATGGGCTCGGTTGAAATTCGGCTTGATGATGCTGCATTTGCATATGCTAAATCCCTGCGTGTCTTGGACTTGAGCGAGTGCTCCATTCATGAATTGACAGATTCAATTGGCCGATTGAAGCAGTTGAGGTATCTTAATGCTCCAAGGGTACGGCATGGAGTTATTCCGGATAGTATCACTAGGCTGACAAAATTACTTTACCTCAGTCTTCGAGGATCTTCTCTATCTGCACTGCCAGAGTCAATTGGAGAAATGGTGGGTCTGATGTATCTTGATTTGCCAGGCTGTAGTAGAATTAAAGAACTGCCAGAATCATTCGGGAAGCTAAAAAAATTGGTGCATCTTGATTTGTCAGAATGCTCTGCGTTGGAAAATATATCGAAGTTTATGTGGAGCCTCCTGGACCTGCAATATTTGAACTTGTCAAGATGTTCTTGTATTGGATCGCTGCCAGAATCTCTAGATGGCCTTACTAGTCTACAATACTTAAATCTAAGGGGGTGCCTTCGAGAAGATAAAAATGACAGTTTTCTGGACCGGATCAGTGCCCTTTCCAATCTGGAGCATTTGGTCTTGTCTTCTAATTATGGTATTACTTCTCTACCTGAAAGTTTTTGTAACCTGAGAAAGCTGCACACACTGGACCTCTCGTACTGCAGTAATATTCAGAAGATACCAGAAATTATAGGTAGTATTGATAGTTTGAAGTCCCTATATTTAGAGTGGAGCGATGATCTTGTTGAACAACCTGTACCTCATCCTAGTACCAGTTTCGTATCATTACCACGTTTTGAGGTGCACGTTAGAGATGGTGAATCGAGCAGCAATCTTGTCTGCTTACAGGACAGGAATCCTAAGGAGCTGGAAATAGTCTGCCTTGAAAATGTGAAGTCCGCGGAAGAGGCTCAGAGTATAAAGTTGATTGAAAAAAGCAATCTCAGTTTTTTAACTTTGTCGTGGAGTGAAGGTGCTCAGAGGTTTGTGGATGATGAAGTGTTGCTGGAGAAACTAGTGCCACCAAAAAGTTTAGAGTACTTGGAGATAAGGGGTTATAATGGCGTCAGCTTGCCAACATGGGTCACGTCGAGTACGCATTTGATATTGAGGATAAATGATTGCCACAACTTGAGGATGGGGCCACTTCTTAGAGAAGTTGGCAACTTGCAGATAGTAAGGAGTGATAATGTGTTGTCATCATGGGGAGAGTATACAATGGGAAGCGCCGGTGCTTCCCCCTCTTCTTCTTCAGTATTAACTACACACAGTCTGACAGTTGCAGACAGTGAGCTGCCCATGCAGCAGTGGAGACTGCTTCGCCACCTATCTGGCCTCAGTCATTTAGAGATCATGGGTTGTCCTGACATGACAGTCTCCCCTGACATCATCCTACATCTGTCCTCTGTTACGTTTCTGGTGATAGAAAGATGCAACATCTCATCATTGCCGCATTGGTTCATGGACTTAACCGGTCTGGAGTACCTTTGGATCCAAGATTGTAGAGGCATCAGGTCTCTACCGGAGGGCATACAACAACTCACCAAGCTCCGAGAACTTCAGATATACGGATGCCCTGATTTGAAGGAGTGGTGCGAATTGGAGGAAAACAAGATGAGGCTCGCTCACATCTCTATCTATTATTATGACCGTTGACTGCCCGTGCGTTGCCATGTTGCTTCAAATTTCTTTTTCCCTGCACATGTAAAGTGAGAATTAATTTGTGTGGTACACACCAACAACGATATGGGATCACAATTTTCTAAGCACAATGTACATAAAACATCGCCCCTAACGCTATTCCGTTCAACACCAATCATGTCTTAAATATAAATTTAGCCTCTCTATCTCTCTCTCTCCCTCCCTCCCTCCCTCCCTCTCTCTCTCTCTCTCTCTCTCTCTCTCTCTACTTTTGTAGAGAGAGAGATACTATTTAAAAATGTTATTTCCTATTTAACCCTGGAAAAACAATTCTTCCCTATTTGATAGTTGGTATATATTTTTTATTTTATTTTTGCATTATATGACACTCTAGTTCATTTTTTGCAAAGTCAAAATAATATATCATCATCAATTGGTCAGTGGGGCCAGAAAGCTAAATTTAATCTACGTGAAACGGTTGTGGATTTGACCAACTAAACGTCGTCAAGGTTTAGACATATACATGATTGACATTGCATGCAACAAGTATCCTATTGTAGTTCTTGGGATCTCACTTATAAAATCTAAAGTTGTATTGATAAAAACGGGACATCAGAATATGTGTACATTTTTGTAAGAGAAAATTCCAAGAATGCATTCATGTGTTCTAAAAATGACATCACACTAGTTGTCGTTCTAAGAATGACATCAAAGCAGTGTCGTCATTCTAAAAATGCTACTTTTGTTAGTTGACGGTTAAATCTCATGTTGAAAGACTATTATGCCCTTGTTAAGATTTTAACTAAACAAAAACAAATTACTGGAAATCACATATACAATCAAACATAAGTTTATTGCCAGACTTGGTTAAAAAAATCCTGTTAACTGCAGACCCGAGTAACGCAAGTGCATGTGGAAATTGTAAATGGAGGTCGAGCTACATGGAGCTCTTTATTTTCGAAAACTTGAAAACTCATATTTTCAAGTTTCAAAAACATCTGGAAACGATCTTGGATGTAGATAATGTTATATTCTAGCAACATGCAAAATATCAACTCAAAATGACTTGTATTCTAGGCTACAAGAAAATTGCAAAATCTGACAGATTTTGAAGAGTTCAAATTTTGCATTGTTCACTATTTACAATTTCAGATTTTATCTTTTTGTACAACCCAAAGTATAACGTATTTCTAGTTGATATTTCACACGTTGGTGTATTACAACATTATCTACACTTATGATTTTCTCAAGATTCTTTTTTTTATATTTTTTGCACCACATAGATTCATAAATTTTGAGAAATTAATGATTTCGTAGAAATATTTCAAAAATTTCGGCCAGATCTATAGACTGACATTTAAATTAATTTCTAAAAGTAAAATTGAAACAAATGGAATCAAACCTAGAACCTGCAAAACAGCTACCTAGCCCGTAAACAACTACACTAAAATCAAGATCTTTTCTTGAAAATGCTCGATCTATTTTGTTTTGAAATGTAATCTATCGGATTTATTCGAATTTGAATAAAAAAGTCGCCTAAGGTTATATTTTCGCAAGGTGGCGGAGGAGGTGTGGCGGCGCTGACTCAGTTTTAGGGTGATCGACTGATTGATCGTAACGGAGCGAAACGCAAGGGGGAAAACGGGATAACCGGCGAAACCATCACGGAGGACGCGAGAGGGGATGGACAAGATTTGGACGAAGCACTCTGCCGCACAGACAAAGGAACAAAAAATGCGACGGGGGTACGGGATAGTTGGACGAAAGGTTTTTTTAGATGGCAGACTAAAGAACCAAATTCTTTTTTAGATATATATAAGGAGAGATGTACATGTTCTTTTCTTTACACATGTAGATATCGATCTTTTTTAGATGCTACCCAGCCACAAAAGCCCACCAACGCCCCGGCTGAGCCAGCATGAAGGCCCAACCCAGCTAGCTAGCCTCGCGTCGTACACACACAAGGATTCTGTGCTACGCACACCGATTCCTGTTTGTTGGCCCGGTTTTTTTGCCGATCGTGGTTCATGGACTCATGGTGCATCTGGCTTTTTTACCGATCGTGTTACGTCGAGCGTGCGACGTACCCTTAGTTCCATTTTAATTGACTTATTACATATTGGATGTACCTAACACTAAAACGTGTCTAGATGTATCCATACGTAGATATATGTAAGTCAATTAAAATGGAACGGAGAGAGTACGACCTAGGATGTACGCGTACCATGTCGCTAAGCAATATTATATACTCCTTCCGTTTGGAAAAGGATGTCTTACATATATCCAAATTCGGATGTATGTATACACTAAAACATATCTATATATATCCGAATCTAGACAAATACAAGACATCCTTTTCCGGACGGAAGGAGTAGTAGATAGATAGAGATATTGCAATTAAATTCGTAAAGAGAAAAAAAATACTTTCTCCATCCCATAACATAAGACACGCTTTTCTTTTGCACGGTTTCTTTGGTCTGACTTTGAACACTAATATATATATATTTAACGGAATTGCTAATTCTAGGACACCCGGTAATTAACTCAATCTCGGTCACCTACCTAGTTATTAGATTAGAGTAGTGATTCATGTGATCCGTGAGTTAGAAGTGAGTTGCAACCGAGATATTTTAGTTACACACGGGTTGCAGCTCCCTATCTAGCTATTAGATTTGCATCACTACTCACTACTCGTACAATCTGTGGTAACTGAGATTTTGAGTTGCAACTAATCATCTTTCCAGTTATATGGGTTACAACTCACTAATCATTAAATTTGTATCGCATTTCGTGTGATCTGTGAGTTATAAGTAAATTGCAATTGGGATTGTGGGATGATGTTAACCGACTGAGTTAAATCTCAGTCGCATGAGGGTCAGTCGCGTCGTATATTAAATTAGAACAAAGTCATACTTCTACTTACACCCACACGAGTTTCACAAAATCTATGTAGTATCCATCATACAGAAGAGTATGTTCGGGTAGTATGAAGTATATAATTAAGATTGTTTCGATAGTATATATATTATTTTTCAGGTAGTATGTATATTCTTTCACATACCCATTTTTCATTTACAAATATGATGATATTTCAACTATATAGTGCAAAATATACTCAAACTGATGAGGTATTACATATACTTCCATGCGGAAAATGTCTTTGGCTACTGGGCACCAATGATCATGCCCTCAAAATCAAAAAATATATTTACACGTTTGTAAAAAAAATGAAAAAAAATCCGGATGTAACCAACGGTGTATAGCACAAACGTGCAAAATATCAAGTGCAACTTCTTTGTATTATGGGATACACAAAAATAAAAAATTTGATAAAATTTAAGTTTTGAAAATATGCATACACAGATTTACACATATCAATTTTGTGTTGCTGAGTTTATACGTTTGTTGGATACACCATTAGATACATCCGTATTTTTTTCAAATTTTAAAACTTGTAAATATGACTTTTTTTTTAAATTGCAGGATCACTGGTGACCGCGAGCGAAAAATCTAAGGCGCTATATAATATGTGGGTATAACTACACACAAGAGTAGAAAGTATTTTTATATTAAATTATATATGTATTTTAAATATGTAAATAGTATTGTTGCACCCGTTTTGCAATTTTTTCATTTTATGTATCTTTATTACTAATTTTGTGGACATGTCCTAACTATAAATAATAGTCAAAATTATAAGTTATTGATCAGCGAAATCAAGGGCATTATGCTTTGGGACAGAGGGAGTTGAAAGCAAAAAATGTGCCAGGTATCGACTGTGGTCTGTGAGTCGCTTAAAAAGTTCTCAAAATACCATGATATACATTATGAAAAAGAAGAGAGGATATGATTTTATTCATTCACAGAGAATATTGTGAGGGTATATTGATTTAAGTGGTGTTTTTGCTTTCGCTTTACTGCATAGAAATATGAGACCACCGTCGTAAGGGGGTCAATCAACTAACATGAATGGTCTAAGAGGTGACCATGATGCAAACAAATGAAAAGGAGGTAGTTCAAACAATTACCAAAGTCTCGACATGCCTCCTATTTCAATTGCCAATTTGCCATGGAAATAAAAATGATGAAAATAATGTTGATTTATAATTTGATCTAAAATATCATTTTAAGAAAATAATATACATTATGTATCTCCATGTTAAGGATTTGCTTCTAAATTTTCTCGACGTCTTCTTATGTTCTACTGAAATCAATGAAACTCCCTGCTCGTATCAAGAGCCATTAAACTCAGTCCTCTCCATTCCCGTGTCTTTTCTGGAGCTTCCGGTGGAAATGTGAGTGGAGATTTCTTGCACCCGAGCTCCTGCCACTTTAAAAAAATTAAACAATATATTTAGAAGTTTCAAAAAAATCTGAAAAAAAAATGCATGTTCTTGATGATTTATCCTATAGACGTGCAAAATTACAGTGCAAAATAGTTTATATTTCGACGTACACAAAAATAACAAATCTACAGATCTGACTAAAGTTAACAATGCATAGTTTTAAATCTACAAATTTTGTCATTTTTGTGTAGACTACAATATAAATATTTTTGTTTTGATATTTTGCACGCTGCTAGTATGAATCATTGAGAACATGGTTGATTTTTTTCAGATTTTTTGAAACTTTTAAATATAGTTTTCGAACGGGAGCACTGGAGCTCGGGAGAAAATACTACTTTCCGCGAAATGTCCCATACAATGGAGACGCCCTTAGCCTTAGGTTTCGTTTGGTTCATTGGATATCCCTGTCGTAAGTGGGATGGCAAGATCATACGAAGCGTTTGGTTGAAAGGATATTGGACGGAGGCACCCATCTTCGTGAATATTCTCCAGATCTTCACCTCTCATCCCGCTCTCTCCCTGGCGACGATCGAGCGTTGCTGCGGCGAGCGTGCAGCCGGTGCGAGGACAATCAAGCTGTGGTCGGTGAATCAGTGTCTCGTCTGCCCTCTCTCCCCGGTCTTTCCTCTCTCGCCTTGTCGCGGCGGGGAACGGCAAGCAATATCACTGGAGGCGGGGAACGGGCTGGCTCTCTGATCTGACCCCCTTCCTCCCTCTCTGCAGGATTACGGGACAGAGGACTGAGCAGCCGACCAAGAACTCCAGCAGCATCCTTCTTCAAGTTCGTTGATTTCACCCCTAAAAGATCTTAGGTATATCCCCTGTGCAAATTTATTTTGCTGCAATGTGTATAGACAGTGAGCATGGTTCTGTTCTTGGTGATTGTTGGGCAGTGAGCATTGTTCAGTGCTATGTGTGTGTTTGTACATCATCATCTGTCCGTAGTTAAACCAACCCCACTATAGGGAGGGAGGAGACCTTCACAATTTCTGGGTGTGCCTGTGGACCATCTAGATACGCCCTGCCTGGCTCTTCGCGTTAGGTCTGGCCAGCTTGTATGAAACCCTGAATTTTCACTCCTTGGATCACCCCCTTGTTAATTAGCAAGCTTTTGAGATTCCCCTGTTTTCCATATACTGCCAATGTGCAAAATCTCACTAATTGACATCTTCGGTGGTCATGCGTTGCTCTCTCAGCATTCCTTCTTTCCAGGTGAACCTTGACAATTATTATAGAAACAAAATATAATGGTAATATCATTAACATTCGAATGCTGGCCATGGGCTAGCTGTAGTATATTTCATATTGTATTTTCTTGTCCAGTTACCTTCACAAGATGATCTGACACTGCTATGTTGAATCCATGCGGACAGACTAATTTATTAGTTCAGTTGTGATGATCGGGTGAATAATGGTGCACCTAAGTGCTAAAATTTTCAATTAACAGAGTTGTTGTATTCAATATGCAGAGATGGGCTTGTGGGTGCTGCTGGAGGGCTTTTTGCTTCTTGCAAATTCATTGGCGATACTGAACGAAGACCGCTTCCTTGGTCCCAGGGGATGGAGCATGTCTGAAGTTTCAGGAAATGGGCAAACCAAGTCCTTGAAGGGCCAGATCGTGGGGCTCATCTACGCCACTCAGTTTCTGCGGATGCCCTTGATAGCGCTTAATATTCTTATCATTGTTGTGAAAATGGTCTCAGGCTGAGGCTCTTTGTCGTCTCTCTGTTGGGTTGAACTGGTTTTCAGTACCAGCATTATGTAAAACCTAATCATGTCCAAAAGGGTCTGCAAGGATGTTCACGCTGACTCGAATGTGGCCTGTTGATTTATTTTCTGTAAATTACTTGTACACATGGTTCTGTCAAAATGCATCCTCTGGTTGGGGGTATCTTTCCTGTTGTACTGCTTCTGAATCATTCTCTGGTAACGAAAAACCAAAATTTTCAACAGTTCGGCGTTGTTTGCTGCCTATTTTGTCGACTATGTACCATTTTTTAGCACTGCCTTTTATATGTTAAACTCTTTGTAGCTTTTCAACTTTACAGTTTTGATCCATTCCCTCAATTTGTGTTGCAACTTGGAGAGAGGTTCATCATCCGGCAAGTATGCTGCATACATACCTGATGCTAAGAAAAATTCGTGTTGTGCTATCACTAGAATTTTGTAAGTAGTGTTGTCTTTTGGTTAGGTATTTTCATCATAACAAATGCAACTGTGTTACATAAGATGTTGAGTTTAAGCATTCACTCATCTGGCACCTTTTCTCTAATCCAGCCTATTTGAACTGAACCATTAGTCCATAACGTATACATGAGAAACATTGAGCCTGAACAATGTGGAAGACCAAACCTGAAAAGTATGGACCTGTATCTGTTCATTTTTCTCAAGCTGCATTCATCCTCTCGATACATACGACCTCAGAGTTTTGTGATATACCAGTATGAGCTGAATCTTCAACGAGGTGTCGTAAGAACTAACAAGTTCAATTTACTGTCAAAGCGACAAATCAAGAGTTCACAGTAGTTACTCTGCTCCTGATACGGTCTATTTTTGTAAATTTTCTGAAACTGCGTGCATTGTAGAGCCGTAGATCATTGTAGCCAGATCGCAGCCAGCATACGGGTTCGGCGTGGTGGAGAATTAGGGCACGGGGCGGCGGCTGAGGGGAAGAGTTCATATCTGAAAGATCTTTGGATGCAAACCAAGATCGGGACGCACGGCGGACGACGACGATGAGTTTGAGCCGGCGGTTTCTTTACCTTGTCGTCGACCAGCACAAGAGCAGGCCCTCCTCCCCCTGGTACACGCTCCACCGCATCGACCCTTCTCAGCTCTTCTACTCCCATGGCTGGGGGAACCACGGCGCCAATTCGGTGGTGGATGCGCCCCTGCCTGAACGCAAGATGAGCTTCGACCTCTCCGGGAGCATGCAGTTCTCTCTCCTGGGCCGCTCCAAGGACAAGATCGTCGGCGTCGACTGCATGGGCCGCGGCGTTCTCTACGACGACACCTTGCAGTCCGTGCGCCCGCTGCCCACCATGGCGGCGCCCAAACGTTGCCGCACCTTGTCCGTCGCCATCGACGGCGTCAGCGCCTACGACGACGGCAGAGTCTACATCATCGAGGCTGACCCGCTGCAGGACCTCCCTGGCCGGCGCCGACACGTCCAGCAACTCGTGTACCAGCACAACAACCAGGACTGGGTATGGCGCTCCCGCCCGCCGCCGCCCTACGTGCGCCAAGCAAGGGCGGCGAGATCACCTGCCACGCGGTGGACAGACACCGCAAGGGCGACGGCTCGCTTGTCTGGGTGTCCGCCGCGGGCAGTGGCACGTACTGGCTGAACACGGCTACTCACAAGTGGACCAAGGCCGGCGACTGGGTTCTGCCGTTCCGGGGACAAGCCATGCCTGTCCCGGAGCTCGGCCTCTGGATCGGGTTCTCGGCCGTGGAAAGTGGCCACATCTGCGCGTCCAACCTGGCCGCCGCTGTCGACGAGGACCGGTCACCGGCGGCGGACAAGGTATGGGAGGGATTCGCGGTGCCGGAGGGGTTCGCCGAGCTGTACTCGCACCTCGTGTACCTCGGCAACCGCCGGTTCTGCGTCGCCCAGGTCTTCGAGTGGGCGCCCCATCTGCGCCGCTGCTGCTGCCCCTGCCATCGTCCCGATAAAGACGACAAAGATGAAGACAAATGTTTCACGATGTTCACCGGCGTGCAAGTGGCGCACGCCAGCGGCGGCAGATATCGCGTGTTCAAGCACAGGTCGCTCCGGTACTGCTTAGGTAAATCTGATTCCGTCACCGTGTGTGTACTCTAGACTCTAGTCGCGTCGTAAGTATGCGAATTTAATAAGAACTGTGATTATCTGAATGGCCATCCATTACAGGCTTGAGAATTTGGAATTACTCTCAAAGTTGTGCAAATTAAACCTCGTTTACTTTGCAACGCGGAGAGTTCTTATTAGCTGAGAGTTTTATTGTAAAAACACCATGGACGAGATGATTGTTCTTAGTCGATATTGTTTGCTGTAAACTCTATGGTACTCCATATATGTGAGCAAAACATGAGCAAGTGCAGCAAGTTCAGATGGAGGTAAGAAAAAACTATTTTTGGCTACAAGCGACGGAACTTGACGATGGGGATCCGGTCTTGGCCGGGAAGCAGTTCCAACGTCGTGCGGACGGCCACACTGTCGTCGCTGTGCAGCCAGTCGAACTTGCGCTGTCAGAGAAAATGTCAGTCCTAATGTGCCACTGAGAGCAGAGTACACAGGCAGATTCCTCGGAGTTGGGCTGTACAGGTTAAACGAGCCCGAGTTCTCTGCTGAAGTGAACATATGTCTCTGCTATGTGTGGTCGGTCTTGTTTTTGCCTAAATCGAGCTGCCCATACAGCAACGTTTCTTGTTTCTCGAGCACGCCTACTGGCCGGCCGGTGCACCGTGGCCAGCTATCTCCAAATTTTGCTAGTACATATATGTGATCGGAGTATTCGGACATTCGGACGGACTATTACTGGCTGGTGCGTGGAGGAAAACCGGGGCCGGAAACTGCCATAAAGATCAAAATAGCTAAACATTAGCCATGTGAGTGGCAGAGATCAAGGACAAGGAGACGCTGGTCACGCTGCTATGTCAGTTAGTATCCGATCTGGAGAACTGCCCCAAAGCCTCCAACTGGCCTAGTTCATTTTAGTCAATGTAATGGAGCAACAATTGCCGGTGGATACCTCTGTTTTCGTCTGGAAATTAAGCAAAGGTTCACAAAGAACAAGAGGCCTTTCTTTGGAACCTCCCGGTTATATGTCACGACGTACCCGGGGTTTCTTGAAATCTGACGCATACCTCATAAATCGTGGAAATTTCTCAACATTGTATACCATGTCCATACAAAATATCCCAAAAGTTAAAATTTAGCTAATAAACAATGTAGAATAACAAAATCCACAAGTGAAGAAAAAGTAACGGGTCATAAATTCGGGCATTACCACAAACAACAATGCATGTATTTTTGTATTATAAGAAACACCCAAAAAAAGGCGCCTTCTCAATGTCATGTTGGCGTCGCCGGCTAGCTCAGAGTTCAGGTGTAAAGTTAAACAAAACAGTGAAGGAATAATCACATATGTGTTAATTGTACGATGATCTGTTTTTTTCAAAATTAACGTTGTAATGCATCAATTTTAGACCAAACGTCTAAGCTAAGATCCGTCTGCACAATCACGCTTTCCTTATCGAGGTCATTAAAACTCGAGTGCCCATTTTCAGCGAAGTGTTTTAAACATGATATCTATGTAGATATGCTTTCTCACCTACGACACTGTGACTCGGGGTTTTGAGTTTCAGTTTGAGCAAAAATATTCAGCACCTACTGAAATCTCGTGCGGTAGCTAGTGCGGTTCGTGCCGATAAAACTATAAGGACAGAGTGCTTAGCTTTGCTTTTCTGAAATCTTGAACCCTGATGACAATTAACAGTACAAAGAAGTAAACACGAAATTAGCAGCAAACTAGTGCACTCATATCCTATATCATTCTGACTGGCAAGTCACCACCCATTTGCTATAAAACAAAGGCCACCCACAAGCTGTTTAGATCATCGCCTCCTTTAATATCCTACACAAAAAGCCCAGCACACGTTGCACGATAGCGTCACGGCTCGCCTTCGTTCTCACCTCCAAGTACTCCCTCACCGTGCTCATCCTCCTCCTCGTAGCGTCCTCACCGCCCTGCCACGCCGCCGCCATCATCACCGCCATCCTGGAGGCGTTCCCGGAGCTCGGCGAGTTCAGCGGCCTGCTCGCGTCCACGGGCCTCATACGCGACATCATGGGGCACGACGACCCACTCACAGTCCTCGCCCTCGAAAACGATGACATGGCGCTGATCAAGGCCATGCCGCCCGAGGCGATCCGGCAGCACCTCTCGCTGCACGCCCTCCTCGGCTACTACGACTCGGACAAGCTCGGAAACCTCCACCCCGGCGAGTCCGTGGACGTTTCCACCCTGTACCAGCCCTCAGGCGACGCGCCACAGTGCGCCGGCATGGTGAGGGTCTGTGGGCCCGACTCTGGCAACTATTGGAGAGTGAGCTTCCTGCCCTTGGGCCCCGTGGCGGGCTCCGTCGTCGGGCAGCAGGAGTTGTTCGTCAGGGCCATGTACGAGGATTTTAACCGCATGGCGGTGATGCTGGTCTCTGCCACCATGTCGGCGCCCTGGCTGCCCGGGGCTTCAGCAAAGCGCGATACCACTGGCGGAGATGCTGCTGCCGTTGATGCCACTCGCGGTGGTGCAAAGAAGAACTAGTGGCGGTGCTCCATCTCCCATCTGGGCCTTCCCAACCCAAGCACTCTGAATTGTCGGTGGTACTGCTGCTAGTCTGAATTTAAATATGTGCCGTGACCCGTGAGTTCCAACTTGTTTCGGATATTATGTGTTGTGAGAGTCCAGTCTTTATGAATGGTAGTTGTGTTATGATCTTTTTAAGGAAATGATGGCAAACGCATGCCCAACCTTGGTTGTTTGCATTGCATGTGTGGTCAGTTTTGTTTCACTCTCAGGTAGCTTCTCTTGATCCGATTGCACTTGCAAATGCATGCTTCTCATTTGTAGGCGTGCACCGTTAAGATTAAGAAAATGATGGCAAACGCATCTCTTGATGTGTGTTTTTTTCCTGAAGGCTAACTGAAACTTTATGCAAAGTTTGACGGTCAAGAAGAGGCCTTGTCAAATAAGTCATACAGATAGAATTCTGAAAACAATTTACTATGTGGATATAACATGTGAGTCACATGTTGTGATTATCATGTCACAAAATTGACACCTAAATTCACAAAAATTCGTTTTGACACACGTGAGCATGGGGGCGGCACCTAGGGTTCGGGACGGCACGTTCAATGTTCAGTTTCAGCAGCCTTGCTCAGATTAAAAGAATTTGAAATTGATTCTTTATACGTTTGTGGAATACACCGTTAGATACTGTAACAGCCCCACTTTTGGTATTGTAAAATTTGAACCAAATTTTCACTTTTCCTTTCAGTCCTGCATCATGGCATCCATGCATTAAGGTGATCCACTTGAAACAATTAATCTTGACAAACAGAAGTTAGCAAGTTAATATATTTGTCAAGGAAGTTCCAAGAGTTCAAAAATAATAATTCACACTTGCTTTCAAATGATTAAAGGAATATCAATTTGAATTAACCAAAAATACCATAATCCAACCTTATGAACAAATGTTGTTCAAAACATTTTATTTTGCAACACCAATTTTTGTGGAGCTTCTACATGTTGTGGGGAGGCTACATGAATTTTCTCAGATTTTTGTAAAATGTTTAAGTGCCTCAATAAAATCCCTGAATTGCTACTGGATTTTAAAAAAAACAGGAAAAAGGAAGAAAAGAAGCGCAGGGGGTTTTCTGCCAAATGTTCATCTTCTCCCTGTAGCGACCGCACGGCCGAGCCGCACCAGCTCGGGCGTCGCCGTCTTGCTCTCCGACCGCCCGATGCCGCCTCCCCCTGCTGTCGACCATCCCCGCGTCGCAGCCTGGTACAAGAAGGTGCCGAGGAACCCTAACCCTAGCCTCTCTCCTCTCTCTGCTCCTTTTCCCCCACCGAGCCGAAACCCTAGCTCGTGGCCGCCGCTCGCCGCCGGCGACTGGAGCCATGCCCGACGGTTCGGAGTGGGGAAAAAGAAGCGCGTCGTCGAGATCTACCGCCACGCGAGAGGAATTGAACCGGGAAGCCGTGAATCGACGCCGCCATCTCCGTCTTCCCCGCGGTCGTCCGAGCACCGCCGAGCTTCGCGCCGCCGCTGTGGTCCACCTCCGGCCAAGACATCGCTTCGCACGCAACGAGGGTGAGCTCGCGGTCCCGTTGGACATCTCCTTCCTCCCCCCGTGCTCTGTAGTAGCCGCGCCGTCGTTAACCGCGGGTGACTGCGCCGCCGCTCGTCGCCGGAGCATTTGCCGGCGACCATTTGGTCCGTAGCGCCGCCCCCAGCCTCCACGCATCCGTGCGCGTCGAATGCGCTTAGTAATCCATCCCCGCGCGTGCTCCTCTGCCGTAGCACAGCGCCGCCGTGTCCGCGGTCACCGCGCGTGCACGCCGCCGTCCTGGCATCGTCGCGGTCAACCAGGCCGTGGGCCTCTGCCCGCTCACGTGGACGCCAGCGTGGCCTTAGGCCCACACGTTAGTGGCACGGGGTAGCCAGCCCCTGAGTGTAGAAAGGTTTGGTAGTTTTCTGAGAAATAAACGTAAAGGCAGAAATTCAAATAAACTTGTAAAATCCATATCTTTTTGAATATTTGTCCAAAAATTGCAAATAATATATCAAAATGTTCAGAAAAATAAATGGAGTCTATTGGTATAACTCACACATCCAACTAAATTAGTTTAGTTGCTGCTTTATTAAAATAACTAAAATGGCAGAAAAGAAATACTTTTTGTAAATTCAATAACTTTAAAAATAATGATCTAAAAATTAAGTTTGAACTATCAAAATGTTCAGCACTTAATTTACTTCATGTTTCACCTTGTTTCCCAACATGGTCATTTAGTTTTAATGTTGTTTAGATTAATTTGCTAAAATGGCAGATTTGAAATGGATCTTATAAATTCAATAACTTTTTAGTGGTATATCAGAAAAATGTGTTCTTTATATCAAAATGCTCAGAAAAATGTGGACTAACCAGTAACATCATTTTCATGCATGTTGACATGAATTTACAGTACTGCACTTTTTAAAAAGGTTAGGAAAGTCATTAAGAAAATGTGGGGTATAATTCTCTCGTGTTGAAAAAAAAATTATTTCCGAACCCCATTTAAATTACTAGATATTTTTTATAGTAATTTCAGTGCATTAAAATATCATGCCATCATGTGTTTGTGCATTACACTTGTTTTGCATGCGTGGTTATTGATTGTTACTTTCCGGTGTTTTTATGCATCGATAGATCAAGCAGTCGGGGTTCCACCGCAATACCCTGACGACCCGTATTACCAGCCTGCTGAACAAGGCAAGCGTAATCCCCCCTCTGAGCATCTCTCCTCCTATTTTCCGCAATTATTTTCTCCACTATAATATTTCATTCGGTTCCAAATGTCTTTTGCCTGGTTTAGAGTATCCTATTAGTTGCATTATTTTTCCGATGCCATTACCTGTTTCCCTCCTAATATCCATAGGATTGCATCGTTGGCCTGAGTTACTTGACTATGTTATGTATATGCTTAGCCATGCTTTGTTAAATGCTTAGTTGTCCGGTGGATATTTCATTGTTGGAACTGTTGATGGAATGTCCGGATGATGGTGGAGAAATGTGGATACCGATATAAAAACATGCTTAAAGGCGGGGATGAGAGGCCACTGTGGTTGTGGTGCCTTGTCTTGTTCTCACCGCCTAGACGCGAGTTCTTCCCTTCGAGCCAAGACTGAGCGTTCTTCCATCGGTGGGCCTATGGGATCCCTATCGACCAACTAACTTGGGCGGGGCTAGCCAGGGTCCTCTAGTTTGAGCTCCCATTTGCGCGTGCGTGAAGATGGTGGTCTGGACTGGGATGAGGATGGTGGTGTTTAGGAAAATGAGTGGCCACGGGGCAGGGTGTTGGAGGCACTGAACCTGTCCCGTCCGCACTGATGATCCTAGGTTAGTCTCAAGCAAGGTAAAAGTGGTAACCGCTCCCACTCAGCCGGCTTTCCCCGGAAGAGAGCTAATGTCAGGCAATGAGCCGGACGGTACCGGTGGTTAGAAACAGTACACCCCTGCAGGGTAAATCTTTTCGAAAAGCCGTGTCCACGGTTATGGACAACTTGGTGCCGGATTCAGAGACCATAGAAAACTTGAACGGAATGATTAAAACCTGAGTACTAAAGGTACTACCAAGAATGCAAGGTTGACTTCCTCGAGGGTGATTCGGGGAGGTGCCTTTGTAGACAGGTGCAGTGATGGATGGTGGTTGTTGTTGAAGATGATCAGAAGAAAAGAGTTTACCTCTTAACCCTTTGAAAATATTCTGATTAGTCGATGCCATGGAGTTATGTCTTTTCTAAAGAAAACTAGCTTTATGCAAAACAGCCATAAAACCTTTGTAAGCCAATCATCGAGCTAGTAGCTCTTGTAATCTTGCAGAGTTCGTCGAACTCAACGTTGCTTTGTTGATTCTTTCAGAGGAGGACTTCATCGACCTTGAAGGTGGGTTCTTTGTGGACGTCGACGAGTAGTCTGGGGTTCCCAGGTGGCAGCTTGGGACATCTCCGGGATAGCTGGCGCTGGGAATGTTTATCTGTAGGCCTCTTAGGCCATAATTTGGATCTTGTTGTTTAAAACAACTTATTTTGCTTCCGCATGATGTACTGTTGGGTCTGTGACCTCTGGTTGTAATATTTGCTATCTTTCTCTATTATAAGAGTTGAACTATAATGCTTTGAGTCGTAGAGTCTGTAATGTGCCAGTTGTTCCACAAGTCTTGATCTCTCTATTATGCATTGATAGTTGTGCCTGTGTTATGGCATCACTCGGGTGTTGCGTTGCCGATGATCCATGCCGAGCACGCCTGCCAAAGGTTTTGGCCTGGGATTGGTAACCCAGTAACCTCCGGTTGTATCGCATGGCCGGTGACACACAGCATCACTGTATAGTTCCGCGGTCGGGGCGCCACAAGTTGGTATCAGAGTAGGACTGCCTGTAGAAAACCCTTCTATTGGTCGACGTCGAGTCTAGTGTTGTGAAAATTATTTTTAACCTAAAAATGAGTTGTGAAAACCATCTTAGGATTCTTTTTACTCCTTACCTGGTTACACTCTCATCTCGGAGCCATCTTACCTCTATTTGAGTTAAAAAGTTTTACTCCCCGTGATCCTAATGAAACGAGGTTGGCTTCTACCTTTAGTGTTACATGTCAGGTTGCTCCCGCTGCGTGTTGGGTCATAATCCACAGTAAACACCGTTGTTTAGCGACACTCTCCTTCTTCCGTGCTTCGGTTGTTTTGCAACTATTCGGGTGTTCCTTTCATTGGGTTTTAACCGTGGTCTTGAACCGAAGGTCCCGGATTGTGCTGTGATTCTGGTATGTTGAATTGTGTGGGTTGTTACCCATGTGATCGTTATGCCATTTATGATTCTCGGCACATGAAGCTGACCTTTAACCCAAGTCCTTTATGTGGTCAGTGAGGTAATGTTCAACCATTTACCACACCTCAGCTGGCTATGTAACTTCAGCTCTCCCTTAGCCTTGTTTTAGGTTCTGTCTTGGAACCATCGGGGTTACGACTAGGATTTTCCTAGCGAGTCTCCCAACTATGTTCGTGACTCGGCTGCATCTCTCCTTTTTTGGCATGGTTATCACAATTGAGTAATAACCGGTGCATCTTCAACATCTTAGGATTCTCCTGAGCATGTGTTTTACTCTGATCTGCTTTTCGACCTCTGTCTTTCTGTTGACAGTAAGGTTTTAACGTGCATTGGTATGTTCCGATGCAGGTCACTCTCGTGATCCGTCAAGACTTCCCCTTCGTCTTGTTAGGAGAAACAAACTCCAATATCCTGTCCATTTATCGGACTAGGTCAAAGTTTTGTAGTCCGCAGAATAAGAGGTTTATGTAGTCTTTGTTTTTGTTCCATCCTAGAGTACCACGACATCTTGGTATAAAGAGTGTGCAATCGTGC
This sequence comes from Poa pratensis, assembly GCA_947311845.1. Taxonomy (NCBI): domain Eukaryota; kingdom Viridiplantae; phylum Streptophyta; class Magnoliopsida; order Poales; family Poaceae; genus Poa; species Poa pratensis. The sequence goes on from CAMZMU010000095.1 coordinate 27,196,804, forward strand.
TAAGTATCATGATCTTCTTGATGAAGTGATGCTCTTACACTTCGTTACTCTCCGTTTTCCGAGTGACTTGTTACTCGAGAATGATAAGACGTGAGCAATGTTGCATCCATCGGATATTCTTAGCAGTTCTTACTGCGCCGAAATCCAAGGACATTCGTTATAACCCTTAGTGCGGTGACCCAGCACACCACTTCATGTTGTAGTGTACAAGTCGTTGATGTAACACGCACGGAAGGACCTCTCCGCAAATATTACATCCCTCAGAGTAGTACAACAGAAACATAGCCGGTCCAAGGTAACACTATAGGATTACAACACTATTCAATACAAAATCTTGAGACCCTCCTTTATATTGAAGCAAGTCTCGAGCAAATGAAATACAGAAAGATCCAAATTGTAGTACTAAGCTGAATATCAGCTCTAATTCTATTTCCTGATCCACTACTGCTGTTGTCCCAGCCCTAATCTATTCCAACTGGAATATCTTTATCCAGGGTTGTACTCCTCCTTCCATTCTATGTTGTCTCCTTCATTGGCAAAGTGGTCGTCATGTAGGCCATTGACAATATTGTTGTTGCTCCACCATTGTCACTGTTGTCGTCGTTCTTCTGTTGATGAAGTAGTAGTTGACTCCTTCCAGCTCCATCAGTAGACTTGAGTCCTTATTGGATACTTCCTTGACGTCGTGATGGCTAACTGGCAACTCCGTTGATGGCTCCAAAATCTAAGCAGGGGGTCAACGGGGAAAGGGTGAGCAACTCGAGCGTTACTCAGCAAGTTTAAATAATATAGGAAAGAGTTTTTGTTTTGAATGCACTAGCTACTGCCATGACCAGCGGTCATAGGCATAATGCAAGTTTTGGAAAACCTTTCTTCAAAGGTCAAGTTTTATTTCTGAAAACTATGCTCACAGTCTCCACGGGTCTTTAGTCATCACTTGGGATGCCTTTCCCGCAGCGTTCTGTAGTTCCTTCCGGGAACACGATGTGACAGCCACAATTTCTTTTTGTTGACTCTGTAGAGCTGCGTAACTTTACCCATGAGAGAAACCCAGCCTTGTTGCCTTTCCGGGTAGCTAGCCCGTCCATACTTCCATGGTATGGGGCCAGGTGTGAGTCCAAAGCCAATCACCGCCCTCTCCGCACAACACATATCCGCCCATTTGTGACGCGGCTGGTAACTAAGACCACTGGCCCGCCACCCCTCCCGAGCTTCTATTCCAGTCACCCCGTCGAGTGGGAAGGTCACGTGCTTCCACGCAGTTGGCCGCCGCAACGGACGCAACCAGGTAATAGCCTGCCGAGGATATGTGAACGAGAGAAGATACGGCTGACTTTTACCGTCCATAGCAAATCTCATGGTAAACGCTTCAATACGGCGCAAGGATCACTGTGACATTGGTAATTAATCCTAGGTATATACTTTCCCATACAATGGAACCTCCACCACAACAACAATCCGTGGTTCCATTGCCAGCCAAACAATATATATAGCAATTCACATCATTCGAAAATAGTTTTTCTTTTTCAATGCAATGATAATAATAGGTTTTTGAAAATAGTTTTTTATAAAATATTTCAATAAGGATATGCAAGAATGAACTTGCCTGTGGTAGAAATGGCCGTTCAATCCTTCGGGGTTCTAGGGTTTGCGGTAAAACCCCGAATTCTGAAAAGTAGCAAGGTAATCCTGATAAGGACTACTGAAAAATATAGCAGCATGCTATTATGCATAATCATGAGATGCATCGTCACCCCAAAATACCCTCGGTTGTGGCTTTTAATACTTTTGAGAGTTTTTAATTAATTAGAGAGTTTGACAATAATTTACATGAGGAATAAATTTAAAGTGATTACATTAAAATAGTTCAATATAATTGAACTTCAAGACTTTATTTTCCCATATTATTTTCTTTTAAGAAAATAGCTTTTGAAAAAAGAATTTCAAGTCATTTCCACTTAAGGATCTTTGAATTTTTTATCCACAAAATATTTTTTCAAAACTTCAAATAAAACTTATATTAAAATTCCTCATAATTTATAGAGTGTGTTGACTATTTTTAGTTGATTTTTGTTCCTTTTGTTTGGGAGTTAAAATTCATTTAAGTTTGAATAATTTTATTTGGTGAATTACCAAAATGCCCCTAGGTCGAGTGGGTTGAACCCAACCCATTCAAGACCTGGCTCGGTCGGTCAAACCGACCGGCCCACTCTCTCTCTCCCTCACTTCTCTCTGCTTCCACGATTCGATCCCCTTCTCCTCTGCTACTGCGACGCCGCCGCGGACGACACGCCCGGCTTCGGTTGACTCCGGCCATCCCCGGCGCCGCCGCGCTCTGGAGATGCTCCGCCGCCTCCTACTGTTCCAGATCCTCGCCTCCTCTGGCCCCAAACGTGCTTGCATCCCCTCACCTCAACCCTAATCCGAGCCGCCATGGCTCGGGTCGCCGGCACGATGCCGCGCCTCCGGCTACGCCTCCTGCTCCTTCTCCTCCACGAGCAAGGCTCACCGGCGCTGCTCCTGGCTCCCTCTTCTTCCTGCTCGATTTCCAACTCGGCCACCATCATTCTCTGTTGCTATCAACTACATCCCGACGTCGGCGGGATGGCTCCCAGATGGATGCAACCCCGGCGTCCCTCTGGTGCTCGAGAACCTCCTCGACAAGCTGCTGCTGGTGTGGCTCGGCGCAGGTCGATGCGCCGCTGCTGAGGTGATGCTCCTTGTGCCGCCGTCGCCGCGGTGCTCATCAAGGTCGTCCTCGCGGTAGCTTCCGCCGTGGTAGCGGGAGCCCTGCCTCCCCACGCCACGGTGTTCGTACCCGAGCGTTGGTATGCGTCCTCTCTTCTCTCTGTGCCCTCACTGTCCTCTCCTGTGACCGGCCTTCGAGTCGATGATCTACTGGTTCGAGGTCCTCGTGTGGTGCTTCAGTTTGTGTGAAATGTGTTGTTGATTAGTTCAACCAGGTGATGAGAAATTGTGTGATTGTGCTGTGCTCTCTCACTGTCAGTGTGTTAACTGAAGATAATCTTCAGTTTGGCCTTAGTTGTTTCTGTCAGATAACTTCGGAGAGCAATCTGAATGTTTTAATCATGCAGATGGATTTGTGGATGATTTCCACTGATACTAGGATATGTATTTTATATTGTGAGCTTATGGCTTAAATTGCTTGATGGCTTAGCATGTTTGCTTCCTGTAATGCATTTGTAGCTTGCTAAATTATTATTCATGCATGATTTGTTCACTGTGATGCCTCTCAGAGAGTTGCACAGTGCTTAGATCAATGCTAAGCATGATCTGGTGATACTAATGATGCTTAAATGATTTAGGAGAGATATTCCTGGACAGGATTTGGTTAATTAATTTGATAAGAACAGATTTTATGCTTGATATCTTAGCCTAGCCGATGATGCAAAGGCTGAGGCATGAATTTTGGATAAGATCAGATACTAGTGTGTGGCTTTTAATCTCTGTGATGATGTATGCATAGCAACTCTATGCAGATCTGAGAGAAACATTTCCTTCTATCCTCCTAGTGGAAACTAGTTGAAGGGTAATTGGAATGATTTAAAGATGTATTCATGGATTTGATGTGTTGCCCTACTCTCCTCTCTTTCTAGCATTGTCTGTCATTTACAGAACTTGCTAGCACCTCTCCTCTGCCTCACACACACAAAGAATTAACCTGCTGTTGTTGAGCCGCTTGGTCTTCTGGAAATTGATGATAACCTGCGTCTTGTGGCTAGCCTGCTCCTCCTCGCTGCTTCAATGTTCCTAGGGTGTATTTATCTAGCTGCAAATTATTTCAGTGAATGTTCTTTGTGTTCTTGAGATGTTCTTGAGCTGTTCTAGCTGATCTGATGTGAGAAATGGGTGAGGTGTTCTTGCTGTTTTGGGGCTGTAGAAACAGTTGGGTACTGTTGTAGATGAATTCCTTGATATAATGAACAATTGTACGGCTGGTTCTTTGCTGAAAATGAATGTGTGAGCAAATTCCTTTATTTGTGTGGATGACATGCTCTTTTATAGGATCTAGCTATCCCCCACAAGTTGACACCTCAAGTGGTGACTCTTGCTTTGCATGGATGAGTAAGCTACTTGTTGTCATGCCCTCACACATGAGCATTACTTGGGGTTCAAGTTAAGCTAGATATTTCCCTTGTGGATAAAGATGAGTAGTCATTGGTCTTATCCTCTTGTGAGATATTTTTGAGGTACAAGTTATGTGAGATATTTTGCTTGTGGATAAGAATGCATGGTCATTGATCTTATCTCCTTGTAGGATGAATTTTTTTATCAAGCCAAGTGGCATTTGTCACTAGATGGGCTTGTGTGGCTTCTCTCATATGTGGGCTTGGCCATTTATGGGTGGTGATCATGTGTCTTAATAATTTCAGATTTGTGGGCCGTACCAATTATGGGTGGTGATGACCAATTGGAAATTTATAATTTCCCAAGTTTCTTTCTTGGTAATTAATACCATTGGAGAAATATTTTAAGGTGGGCTTTCTTGTTTAGGAGCTTGACTAGATTAGAGGGATTAATATGTTGCCTATGATAAATAGATATGGATCAGATGAATATGCCTAATTGAATCAGTGTTGCCTTTTGTCCCTTCTCTCAATTGGATTATTGTTGCCTCTTGTCCCTTGTTGCCTAGTTGCCTCAGGATGATCCAAAATATGATCCATTGTTGCCTTCGATTCAATATTGATCCCTCTAGTCAATATTTGGATATTAGGACAAGTTCCTAATATTCATTAGTTAAGTTCCAATATTAAATTGCCTCACCCTTGTGGTAAAGGTAAACATTTTATTCACAACCCCCTTTTCTTTTGTCTTTGTTTATTTTGCAGGTAATGAATTGAAGATGAATTGGAAGATTTGGACGATAAGAAGATCAAGATTTAGTTTAGGCTTTTCTTATAATTTTTGTAATCTTCTTTTTATTTAGATGAGATATGTACTTATTCGATTAAAGTTGTAATATTCATTTACTCATTTAAATTCCACTTGAAAGATTTGATCTTGTGTCCATTTCCAATTGTTGTATCTAAATAAACTTTGGACATTGATTTCGAGTTTGTATTTGAGATGAATGTAATATGAGATGATGTATATAAGATGTTAATTGAAATGATTTTATATGAGATGATCATTAGATATGTTTATATATACTTTGGTCATTCATTTGAAATTGATACTTTTATGTGTGGAGAAGGATATGATAAAATGATGTAGGAAATGGTGGTGTATGAATTCTTATAAGTTCATGTGTGAAATAATGTTTGGATAAATGTATCCTTGTATGATCTTGGATGTGTGGATGATATGGAGCATTTGTGCTTTATATTCTATTTGATTTCTAAGCTTATGATATTAGTGAATTGTGTTCAAAGTGTTGTTATTTAGAAAAGGTCATGTCGAAGTTCATAGCACTCAACAAGATGATCTAAATCTAAACTCATCGAGTCGAGAGAAACATCGATCCCTTTGTCTCGTTTCTTATTCGCGCCAAAATTTCCCGTATTTTCAGATGCAAGCTATGCAAATGCACAAATCATATTTCTATCCTTCCGACTCTCTAAACTGTGGGGTATTACATCCTCTCCCACTTAAACTAAAATTCGTCCCGAAGTTTCGACTTCTCTCTCGTAGTGTAGAGTAGAAAGAAATTTTGCAGATATTGACTCTCTTAAATTCCTTTCTGACGTGGACGTAGACCTTGGTGATCCCCTGTCCAGACACCTTTTGTGTATCCTCGACTGATCCTTACTATCCTCCCGTCGACTTTCATCGATGATTTGATAAATTCCGATGATCTGCATACCTCTTTCAGGCCTATTGGATTATCCCATTCAGACTCCTTACATTACTTTGGCTGTATAGCCCTCCGTCGAAGATCCTCTTCCACATCTTTATAAGATCTTCAGATATGATCGTTGGTACACTTCCTTATGATCAGAGGACTAAGAAGACTTTATCTCTGTTGATAAGCTCATCGCCTTCTACTCCAAAATATGAAGTAATTATTCTTAACATGTCTTATAGAACATAATTTGGTCTCCATGATTTGCTTCCTCTGAATGCATTAGACCCTTCATTTATCCAACCATGATTACTTTCTTTTACCTGGATCAATTGTAATCAGGTTTACTAATCCTTCTGGCATCAATCCTCTCGGATTCTGGTCTCAATTAGATTCAACGGGAATAGATATCCAGACTTCCCCATCCATGAACTCAGGTCTCTTTAATTCACTCTACTTTAGATCATTTAGTCATAGCTTCTATAACCACTAAATCCCTTGTGATTTTCAACCTCCAACTCTTAACTTCTTCCTAGACTGCATAATTTATCAAGGATTTTCGACAATACTCGTCTTTCTTGAAGAACTTTTAGAGCACTAATAACCAATTCAGTCTTGTCTCAGTCAAAGTCTTCCATTTGAATTGCATGTCATCTTCTGCCAAGTACTTCCCGATACACTTGTTCACTCTCCCCCTTGGAATTCCGTAAGACTTCCTCCGTTCTGACCCTCTATCAGCTGAGCTTCATTCTGTCGGCTCCATTCAGTCAAGCTTCGTGATCCTTCTTGGTGCTTAATCTTCCAGTATATGTGCCTCATGGTCTTACGAAGAATACGTGGTATATCGACAATGTTGTGAATCCCCAGTATCATCCTCCGGAAGTAGATACTAACTATTACGAGGTTTCCAATAGTTTCCCGAAGAATACGTGGTATGCCCACCATATTGTGAACAACCAATAATCCTTCGATAAGTTGGATTCCTATTATGGCTAGAATTCCAGTTGGCTCATCCGATGGTCTCAAGAAAAGAATTGCACACGGAAACTTGTGCAAATGGATGATATCTTAACTCCAGACTCGAATATGAGGTTGGTCATCAATGTAAAATTCAGCTGACATATCATTTCCTTCATGTATGGTACTACAAACTGATTCCTTACAGTCGCGACTTGTCTTATCCTGTAACTCAGTAATCTCGCCTCGATGGGTCCTCCATCTTAGTGGTTAGCTCTAAGATGTCAATCCTCTTGATAATGCATATTTCTCCACCGTTCCCACATATGGACTCTAACTTTGGTACTTCATCATGATATGTTTGAGGTACCCTCATCCAAATTGGTCCACCTCCTTGGGTTGTTGACAATTCATGACAAAACAAACTCTTCTCTCGTGGTCCTAATCTTCTCTTGAAAATTCGACTCTGTAGTTACACTTCTTGACATGGTTGATATGTCATATTTCTACCCTTTTGACAACGTGCTTCCATCCAACTACTTCACTTCCGTCATCCCTTTCTAACTTATCATCATTTGTCGGATGACTTTCGCATCCACTCCTTCTTGTAATCTGTTTGTGTATCCAACACAAATTTTCCTTATATGTATATATATCCAAGTTCTAATCACGAACTCTTACTTGGCGGTTAATTTTACCGCTTCCATCTCTAGTAATGCCTCTCAATAGACGATCAACTTCTCCTTTATTCCATTAGAACTGGAAATATCCATGTTCTTCCAGTCTTCATACACCTTTGTCTTCATCCTTGTAATACTCTTCGAGTCCTAAGTTCTGCTAAACTCATTCTTAAACTCCATTTCACTAGGATCAATACCTCTTTATTGCTCCAACAATAACTTCTTCCACCAAGTTATGACAACCTCATAGGTATCCTCCATATTTTCCTTCTTCCTTCTTGATCTTGGACTTCCATGGAAAGACTTCATGGCTTTATATGAACATGTCTTCTCATGTAGCTTTCCTTGCATCATCTTTGGTAGATCTTCGTCCCATTTGTGGTGATACTTTTACTTGGACTTACTTCATTCCTCCTCTAGGCACTGGTAAAACATGTCTCCAGATCCAAATATGACGTGACATTCTCCACATTCCATATTCGTAGCTTTGTTGACTTCTGTCTTCTAGACTTCCTTCTCTTCATGAGCTTTCTTTGCTACCTCATCTTGTTAATAACTCGTCTCTCCCTCACACTAACTCTAACTACCTCTAGATTAGTAACATCAAGAAAAGAAATCAATGTGACAATCATGCCATTGTACATCAAATTCTAACTTCATGTACCAACCTAGCCAATCAAAAATCCAATAAAATTCAAATACAGTTATATAGCAATCATGCAACATAAGCCCGTAATGTAAATAGTACTTTGAGTAAAAACATCTCAAGAGTACCCAGGCTTAGATGCTATACACTACAAGATAGGTTTATATCACCTTATAGTCCTATTCTAACAACTCTTTGACTCAGTAGTTACCCCAACTGCCCATTTGCAACGGGATAATGCTAAGACAAAGTACTCAGAGAGTAGTTGTGGTCTAGTTTGGTTACGTACAGAACTAAACTCCATGTAAATTGAATCCTCCGTCTGGCTTGAAGAAACATCTCTTGACATCTTTGGATCATTCATGTAGTTGTTGATTATACACCATAAGTAGTACTGTAGCTTCCTTCATGGCTTATGTCGTCTCCTAATATCCTTACAACTCTATACTATACTAAGGTGAATCTCCTTTGAAATGAAACTTTAGGGTATTGGCATCCTCTCCATAGTTACCATACTTGAGTGGCGATGATCCTTCACCATCATCCGACTTCTCCTGTCTTCCTTCCTTCACAAACTTACGATAGGGTTCTACTTCATCATATGTCTTCACATATAGGATGGTGTTATCAATGATACCATATAAGTAACACTGACTTGGATTTATTCAGTTGGGTATACTAGCTTGTAGAAAATAATTTCAGACTTGTCACTCCAAGTTGAAAAGAAATGAGATATGTAAGTATTATTCCTATAAAAGAATAGATAAGAAGATTTACTCTTATTGAGTAAGAAAAATCTATACAAGTATAACAGTAGTATTCTCAAGTGGATAACCATCATAATTATAGAAAGATATGGTTTAGATAAGATAACTTCCTATAGTCTTACCAACCTACAAGTCTCCTAAAAGGGTTTTAATCCTAAGGTCGTTTTGCTCTGATACCATCTGCGGTGACCCAGCACACCACTGCATGTTGTAGTGTACAAGTCGTTGATGTAACACGCACGGAAGGACCTCTCCGCAAATATTACATCCCTCGGAGTAGTACAACAGAAACATAGCCGGTCCAAGGTAACACTATAGGATTACAACACTATTCAATACAAAATCTTGAGACCCTCCTTTATATTGAAGCAAGTCTCGAGCAAATGAAATACAGAAAGATCCAAATTGTAGTACTAAGCTGAATATCAGCTCTAATTCTATTTCCTGATCCACTACTGCTGTTGTCCCAGCCCTAATCTATTCCAACTAGAATATCTTTATCCAGGGTTGTACTCCTCCTTCCATTATATGTTGTCTCCTTCATTGGCAAAGTGGTCGTCATGTAGGCCATTGACAATATTATTGTTGCTCCACCATTATCACTGTTGTCGTCGTTCTTCTATTGATGAAGTAGCAGTTGACTCCTTCAAGCTCCATCAGTAGACTTGAGTCCTTATTGGATACTTCCTTGACATCGTGATGGCTAACTGGCAACTCCGTTGATGGCTCCAAAATCTAAGCAGGGGGTCAACGGGGAAAGGGTGAGCAACTCGAGCGTTACTCAGCAAGTTCAAATAATATAGGAAAGAGTTTTTGTTTTGAATGCACTAGCTACTGCCATGACCAACGGTCATAGGCATAATGCAAGTTTTGGAAAACCTTTCTTCAAAGGTCAAGTTTTATTTCTGAAAACTATGCTCACAGTCTCCACGGGTCTTTAGTCATCACTTGGGATGCCTTTCCCGCAGCGTTCTGTAGTTCCTTCCGGGAACACGGATGTGACAGCCACAATTTCTTTTTGTTGACTCTGCAGAGCTGCGTAACTTTACCCATGAGAGAAACCCAGCCTTGTTGCCTTTCCGGGTAGCTAGCCCGTCCATACTTCCATGGTATGGGGCCAGGTGTGAGTCCAAAGCCAATCACCGCCCCTCTCCGCACAACACATATCCGCCCATTTGTGACGCGGCTGGTAACTAAGACCACTGGCCCGCCACCCCTCCCGAGCTTCTATTCCAGTCACCCCGTCGAGTGGGAAGGTCATGCGCTTCCATGCAGTTCGCCGCCGCAACGGACGCAACCAGGTAATAGCCTGCCGAGGATATGTGAACGAGAGAAGATACGGCTGACTTTTACCGTCCATAGCAGATCTCATGGTAAACGCTTCAATACGGCGCAAGGATCACTGTGACATTGGTAATTAATCCTAGGTATATACTTTCCCGTACAATGGAACCTCCACCACAACATCAATCCGTGGTTCCATTGCCAGCCAAACAATATATATAGCAATTCACATCATTCAAAAATAGTTTTTCTTTTTCAATGCAATGATAATAATAGGTTTTTGAAAATAGTTTTTTTATAAAATATTTCAATAAGGATATGCAAGAATGAACTTGCCTGTGGTAGAAATGGCCGTTCAATCCTTCGGGGTTCTAGGGTTTGCGGTAAAACCCCGAATTCTGAAAAGTAGCAAGGTAATCCTGATAAGGACTACTGAAAAATCTAGCAGCATGCTATTATGCATAATCATGAGATGCATCGTCACCCCAAAATACCCTCGGTTGTGGCTTTTAATACTTTTGAGAGTTTTTAATTAATTAGAGAGTTTGACAATAATTTACATGAGGAATAAATTTAAAGTGATTAAATTAAAATAGTTCAATATAATTGAACTTCAAGACTTTATTTTCCCATATTATTTTCTTTTAAGAAAATAGCTTTTGAAAAAGAATTTCAAGTCATTTCCACTTAAGGATCTTTGAATTTTTTATCCACAAAATATTTTTTCAAAACTTCAAATAAAACTTATATTAAAATTCCTCATAATTTATAGAGTGTGTTGACTATTTTTAGTTGATTTTTGTTCCTTTCGTTTGGGAGTTAAAATTCATTTAAGTTTGAATAATTTCATTTGGTGAATTACCAAAATGCCCCTAGGTCGAGTGGGTTGAACCCAACCCATTCAAGACCTGGCTCGGTCGGTCCCACTCTCTCTCTCTCCCTCACTTCTCTCTGCTTCCCCGATTCGATCCCCTTCTCCTCTGCTACTGCCACGCCGCCGCGGCCGACACGCCCGGCTTCGGCTGACTCCGGCCATCCCCGGCGCCGCCGCGCTCTGGAGATGCTCCGCCGCCTCCTACTGCTCCAGATCCTCGCCTACTCTGGCCCCGAACGTGCTTGCATCCCCTCACCTCAACCCTAATCCGAGCCGCCATGGCTCAGGTCGCCGGCACGATGCCGCGCCGCTGCGCCTCCGGCTACGCCTCCTGCTCCTTCTCCTCCACGAGTAAGGCTCACCGGCGCTGCTCCTGGCTCCCTCTTCTTCCTGCTCGATTTCCAACTCGGCCACCATCATTCTCTGTTGCTATCAACTACATCCCCGACGTCGGCGGGATGGCTCCCAGATGGATGCAACCCCGGCGTCCCTCTGGTGCTCGAGAACCTCCTCGACAAGCTGCTGCTGGTGTGGCTCGGCGCAGGTCGATGCGCCGCTGCTGAGGTGATGCTCCTTGTGCCGCCGTCGCCGCGGTGCTCGTCAAGGTCGTCCTCGCGGTAGCTTCCGCCGTGGTAGCGGGAGCCCTGCCTCCCCACGCCACGGTGTTCGTACCCGAGCGTTGGTATGCGTCCTCTCTTCTCTCTGTGCCCTCACTTTCCTCTCATGTGACCGGCCTTCGAGCCGATGATCTACTGGTTCGAGGTGCTCGTGTGGTGCTTCAGTTTGTGTGAAATGTGTTGTTGATTAGTTCAACCAGGTGATGAGAAATTGTGTGATTGTGCTGTGCTCTCTCACTGTCAGTGTGTTAACTGAAGATAATCTTCAGTTTGGCCTTAGTTGTTTCTGTCAGATAACTTCAGAGAGCAATCTGAATGTTTTAATCATGCAGATGGATTTGTGGATGATTTCCACTGATACTAGGATATGTATTTTATCTTGTGAGCTTATGGCTTAAATTGCTTGATGGCTTAGCATGTTTGCTTCCTGTAATGCATTTGTAGCTTGCTAAATTATTATTCATGCATGATTTGTTCACTGTGATGCCTCTCAGAGAGTTGCACAGTGCTTAGATCAATGCTAAGCATGATCTGGTGATACTAATGATGCTGAAATGATTTAGGAGAGATATTCCTGGACAGGATTTGGTTAATTAATTTGATAAGAACAGATTTTATGCTTGATATCTTAGCCTAGCCGATGATGCAAAGGCTGAGGCATGAATTTTGGATAAGAACAGATACTAGTGTGTGGCTTTTAATCTCTGTGATGATGTATGCATAGCAACTCTATGCATATCTGAGAGAAACATTTCCTTCTATCCTCCTAGTGGAAACTAGTTGAAGGGTAATTGGAATGATTTAAAGATGTATTCATGGATTTGTTGTGTTGCCCTGCTCTCCTCTCTTTCTAGCATTGTCTGTCATTTACAGAACTTGCTAGCACCTCTCCTCTGCCTCACACACACAAAGAATTAACCTGCTGTTGTTGAGCCGCTTGGTCTTCTGGAAATTGATGATAACCTGCGTCTTGTGGCTAGCCTGCTCCTCCTCGCTGCTTCAATGTTCCTAGGGTGTATTTATCTAGCTGCAAATTATTTCAGTGGATGTTCTTTGTGTTCTTGAGATGTTCTTGAGCTGTTCTAGCTGATCTGATGTGAGAAATGGGTGAGGTGTTCTTGCTGTTTTGGGGCTGTAGAAACAGTTGGGTACTGTTGTAGATGAATTCCTTGATATAATGAACAATTGGTACGGCTGGTTCTTTGCTGAAAATGAATGTGTGAGAAAATTCCTTTATTTGTGTGGATGACATGCTCTTTTATAGGATCTAGCTACCCCCCACAACTTGACACCTCAAGTGGTGACTCTTGCTTTGCATGGATGAGTAAGCTACTTGTTGTCATGCCCTCACACATGAGCATTACTTGGGGTTCAAGTTAAGCTAGATATTTCCCTTGTGGATAAAGATGAGTAGTCATTGGTCTTATCCTCTTGTGAGATATTTTTGAGGTACAAGTTATGTGAGATATTTTGCTTGTGGATAAGAATGCATGGTCATTGATCTTATCTCCTTGTAGGATGAATTTTTTTATCAAGCCAAGTGGCATTTGTCACTAGATGGGCTTGTGTGGCTTCTCTCATATGTGGGCTTGGCCATTTATGGGTGGTGATCATGTGTCTTAATAATTTCAGATTTGTGGGCTGTACCAATTATGGGTGGTGATGACCAATTGGAAATTTATAATTTCCCAAGTTTCTTCCTTGGTAATTAATACCATTGGAGAAATATTTTAAGGTGGGCTTTCTTGTTTAGGAGCTTGACTAGATTAGAGGGATTAATATGTTGCCTATGATAAATAGATATGGATCAGATGAATATGCCTCATTGAATCAGTGTTGCCTTTTGTCCCTTCTCTCAATTGGATTATTGTTGCCTCTTGTCCCTTGTTGCCTAGTTGCCTCAGGATGATCCAAAATATGATCCATTGTTGCCTTTGATTAAATATTGATCCCTCCAGTCAATATTTGGATATTAGGACAAGTTCCTAATATTCATTAGTTAAGTTCCAATATTAAATTGCCTCACCCTTGTGGTAAAGGCAAACATTTTATTCACAACCCCCTTTTCTTTTGTCCTTGTTTATTTTGCAGGTAATGAATTGAAGATGAATTGGAAGATTTGGAAGATAAGAAGATCAAGATTTAGTTTAGGCTTTTCTTATAATTTTTGTAATCTTCTTTTTATTTAGATGAGATATGTACTTATTCGATTAAAGTTGTAATATTCATTTACTCATTTAAATTCCACTTGAAAGATTTGATCTTGTGTCCATTTCCAATTGTTGTATCTAAATAAACTTTGGACATTGATTTCGAGTTTGTATTTGAGATGAATCTAATATGAGATGATGTATATAAGATGTTAATTGAAATGATTTTATATGAGATGATCATTAGATATGTTTATATATACTTTGGTCATTCATTTGAAATTGATACTTTTATGTGTGGAGAAGGATATGATAAAATGGTGTAGGAAATGGTGGTGTATGAATTCTTATAAGTTCATGTGTGAAATAATGTTTGGATAAATGTATCCTTGTATGATCTTGGATGTGTGGATGATATGGAGCATTTGTGCTTTATATTCTATTTGATTTCTAAGCTTATGATATTAGTGAATTGTGTTCAAAGTGTTGTTATTTAGAAAAGGTCATGTCGAAGTTCATAGCACTCAACAAGATGATCTAAATCTAAACTCATCGAGTCGAGAGAAACATCGATCCCTTTGTCTCGTTTCTTATTCGTGCCAAAATTTCCTGTATTTTCAGATGCATGCTATGCAAATGCACAAATCATATTTCTATCCTTCCGACTCTCTAAACTGTGGGGTATTACACTTAGCATGATTGGTTAGCCGATCACTAAGCCGGCTTTGACTACGCTACCAAGCCCGTTAGTGGTGGTGCATTGTTTCAGTCAAAGAGCAAGATTTGTGCCGAAACTTTCAAGACCACACCGTCCTGCCTTGTAAGGCATGATTCTCTCTCGAACTCACAGACATACCAGTGGATCGTGATATTCTGGAGGTCTTTCCAGAAGTATCGCCAGGTTGTCATCTGACCGTGATGTTGAGCTTATGAGTAAGCCGGTTCTCTGAACAACTCCTTTCTCAAAGAAAATCGTGCTGGATGTCCTGAATTATTCGGTTGAGCTTAAACAACTTGGAGAGTTAAAAGATAGAAGCTCTATCTGATATAGTTCCTTCTCAATGGGATGTCTAGTTTTAAGTGTCGAAGCAAGGTGGTATCTCCTTTGTGGATATGCTATCCTACAAATCTTTGATTTGAATTGGGCTATCGTCAAATCAAACTCAGGCTCACCTACTGAATGTGTAAGTCTGACCAATACTTATGCCCGTTCATGCAACATATGAGTCTACCATCTTGGGGTATCTGAATAAGTTTGTTGTTGAGCCCATCAACTACCTTCTTATTTTCTCCATGTTTGAGGAGATTCATATGGGATATTGGGTGTTTGCATTGGAAATGTGTTAGAACTAACTTTGTGTCGTCGCAAGGTATGTGTTCTGAAGTTAGAAATGACTTTCCCTGGTTCACGTGCAATTGCTGAAAGATGTCGCCGTGGATCTGAGTAAATTGTCTGGTTTCCTCGGAATCATTTCAACTCGATCATGCATGTGTAGAATATTCTCGGAATGGTACGTTGTTACCTCCATTCCTTCAGAATTTCATCTATGCATCCAAGCCACAATTGAACTGTTCAAGAAAGAGAAGGAGTCCAAGAACTTCAAGGTCTTCTTTGATGTTTCCCAACAAGGACTCAATTGTGTTCCGTTGCAAGTAATTCAAGTAGGTGCAGATTATCTTCTGACAGTTGCTAATACGTGAGTTCCGCAATCTCGTTCCTCCTTTGGAGTTGGACATTCTAGTCTAGCTCTTGGGGTTCTAGCAAATGTAATCCGCTGGTATCCTTTGCAAAGACTACCTATTCATACATGTTGAGTAAGAAGTATCTCTACACCTAACCATGTCTGAATCGCAAGTAGAAACGATGGTTGATGGTCAGCAAGAAGCTTGTCCTCGATATCTAGAACATCAAGAAGTTCTCCCGATACTAACTTTCGCGGAGTTCCTAAACTTCTCTCGGTCCATCTTCCTGACCCTTCTCCTGTGATCTGAAATGCTCCTCCGTGAGGAAGGTTCTACTCAAGTTGTTTGGTAGAAGTTACCTCTTCATCTGTCGAAATCTTGTTTCAACACTCTTCCTCAGAGACTTAAGGCCTTGTGCAAAGTTCATATCCTGAATCTTTGAGAAACAGTTGTCTACTGATGGCTCCCAAGTGCAGGAGATCAATTGTAGTACCTTTCAATTAGAAAAGGTTGTCGAACCCACGAGGAGCTGAAGGTATTGGTTAGTAAGATTGATAAATAAAACAATAAAAGATGCAGTGTTTTTGGTATTTTCAGTTGTATAATTGCAAGCAGATAACAGATAGTAGCAAGTGAAAGCTCTCAAAGAGAGAAAGCCCAATCCTCTTATGTGGCAAAGGACAAGCTCAAGTGATGTGTAACTTATATGTGGCAAACGTTCCCGAGGGCGGCATGGATGATGCTAGGCATAGAGATTTATTAAACAACACGTTGAATATCTTGTCAAGTTTTAATCCTCTTTGGACGGAGCCATAATTAGGTATAGCTAAATAAATAAACTACAACCCCTTATGATGGATCATGTGGCCAAGCAAATGACTGCACAAGAATTATTAAGACCTAAAGTCCCACCATAGCATTACACTCTAAGGTCCCCGATACTAATACCCTCATAATATAACTTCATGACTCGGTCTCAGGTTTACGTGTCCTCCCAAGTCTCCATCAATTCATTACACTACGGTGTTCTCCTATGAGCCCATAAAGGTGAAGTGTTGTGCAGTCGACGTTCGCACAACACCATCATAGAATCACATAAAAGATAAACTCTTGACAAAATACCAACACATGTCATATATAAATCATGCCAATTCATCCTATGCCCTCAGGAACATACGGGAACTACTCACAACGTGCGAACATGATCATAATCAGTGGCATAAGTGGTACAACACAATCTGAAATTATAACTTCACCACCAAATAATGACAAGTACTCAATCACAAACATGAATAGTAGCACAAGACAAGTATCTAGGGTATAGCAACTCTCAAACTGCGAGGGGAACGGAGTGGATCACGGTGATGATGATGGTGATGGTGCTGGTCTTGATGGGGGTGATGATGTAGAGGCCTCCTCCCACGCCAAGGAGGAGAGGTGATGACGATGACGATGATTTCCCCCTTCTCCGGAGTTCCGGAGCAGCAGGATCTGACCCCCCTCGGAAGGGATCAGGAGTTTCGCCGCCGCCGCGACCTCGGATGGACTTGGAAAAATTAGGGCGTTACTTTTCGGGCGAGACGAAGGCGTCGATAAAAAGCCCCAGGCGAGGAGGTGCCCGAGGCACCTTTGGGTGGGTCCCACGCGGCCAGGTACATGGGCCGCGTGGGCCACCCCCATTTGGCCCTCGTGGCTCTCCTCTCTTCGGTCTTCTTCCCTCTGCCTTTCTCCCGATGAAAAACTGACGCAGTATTTTTCCTTTTATTATTTGAGGTCCTGTAGCTCCTGAAACATTAAAGACAAGAAAAAGGAGGTTTTCTGCCTCCCAGAAATTAAATACCAAAAATAGGGACTTTGTATGAAAGTCCCCAAAATCATCTAAAACATGTAGAAACAATCATATAATCATGCAAATAACATTCTAGTATGATACTAAAAGTTATATAAATGATGATATAAAATGCACGTATCAACTCCCCCAAGCTTAAACCTTTACTCGTCCTCGAGTAAGTAAGGACATAGATCATTACATGCATCAATGGACTTATGGTTGATAAATAAATACGGGCATTGTATCATCATCATATTCAATTGCAAGATAAGATTAATGATCTAAAACTCATACATATGAGGGCAACATAAGTAGAACTCTAGCAATCACCCCTTACTTTTGAAAGCAAATAACCATTGTATGTTGGACAATCGAATCATATTGTTTTTCACATGCTTTTGCTCTTCATGGCAAGCATTATAATCTTTTATACTTTGCTGAAATTCAAAGACAAGATAAACTCTCATTGGATAACAAGTTCAAAAGAAGACAAATGAAAAGACAGATAGATATAAAAATTGTTATCACTCTTGCTTGACTAGTAACTAGTGCAAACTTTAGTCATGGATATCTCAATCAAGTTCCCATGCTCTACACAACCCTTTTCTTACACTTTCCATGGCTAGCTGAAATTTCAGGTGCCTTCCTTTCATTCACATTCAAGAGCATAAGTATTGAAATATCCATGATCATTAATTTGCTCAAAAGATACTAGGTTGTAACAAGAGTGTTTTATATCCTTTTCATTAAGTCTTCTCAACTTCTTATCCTACAAGACTATATCTTAACCTCAAACTATTAATTCACAAGTCTTTTTACTTCTTCTATATTGAGATAATTCTATAATTGTCCAACATACTCAAGTTAATTAATTTCAAGGCAAGATGTGATTGAAATTCTAAATATGCCACGCTCATTTGCATGAGTGTTACCCATAAATCCCCAAACAAGAGAATCATGGATGACACCATACTTTAATATTCATTGATAAACCATAAGATAGGGATACATGATAATGCTCCATGAGCTCACACACGCCTAAGAGATATTGATAACTAATCGATAAAAGCAAAGCACACCATGACTAGATAGATATGATAGATTGATAAAGAGAAAGACTAGATGGAACTCCCCCAAGCTTGGCGTTCCTCCAGATTCTCCTTTGCTGCAGCCTCCTCCTTCTCATATTCTTCCTCCCATTCAGCCATCTTCCATGGGAAAGGCCTTCCATCACGGAAAGATGTAGGTGGATCATTGTACCTGAGGGTGGCGGCTGCTGCAATCTTCTTGAAGCGTTCTTCATATTCGCAGTTCTGGTTCTCTACATCCCACATGAAGCATTGGAACTTCTCCCATTTGTTGATGACGTCCTTGTACCTATCTTCCAGATCTTCAAGCCTTTTCTTGTACTCTTCAACCTTCTTCTCCAGCTCCAGGTTCATGAAGTGGTGAGCATCAAGGCTGCGGTAAACCACAGTGCCATACCTGAAGGTCTTGTCCTCTAACTCATCCAGCCTTTCCTCCACCGTGCCGGTGGCCTTGGGAGCCTTCACCTCCTCCACGAGCATCACGCCCTCCTTGAAGCACACGGTCTTCGGTGGTGTCATCACGGAGTTGAGGTAGCGGTTCACAACACCTCCTTGGGAGAGCTCTCCCCCTCTTGGTTGGATCCGGAGCAAGACATGGCTAAAACCTGACAGGCAGAAACAGCAGAAACAAAGATCGCTCGAGAACGCTCGGTGCGAGATTAGATCGGCAGAGAGAGTATATATTGAGGGTTTTTAGGTCAAGACGAAGCGTCGGGATCGAAAACGAGACGAAAAGGGACTCCGAGGTGGAAAAGGATGCCCACGCGGCCAGGTACATGGGCCGCGTGGGCCCCTCTTTCCTCCTCGGGTCTCCGTTTCGTCCAGTTTTCTTGTCCCACACGTTAATTTCCATAAAAAATGACTCCGTAAAATATTATGCAATTCCGAGAAACTTTCCAACAGTAAGTTACCTTCTATTGATTTTGGGTTTCTGAAACTGCACGGTTTCTCTCAATTACCTCTCCGGTGTTTGTAAATTCAACTCCTCCACCCTTCCGATGAAGCTCTTTCCTGCAATATAAGGTTTAAGGCGTTGTCCATTGACTACATGAGGTTTACCTTTCATGTCACCGTGAAGACGGATAGCTCCTGAACGGTACACCTCCTGTATCACTAATGGTCCCTGCCACTTTGAAGCTAGCTTCCCTGCAGAAAACTTGAAACGAGAGTTGTATAATAAAACTTGATCACCTACTTTGAATTCCTTTTTCTTAATTTTCTTGTCATGCCAAATCTTAACTTTTTCTTTAAACATCCTGGCACTTTCATAAGCTTCATTTCTCCATTCGTCAAGTAGGTTTAGGTCAAGAATTCTCTTTTCTCCCGCAGTTTTAAAATCAAAGTTCAGTTGTTTAATAGCCCATCTAGCTTTATGTTCTAGTTCAACAGGTAAGTGACAAGCTTTTCCATAAACCATTTTATAAGGAGACATTCCCATAGGATTTTTAAAAGCAGTTCTATAAGCCCACAAAGCATCATTAATCTTAATTGGCCAATCAGATCTAGACTTATTCACTGTCTTTTCCAAAATGAGTTTAATTTCCCTATTGCTTAATTCAACTTGCCCACTTGTTTGAGGATGATAAGGAGATGCAATTCTATGGTTAACATCATATTTTGCCAAAGTTTTTCTAAGAACACCATGCAAGAAATGAGAACCACCATCAGTAATTAAGAACCTAGGAACACCAAACCTGGGGAAAATGATGTCCTTGAGCATCTTCATTGCTGTGGCATGATCTGCACTTTTGGTTGGAATTGCTTCCACCCACTTTGTAACATAGTCAACTGCAACCAAAATGTGAGTATGCTTTGTCTTTGATTCTGGGAAAGGACCCATAAAGTCAAAACCCCACACATCAAATGGTTCAAGTGGCAATGAATAATTCATAGGCATTTCATTCCTCCTACCAATGTTTCCTACTCTTTGACATTTATCACAAGATTTAACATATTCAGCACAGTCCTTAAATAAAGTAGGCCAATAGAAACCAGATTGTAATACCTTTGCTCCTGTGCGATCTCCTGCATGATGCCCTCCATAGGGACTGTCATGACAATCTCTTATAATAGCCTGTTGTTCATGCTCAGGTACACAACGTCTAATAATACCATCCACACTTTTCTTATAGAGGAAAGGATCATCCCAAAAATAATGTCTAAGATCATAAAAGAATTTCTTTCTTTGTTGAGAAGTGAAGTGTGGAGGCAAAACTTTACCAACAATAAAATTTGCATAGTTGGCAAACCAAGGAGATGCAACTTTAGCACTAGAAACATTAACAATTGCAAGTTGTTCATTAACAAAGCTATCATTAATAGGAATAGGATCATCAGGTATGCTTTCCATCCTAGAGAGATGATCAGCAACTTGATTATCCTCCCCTTTCCTATCAACAATGTGTAAATCAAATTCTTGCAATAGAAGTACCCATCTTATTAGTCTAGGCTTAGCATCTTTCTTATTCATCAAGTATTTAATAGCAGAATGATCAGTATGTATTGTGACTTTTGAATCAGTAATATAAGGTCTAAACTTGTCACAAGCAAACAGTACTGCTAAAAATTCTTTCTCAGTTGTAGCATAATTCTTTTGAGCAGCATCAAGTGTTCTACTAGCATAATAAATAACATTCAGTTTCTTATCAACACGTTGGCCCAAAACAGCCCCAACTGCATAATCACTAGCATCACACATAATTTCAAAAGGCAAGTTCCAATCAGGAGGTTGAATAATGGGAGCAGTGATTAAAGCATTCTTCAAAATATTAAAGGACTCAATGCAATCATCATTAAAAGAGAAAGGAACATCCTTTTGCAGAAGATTGGTTAGAGGTTTTGATATTTTGGAGAAATCCTTAATGAACCTACGGTAAAAACCTGCATGCCCAAGAAAACTTCTTATACCTTTGAGGTCCCTTGGATATGGTAGTTTTTCAATAGCTTCAATCTTTGCTGGATCAACTTCTATTCCTTCTCCAGAAATCTTATGCCCAAGAACTATACCCTCAGTAACCATGAAGTGACACTTCTCCCAATTAAGAACCAAGTGTTGGTCTTCACAACGCTGTAAAACTTTGTTAAGGTTGAACAAGCAATTATCGAAGGAAGTACCATACACAGAAAAATCATCCATAAAAACCTCCATTATCTTTTCAATATAATCAGCAAATATAGCATTCATGCATCTTTGAAAAGTAGCAGGAGCATTACATAAACCGAATGGCATTCTCCTGTAAGCAAAAGTACCATATGGGCAAGTAAAAGTGGTCTTTTCTTGATCATCCTTATGGACAGGAATTTGCGAGAAACCTGAATAACCATCTAGATAGCAAAAGTGAGAGTGTTTAGACAACCTTTCTAGCATTTGATCAATAAATGGCAATGGATAATGATCTTTTCGAGTTGCTTTATTCAATTTTCTGAAATCAATAACCATCCTATAACCAACTACAGTACGTTGAGCCACAAGTTCATCCTTTTCATTTGGAACAACAGTCATTCCACCCTTTTTAGGAACACAATGAACAGGACTAACCCACTTACTGTCAGCTATAGGATAAATGATACCAGCTTCAATAAGTCTTATTACCTCTTTCCTTACCACTTCTTTCATTTTTGGATGGAGGCGGCGTTGAAAATCAACAACAGGTTTTGCATCTTCCTCCAGATTAATTTTATGCATACATAGAGCGGGGCTTATACCTTTAAGATCATCAAGAGAGTATCCAATGGCTGGTCGGTGAGCTTTTAGCACATCAAGTAATTTCTCTTCCTCTTCAGCTGAAAGGTTAGCACTAATAATGACAGGATATATGCTCTTCTCATCCAAATATGCATATTTCAGATTTGCAGGCAAAGGTTTCAATTCAAAACTAGGATCCCCTTTAGGTGGTGGTAGCACTCCTAAATTATCAGGTGGGATATGCAATTGTAATTGTGGTGGTTGTTGCCATAATATTTGTTCCAAAGCCTCTTTTTCCTCATCATTAAATGGTTCATCTTGATTAAGCATATAACGTTCTACAACATCAGTTGAAGCTACAGCTATATGAGCAAGAGTTTCAATTAAATTATTAGGAATTGGCTCTTTCTCAACATGTTTATCAGCAAATTTGGAAAAGTTAAATTCAAGTTTCTCACCAGCACATTTAATAAACACTTTCTCTTTAGGCAAATTAATTTCAGCACCAACAGTATGTAAGAAAGGTCTACCAAAAATGATAGGACAAAATGAATCTTGAGGACAACCAAGCACAATAAAATCAGCAGGGTATTTTATTTTGCCAATCAATACTTCAACATCTCTAACAATTCCAAATGGACTAATATAATCTTTATTAGCAAGTTGAATTGTCATACCTGTCTCTTCCATAACAATGGGATCAATATCAGGCTTGATCTCAAGATAAAGAGAATATGGAATGACACTAATACTTGCTCCAATATCACATAGACCATGATAACTTGAAGTCCCAATAGAGCATGATATAACAGGTTTCCCAACTTTGGCCGAATTACCTTTGATGACTTTGGTAGCATCTTCACATAGATAAACATCCACTGGGTCTTCTTCATTTAGTTGCTTGATAACAGAAATTTGAGTGTTGACTTCCACCTGTTCATAAGGCTGAGAACATCTTTTGTTACTCTTGTTAGTAACAGCTTTAAGTAAATTCTCCTTAACTTGGTTTGGAAATGGAGGTGGTTCAACATACTCCTCAATTGTCACAGATGACATTGGTTCAACCTGTTTAATAACTTTAGGAACAACAATAGATTGTTTAACAGGTTCAACATAAACTTCAAATCCACTTTTTGGAACACAGATATGATCAGCAAAACCTTTAGCTATTTCAATTATAACATAAGGATCAAGACCAAAAGTATCACTCAGATTTTTAAACAGAATAGAAGTAGAGAAATTCTCTACACATGAATATTCATAATCAAAATATGGCTCATTACCTTTATCAAGATCCCAGTGGCTAGTATTTTCAGAAATAGTCTCCAATAAATTCCATGCTTCTTCTTCAGTGTTATTAGTAAAACTTCCACCAGATGAATTATCCAGAATCTCCTTGTGCTTCATAGGTAGTCTCACATAAAAGTTTATCAATATAAGTTTCCTTGTAAGATCATGACATGGATTCTTGCGAAGGAGTTCCTTTAACCTCCCCCAAGCTTGAGTAATACTCTCTCCCAGATGTGGCCAGAAATTGAATATATAGCAGCGGTTATCATAAGCTTCTTTAGGAGTAAAATATTTAAGAAAGAAAACCTTCCTCAAGATACTCCATTCATTCTGGACCTCTTCATCCAAAGACCTGTACCAATCACGAGCATTACCAGATAAAGACAAATACAATAGCTTCCTTTTTACCTGATCCTCTGAAATACCAGGTAGTCTGAATAAGCCACATATGTCCTCAATTATTTCCATGTGCTCGCGTGCCGACTTAGTTCCATCTCCTGTAAATGGATTTTTCATAACTCTTTTAACATGACCCATGGGAATTTATATCCCACTTTAGGTATCTCAGCACAGCAGTTTCAACCACCTTTGCAGTAGTGGCATAAGCACTTTCATATAGAGCAAGATGCAGCGAGGCACGATTCATAAATGCCATAGTAACAATGAGATAAACAGCTTTCAAGTTTCCTTACCAAACTTCTTACCAATAGCGCTACGCTCCCCGGCAACGGCGCCAGAAAAGTATCTTGATGGCTCCCAAGTGCAGGAGATCAATTGTAGTACCTTTCAATTAGAAAAGGTTGTCGAACCCACGAGGAGCTGAAGGTATTGGTTAGTAAGATTGATAAATAAAACAATAAAAGATGCAGTGTTTTTGGTATTTTCAGTTGTATAATTGCAAGCAGATAACAGATAGTAGCAAGTGAAAGCTCTCAAAGAGAGAAAGCCCAATCCTCTTATGTGGCAAAGGACAAGCTCAAGTGATGTGTAACTTATATGTGGCAAACGTTCCCGAGGGCGGCATGGATGATGCTAGGCATAGAGATTTATTAAACAACACGTTGAATATCTTGTCAAGTTTTAATCTCTTTGGACGGAGCCATAATTAGGTATAGCTAAATAAATAAACTACAACCCCTTATGATGGATCATGTGGCCAAGCAAATGACTGCACAAGAATTATTAAGACCTAAAGTCCCACCATAGCATTACACTCTAAGGTCCCCGATACTAATACCCTCATAATATAACTTCATGACTCGGTCTCAGGTTTACGTGTCCTCCCAAGTCTCCATCAATTCATTACACTACGGTGTTCTCCTATGAGCCCATAAAGGTGAAGTGTTGTGCAGTCGACGTTCGCACAACACCATCATAGAATCACATAAAAGATAAACTCTTGACAAAATACCAACACATGTCATATATAAATCATTGCCAATTCATCCTATGCCCTCAGGAACATACGGGAACTACTCACAACGTGCGAACATGATCATAATCAGTGGCATAAGTGGTACAACACAATCTGAAATTATAACTTCACCACCAAATAATGACAAGTACTCAATCACAAACATGAATAGTAGCACAAGACAAGTATCTAGGGTATAGCAACTCTCAAACTGCGAGGGGAACGGAGTGGATCACGGTGATGATGATGGTGATGGTGCTGGTCTTGATGGGGGTGATGATGTAGAGGCCTCCTCCCACGCCAAGGAGGAGAGGTGATGACGATGACGATGATTTCCCCCTTCTCCGGAGTTCCGGAGCAGCAGGATCTGACCCCCCTCGGAAGGGATCAGGAGTTTCGCCGCCGCCGCGACCTCGGATGGACTTGGAAAAATTAGGGCGTTACTTTTCGGGCGAGACGAAGGCGTCGATAAAAAGCCCCAGGCGAGGAGGTGCCCGAGGCACCTTTGGGTGGTCCCACGCGGCCAGGTACATGGGCCGCGTGGGCCACCCCCATTTGGCCCTCGTGGCTCTCCTCTCTTCGGTCTTCTTCCCTCTGCCTTTCTCCCGATGAAAAACTGACGCAGTATTTTTCCTTTTATTATTTGAGGTCCTGTAGCTCCTGAAACATTAAAGACAAGAAAAAGGAGGTTTTCTGCCTCCCAGAAATTAAATACCAAAAATAGGGACTTTGTATGAAAGTCCCCAAAATCATCTAAAACATGTAGAAACAATCATATAATCATGCAAATAACATTCTAGTATGATACTAAAAGTTATATAAATGATGATATAAAATGCACGTATCATCTACCAACTGGAAACTTCTTATCAATCTTCCGTCACCCTCATGTGTCTCCTAATCGTCAATTCAAGAGTTGATTAAAGTCTCATTCCAAGAGGTTACTAGGAGGTAACCGATCATCGTATCTTCGAGAAGACCATTCCTTCCGGAGTGGTTTCCCTCTTTCCTATGGTGTAATCGGATGATGACCTCGAAGTGAAGCCGATGAAGATCTTCAGGATGCGCAGAATCAATCTACACCGAGAAGATCATTGAAGTCTGTCGTAACCCTTTCCCTCTTTCCTACTCTAGGAATCTCGGGGCGAGATTCTTGTAAGGGGGTAGATTTGTAACAGCCCCACTTTTGGTAATGTAAAATTTGAACCAAATTTTCACTTTTCCATTCAGTCCTGCATCATGGCATCCATGCATTAAGGTGTTCCACTTGAAACAATTAATCTTGACAAACAGAAGTTAGCAAGTTAATATATTTGTCAAGGAAGTTCCAAGAGTTCAAAAATAATAATTCACACTTGCTTTCAAATGACTAAAGGAATATCAATTTGAATTAACCAAAAATACCATAATCCAACCTTATGAACAAATGTTGTTCAAAACATTTTATTTGCAACACCAATTTTGTGGAGCTTCTACATGTTGTGGGGAGGCTACAAGCATTTTCTCAGATTTTTGTAAAATGTTTAAGTGCCTCAATAAAATCCCTGAAATGCTACTGGATTTTAAAAGAAACAGGAAAAAGGAAGAAAGAAGCGCAGGGGGTTTTCTGCCAAATGTTCATCATCTCCCTGTAGCGACCGCACGGCCGAGCCGCACCAGCTCGGGCGTCGCCGTCTTGCTCTCCGACCGCCCGATGCCGCCTCCCCCTGCTGTCGACCATCCCGCGTCGCAGCCTGGTACAAGAAGGTGCCGAGGAACCCTAACCCTAGCCTCTCTCCTCTCTCTGCTCCTTTTTCCCCCACCGAGCCGAAACCCTAGCTCGCGGCCGCCGCTCGATGCCGGCGACTGGAGCCATGCCCGACGGATCGGAGTGGGGAAAAAGAAGCGCGTCGTCGAGATCTACCGCCACGCGAGAGGAATCGAACCGGGAAGCCGTGAATCGACGCCGCCATCTCCGTCTTCCCCGCGGCCGTCCGAGCACCGCCGAGCTTTGCACTACCGCTGTGGTCCACCTCCGGCCAAGACGTCGCTTCGCACGCAACGAGGGTGAGCTCGCGGTCCCGTTGGACATCTCCTTCCTCCACCCGTGCTCTGTAGTAGCCGCGCCGTCGTTAACCGCGGGTGACCGCGCCGCCGCTCGTCGCCGGAGCAATTGCCGGCGACCATTTGGTCCGTAGCGCTGCCCCAGCCTCCATGCATCCGTGCGCGTCGAATGCGCTTAGTAATCCATCCCCGCACGTGCTCCTCTGCCGTAGCAGAGCGCCGCCGTGTCCGCGGTCACCGCGCGTGCACGCCGCCGTCCTGGCATCGTCGCGGTCAACCAGGCCGTGGGCCTCTGCCTGCTCACGTGAACGCCAGCGTGGCCTTGGGCCCACACGTCAGTGGCACGGGGTAGCCAGCCCCTGAGTGTAAAAAGGTTCGGTAGTTTTCTAAGAATAAACGTAAAGGCAGAAATTCAAATAAACTTGTAAAATCCATATCTTTTTGAATATTTGTCCGAAAATTGCAAATAATATATCAAAATGTTCAGAAAAATAAATGGAGTCTATTGGTATAACTCACACATCCAACTAAATTAGTTTAGTTGCTGCTTTATTAAAATAACTAAAATGGCAGAAAAGAAATACTTTTTGTAAATTCAATAACTTTAAAAATAATGATCCAAAAATTAAGTTTGAACTATCAAAATGTTCAGAACTTAATTTACTTCATGTTTCACCTTGTTTCCCAACATGGTCATTTAGTTTTAATGTTGTCTAGATTAATTTGCTAAAATGGCAGATTTGAAATGGATCTTATAAATTCAATAACTTTTTATTGGTATATCAGAAAAAATGTGTTCTTTATATCAAAATGCTCAGAAAAATGTGGACTAAACAGTAACATCATTTTCATGCATGTTTACATGAATTTACAGTACTGCACTTTTTAAAAAGGTTAGGAAAGTCATTAAGAAAATGTGGGGTATAATTCTCTCGTGTTGAAAAAAATTTATTTCCGAACCCCATTTAAATTACTTGATATTTTTTATAGTAATTTCAGTGCATTAAAATATCATGCCATCATGTGTTTGTGCATTGCACTTGTTTTGCATGTGTGGTTATTGATTGTTACTTTCCGGTGTTTTTATGCATCGATAGATCAAGCAGTCGGGGTTCCACCGCAATACCCTGACGACCCGTATTACCAGCCTGCTGAACAAGGCAAGCGTAATCCCCCCTCTAAGCATGTCTCCTCCTATTTTCCGCAATTATTTTCTCCACTATAATATTGCATTCGGTTCCAAATGTCTTTTGCCTGGTTTAGAGTATCCTATTAGCTGCATTATTTTCCTATGCCATTACCTGTTTCCCTCCTAATATCCATAGGATTGCATCGTTGGCCTGAGTTACTTGACTATGTTATGTATATGCTTAGCCATGCTTAGTTAAATGCTTAGTTGTCCGGTGGATATTTCATTGTTGGAACTGTTGATGGAATGTCCGGATGATGGTGGAGAAATGTGGATACCGATATAAAAACATGCTTAAAGGCGGGATGAGAGGCCACTGTGGTTGTGGTGCCTTGTCTTGTTCTCGCCGCCTAGACGCGAGTTCTCCCCTTCGAGCCAAGACTGAGCGTGCTTCCATCGGTGGGCCTATGGGATCCCTATCAACCAACTAACTTGGGCGGGGCTAGCCAGGGTCCTCTAGTTTGAGCTCCCATTTACGCGTGCATGAAGACGGTGGTCTGGACTGGGATGAGGATGGTGGTGTTTAGGAAAATGAACGGCCACGGGGCAGGGTGTTGGAGGCACTGAACCTGTCCCGTCCTCACTGATGATCCTGGGTTAGTCTCAAGCAAGGTAAAAGTGGGAACCGCTCCCACTCAGCCGGCTTTCCCCGGAAGAGAGCTAATGTCAGGCAATGAGCCGGACGGTACCGCTGGTTAGAAATAGTACACCCCTGCAGGGTAAATCTTTTCGAAAAGCCGTGTCCACGGTTATGGACGACTTGGTGCCGGATTCAGAGACCATAGAAAACTTGAACGGAATGATTAAAACCTGAGTACTAAAGGTACTACCAAGAATGCAGGTTGACTTCCTCGAGGGTGATTCGGGGGAGGTGCCTTTGTAGACAGGTGCAGTGATGGATGGTGGTTGTTGTTGAAGATGATCAGAAGAAAAGAGTTTACCTCTTACCCCTTTGAAAATATTCTGATTAGTCGATGCCATGGAGTTATGTCTTTTCTAAAGAAAACTAGCTTTATGCAAAATAGTTATAAAACCTTTGTAAGACAATCATCGAGCTATTAGCTCTAATAATCTTGCAGAGTTCGTCGAACTCAACGTTGCTTTGTTGATTCTTTCAGAGGAGGACTTCATCGACCTTGAAGGTGGGTTCTTTGTGGACGTCGACGAGTAGTCTGGGGTTCCCAGGTGGCAGCTTGGGACATCTCCGGGACAGCTGGCCCTGGGAATGTTTATCTGTAGGCCTCTTAGGCCATAATTTGGATCTTGTTGTTTAGAACAACTTATTTCGCTTCCGCATGATGTACTGTTGGGTCTGTGACCTCTGGTTGTAATATTTGCTATCTTTCTCTATTATAAGAGTTGAACTATAATGCTTTGAGTCGTAGAGTCTGTAATGTGCCAGTTGTTTCACAAGTCTTGATCTCTCTATTATGCATTGATAGTTGTGCCTGTGTTATGGCATCACTCGAGGTGTTGCGTTGCCGATGATCCATGCCGAGCACGCCTGCCAAAGGTTTTGGCCTGGGATTGGTAACCCAGTAACCTCCGGTTGTATCGCATGACCGGTGACACACAGCATCACTGTATAGTTCCGCGGTCGGGGCGCCATAGATACATCCGTATTTTTTCAAAATTTTAAAACTTGTAAATATGATTTAATTTTTTTATAAATTGCAGGATCACTGGTGACCGCAAGCCAAAAACCTAAGGCGCTATATAAGATCTGGGTATAACTACACACAAGAGTAGAAAGTATTTTTATATTAAATTATGTGTATTGGAAATATATAAATAGTATTGTTGCACTCGTCATGCAATTTTTTTCATTTTATGTATCTTTATTAATAATTTTGTGGACATGTTCTAACTATGAATAATAGTCAGAATTATAAGTTTTTCATCAGAGAAAATCAAGGGCATTATACTTTGGGACAGAGGGAGTAGAAGGCAAATAAAATGTGCCGGGTATCAACTGTGGGTTGTTTTAAAAGGCTCTCAAAATACCATGATATACATTATGAAAAAGAAGAGATGATATGACTATATTCATTCACGGAGAATATTGCGACGGTATATTGATTTAAGTGGTATTTTTGTTTTCACTTCACTGCATACAAACATGAGACCACCGTCGTAAGGGGGTCAATGGTGACTTAATCAACTAACATGAATGGTCTAAGAGGTGAATGGTCTAAGAGGTGACGAGGATGCAAACAAATGAAAAGGAGGTTGTTCAATCATCAATTACCAAAGTCTCGACATGCCTCCTATTGCAATTGCCAATTTGCCATGGAAATAAAAATAATGAAAATAATGTCGATTTATAAATTTGATCTAAAATATCATTTTAACAAACTAATATATATTATTTACTTCTATGTTAACGGTTTGCTTCTAATTTTTCTCGATGTCTTCTTATGTTCTACTGAAATCAATGAAACTCTGCTCGTATCAAGAGTACCAATTTCACTATGGCGGCTAACTTAAAATAATAGTTAACTTAAAAGAATAATAGCTATTATCTCGCGAATCGTCGAGATTGGGAAAGTTCATAAAATTTAGGACCATTAGAGTCTTCCTTAAAATAGACTTCGTTTATTTATGTAGTATCATTGCGATTCTTTTTACAATAAACTCTTGATTTGCCTAATGGAAACACTGCTTGAAAGAGTTGGAACTCCACTTTATAAGTTGAAATATAAAACTTTTTTTTTTCTAATTAGTTTCTCCTGGCCATCAAACTCGGTTCTCTCTTTTCCCGTGCTTTTTTCTTATTTGAACATTGGAGAAGCCCAGGTATCGTACTGTATGGGGGATGGCCAAATCTAGAAGCGTTTGGTTGAAAGGATAGTGGACGGAGGCACCCATCTTCGTGAATATTCTCCAGATCTCCACCTCTCACCCGCTCTCTCCCCGGTGAGTGAAAGCGTAGCGACGGCGAGCGTGCAGCCGGTGCTCCCCTCTCTCCCCGGTCTCTCCTCTCTCGCCCCGTCGCAGCGGGGAACGGCAAGCAGATACCACTGGCGGCGGGGAACGGGCTGGCTCTCTGATTTCACCCCTAAAAAATCTTAGGTATAAGTTATAACCCCAATGCAAACATTTTTTTTGCTGCAATGTTTATGGAACAGTGAGCATGGTTCTGTTCTTGGTGATTGTTGGGCAGTGAGCATTGTTCAGTGCTATACTGCTATGTGTGTGTTTGTACATCATCATCTATCCGTAGTTAGATGAACCATTCAACCCCACTAGGGAGGTAGGAGACCTTCACAATTTCTGGGTGTGCATGTGGCCTTGCCCGTTGCTTCGCATTAGGTCTGCTCCCCTTGTATGAAACCCTGACTTTTCAGTCCTTGGATCGCCCCCTTGTTAATTAGCAAGCTTTTGAGATTTCCCTGTTTTCCATGTACTGCTAGTGTGTAATATCTCAGTAATTGGCATCTTCAGTAGTGACGCGTTGCACTCTCAGCATTCCTTCTTTCCAGGTGAACCTTGACAATTATTGTGGAAGCAAAACTTAATGGTAATATTATTAACATTCAAATGCCATGGCTGGCCATGGGGGTAGCTGTAGTATATTTCATATTGTATTTTCTTGTCCAGTTACTTTTATGTTTCCACAAGATGATGTGACACTGCTACGTTGAATCCATGTAGTGCAGACAGACGAATCTATTAGTTCAGTTACGATGACCGGGTGAATAATGGAGCACCTTAGTAGCAACATTTTCATTAACAGAGTTGTGGTATTCAATATGTAGAGATGGGCTTGTGGATGCTGCTGGAGGGTTTTTTGCTTCTTGCAAATTCATTGGCGATACTGAACGAAGACCGCTTCCTTGGTCCCAGGGGTTGGAGCATGTCTGAAGTTTCAGGAAATGGGCAAACCAAGTCCTTGAAGGGTCAGATTGTGGGGCTCATCTACGCCACCCAGTTTTCGAGGATGCCCTTGATAGCGCTTAATATTCTCATCATTGTTGTGAAAATGGTCTCTGGCTGAGGCTCTTTGTCGTGTCTCTGCTGTTGGGTTGAACTGGTTTTCAGTACCAGCATTATGTAAAAGCTAATCATGTCCAAAAGGGGGTCTGCAAGGATGTTCACGTTGACTCGATTGGGGCCTGCTGATTTAATTGCTGTAAATTACTTGTACACATGGTTCTGTCAAAATGCATCCTCTGGCTGGGGGTATATTTCCTCTTGTACTGCTTCTGAATCATTGGCTAGTAACGAAAAACCAATATTTTCAGCAATTAAGCGTTATTTGCTGCCAATTTTGTCGACTATGTACCATTTTCCTTGTATTTTTAGCACTTCTTTTTATTTGTTAAACTCTTTATATCTTTGCAACTTTGGAATTGTGATCCATTCCCTCATTTTGTGTTGCGACTTGGAGAGAGGTTCATCATCCAGCAAGTATGATGCATACATACCGGGCGCTCAACAAAGAATTGTGTTGTGATATTAGCATGCTTACACTATAATTTTGTAAGTAGTGTTTTCTTTTGGTAGGTATTTTCATCGTAACAAATGCAACTGTTTTACATAAGATGTTGAGTTTAAGCATTCACTCATCTGGCATCTTATCTCTAATCCAGCATATTTGAACTGAACCATAAATCCATAACATATGCACGGAAAGATCGAGCCTAAACAATGTGGAAGACCTGAAAAGTCTGGACCTGTTTCTGTACATTTTTCTCAAGATGCATTCATCCTCTCGATACATACGACCGCCTCGTTTCAAAATAAAATACTTACGACCGCAGAGTGTTCTGAATTATCAGTATGAGCTGCATCTTCAACGAGGTGTCATAACAAGTTGTTCTGAATTACTAACAACTAACAAGTTCAATTTACTGTCACGACAAATTAAGAGTTCACCGTCGTTATCCTGCTCCTGATACGGTCTATTCTTTGTTAACTTCTGAAACTGCGTGCATTGTAGAGCCGTAGAAGAGCTAAAAACGACATTCATTGTAGCCAGATCGCAGCCAACGTATGGTTTCGGCGTGGTGGAGAATTAGGGCACGGGGCGGCGGCTGAGGGGAACAGTTCATATTTGAAAGACCCATGGATGTGGAAACCAAGATCGGGACGCACGGAGGACGACGACGATGAGCTTGAGCCGGCGGTTTCTTTACCTTGTCCTCGACCAGCACAAGAGCAGGCCCTCCGCCCCCGGTACACGCTCCACCGCATCGACCCTTCTCAGCTCTTCTACTCCCATGACTGGGGGAACGGCGCCAATCTGGTAGTGGATGCGCCCCTGCCTGAACGCAAGATGAGCTTCGACCTCTCCGGGAGCATGCAGTTCTCGCTCCTGGGCCGCTCCAAGGACAAGATCGTCGGCATCGACTGCATGGGCCGCGGCGTCCTCTACGACGACATCTTGCACTCCGTGCGCCGCTGCCCACCATGGCGGCGCCCAAACATTGCCGCACCTTGTCCGTCGCCACCGACGGAGTCGGCGCCTACGACGACGGCAGCCTCTACGTCATCGAGGCGGACCCGCAGCAGGACCTCCCGGGCCGGCGTCGACACGTCCAGCAACTCGTGTACCAGCACAACAACCAGAACTGGGTATGGCGCTCCCGCCAGCCGCCGCCCTACGTGCGCCAAAGAATGGGCGGCGAGATCACCTGCCACGCGGTGGACAGACACCGGAAGGGCGACGGCCCGCTCGTCTGGATGTCCGCCGCGGGCAGTGGCACGTATTGGCTGAACACGGCTACTCACAAGTGGACCAAGGCCGGCGACTGGGTTCTGCCGTTCCGGGGACAAGCCATGCCTGTCCCGGAGCTCGGCCTCTGGATCGGGTTCTCGGCCGTGGACAGTGGCCACATCTGCGCGTCCGACCTGGCCGCCGCCGTTGATGAGGACCGGCCACCGGCGGCGAACAAGGTGTGGGAGGGATTCGCGGTGCCGGAGGGGTTCGGCGAGCTGTACTCGCACCTCGTGTACCTCGGCAACCGCCAGTTCTGCGTCGCCCAGGTCTTCGAGTGGGCGCCCCATCTGCGCCGCTGCTGCTGCCCCTGCCATCGTCCCGATAAAGACGACAAAGATGAAGACAAATGTTTCACGATGTTAACCGGCGTTCAAGCACAGGTCGCTCCGGTACTGCTTAGGTAAATCTGATTCCGTCACCACGTGTGTACTCTAGTCGCGTCATCAAGTAGACAAGTATGCGTCTGATTATCTGAATGATCATCCATCGATCACAGGGTTGAGAATATGGAAATTACTCTCAAAATTGCGCAAAATCAAACCTCCTTATCTTTGCAACGGAGAGAGTACTTATTAGACAGAGCTTGATTGTAAGAACATCATGGACGAGAAGATAGTCCTCAGTCGATATTATTTGTTGTAAACTCTATGGTTCTCCATAAATGTGAGCAAAACCTGAGCAGGTGCAGCAAGTTCAGATGGTGCAAAAATAAAACTGCACAAATTTAGTTGGAACGAAAGCAAATGCAGCAAATTTATGTGCCAAAAGAATAGAAATTGGGCGAATCTAGAACGACCAAATTAAAAGGAATGGAAAATCGAGACCAAGCAAATCAAGAACCGCAAAAAGATTGCATGAATGTAGTAGGGTGCGCGTGTGTGCGTTGGTGTTTGGTGGCCGGGGAGTTCTGGCGGCAGATCCGTCGTGCGGACGGCCACATTGTCGTCGATGCAGAGTACGTGCGGTTTTAACGAGCCGGAGTTCAGTACCATGTATACAGCAATGCTTCTCAAATTTTGCTCTGCGTGGAGGAAAAACCCGGGCCGGAAACTGCCATAAAGATGAAAATAGCTAAGCACTAGCCATGTGAATTGCAGAGATCAAGGAGACGCTGGTTACGCTGCTATGCTAGTTAGTATCCGATCTGGAGAACTGCTGCAAGCCTCCAACTGGCCTAGTTCATTTTAGTCAATGTAATGGAGCAACGATTTCTGCTGGATCTCTTGGTTTTCGCCTGGGAATTTTAAGCAAACGTTCACAAAGAACAAAAGGCCTTTCCTTGCACCCATGTAGGAGTACAAACCTGCCAGGTGGAAATACCTCCTGAGGTAATTCGGTTGGTGACGATAAAAACTACAATGACAGACCGACAGAGTGCTTATTAGCCTTGCTTTTCTGAAATCTTGAACCCTGATGACAATTGACAGTACAAAGAAGTAAACACGAAATTAGCAGCAAACTAGTGCACTCATATCCTGTATCACTCTGGCTGGCAAGTCTCCACCCATTAATTTGCCATAAAACAAAGGCCACCCACAAGCTGTTCAGATCATCGATCGCCTCCTTTAATATCCTACACAAAAAGCGTAGCACAGGTTACACGATGGCATCACCGCTCGCCGGCGTTCTCACCTCCAAGTACTCCCTCTCCGTGCTCATCCTCCTCCTCGTAGCGTCCTCACCACCCTGCCACACCGCCGCCGACGACATCACCGCCATCCTGGCGGCGTACCCGGAGCTCGGCGAGTTCAGCAGCCTGCTCGCGTCCACGGGCATCATACGTGACATCATGGGGCGCGACGACCCACTCACGGTCCTCGCCCTCGAAAACGACGACATGGCGCTGATCAAGGCCATGCCGCCCGAGGCGATCCGGCAGCACCTCTCGCTGCACGTCCTCCTCGGCTACTACGACTCGGACATGCTCGGCCGCCTCAACTCCGGCGAGTACTCGGACGTTTCCACCCTGTACCAGTCCTCGGGCGACGCGCCACAGGGCGCCGGCATGGTGAGGGTCTCCGGGCCCGACTCCGACAACAATTGCAGAGTGAGCTTCCTGCCCTTGGGCCCCGTGGCGGGCTCTGTCGTCGGGCAGCAGGAGTTGTTCGGCAGGGCTATGTATGAGGACTTTAACCGCATGGCGGTGCTGCAGCTCTCGGCCACGATGTCGGCGCCCTGGCTGCCCGGGGCTTCAGCAAGGCGCCACGCCACTGGCGGAGATGCTGCTTCCGTTGATGCCACTTGCGGTGGTACGAAGAACTAGTGGCGGTGCCAAGCACTCTGAATGGTCGGTGGTACCGCTGCTAGTCTCAAACTCTCAACTGAAGGTCAACTGCAACTTGTGTCGTGAGTTCCAACTTGTTTCAGATATTATGTGTTGTGAGAGTCCAGTTTCCATCCTGGAAGTCGTTGTTTTACGATCTTCTTAAGATTAAGAAAATGATGGCAAACGCATGTCCAACCATGGTAGTTTGCATGTGTGGTCAGTTTTGTTTCACTCTCAGGTAGCTTCTCTTGATCCGATTGCACTTGCAAATGCATGCTTCTCATTTGTAGGTACGGTGTGCACCGTTAAGATTAAGAAAATGATGGCAAACGCATCTCTAGATGTGTGTTTTTTTCCTGAAGGCTAACTGAAACTTTAAGCAAAGTTTCACGGTTAAGAATAGGCCTTGTCAAATAAGTCATACGGTGAGTCACATGTTGTGATTATCATGTCACAAAAATTGACACCTAAATTCACAAAAAATGGTTTTGACACATGTGAGCATGGGGGCGGTACTAGGGTTTGCGACGGCACGATCAGTGTTCAGTTCCAGCAGCCACGCGGTCACTTTCTTTCATAGTCCACTGAAAGCACTGTCCAGAGCTCGCCCAGACGATCCCCCAGGCCCGATTTAACCATCAAGTGGCAGGTATCGTTACATCCAAGCTTGACTTGATCCGATTCCTAATCGGGCATAGTCTGCCGTGGAGCAATCATCGGAGTGTCTAACCATACATGTTTTGCCTAGCTTGAGCAACTGAGCAACTGAGCATGCACGTACATGGTATTCCTAGCCCGGTGGTTCTGATATACATGATCAGTACTAATTGTACAATGCATATGGACTGATCGATCGATACTACTATCCATGATTTCTTGAGGTTTGTCTGCAGCTATGTGTGGTCGGCCTTGTTTATTTCTCAGTTGCCTTCCAATTGCATACATTGCTTTCATTTCTAGGAACACCTACCAGCCGCCAAGAAACAGATCCATGTGGAGGAATAGCTCCAGAAATCAATTGCCCTAGAGATGGAAATCGCTAGGCACTGACCATGTGGTGGACTAAAGAGGCACTACTATCTAGGAAATTTGAAGATGTCTAGTCTATTTTATCCATGTAGTGGAGCATCGATTGAGTGCGGTGTTTGTACTTCCAAGCTCCATTGGTTCTGAAAAGAAAATATTATTGTGAAGTCTTAACATTATTATTTTTTTAGTCTAAACTTTTCAGATATGTAGAGCACATTTATGTGTTTCCATGAGAATTTTTTCAGATATTTTGAAAACCTTTGAATACTATTTTCGATAATGTTTCAATTCTAAGCTCACTGCAACCCTAGAGCACACTCATCATCGATGTTGCATCGTTGTACCATATGTGATTTGTTTCTACAGTTGGCCATCTGAAACTTTAAGCATAGGTCCACAAGAACAAGAGATCTTTCATTGGCACTCCCCTGTTATATGTCATAGCGTATCCGGTGCTCCCGACACTCTCAACATATAAAATAGGTCATAATAGTGCAAACTTATGAAAACAGTTTACCATGTTCACACGACAACCGAAAGCCGTGTCGCAAAATATTAAACATTAATGCATTCAACACATCAAAGAAAACAAAATGATAAATTAGACGCATACGTGGCAAATTAATTCAAAATAGGCTACAATTTTGGCCCCAATTATCATTAAATATTATATTTTGTCAAAAATACTATGAAAATAGCATCATTTTCGAGAAAAGGAAGTCCTAAAAAATAAAAATAAATCGAACTTGCAAAAAGAAAACAAAAAACAATGAAAACTAGATATACATAATCACTCATTAAAACTCATTGTTCGTTCGTCTGTTCGAAGGGTCCGGTGTATGCGGAAACAAAAAAAATGAACTTTGACACATGCTTTCGTTGGAGATTTGTTATTCGGTTTCTACAATTTTAATGACTCATGAGTAAAGATTGTTTTCCAAATAGGGAACAATGATCGATGTCGTGTCATGACTCATCACCAGTCTACAGTACTTGGGGAAAAATATATTCACCGAAGGTATATTTGCACGACCTGTGCTTGATCATGCGGAGCTCCCCGCCGTCACAGCGCTCCACCTCTACGCCAGTGAGCACGGCGAAGCTTATCTCAACAGGCACGCCGTCGTTGTAACACCAAGGGCAGGCCCACGCCGGCAGCGGCTGCCTCATCTGGTATAGCTTGGCGAGGCAGAACCGGCCGCCATCACCCAGATGCAGGAGGTGCGACCTCACACGGGAGCTCCCGCTTGGCGTCCCGAAGCCCTCCCAGATGCCGCACCCTACGGCGGCGGCTCCACCCGCTTTAGCGGAGTTCAGATCCCACGCGCCGAGTAGGCCGTTGTCCCTGTCCCAATGCCGAGGCTGCTCTTGGGGCTGCCATTCAACATTGGGGAAGCCGAACCATAGGCCATGCTCCGGTGCGTACTCAGCGCGCCCCGAAAACGGGAGTGGCGAGTCCATGGCCTTGCTCCATGTGCCGCTCTCGGTATCCAGGGAGTAGGTCCCACGGATGCGGGTGGACGCCCAGATGTGCGACTCGCCGACCACCGCGTAGGCGCCGAGCATGTCCCTCCTCTCCGGGTAGTGCGGCCGTGGGTCATCGGCGCCGGTGCCTATCACGTCGTAGGGAGGCGGCGGGAAAGAATACCAATACCAATCGCTGTCCCTGTCACGCTCACGGCGGGCGAGGCCGGGGTAACGAATAAGCGCTCGGAGATTTTTCCCGTGGTTGCTGGGCACGGCCTCCTCCTCCTCCATGAAGTACAGGTTGTCGCCCACGGCGACAGGCACGGTGTCGCTCTCAGGCCTTCCCATGCAGAGCTGCGCGCGCACGGAGTGTGAGGCGTCGTCGTAGATGACGGCGCGGCCCGGCGCATCCCAGTTATTGTTGGTATATCCGGGATTTTCAGCGTCCACGGCGAGGATCTTATCCTTGCTTTGGCCGAGAAGCGCGAAGTCCATGACTATGCCGGGAGAGGAGAATTTCATATGGGGCGGAGGCAAGCGAGCCTTCTCCGCACCGTCCGCCTTCCTCTGCTGCGTCGCCCGCTTCCGCATAGCTGCTCGCATCATCGACGTCGTCCTCGCACTCGCCCTCAGTGCCGCCTCCGCCTCCTGCATCGTCGCCGTCCTCGCCCTCTCAGCCGCCTCTGCTGCCTCCATGGTTGTCGCCCTCGCACCGGCCGCCGCTGCTCGCTTCGGAGAGTCTTTGGGGTAGAAAAGGCGGGACGGGTTGATGCGGTGCAGCGTGTAAGAGCTGGGAGCGAAGCAGCAGTTCCCGACCACCATGTACAGGAACTGTCGGCTCATCGTCGCCGGCAAGACTTCTCCGCCGCAATCCTTTCTGTAGATCAGAAATTTGCTCTGGGATGCGTTATAATTTTTAGGGTGGTATCCGATGGGACCATAGCCCATGGGCCGAACGAGAAAAGGCTCTTGCAATTGTACACATTTTCTGTACTCTGGATGGAGGTTGGACGCAATAAATCTTCTATCTCTTATCTTATCTTATCGTCCTCTCAAAAAAAAAATCTTATCTTATCTATACCAATATAAAAAGGCCCAGAGGGGGGCAGATCCAACATATCACAGCCATCTGTTCAGCATCTAATGGTTCAAATCTCATCCATGATTAGCGCTAAAACGTCCGGGACGGACAACTCCACACGCTAATCAAACGAGCCGTCTCACTATTCATCTTTCCCCCAAACCGCCTAGCCCCACGAGGCCACGACCCCAGCGCTACGCCGCCGCCGACCGTCCCAGCGCCGCCACTTTGCACGCCAACGCCGCTCTGCCAGGCCGTCGCCGCCTACGGTGTTTGAGGATCTAGCGCCCACTCGATGCTGCTCCAGGCCTCCGGCGTCTCCCCACAATCCACTGCCCGCCGTGCCCACACCAAGCTGCTCCCTGGCGCCGGCGGCCTCCCGCAGCCTCCTCTGCATGCGCCTTCAGCCCCGCCACTCCCCATGCCAAGACATCTCCATTGTACAGCTTGACGGTAACGACACGCAGCCTAACCAAACTTACGAATCTGTGAGGTGCATCTCCATTGCGTGGTTGTCAAACGATTTTCGGATTTTCTATGCTTGTAAATTGTGATGTAGTGTTCGTGATACTTAACACAAAGAGCATATTCTTGAATTGCAATTTTGGGAGAAACTAATAGGAGGATTGAAGTGCATTCTGGTCCTGTTTTTAAGAATGCATGTCTTACAAGTTCGCATGACTGTATTTGTTAAGGGTGATGCGAACCCATCCCCTTATATTTGTGAAGTAAACTTAAATGTAATAGTTTGTGAGAGACTGATATTTGATCTCATTTTCTGTTGTTCTGCTTCTAAGATCAATTGAAAGAAAAATATTGTTTCTGTTAGGCAAGTTCAGCTCAAACTATTGCATGATTTTTATAATGTCTGTCCAGATTTCATATCATATTCATTTTTACTGCTGTACATGTGTGTCAAGGAAGATATCAGTATTGATGTGTCTTATGTTCACTAAGGTTCTGATTTGCTTATAGGAAGGTTCCCACTCTCGGAGAAGAGGTGCCTGTTTATTACATGCCTGATTATGCATGTCTCAGAAATGCAGAAATATCATTGCATAACACTCAAGGCTGCAGCAAGAGTCTGAACCAAAGAAACAAACCGGTAATGCTATTTATATATGATTTCACTCATTTATTTTGCTAGCAAGAGCAGCATGTGATTTGTTCAATGGACTCATATGTAAAAAATAAAGTGTAACATTAGTGATTCCTTTTGTTGTATGAAAGCCCTTGTATGCTACAGTACTAAGCTTCCTATTTGTTTAAATAGCTGATCTTCTAAATTTATAAGTAATCCCAATGAACTTTTTCCTCCTTGTCAAAAAAAAAACTTTTTCCTCACTGCACCGTTCTTTTCAAACTCATATTGAAACGCAATAGGAGTTTCAGGGCAATATTTCATGCATAGCATTATATTTGCTACATTTCACAAATTAACTTGCATGAATGTCAGTTATCTCTAATTTCTTCATTGTTGCTCTTTTTGGCCATCTTATAGGGACACGCATGTTATCAGTTTAAGGTGGTCTCTGGTGTGAATGAATCTGTATCTGATCCTGACAACAATGAAGATTCCAGCATGAAGCGACTAACTGAATTTGTAATGAACCTTTGCTGTATCTCCTGAACTACTCTCCTCGAACTTGAGTTCAGAATTTGGGGAAGGTGAGTGATTAAGAGTTTTAATTAGAAAGCCATTGCAGACTTGGAAGTTATTTGGAAATTCTTGTTTGTTTCATTTGAATTAAATTGCTTATCTTGCACTGACGCAGATCGATGTTAGGAGGTTCAATGTGGCGTGTCATGGATTGGTCCAGTAAAAGATACATACATGTGGCTGTAGCATAGTATTGCTTGATTACTCCTCTCTGTACGGATATTGTAGTGAGGTTTGATTTTTTCTCAACGCCGATTTTTTTTTTTTTGATGATGCCTTGATTGCTGAGAAAAATTTAGGAATCTTCCTTCATATCAAAGGTATTTGAGACAAAATAATCATTTACTTGGATCCCTCGATGTTGATTATTTAATTGTTTGAACAGAACAGTCTTTGGTTAATTTGGGACTCTGTACATGGAAGGTTAATGTCTTACTGAACTTTAGCGCCATGTATTTTTTTCTGAACTTTCATGTGCATACACATTACTGATATGGATATATGCACCTGTGATCTATAATGTTAAGACATATTAATCCACCAATGGTGTTCGTACAACACTTAGAATTTTGATTCAAGTTTCACATGTCAATGGGATCATGAGAGCTTGATTTTTTCCCCACCAAATTAGTACAGGTGTAATTACCTACATATCTTGTTTGCACTTGATACTATCTAGCGGCTCACATATGTTAGTTTCATGTAGCTAGCCAGAAATTGATACCTATACAGATATACAAGCAGGGCCGGCCCTGACATTTCAGGGGCCCTGTGCAAAACACAAAAAATGGGGCCCCTATACACATAATAAAGATATTTTTTGATATTTTAATAACATTAGATATTAAAAAAATATCAATTTATTCTCAGTAGAGACTACATATAAGGAACAATCCATATGATGATTGGTTACAGTGATCAATTCGTACAGCAAGGTACATTTATCCAAGGAAATGCATAGCTGGATGATTGAAGCTTGACTTGTTGCTGCCGCTTGCCAAGAGAGTCCACCAAGGCAACGCATCAACAATCCCTATGATTGTCGCTGGTTTACCCTGCCGGCAACGGTTCAGCAATCTCCTCGCCGGCGGCCGCCGGGATCCAGTAGTTTCTCTTTACTGGCAACGGCAAATCAGCAATTTCCTTACCGGCGTCGGACATCTCTTGCATGATCCCGGGCTGCTGGGATACATAGAAGGACCAAGGGAAGATTGCACAAGCCGCTGCAAAACGAGATCTCTTCCTCCATTAAATTGCTTCGGGAGACCAGTCCCTCATCACCGCCATGATTGGGATGCAGGGATAGTCGAGGAGAACGAGGAGGCGAGGACTAGAGGAGTCGACGAGACGAGGGAGGCGAGGCGTGTGCGTTCTGTCGACCAGTTCTATTTCGATCTGTTTTACCTATCGATAGTTACGCTCGTGCGTCGCTCGCTCAGACGCTTGCTCAAATTTACTAGACCTTCGTATACTACACATACCTGGGCGGGGGCCCCAAACAATTGGGGGCCCTGTGCCACCGCACCGGCCGCACCTGCTCAGGGCCGGGCCTGTATACAAGAAAAGGGAAATTCTTGTAAGTAAGTACTCCTACTTAATTAACAAGTTCATAGGGTGATTTTTGAGATACATGATCTTTTGCTTTATTCTGTTACAGGATTCTCCTATGTCCTCGGGATGTCGATGAATGGAGTTGTGATGACAACATCGGTGGCGCCGTTGTCACCTTCATGGATGAAGACCCGACATGGCAGCCCACGTGACAACTATTGTCATCTTCATGCCCAGCGAAACCGGTGCTAAGAAAGTGAAGGAAGGCTGTCGCTGTGCAGGCGTGTGTGTTTGCTGCTCGGTGATTTGCAAATTGGCCAACGGCTCAATTCCTACGGTCTCACCATGGATAGCGTCGTTGTGGTTGTTGTTGGAAAGGTGAAGCAACAGGGCTCTCTAAAGCTGCAACGCACCGAGTCAGAGGAACTGATGCTACATATGTAGCAAATCCATAGAAACATGAAGAGGATCCGTATGTTTCATGTACATTTTATAATTAGTATTGGGTAAAATATAAGTTGTATACAATAAGATTAGATTGAAAGTTAAGTTTTAAAATGTTTTTTTATTAAATGTGTAAGATATAATTTGGTTTGAGTCCAAAAGAGTGCACATTAACGGTTTAGGTTGCATTAGCGAACACGTGCATTGCATGTGCACAATTACTAGTATATATATATATATATATACTATCTAAAAAGCACGAAGTGTTCCTTCGTCAAGCCTCTCGCTTTGTTTTTTTCTCCACGCATGTTTACTTCGTCAAGCCTCACGGTTTTTTTTCCCGCTCCGGCCAAATCAAATCAAATCTCGCTAAGGAAACTCTTTATTACACGCGTCAATCAGCAATTATTACACGCGTCAGTCAAATCTCCCTAATCTAGCCAATCAACATTAAAACGTACAGGTAAATCAAAAGATTGCATGGAGCGAAATCTACCAAAACTGTCTATAATTATTAAATGTCACTAATTACGGGCTGAATTCCAATCAACGGAAGATTGCATGGAGCGAAACCTACCAATACTGTCTCACAAACCAATAATAATATGCCACTAATTATTTCTATGCCGGTTTTCGGCCTCACTCCCTCGCGTCCTGTCGTCGCGTTCCGTTCATCGCTCCCAGCCTACCACCACATACCGTAATTATCTCCCGAAAACCACACGCCCTCTAGCATCGTTGCCCTCCATCAGCGCGTCCAAGATCCTGCCCCGACCCTTCTACTGCTGCCGCAGTGCCGCCTATGCCCTCCAAAGCTGGGACCCCAACGCTACCATGTCACCACTGTAGCCGACGAAGCCCCCAACGCCGCCATGCCGCCCGCGCAATCACCACCAACTCCTCAGTGGT
Source organism: Poa pratensis (assembly GCA_947311845.1). Classification (NCBI taxonomy): domain Eukaryota; kingdom Viridiplantae; phylum Streptophyta; class Magnoliopsida; order Poales; family Poaceae; genus Poa; species Poa pratensis. The sequence continues at coordinate 27,240,937 of CAMZMU010000095.1, forward strand.
CGCTCTGCCCCGCAGCGGCGACATAAATAGGAAGAAGGACCTCACCAAGTTCACGATTACAGGTAATCCCCCGATTTCGCAGCGGCCTACGGCGAGGTCACCACCTCCGGCCGCTGGAATTGAGGTCCCCATTTTCTTCTCCCAGCCCCGGATATTCCTCCACAGCCAAGTCTTTCTCGGACAAACAATTATCACGTTCAGAAATAGAACTCCACTGAATTTGCGTCTGCGTCCATTGATTCCAAGGGAGACGCAACGTATGCAGCTAGCAGGACCCATCATATCCATTTGCGTCCAAGATCTGCGTGAGTTATTTGTTTGATTGGTTTCCCTTGGATGGCATGGTTTTCTTGCTGCAGTGCATAGGATTCAGACATTAGATTAGTTTCTGTTTGTTTAACAGCTGGGTCACGCGTCTCTTTGGATGGCATATGTTCTACACTGCAAGTGCTTCCTTAGATGGCATTCGATCGGACATCGAGTTGTATAGACAAGTTAGAAGCTTATTGTCCTAGGGTTGTTTCCACGGGCTAGACCGTGTGTTTTGTGTCTTTTCTATGATCTAACAACCCGTAAACCTTGAACACTTGTCCCCCAAGCAGGGCATGACATTCAGGCCCTGTTAGTTACATGTTATTTCATTTTGATTCACCTTGATTTTTCTGGTGCAGGTTGATGGACGGTATGAAATAGTAGGGAAAAGCGAGGCCACAATGAGTTCTACGATATTAAGCTATGAATTCTCAAGCAATTTAGGCTCGAGCAATTTTTTTTACAACTCAGTTATGCATGTACTCCTGAAGAAATATGAACTTATTGAATGTATCTAAAGGTATGAATGAGTTATAGAATTTTTCGTACTTAAATGTTGTTTAGAGTGTCCTCTAAGCTCTGTACAATATTTCCCATCTTATTCACAATAGCTCTTTTTTCGGAAAAGCATGACCTGAATATTGACATGCTCATTTCTCTTCTACCGGTAGCTTCTTGGCAGCCACATCTCTACCACCACACAGTGTTGTGGCCATGGATATGGACCAGGGTGAGAGGGAGCCGGCGCTGGGGCAGAGGTATAAGTAGCTGGTGCAACCGGCAGTAGAGGGTCGTCGTGATCTATTCATCTGTGTGATTTTCAGAGATTTTGCACTTTCAGGCTTTCAACCAACAGTTGTCTTGCATGAATATAATGCACTCTAGAATATTACATTTTATGGGGAATTTTATCTTTAATAAAACGTTATTTATTTTCCCTCAGGAGTCTGGACTGATGCATACAATGCTTGATGCACTATTCAGTTTCACGAGGTAGGAACTTCCCATCTGAACTAGCATTTAGCTAACTAGATCTTATCTTTTGCTTTGGGTATACAAAGTTACAAACATGCTTTCACTTCCGATTGGAAGCACATAAAATCTGCATAAAAGGTATATATAGCTGCATAATTGGTTAAATTTCATATACCCTTTGCTAGGCTATTTGTTAGTTGTAATTTTGCCTTGCCTCCTTGAATTGACTTCTTCTTCTACTATTTTTTTCTCTGTATTTCTTATCTCCTATATTTGCAATTTTGTACATAGAAGACAATTATTTTCCTCCGCTTAATAGTTCCTAACTCGTAAGCATGCAGGAGGATGACGATGCTATGACCGCTTGGTACAGAACTGAAAGCAGGTTGTTACTATAGTTCGAAAGAGCGTTACAAAGGGGTGTAATGGAGGGTGCGGGAATGCAGGCGCGAAGTGTCGTGCACTTATAGTACAGACGACAGAGGAGATAGCGAGTGGAAAGCAATAACCTCAAATTTGAATTTAGGATTCATGGCAATGCCGGTCCGTGATGATCAAAGGAATGTAATGTAAGAGTGCATTCTCCGGGTCTCTATAACCTGGGCAGTTTGATTGTGAACATGTTTGATTGTGTGTGGACTGGGTCGGCCTGACAAAATCTCAGTAATAGTTATCCAAAGTCATCCGTAATCTCAGTTTTGGAGGAAAACAAAAGGAACAAATTGTGATACTGAAATCATATTTTTGTAGCAACTATCAACCATAATTTTTGGTTTGGTCATTTTTGTCTCCTCCTATACCAATGAGAACCTACTTTACGTGACTTCATGAGAATATTTTGTTCTCTCCCATTGCAACGCACGGGCAATTAGCTAGTACTACTAAAAAAGATTTTTCATGTAAAAAAAAGATTTGCATTGAAGATGTGTGCACTCTTACTGCATTTATTATCATTGAAAACCTCTCAACCGATTTGTTTTTTGCGAAAAGGACTCTGACATTAAAAGAAACACCGAACAGTACAAAACATCTCAACAAAAAATGAAATTACAGCGGGATCATTGAGATGTCCTTCGTCTTCAACCTCCAGACCGTGTCGACGGCGCGCCGCCGCTGCCGTTCCTACCAGAGTCGGCATGACGATGTTGGTTGCGAACGGGAAGTCGTCGAACGGGTCAAGAATACCACATCCATCTCAGAGCCGAAGAAGAAGGATAAACGCCGATAAAGCTCCATGACGATCCGCAGACAGCCAACACCAGAAGAAGTCCTCGAGAATCACACCACTCCCACGAGCTTCTCGACGTCGTCGTCGAGATGGGGCTGAAGCTGAGGAGACATTATTGCAAGAAGCGCCGCCACCGACGAGGGCCGATATCCACCGAAGGCGGGGCAGACCCCTCAACCGGTTTTGTTCCGGTAAAGCTCTGGATCAGTCGGTTGTTTTTATTTCTTAACTGAAAATTCTTATTTGCCAATGGCAAGAGATACATGGAGAAAAAAATTATATTGGTGAAAATAAAAGAAAATAATTTTTAATATTTACTGAGAGATAGCGTTTGAGAAATTGCCTTAGAAGGACAAAGAACATAGGCAAAAGGATGAAGCGAGAGGAGACATGTTTACTCAACATGTTGAAAAGAATGTTCAACACAAACGAAACATAATACGGAGTATAGCGGAACACGGATGCTACAAATTTATTTGTTGTCCCGTTGCATTACACGGCTATTTAGCTAGTCCTGTTCAAATCGGAAACAATATGTTGCAACTAGCTGCCACGGGGCTCTTATATGTGCCGGATCCCAAGTGAGTCCACGGCCATGCCGATGTTGCAACGCGTGCGGCCTCGCAGGGCCTACGGCGAGTCGGCGAGGACCGTCTCAGCGCGCTCCCTGACGATCTGATAATCTGATCAGGCTGAACACCTGAACGGCGCTCTCAAAGGCCGCCCTCGCCACGCATTGGGTGAGCATCCCGCTCGAGCTGCCGGGCTCGAGTTGAGCTGCCGGTCTTCACGACCGGACCGTCACCCTCCGCCAACGCAAATGTCACTCAATAATCTTCGGCACCATCACCTCAAGTGGCTGGTAATGATTTGATTCACGAAGCGCCACATATATATCGCCTTTTGAAGTATGTTGTAACGATGTGCAACGCATCGTTCTGCTCAAGGAGGGCCATGTTCAGTACAATGGATTGTCAGGAAGCAAACATGTCCGTGGAGGGATGGAAAAATGGTGGTGAGAAGAATGATCATAAAGTTTCATAATTTTAGTTTTACCTCGCAATAGCCTATTCAAAATATTTTTATACATCAAATTATTATTCAGATGCCCTATTCCGAAATATTTTTATACATCAAATTATAATTCAGATGAAAATCCTTGAGAATAAATCCAAATGGTTCCATAACATTATACACATGTCTAATTGTATAGATTGAGAATATGATTGTTCCATTCTCATTTGTTCTATCTTATTATCAGAATACATTTTTTCATGTTCAGTCTACGGAAACCTATCGAAGTGATTGTTTCCTCTCAGCATCACCAAACGTCAGGAAGTGGTTGTTTTAAGCTTAGTCGGATTAGTACTATACTAATCCAAACACAAACAATCTTATTATTTAGGCCTTGAGTGAAGTTACGCTACACTTGGATGCGGGGTGGGTGCATGCTCAATAGGCTTTTTAGCGTCATCTTCGTTCTTGCTCAGGTATCTGCTTATTAATTCCTTGGAGGCTGTCATTCTGTTTCATAGATCACCAGACACCCGCCGACGAGCCATGCTTGGTTGACGGATGATGATTCATTAGATGAGTGACGTTTTGGACTGTCGCCTGTATGCCATTTTTGCAAAAATATTTGGTAGAATATGTCGTTGGTTCACTCTAGAAAATTGGTAAACCTGTTATTTTGGTCCGAGGGTGTAGAATGCCACACCTTATTGCATTTTTCATTTTAGTAGCTTTGCAACAAGACTACTTGGTAGCCGGAGATGTGACTCTCTTGCAAATTCATTGGTTGGCGATGCTCAGTTTTTCGGATGCTCTTGATAGTGCTTATAATATTCATATCGTTGTTTTGAAAATGGTCTTAGGCTAAGTCTCTTTGTGGTGTGTCTGCCCTTTGTGGTAAAAGCTAATTATGTCCGAAAGTTGTTGTAAGGATGTTCATGGACTCAAACGCAGCTTGTTGGTTTACTTTCTGTAAATCATTTATAGACACGCTTAATGCATCCTCTGGAGGTATGTAAGCAAATATAGTTATATTAAACTTTTATAATTTCTAAGTTCTTAATGATATTGTTGTTTAACAAATAAATGAAGTTACTATTTATTTAGCCTTGTTAACCATAAATTTTAATTAAAAAACCCATTCTAGGTTTCGTTGTATATCATTGAAAATAGATGTGAATTGCTCAGATTTTTCCCGTGTGCTCTGCACAATATACATAACAACCTTAATAGAGATGAAACAAAAATAAAATACACATCGCCTTAGCCTCCTTAACTTTTTAAAACTGATGAATTATATTGCATAATGTATGTTATTGTGTGGATATTCTTCTCTATTTATTATAGTATTGAATATATTGGTATATATTTCAGAGTATACAGTCTAACAATTATCCTAGTAGAAGGGTGTAGTGTATAGTTATGTAAGAAAATATATAGAAAGTTTTAGAGTAGAAACCGAACAGTTAACGTGACATTTTCCCATAGTAAAATGTGTCTTACATGTTACAATGGACTCTGTAATAAGATAGTTCCATAATTTTAATTTTATAGAAGGCCGGAATTCAAGTACGAGATGTGATAACTTGTTGCGAATAACGAGAACAATACGAACTCCACTCTGAGCTAGTCCAAACACAACCACCACGCACATTACAACTACGACACGAAAGAGCATATCCTAAGTTGAACGTTAAAACCGTGTCTCGACCAAAGCCGGTCAAGTCTGACGATCAACAACTCCAGTTGGACTCTCCTTGTCAATGCACCATCCACCCTTGAATGCCTAGAAGGAGATGACAAGTAGATAGCGAGACTTGGTTGGTCCCGAGAAAGACGTCGTCTTGGACTCACATGCAAAGACATACATTGCAACCCTGAGGCTCAAACTTGGACAACACCGAGCACCGGAGGAGCGCCACAGGACCTCCAAGTCACGTCTCCAAATGCCAAGCTCCCAACGGAGGAACGAAGTCGAGAGCACCGTCATCGCGCCGGTCCGTCTCTGAACCTTGGCTTTCACCGGAGTCAACAGCCATCTGAAGTGAATGCGAGGAATATGCAACCCCTAACGGAGATGATGGCCGTCATCAGATAGAGAATTTGCACACGATGCTTGCACATAATTTTATTTAGAGTTCAATTGCAGTCTCCAAAGAACAAACTAGAGTGCAATTGCATATTACTTTATTTTATTTGCAACTGTGGACCGAGGCATAGCCTGTTGGCTGGGGCGAGCTGATTCGTCTTGGCCTGCCCAGGTTCGAGTCTCCGCACTCGCACCAGGTGTCGTACGCACCTCTCTTCTTAATTAAAAAACCGAAGGGCCTCTTCCCATCCGGCCTCGTTTTTTATTTGCAATTGGACTTTCCTTTTTAGTCCTAGCTGCACATGAAATTCACTGCATAGTTACACTTGCATTTTTTATAACGCAAAAATCCACACTTTTCAGTGTGCAATTTCACATTTAATCGTGCAATTGCACATGACCTTTTTATCATTTACTTGCACATGAATGTTTTTAGCGCACAATTACACTCTTTTTTTCAAGCGCGCAACTACACACTCATTTTCTAAGCATGCAATTGCACATGACTTTTCTTTTTGTCATGCAATCTCGAATGAAAGTTTTGTAGCATGCAATTGCACTCTTATTTTGTAAACGCGCAATTGCATGCTATTTTCTAAGCATGCAATTGCACAAGAATTGCAAATGAAGGTTTTTAGCGTGCAATTGCACACTCTTTTTTAGCAGCATGCAATGGCACACGGATGTTTTCAGCGTTCAATTGCACTCTCATTTTTAAGGGCGCAATTGCGCATGTCTTTTTTTAACGCGCAATTGCACATGATTTTTGTTAGAGTGTAGTTTCACATGATTTTTTTTCTAGCATGCAAGTGTTCGAAATTGTTTTTGTAAGTATGTGCAAAAATCCATCGCCTTTTTGCTCTCCTAGTTGTTCATCTTCTTTGAGAGCGCTAGCTAGTAGTAGATTCGAATTGCAAATGAAGGTTTTTAGCGTGCAATTGCACACTCTTTTTTAGCAGCAAGAAATGGCACACGAATGTTTTCGCCTTCAATTGCACTCTCATTTTTAAAGGCGCAATTGCGCATGTCTTTTTTTAACGCGCAATTGCACATGATTTTTTTAGAGTGTAGTTGCACATGATTTTTTTCTAGCACGCAAGTGTTCCGAAATTGTTTTTGTAAGTATGTGCAAAAATCCATCGCCTTTTTGCTCTCCTAGTTGTTCATCTTCTTTGAGAGAGCTAGCTAGCTAGTAGATTCAATCGATGATCGATCTTGTTAAAAGGAATCAAACATCGTACGTGATTGGGCCGGCCCGTCTGGTACCGCTTCGGCGGCACTACGCGCGCGCGAGGACACGGAAAAACGTGGGTGGTGCTATTTGCCGCCTTTTGCGGCGCGGGAGGCTCGCGCCGCACACCCCCGCCGCACTGGGACGGTCCAATTCGCGTTTTCCTCTTCTCCTTTCTGTGTTTTTTTTTTTCTGTTTTTTTGTTTCTTTTTTAAAATGTGTTTTTTGAAAAATGTTCAAGTTTGAAATTTGTTCAAACTTCAAATTTGTTCAAGTTTGAAATTTGTTCACATTTGAGATTGTTCAAATTTCGAAAATTTGAAATTTTCAAATCTGAACAAAATTTCGAATCTGAACCAATTTTCGAGTTTTGATTAATTTCAAATCTGAACAAATTTTTGAATCTAAACAAATTTTCGAATTTGAACAAAATTCCAGTCTGAATTTTTTTTGAATCTGAACAAATTTTTCAATCTGATTTTTTTTCGAATATGAATAATTTTTCGAGTCTAAACATTTTTCAAAAAACACATTTTTAAAAAGAAACAGAAAACAGATAGCTGAAAAAGAAAAAAGAAAAAGAAAAAGAAAAAAACGCGAACTGGGCTGGCCCAATGCGGCGCGGGGTATGTGGCACGGGCCAATGCGGTGTGGGAGTGTATGGCGCGAGCATCCTACGCTGCAAAGAGCGGAAAACGCAACGAAGTCTTATAACGTAGCTCGACTGAGGGTTACTGGGCCGGTCCGCTTAATGTTTCCTTCGCTTTCTTTTCTGTTTCTATTTTTTGATTTCATTTGCTGTTTTGTTTTTGTTTTCTTTTTTCTTTTTCTTATTATTGTTCGTTCTTCTAATTTTTTCTAATTTTTTTACCTTTTCAAAAACTGAACATTTTAAAAAATAAACAATTTTTTAAAATATGAACCATTTTCACAATTGAAACACTTTCAACTTTAGAACAATTTTTAAATTTGGAACCATTTAAAAAACAAATAATTTTTAAAATTTGAACCTTTTTAAAATGAACTATTTTCAGATTTAGAAGCATTTTAAAATTTGGAACCATTTTCAAAACTGGAACCATTTTTGGAATTGGAACCATTTTCAAATTTCGAACTATATTCAATTTTAGAACCATTTCCAAATTCGGAACATTTTCGTTTTTATTTTAAAAAATAATGGTTCATATTTTGAAAATATTTGAATTAAAAAATATTCATGTTTTAAAAAGTAGGGCCGAGAAAAAGCAGTGAAAAAAACAGTCGACACAATCCCGAAACAGTCAAAACAGCGGGGCGAAATGTTTTCTGCGTGCTCGAAAAAATTGGGCCGGCCCACGTAACGAACCAAGTAGGCGGCACGGGGCGGAAGCGACACTAGCGAGCGATGCAAAGGAGTTCCCGATAAATCTCAGTGGACCGAGAGATAGGCGTGTCCTTATTTAATATAAAACTTCATCAAATTTATGTAGGATAAGTACCAAACACATGCAAAGGAACTACAAATCTCAAATATAATACCGAATAATCTAGGCCGAAGGCATCCTTGGATTATCCTTGGCTGAGCACATAATGTCTCCCTCTCGCCTAGCTTCTTCCACAATTCTATGGCTTTAACTGCTATCGTTAGGTGAAATGGACATATAATAGTAGGAACTATCAACATAAGTGCTACATATCGTCTAACAAAGATACAAGCAAAACCCCCATTGTATGTTCCTTGCCAAGAGGAAAATGCTAGAGGGAAGACATTTCAAATATTATTCGGTTGGCATTTAAACTGTAGGGTGTGTTTGTTATGCCGTGGATTCAAAAACAATTGTTGTGAGCTGTGGAAAATATACCATGAGGTGGAAACTGTTGAAAAGTTGGATTCTTTTTTGTACATACTCTGAAACTGTGGTTTGGTAGGAACTGTACGTAGACATGAATATTGCACGGAAGGGGTGGATTTGGATACAAAATGTGTTGTTTGTCACAACCTCTTTGAGGATGGTGGTCATCTTTTCTTTAGGTGCAGACATGTTAAACCCCTTTGGCGTGCTGTCCAATTGGAAGATGTCCGCCCTACTCTGATGAATTGCCAGGGGCCACTGCAAGTTTTGGAGCAGATTTGGAAGCTTCCGTATGAGAAAAAGATGTTGACAGTTGCGCTCCTGTGGGCTTGGTGGAGCGAGAGAAACAAAGAGAATCACAATGACAAACGCCTCTCCATTCCGGAGTTCCAGTTCCTGATCAAACACCATACTGATGAGTGGGTTCAGTTTTTTAAGCCAAAGCCGAAATCATCCGGTTCTAGGTCTGTCGCCTGGCAGCCGCCAAGTGAAGAGTTTATCAAAATCAACACTGATGGTGCGTTCCTGGAGAATAGACGTACTGGTGGCTGGGGGGCGATTGCTAGAGATAACAGTGGTCAAATTGTGTTTGCGGCAGCCAGGAAACTTGAACACGTTTCTGATGCTTTTCACGCTGAAGCTTTGGCTGTAGAGAATGCAATCCGTATTGCGAATCATATGGGAGTTGGTCGTATCATCATTGATACAGACTCGATGAACCTGAAGACTGCTCTGACCTCGTCATCATTCGACCAAGCTAAGCTGGGACATCTGTTGCTGGATATCAAATATAACCTTATCATGGAGTTTCATAATTATGTGGTTGAGTATTGCCCTAGGGCATGTAATAAGCCTGCTGATTGTTTTGCAGCGTTGGGTATGAGGGAGTCTGGAACAGACCAACTTTTGTGGCTGTCCGATTTTCCTACTGATGTTTCTCGTTTGGTGGCCGACGATCTCGTCGTGTCCTTGCGTTCCCGTAAAAAAAAAGGAACTGTACGTAGACGATATCGCTTTTATGCCATTATTTCAACTTTTACCACTGTCCAAAATACCACTAAATTATTTACACCCTCCGAAATACCACTCAAACTATCAAAATCACCATAAAGATGGCACTACTGTATATTGTCAACGCAATTCTGTTAGTCAACAATTTACACATATAATTTCTTTTCATTCACTACAGGGTACAAACACATTAGTCATCCGTGTACAAAACATTTCATCTAGATAGGTCATAGGTGGCTTGGCTAGAGCTTACTCTACTCTCTGACGAATCCTCGAGTTTGTTTCCGATCTCCGGCCTATTTCTAACCTTGCCTCGTTACACTCCCGGTTCCCCGCGAGAGATCTTTCGCCCCTTAAGTTTTGGCCAAAATCTGGGTTTGTGTCATATCGCTAAGGTTGCTGTCAATGGCGGAGCAACCGCCGTCGGAACCGGTTCTTCAGGCTTCGGGGATCGTCGTCTCTGGGCACCGCGGTCGGAGATGCGAGCCATAAACAAAAATATTATGCGTCGTGAATATGAAGGAGAAACAAAAAGATCCTATTTTTCTGTACCATATAGAAAAATATCGTTCTTATCTGCTGGTTTAGTTAGGCTGTTAATATCTCTCTGATGAATTTCTTACAAGTTGTAGTAAAGTATATCTTAGGTAGAGGGATGCTATTTACTGCTCATAGACACATCACAAATAGATAACCGAACCAACTACTATATATAGGACACATTTGACCCAAAAGATTACATGATTTGGCTCTTAAATACGAAATATACATTCTAGAATTTTCCATCAAGATATTATTTAGCATAAGGTTTTGCAATCTCCGCCAAGATGGATAAGGATGCACACGCATATATCCACTATGTTTATGCATAACAAAAGGAGACACGTGATTTCTCTTTAATTGTTTTCTCACAATTGGGAGGATTTTGTTTAAATATATTTCTAAGGGCAATATATTAAAAATAATATAACTTCTTACATAATATTTTTAAATTTACCATAACATATTAGTTTTGATTCTGAATTGACATATATGGTTAAAAAGTATAAAACATTAGTATAAATCGGTCATGCACATTTCTCACCTAAGAATCATAGAATACAAATTTGTTGGGGGCGGTTTGACAAGGGAACCTGCACTCTGCTCCTCTCTGTTCTTTGGCAGAGCGCGGTCCTCCGGCTGCGGCGTAGACGAGGAGGGCTGGTGCGTCGGTGGAGCTAGGTCTTCGGGTTTTTGTAGCGGCCGACGCGGCGAGGGCGGCGCAGGCTCTTCAGTGTCCTCAAGCGGCGTTGGGTCCTCAGGCTCCTGTAGCGGCTGAGGTTCAGGTAGGTCGTCCTCGTCCGCCATGTGCTCCACGTCGCTTCTATTGACCGGACCGGTTAGCGTTGACGTGGTTACTTAGCCCGTTAGATCCCACATCGAAGAAAACGGTTGGAAAAGTTCGTTATGGTCCGACTCGTTTTGAGGCGACTCGGACTCTCGGGGCATCCACCCGCCCATAGAAATTCGGCAGGGGCCGCGATCCAGTAACACATTCTATTTTTTGCATATTGCATTTTGTTATTTTATTTCTTTTTATTTTCTCTGTTTTCTTTTCATTTAATTTTCTTATTGTTTTCTTGGTGTGGCCCAAGTAGAACGCCTTGCAACCGCTTAGTACACACGCCTCGGACCTTGTCAAACCTCGATGCCAAGGTAGTAACTCAACAGCCCGAGGTCGGACAGGCTCTTCATTTCCATTAGAACTTGTCGATGTCGCTCGTCGTTTCGTCGTCGTCTGCAATTCTTTCTCAATGCCACGACTGCCCCACCCCCTTTTCTACATCGACGAGGGCTGCGGCAGGGCGATCCCCTGTCGCCGATACTCTTCATTCTCGCCATCGCCCCACTGCACAAGCTGCTCGAACAAGCGACCTCTAACGGAGGCCTCTCTCCATTGCCGCTGCAGCAATGTAAGCTCAGAACGAGCTTGTACGCAGATGACGTCGTGGTTTCTCTTAATCCCCGCGAAGAGGTGGATCTCCTGATCAAGTTGCTTCAACGCTTCGGTGACGCCACCGGGCTGCGCAACAACATTGGCAAGTGCTCCGTCTCCACGATTCGATGTGAAGGTCTGGACTTGGCTCATATCCTGTCACCATTGGCGGGGCAAGCAGCAGCCTTTCCGATCAGGTATCTAGGCATGCCCCTCTCCCTAGGGCGGCTACGCTATGTCGACCTTCAACACATCATGGACCGAGCTCGCGCACTGCTGGCTGGATGGCTTGGTAAATGGATCAACATCGCGGTCGCAGAGCGCTCTCATGCTCTGTTCTTAGCACCCTCCCCATCTTCGCTCTCAAGCCCCTGGCAAATTCATCAGAGACCTGCACAAGCTGCGCCCCTGGCAGGAGGGAAGTGCAAGGTAAACTGGTCAAAGCTAGGTTTGCTCCCCAACAGCGGTCCCCGGGCTCGCCCTATCTGTTCGGGCGCGCGCTCCGGCTTCGATGGCTATGGCACGACTGGACTCTACCGCAACAGCGTCCATGGGTGGGGTTGCCGACGTCGTGCAGTCCCTGATCGAGCCCTATGCCCCTATTCCACACTGCAACGAGAGTCGTCATCGGGGACGGCAAAAGAGCAAACGAAAACACAGATCGGTGGCCCAAGCTCTGAACAACGACAGCCGGGTTAAGGACCTAGATTACCGACATGCTTTTCCCCACCATCTGATCCCAATATTCATCGCGGTCTGGAACTTAGTCCATAGCGCGGGGGTCACGCCAATTGAGGGATCCGAGGATTCGATCAAATGGATCCTGTCAGAAGATAGCACCTACTCTTCCAAGACGACCTACGCGATCCAAACGAATACTTGTGTCAGCTCTGCGTCAGGAAACTCGAAACCCCTGTTCGTCGAATGCCCGTACTCTCTCGTCACATCTGGACGCGATCGTGCAATGGCCAAACTGCGCCGGGCTGGAACCGTGCAGATGGGACGGGGCCGCCTGCCTAAAGGATGCCTGGCCGGCGATGATCAGCGCCTCACCACATCCTCGTCGCAAGGGGATCAAATCCCGCTTCCATCTGATCTGCTGGGGGATCTGGTCGGAACGGAACAGCAGAATTTTCAGAGACCGTTGTATTCCTTGCCAGGTATTGGTTTCATGGATCAGAGAAAAAGCACGCGCTTGGGCTTTTGCTGGAGCAAAGGCCTTGCGCAGGCTTCTGTCCGAACCACCCTGAATCTTAATTGTTTCTGAAACCTGTTCCTTTCTCTTAATTTTTAGTCGTTTCGTTCTTGTTTTTCCGATCGAGATGTAGACGAATTTTGGTGAACAGTTGATATTTGTATGTTTGCGCATGCTATCAATGAAAAGCTAACAATTTTGGGTCTTTCAAAAAAAAGAGGGGGCTGCACTAGAGCGACATGTTTGCACCACATATTACGAAGAATCGAAGATACAAAAAAGCATGATGCCCATATAGCGTGCATGTGACTTTGAGAAGAAAACTGTGAAATAAATGTGTCTTTCAGAAGAATGACATGTTCGCATGAAAAACATATCTCAATGCCCAGAACATGTATTAAGTGGAGAGCGAACTCGTGCTGACAGATCAAGGAATAAAAATCGACAGTGGTTTCAAAATTCTTAAGCCACTCGGATCTTCTAAAGCTTGGCTTTATAATCCCCAACTAACTAAAGTACACATACGGGCAACCTGTCTGTTCCCAAACTGTACCGGAGCGACCTGTGCTTGATCAAGCGAAGCCATCTGCCGGACTGGTCGTCGCCGCGCAGCACCTCGACGCCGGTGAACGTCGCGAACGTGCACTCGCCGACGTAGTTGTGACATCGGCAGCGGCAGAAGAAGCCGCACTCATCAGAGCACGATTCCCCGCGCGTCGTCTCGAAGAGCTTGGCGACACAGAACCGGCGGTCGCCGAGGTGCACGAGGTATGAGTGCGTCTCCAGATCGCGGAACCCCTCGGGCACCGCGAAGCCCTCCCACCTACGCTGCACAGATACCTTGCTCGGAGCTCGTGTCCGTGTCGGATACCGTATCTGATACCAATTCGGACACGATACCTCTTCGATACCTATTGGCAACATATCGGTAAATAAAGCATTTAAAAGAATTGGTGATACCCCTTGCAAGTCACAGGCAGCCAGCAGCACACTGCTTTCTCAGCCTCCTCTCTGATGCTCTCACCAAATGCAAATATAATTTATGTGATCACGTTGGCACCTCTAGCTACTACATGTATTTAATTATTTTAAAGACTATGAAAACGTATCCTCGTATCGACGCTTTTTCAAAATGTCGTATCTTCGTATCCGTATCGGCCCGATACCGATACACGTATCCGTATCGGTGCTGCATAGCCTCCCACACGTGGTCAGCTCGCGGTGGACGGCTCTTTCCGGCGGCGGAAGACAGGTCGGACGCGCAGATGTGGCCGGCGTTCATGGCCGAGACGCCGAACCAGAGGCCGTACTCGGGGAACGGCGCGTCCCCGGAACGGCAGCGCCCAGTTCCCAGCCTTGCTCCACGCGCCGCTTGACGTGTCCAGTTTGTACGTGCCGCGTCGCTTCGTGGACACCCACATGTGAGCGCCCTCCGCCGCGTGGCTGGTGATCTCGTCGGGGCGACCGCCGTCGACTTTGCCATAGACTGGGGCGTGCACGAATGGCGGCGGCCGGAGGGGACGCCACACCCAGCCCTCGTCTTCTCTATCGGAGTGCTTGTGGTCGTATACGAGGGCCTCGACTGATCGCTGGTCGTCGCAGTCCGCCTGGGGGGCTGATTCGATGACGTACACGCCGTCCATGCCGTCGACGGCGAGGGATAGGGTGCGACACCACTTGGGCGCCGTCATCGGGGGCAGCGCGTGCACGGCGTGCGATTCGTCATCGTAGAGGATGGCGCGGCCCGTATGGTCCAGGGCGAGGATCCTGTCCATGCTGTGGCCGCCGAGGAGCGCGAAGTCCATGCTCCCCGTGTCGTGCGCCCAGTGGGGAGGGTAGAAGCTCATGGCGGGATCAGCCAGGCGCACGTACTCCTCTGCCGCCGCCGCCGCCGCTGCGCAACCGGGCAAATTGGGGTAGAAGAGGCGAGACGGGTCGATGCGATGAAGTGTGTACCAGGCGGAGGGCGAGTGCATGTAGTTGTTGAGCACCATGTACAGAAACCGCCGGCTCATCATCGCCTTCGCCCGCCGCCGCCGTACAAATCCAAACTCGATCGAAGCCCTTGCGCCTTCTTCCACACGTGTACAGTAGGTCTTTTTATCTCACATGTTCTTTGGGCCCACAAATACAAATATGCAAAACCGTGAACACATATGGAATCAAACGGCAAGTACTGCGATTTTCGAGGGATGCATTCGAAAGTTGAGTCATCCTCTTGGTTGTCGCAACATTATTGGGGACTTCCTATACTAGTACTAGTTGAATATCCATGTCTTGTCACACCTGAACAAACTTGGACCTCTTCCATGTTATTCATGCAAGAAGACAGTGTGTAACTGCCTCCTACCTTCCCCTATTGCGCTCCTCCAATTATGATAATCGAAATTTTATGTAGTTCTCGTCTAGTGCATCGCCCTAATGTAGATTGAGAAAGAGGATATGCAACAATGCAAATTCGACCGGTTGTGTTTTCGTTTGCAATAAGAGAAGAATTAATTTCAGCATCCAACGATCCGAGTGAGAATATGACTGTTGTTGTTGAAGATCACAAATATCATAATTTATTTGATATAAAACTATCAAATTTATATAGGACAAAATTCCAAACATATGCGAATAAAAGCTTGTTCACTTCTACTTAAAATAAGGAACTACAAATCTCAAATATAATGCAGAATAGTCTAGGCCGAAGGAATCCTTGGATTGTCCTTGACTGAGCACATAATATCTCCCTCTCACCTAGCTTCTTCCACAATTCTGTGGCTTTAGCTTCTATCGTTAGGTGGAAATTGTTGGAAAGTTGGATGCGATTTGTTTTTCATACTCTGAAACAGTGGTTTGGTAGGAACTGTATGTAGACAATATCGCTTTTATGCCATTATTATTACAACTTTTACCACTAAATACCACCAATTTTTTTACGCCCTCCGAAATACCACTCAAACTATCAAAATCACTATAAAGAATTGCAGTACTGTGTATTGTCAACTCAATTCTGTTAGACAACAATCTATACACATACCTTCTTTTCATTCACTATATAGTACAAACATATTAGTCATCCGTGTAAAAAAAAACTCCCTCCAGATAGGTGGCTAGAGCTTACCCTCCTCGCTCACGAATCCTCTAACGAAGAGTTTGTTTCCGATCTCAGGCCGATTTCTAACCTTGCCTCATTACACTCCCGGTTCCCCACCGAGAGGTCTTCCTGCCCCTTAATTTTTGGCCAAAATCTGGGTTTGTGTCAATGGCGAAGCTACCACCGTCGGAACCGGTTCCTCCAGAATCGACGGATCGCGGTGGGAGATGCGAGCCATCAACCAAAATATTATACGCAGTCAATATGAAGGAGAAACAAACAAGATCCTATTTTTCTGTACCATATAACAAACATCAGTCTGATTTGCTGGTTTAGTTAGGTTGTTAATCTTTCTCCGATGAATTTTTTACAAGTTGTTGTAAAGTACTCCCTCCGTTCCTTGTTATAAGGTGTATAGTTTTTACTGAAAAGTCAAACTTGTCTATCTTTGACCAAGATTTTAGAAAATATTATAAAAAATTATAATATCAAATCAGTACAATTAAATTCATCATGACATATATTTTCATATTTTATTTTCTTAGAATTTGAAATATTGAGTTTTTTCTAAAATCCTGGTCAAAATTAGTCAAGTTTGACTTTTCAGGAAAAACTATACACCTTATATCAAAGAACGGAGGGAGTATATCTTAGGTAGAGGGATGCTATTTACTGCTCATACATAACAAATAGATCACCGAACCAGCTACTGTATATAGGACACATTTGACCCAAAAAATTACATGATTTGGTGACACTGTGCTCTTAAATACGAAATAAATATTCTAGAATTTTCCATCAAGATATGGTTAGCATACGGTTTCGCAATCTCCTCTATGTTTATGCATAACAAAAGGAGACACGTGATTTTTTTTTTAATTGTCTTCTCACATTTCAGAGGATTTTGTTTTAATATATTTTTCAGAAAAATATATTAAAAATAATATAATTTTTACATAATTGTTTTAAATTTACCATAGCATATGAGGTATGACTCTGATGACATAGATAAAGTATAAAAGATTAGTATAAATCTTTCCAGGGGCAGTTCGACGTTTCGACCCGACGAAGGTCATGACCACCTTTCTTTGCCCTCGCGGACAAAGAAAGACTCTCTGGAAAGTGAGGGGATTGCATCTCCAAGGAAGAAGGTCGTGGCGGCGGATCGGAGACTCGAGGTCCAGGAGCCCCCTCTAGACACAGGGATGGGAATCTGAACTCTTCTCCTCTCCGTTCTCTGACAGAGCGCGGTCCTCCGGCTGCGGCTGAGACGACGAGGGCTGGTGCGTGTGCGGCTTTGGTTCCTCGGGCTCCTGTAGCGGCTGAGGTCCAGGGAGGTCCTCCGGTTGCGGCTCTGCCGATTATGGGTCGATGGGCTGCAGTGGCTCTGGCGTGTCGCTGGGTGGACGTGCTGCGGCGGCTCCGCCGGTGCTGGGGGAAGTTGCTTTGGTATAGACAAGTGTGAGCGATGCGTGAGAGGTGGAGGTAGCGGGCAGAAGTCGAGAAAGGCACGCTTCTCTCCGCTAACTGGAGGGTCTAGCCGCAATGGCTTGTGGCGCACGCGACGCTGCCTGGCGTCCTTGTCTGCCATGTGCTCCATGTCAATTATGTTAACCGGACCCATCAGCGTCGACGTGGTTACATATACCCCGTTAAATCCCACGCCAAAGAAAATGGTTAGAAAAGTTGGTTACGGTTCGACTCATTTTGTTTTCGTTTCTCTGTTTTCTTTTGATTTTTTCTTATAACTAGTTGGCATGTACGTGCAACGCACGTGTTCACAGTTAAATGGAATAATTTACAAGTAGGACGGCTTCACAATTAAGTGAGACAATTTACAAGTAAAAAAGCCGTACCTAGCTGGATTACATGTATTGGTGCAAGTTAATATCGACACATATATCTTAACTCATCATCTGCAGTAAAGGCATGTCAATATGCAAACTTAACTAATAATAACCAAGTAAAAAACTAATAATAACCGGTATCGCAACTTACCACGTAATATTTCACATTAGCGACGAAGCTAACATACCTCCGGTTTTTTCACCGATTACGCGAAGCTCTGGATTTTTTACCGATCAGATTCGTGTGCGTGCGTGGCTCCGATTTTTTTAGCGATCGGGATCGTGCGCGCGTGACCCGGTTTATTTACCGATCGGAATCGTGCCGTGGCTGGAAGGGACACTTTCATATCCAAATTGATCATGTTGATGCATGCTACTTACCATAATTTCCTTTGTGTGGATTTCATACCACCACGAATAGAACAAATTAGTACATGCTAATATTGTCTCAACGTTCAGTTCATTGTCTTCTTGACGCAGCCTATGTTCATGACCACGTCATAGATCGTGAGCGCCGTTGCAGCGTGGTGACTGGCTGACCGCCCAAGCCCTGCGTGGTTTTTAATCCCTACAGAATCAGTGCATGTAATGGATGACTAATCAAGACATGACTTAACTAAGGACATGATGGATAGACGCTGTGTACTATACCTGGGAAAAATGATGCCGCCCGTACTCGATGGCAATGCGCATGTAGCCATGAGCCCATGACCTCACTCTCGGCGCATGCTCTTTCTGCAAATAATCTTTGAAGTGTGCTGGATGCCGGTAGGCAAAATCAATGGAGTCAATACTCACGTGGAGCCTGATCAACTCCTAGTATAATATTCCAATGATCAATCAAAGATAGCGATAATGAACAGTACAGTTTGCGCTGCTCGAGGTAATACCGTAGATGAAATCTGACGACTCTACCTGCTAATTTCGTGCATAAGTTGTTTGATCTATATTAGAGGCATCCATCTAGGCGACATCGCCAACATCTCTAGCTCCTGCAACATCGTCGGTGGCCGGCGGCGTCGTAGTTTAGAATCAGTCTGAGATATATCGGTCTGCAAACCCTTGATGTCTTCCCCGCTGTGAGCGGCCATCCGGCGTCTCGGCAAGAATAGCGGCCGGCTGCCGGAAACGGCGGCGGACTGGGTCGGCGATGCCATGGGCGCCGATACTGTTGGCCTCGGTGCGTCGCTTTCGACGTCGATGGATGAGTACCGAACGCCATGCAGATCAATCAGCCGTGTTTCTCCTGTTCTTACATGTGGGCGTGCTGCACGGTTATATCGTGGGGGAGAGATGAGTTGTAATCAGGATTGGTTCTTTTTTTTCGCATATTAAATTCATAGTACAACATCCGAGGGTTTGTGTTAGATTTGCCTCTCGTATTTCAGTTGGACCAGAACTCCAATACGTTTGCGGGCAGCGATCTCATGTGCAATATACGTGACTCGATAGACTTACAACTCTAATCAGATTACTTTAAATCGTGAGCTCGCGATTCCTTTGCATCGTTGATCGAAAATTGAATGGACAAGATCTAAAGTGTTTGCTGCTCGACATCGGGACAATCTGAATCGTTGATCGAAAATTGAACGAACAAGATTCAAAGTATCCCAACATGTTTGCTCTTTTAATAGTAGTATAGATTTTCTTCGCGTGGCCCAAGTAGAACGCCTCGCAGCTGTTAGCACTTAGCACACACGTCTCAGAAACTCCATATATAGAGCTGCATGGCCACCGCTGCGCCGCGCTGGATAGCGGCCCATCCTCTTCACTATCCGGCCGTTGTTCCCTCCCCACCCCCGCGTTGCCTTCGCCCTCAGCGGCCTTGCGTCAAAGGTCAGACTACACATGCAGTGCGCATGTTTGCCTCCACGCTCACCGCATCAGCACTCGTCGCGCCACTCGTGGGGATTTTGAACCGCACGACCCGTGCGGATTATGTAATGCGAGTTGATATCTCACATTTCAAGGGGTTAGAATGCAAAATGAATGACACAAACCTTTTTCTGATTTTTCTCTGTAAAGCCATTCAATACCGGAAACCCCAAACGTAGGCCGAGCTATATGGCTCTCGCTTTTATTTTATTTTTTAAAATCTACACTTTTGATCTTCCGAAAAAATCGAAATAAAAATTCTGAGTGAAAATAATGTTGAGATGTATAGTTGTGCAAAATCTCAACAAAAAAATCGTAATTTTGATCTGGGCAAAAAGACAAATCTGGGAAAGTTTTCAAAATTTTGAATCCCGACACTGTTCACTATCCAGAACCACGGATTTGTCTTTTTTGCCTAGACCAAAATGCTATGAATTCTTTGTTGAGATTTTGCACAACTATAGATCTCAACATTATCTTCACATAGAATATTTGTTTTGATTTTTTGGACAAATAAAAGTGCAGATTTCAAAAAAAAAAAAAATGAGAGCCGTATAGCTTGGCCTTCATATCGCTGCACTCCATCGGAAATTCATAATGGCACCCGAGCTCATATGCTCCCGTTATTTTCGGGCAAATAAAAAAGATAGAAAACCTTTTTAGAAAATTCCAAAAAAATCACAGGCATACCTGAGTATGGTTCGCACACTCGTGTAAAATTTCGCAACGAAATGACATCGTGGCCGACCTGTGCAAAAAAGACAAATTTCTGACAGAAAATGAGATCCAAAAATTTGAATTTTCAGATCTGTGACTTGTCTTTTTTGCACAGGTAAGCCACAATGTCAGTTCATTATGAAAATTCACACGCTCGTGCGTACCATACTCAGGTACGCCTGTGATTTTTTTTTGGAATTTTTTGAAAAGTTTTTCTATTTTTTTTTATTTTTCCAAAAATATCAGGAGCATATGCTCCCGGGTGCCAAAACGCCGCTCTTCCAATTGATAAGCAAACATAGTTCCCTTGCCTACTTTCTTAATTATTTGTCCATTTTCCACCTACACACAATACGGAACAAAAGACAATGAAACAAGTAAAATCTTAATAAAAACCTAAGGTTGTGAAAAGTTCATTGGAAAAATAATATGATTAATCATTAGCATAAAAAGTGAAAGATAACTCAGGGATTTACCAAAATTCCAATGTAAATATATAAAAAACATTGGGCAAAAACTCTATATGAAATGCACTCATCACTGCTTCGGACCAATACTCTGTTGCTTCTGCTTATGTGGTGCAATGCGTCGACAGGCTGCCACCTCTTCGCCCTAACAAATGCTTGAAAGCTTGTGAAGTCCCTATGTGCAGACTATTTGCATGGTTGGTTCTCCATGGCAAGATCCTAACCGGTGAAACCCTGGCCATAGAGGGTTGGCTCCATACCACCATCTGTCAGCTTTACCTTTCGGGCAATGCGACGCTGGCCCGCCTTTGCAAGGTATGCACCTATTCCCGCGAGGTGCTCAGATTGGTTTCATCTAAGTTGGGTCTCCCCCCATCCCCCACAACAAACCACGCTGAATCTCTGGATGAGTGGTGGGGTAAGACCATGTCCTGTCCGTCAAATGTCAAGGAGCGTAGCGGCCATCTCATTCATACCTAGTGGAATATATGAAGGGAAAGAAACATGAGGTTTACGAGGGCAAGCGCAAACCCTACACAGAGGTGTCAGATCTTGCCCTAGCCGACATTCGCCTCTATCTTTCTAGTAGTTTTTTCATTCGGGAGAAATCCTCATACCGGTAAAGGTGGAGTCCCACGGGACCCTTTGTTTTGTATATTTTATTTGGTTACCCTCTTCTTCAAATTGAAAGGCAAATTTCATGTCATTTACTCGAAAAAATTAGACTATTATATGTCACGCATTTCTATTGACTATTTATAGACAATAAGAAGTTGACCTTGGTTTAAATAAACAACTAGATGATACCCCGCACGTTGTTGTGGAAATGGTTAGATATATCTTTTTTTAGAAACGTTATGGTTAGATATATCGGCAACAACCTGTTAATTTTAGGAAAGGAAAAGTATTTGCATGGTTGGTATAAGACTTTATAATTACAGCTTAAAACATCATGCAAGATATGCTTGCATTTTAAGCCAAAAGGTCCCATATAGCTTGGATTCAATCAATACAAATTTGGCAGAAGAGCTGCAGGGGAATGACTTTGGTAGTCATGCATGTAACTTAGTAGCCTCAGTAAGATAGAGCAGCCACAAAAATAGGCAGATTTGGCTTCACAAATTACACTGAAACTTGGACATGATAAAGCCATACGTTCCTAACTAAGGTGCCAACTATACCATTCTACCTGGTACGTGAAAATATGTCACGAAAAATATTGAAAATAGAGAAGAACATTCACACACTAACATACATATAGGCAATATAAATTCATCAATTTAAAAAAGGAAAGAAGGTGTGTTCGTATTTCCTTTTTCTTTGTTTCTTTATTAGGGTGGGTTTTTATCTTGTCAAGGGTAATATCCCATAAGGATAAAACTCTGTAACTCAGATATATTTTAATGATATTTATCGAAAATAATAAAGGAAGTTGTGATTAACAATGCTAAGTACGCATACGCGTGTGAGTCCAAGACGGTGCCTTTCTCGGGACCGACCAAGTCCCGCCATCTACTTGTCATCTCCTTCTAGGCATTCCAGGGTGGATGCCTGGATGGTGCAGCGACAAGGAGAGTCCAATTGGAGTTGTTGATCGTCAGAGTTGACCAGCTTTGGTCAATACGCGGCTTTGATGTTCAACTTAGTATATGCTCTTTCGTGTCGTAGTTGTAATGTGCGTGGTTGTTGTCTTTGGACTAGCCCGGAGTGGAGTTCTTATTGTACTCGTTGTTCACAACAAGCTATCATCTCGTACTTCAATTTCTGCCTTGTATAAAATTAAAATTATGGTACGCCTTGGCATACTCTCAAAAAATAAACAAGTAAAGATCTTCATATATCATCTCATTATAGAACATGTAAGACAAATTTTACTATGGGAAAATGGTCATGTTAACCGTTCAATTTTTACTTTAAAACTGTCTATATATTTGCTTACATTACTATACACTACACCCCTCTACTAATATATTTGTTAGACTTTATACTCTGGAATATATTCAATACTATTAAAAATAGAGAAGAATATCCACACAATAACATACAAATATGCAATATAATTCATCAATTTTAAAAATTCAAGGAGGCGATGTGTATTTTATTTTTGTTTCTTCCGTATTAAGTTGGTTTTGTATCTTGTCCAGACTAATATCTCACAAAGGAAAAATCTGAGCAATTCAGATCTATTTTCAAAGATATAAAAAATCGAAACCTAAAACAGGTTTTTAATAAAATTTATGGTTAACAATGCTAAATAAATAGTAAAATCATTTATTTGTTAAACAACAACATCAATAAGATTTTAGAAAGTATAAAAGTTTAGTATAACTATGTGTGGCCGCCATTCCGCCGGAGTGGATGGGCCACGTTGGAGCCAGTCAGCAAAGGTGTCAAGGGTGTCCTCAAAGTGAAGCGACTGGTATGGCCCAACGGCAGGGATGGGTGCGGGAGGCCGGTGGGGCGAGTGTGGGGGCGAAGGATCCATGTGGCAGACGATGATTCGTTTGTACAAATTCCTATATGTATATTTATATGGGTCCTGCTATTCGTTTGTGCAAATCGCTCTCATTCGAACCTGATTTTTTTCAAAAATGAAAATGTTTCAAATTCTCAACCACTTTTTAACATCTGAATCATCTTCAAAAAATGAACCTTTTCCAAAATCTGAACCGTTTTCAAAAATGAATATTTAAAATGGAATATTTTTTAATATCTAAACCTTATCAAAATCTGAACCTTTTCAAAATCGAATAATTTTCAAAATCGGAAAATTTTAAAATTTGAACATTATTCAAAATGAAGATTTTCACTTTTCTTTGGAAAAATTGTTCACGGATGCAAAAATATTTTGAAAAAAAACAAAAAAGAAAGAAAAACATGAAAAAATAGAAAGAAAAATGCGACCGAAAAAAGAAGAAGTGAAAAGAAAAAATAAACATAAGAAAACAAAAAAGAGAGATAAAAATCTAGGGACGAACTCCAGTGAGTACTGATGAAAACGAGGGAGGAAGAAGAGTCGGGCAAGCCCATGAAGAAAACTAATACGGGCGAGTTGTATTTGGACTCGCAATAAGCAATACATAGTGTCAGTTTATGTTCTGTTGTTTCTAAGTTTCAGAAAAACTGTTAAAAAATATCCTCGAAAAAGGCCCATAATTACGGAGAGTTTTTATCGGGTGGAAGAAGACATGAGATAAAAGGGCAATGCGAGGGGAGCCACAAGGGGACGTCAGTCCACCTCGCAGGTCCAGGAGGACCCGCAAGCCCCACCAGCGCGGCTACCTCGAGCACCGCCTTGAGTTGCGTCTTTGACTATAAAATTTCCTTCGAACCTAAAACGATCGGACGGAAATATTTAACCAGAACAGATATCGAGTCGCCGCTGTCGCGCAAACTTCAGTCCGGGTTCTGGATTCCTATTCTGACACCCTGTCAGAGGTGGAAATTATCGCCGGAGGCATCTAAACCATCATGTCGGCCTCCATGACGATCTGTGAGTAGTTCATCTTGGACTACGGGTACATAGAAGTTGCTAGATGGTGATCTCTCCTTATTTTGGTTCAATACAATGGTCTCGTCAGCTTCTTTACATGATCGAGATTCATCCGATGTAATTTCTAATTGTTATGTTTGGTGTGATACATGAATTGTGATGGTATGATGAGATTGTGCGTGATATATTAATTATGAGTTCTTACATGCTCTCCAATTTATACTACGAAGCGCATGCTGATATGAAAAGTTGTGGACGAGGGCTTTGTCGATTTCCATTCATCGTCTCATCACCTCTTCTCTATGGTTATATTAGTCGGTTCCTTCTCTTGTGATATGAAAAGTGTTTCATGTTTAGTCACCGGCTTGTGCCTGTGTCAAAGTGTTGTTCTTCAGTATGTTTTGCTAGAGCTCTTGCAGTATGATGTTTTTCGGAAGGATATGGAAGAGAGAAGGAATGGAGGATTCCTCTGTGCTGAAGATGAAAGACAGGCAGGAGAGGCTAGGTTACCAAGGTTCTGCTCAACACAAGGAGAGACACATAACAAGATTTTTGTTACTGAAGTTGACACCTTTTCCCTCAAGCTACTTTTACAATTTTAGAATGCACCTCTAGACATTTTTATCATCACCAAGTTGCTAACCATTGTTTTTGTTTACTAAGTAATTTAACTGATCTCAAATTTCAATGAAATGCATCAGCTGATCATATAAAACCATCTTGGGTCAGATCACATGAAACTATTTTGGGTCGGTGCAACCTTAACATTCTATGGATATACACATTACGTATGGAGCGTCACTCCATCTACAGACACGAGGGTAAGCATTATCTGGCAAAATGGTCTTACAGAAAATATCAACCAAACAGAACCTAACCATACAGGAGCTACATACAAGATACAACAAAACTTGGACAGAAATCCACGGCTAACAAGATCTCAGCTGCTTTGGCTCTCCACTCCTTGACCCCCTCCAACGGATGACAGTACGTCTTCTGAATCGACAACCACCTAATAGCATGCAAACAAAACCAAGTCAGCACCGAATATGGCCAGAACTGGAAGCTTCTTACTTTAGATGCACTAACTTGTTGCAGGTGGTTCATCAGGGCTCCATGCAGCAACTTCTTGAGCCTATCACACTGATCGGCGCTATGGCCAGCACTTTGCATCTCTTCAAGCTGACACCAAAACCTCTCAACTGTGGTGTACGGGAACCAGGCAGCAGACATCTTTTTGCGGTGGAGCACGTCCACCGGTCTCTGTAAAAGGAGAAAATTTCAAAGGACGTAAATGTCAACCTGTACTCACTGAGATTTTTGTGTTTGAAATATTATGGGTTGTCAATCCATTACCGATGATGCAAACGAATCCAGGTACTCCACCAATAAGTTGGCTGCTTCTGCGTGCCGGCCATAGTTTGTATACAGTCGAAATAATGCAGCCGGATCTGCCTCTTTGCCGCACATGCCCCATGAAATCATCCTATTTCCACCTTTGGTAGTCTAAAGACACAATGAGCAAGCAAACGGAAGTCAGTGGTACATCAGACAATAAACTCAACCAAACTAATGGGCTATGCAACAGGAAGTCACCTTGAACATCTGAACAAGCCAAAGAGGTAGCTCAATCTCAGGATCAGTGTACAGAAGTGTTTCAGCAACAACGACAGGCAACCTCGGGTGCAAATCTTTATATTTATCCTGCACGATGAGGACGCAAATAAAATTAACTGTAATGCACGCAATTCATGTATAAGCTGCATGAATACGTTTTTTTACTAGCACGTAAGGCTTGGCCTAGCATCGAGGAGGAATAACATATAAGAAGTTTCAGCAGTACGGCGACATGTTAAGCAGGTGGCAGTCTGTTTTCTGGGAATCAAAGTTATGTTTCAGTATGGCGTCTTTTGCAGTTATGATTGCTGACAGAACAATTACCAACCAACAAATGGTGGTCACTGCATTAAAAGTTTAAAACTAGGTCAACAAAATGAGTAGCTTTTCACTTTTGTTGCAGTTATCATAGTTAGCACCGAGATACCAAAAGCAGGTTCTTTTGGTAAATATTTGGGTCAAGAGGAGGTAGTGTTCTGTGGCACTAGTTTTGAAGATGAATGTGACGGCAATGAATCCAGGTGGATGGCCCAGTTATTTGAAAAATAAAACATAAGCAAAAAAAGAGTCTTGCCTAGTGGGAAAAGTTCTGGGGAAGTAAAATAAGAACAAGAAACAACGGTGGCAGCTAACAGGCTTATCTCTCTTCCTCCCCATCATCCTCTCGTCTCATCATTCTCACGTCTCATCATTCTGTGCACTCTTCTCTCAGGGACACATCCAGGCAGTGATCTAGAGTGCCAGTGACTTGAGATAGGAAGCACAAACCAGGGCCTTGGTCACAGCGTCCACTCACTGTGCCGGTGACTATGGTAGTGACTAAGTAGTCAACGACAAAACAAAAGTTCCATGTAATACTTTGAAGATTTTCTTATAATGGAGGAAGGAAAGAAGCTCATTTGAAAGAATCAGTGAAGATGTATACATTGAAAAAGAGGGAGAACAAAAATGCACATACCAAATATAGTTCAAGAGTTTCCCACTGGCAACTTCCCTGCACTTGATGGGCCACAGCTATGGTCTTGCTATCACCATCCCGTGCATCATCGTCAGCAGAAGGCAGCAGTAGCAGCTGTTGAGTGTCAGTAAAATTTCTCCTGTAATAAGGTCAGAATCCTTAGTATACTGCATTACTATTATCTATAGCCATACATGTCGAGTAGATGAAAATTAATTCCAGAAACCAGAAGAAAAAATATATAGGTAAACGCACCCTGTGTTGCCTACTCTGTTTGGGCAGCACTGCTGCGCAATGGCTGCAAATATACGTTCCATTTCTCTACCATAGAAAAATGTAAACACATAAATAGTCACATTAAACCAAAGAATTATTTAAATGATGAACAAGAATCTAGTAATACAAGGCTACAAGTAAAAAGGGCAAGGGAAAAACAGGCTGACTACTAGAGCTCGAATGCACCTTTTCATTCCTGACTCTTTCCAAAATTTCAGCACAATGGTGAATGCCAGGTCATACAAATTCTCATTTATAAGAATGTCCGTCAGGGCTTCGATAGAATAGCTTTCTGCGGTACCACAAAAATTGAATTGTCCATAGCTTGTTAAGACATAGATCTTCAAAATCAAGAAATACAACATTTTTGTGTGATTAGTTGCGCACGTACCAGAAAATTTGGATCTAGAATTTATAGTACTGAGCATATAAAGTGCTTCTGTTAGAGTATATTCCTTTTCAAGAATTTCAATGTCAACACAAAACCGCAATCTAGAGAGCTCTGAATCTGTGCCAAAAGCAGCTGTACATAGGAGATAAATGTTAGATGAAGCACATTGTTGTTGACAGGTATAACTAAACAAGAATAGAAAGCTCAACTAAACATACAGTTCTCCATCAAAAGATTACGAGGCTTTTTGCTTGGTGAAATTTGATCGTCAGCTTCACAAACCGAATCGAGCCAGGCACATGAGGGTTCAACAAGCTGCAACGAGTTGATGGCAGTAGACAAAGCATGCAGCTTCTCTTGTAATACATGAGAAAGTTGGCGGCTTCCACCTGCATCTCCCTCTCTACTCAGCCTGACAAAATACCTGTACATGTATGCAGCTGCCTTCCTCCAATTGTTCCTATAGGCTTCAAATGAATAAAGGACTTTGTATAGATTTGGTCTAGCAGATAGATCTGAGCGCTCAGCCTGGCAAACAAAACAAAAACAAATGACTGTTTGTGCTAGGAAACATATTTTATGGTAAAGATGGCAACTATGTGCACAAACCTTCCAGAAGAGCTCTTGCTCCACTTTTTCTACCAAACCAGTAAATGGTATCTCACCATTGCAAATGACCTGATCAGACAAATCCAAATAATATATCATTGCACCGAACGTCAGAATAGATTGTGGGACACAATAGGTGTACTCGAACATGCAATAACCAACCTACAAGTCCTATACATGTATGGCAGGTTAACAGGTGTAATGTGCATTAATGGTTGTCTACGGACATCAGGCAGAAATACAAGTTATTATTCACCAGGTGTGATGAAGAATACAGTTAAACAGACAATATCAGACCTTAGTCTCGCCAAGCTCGCAAAGGACTATGATGAAACGCCTCAAACAGACATACTTGCTATCATCATCTGGATTTGAGACTATAGCGCAATACGCGTCTCGGAATTTTTTTAAATCCAAGCTGTACTTGAATACATTGGCCCACAGTCGTCCTTTAATCATCTGTGCAGTCTCTGGGAGACCCTCAGCTTCACTTCCATTGTCCAAATCAGCAATGCTATCAACTTGTTCAAGAGCAGCAAGAGCAAACTGGCATGCTCCCTCGCTCATGGAGTTCTGCTCAAAAACTTGCATTGCCCACTCGTAGTAATGAAGCCTCCATAAGGAAATAGATCTACACTCCCCTGAAAAATCCATAAAAAAAGTTAGAACATGACTGAAATGGATTACACTACAAGCAAGGTCAGGAAAATGATGTCACCGGAAATTTGAAACCCTGTTTCTGAAGAAAACTTCATCAACGCCTTTGGAGCTTCTTGCCCAGATGCAGCTCTGATATTCTCCACAGGCACCACATTAACACCATAGAGTAAGTCAGCCAATACAACACAAGATATCAGCAATGTAAAATAGATAAAACCAGATACAGATATAATTCAAGGATTTTGCTTATAATGGTTTTTCGCCTTTTAGTACTTTCTCCACAGTTTTCGTTTTGAATTTTGGATTCCCATACATCCTCTCAAAACCCTAAAAAAATATCCTACAATTTTCATCACGAGGTGATTCTGGCCATGATATTTGAACTAATAGGAGAAACTAATAGTTGGTGTTGCTCAGTTCTACATTAGCTTACCAGGTCCATAAGATATTGCATTGCACATCAAAACCAATAACATTACAAGTAATAAAGATACCCTCGTAGTTTTACATGTATCATCGTGTAACATGTGCCCTTTGAAAATCTGTACACTTCACTACCCGGGTCCGTAGAGTACATTCGTTAAGAAGTAGAAGAGCAGGAAGTTAGTACCTAAAGAAGCATGTGATAGCTTCATGGACCTTGGATTCTCTCAGTACTATGTTTGCTTCATCATGTGCAAGCATCAAAAGGCAAAATCCATTGAGATGTAGGCGAGCCGAACATGCAATATCAGTATCCTGGTCAGTTTGGGATGCTCTCGCGTAGTTCAAGTATGTTTTCAGAATGCCCAGAAGATTCTTTTGGAGAGAAAAAAGGGTAAAAAGATTAATTAGCACATTTTTAATAAGTAACATCACAATGAAATAGATATAATGAATTTCAGGAGTACAAGCAGATAAGGTACCTGAGCAGCTTCATATTGACCATGTCGGACAAAAACTGCTGCCAGATTTATTGTGGAACCTAAGAAGGTCTCTACATGGTCAAAATTATTTCTGCACATAATCGAACTGCTAAACCTCCTGACCATGTCGATCACCTCGGTTGGACTAGGAAAACAAGGTGACAGATCATCCCCTTCAGCAGATTTAGGAAAATCAAGCAAACAAGCCAATGTGAAATCAGAGGATCCAAGCTTTCTGTGCAAAGATACCTCATCAGCTATACCTGTGAAGATAACAAAAATTCATGGAATTTCTTGATTAGATGGAGACATGGAGTACAAGAAACATTTTTCTGATTACTTGCAAATGCAAGACATAGTAGGCTAATTGACCAAATTTGCAATATGCTAATGAAGATTCCCCAATAACAATAAAGGCCAGGGTGTGCAGTGTCCCATAGACCACAGCCACTATACCCCGAAACTTGCACACATGTCATTATATACTACTACTCCCTCCGTTCCAAATTAATTGAAGTTATAGGTTTGTCCTAAGTCAAACTTTTGAAAGATAGACATTGTGCCAATATCTACAACGTCAAATCTATAGATTACTACAATATGTTTTTTGATGAATCTAGTGAAAGTAAATTGGTGTTGTAAATGTTGATATATTTTTCTATAAACTTAGTCAAATTTAAAGTAGTTTTGACTTGTGACAAACCTAGAACTTCAATTAAATTGGAACGGACCTATAGTCATTTTATATGGACTTCTTAATAGTAGCAAAATTAAATATCCTGGTCGTCAAAAGGCACCCAATAAAAAATTGACATGTCAAACATAAAAAATAAGAACACTGAACACAACTGTTTCATTTAGACATTTCTTACCTAGCTGGAGGTAAGAAAGTTGATAGCTGAAATCCTCCAAGTTCGGTGGTGTGGTTGGTGAAATTCCTACAAAATGGAGAACGATCCACTGTCCCAATATGTCTTGAATCATTGGAAACAACTTCAGTTTTATCCTGGCAACATCACTTTGCAGCAAGGAGACCTAATTTGGAAATTATCCTTATCAAAGGAAGCAATAAAAATTGTTTACCTTCGCAATAGCATGTAAATGAGGAAGCATGGATTTTGTACTTCAACAACACAAGTACTGACAGATTTAATAAAATAATAGATGTAGCCTCTACAATACAGCAATGCTAAAATGAGCATGAAAATAGCATGTATTAACCTAGCGCATAATGGAAGTTGGGATGTGAAGTGTTCCTCAAAAAAAAAGTTGGGACGTGTTTTCTCAAGAAACAGGTTATGATGTGAATCTGCATTAAACAGTGAACTAACTAATATGCTCACAAGAATGACAGAGTGGTCAAAATAACCTGGCATGTGTCTTTCCGGCTGATGCAAGGATCAGATAACAAGGCAACAACTTGGCATCTTCCTATACTACTGAGAGTTCTGACCAACTTATGGAAGTCAAACACGAGAAGTCAAACACGAGACAACCAGGCATGCATGCTCATAGTCTCAGAAACATACTCTGTTCAAAGAACAGATGACATATTGGTGGAATTGGCCAGTCTCCATTATGCAATTTTAACCGGTACCCTTTTTGTACGAACATGTAAGTGAAACAATTTGAATTATATACTGCAATATGTTTAATGACAATCAAAATAAAAAATTATATATTAGTAGTCAAAGTTAGAGAAGTTTGATTGCATGCTTTGTAAAACATCGTCAATTCCTGAATGGAGATAGTATATATCTTCATACTGTATGGGAGTCAACTGAGTACTTGGCAATTAGAAGATGTTTATTTTTTGTGACAGGAATAGTAGTTAGCAGAGGTGGCAAAGTTGAAAACTACAGATGTACATCAGACAGAAATAGTGAGATTGAAAAAACATGGCATACCTGCCCACCAACACCAACCAGATAACTGAGGAACAGAAATAGATCAAAAGCAGACTCAAACATGGTTCTTGCAACCTGTGAAGTAGCCTGAACCACTAACGCAGAATTTACATTACAAAGTCTCTTCAGTTCATGCTCTTGTATGGTGACCTTCGTATTCAAACACTTCATGAACTTCTCAAGCACATCAAATACTGCCGACCAGGATGTGGATCTTGATTGCAACTTATGGAAAGATAGCAGCATCTCAACAGAAAACTTCCTTTGGCTTTTGTGAGCCGTCTGCCTTCTTTCTACATAAGTATCTGTTCCAAGTAATGTAATGAGGGGTGACGAAGATTGAGGACTGAAACCACTCTCTAAAATCTTCAATATCTGAGAAGCAATTTCATCAGGTGATATAGCAGAGCTGATGAGGGACTCGTAATATATTGCAGCAGAAGATCTCCCAAGCAAATGGTTTATATGGCCCATGCACCTGAGAACTTCAATGAGGGTTTCAGTGTCAGATATATCCGCCAATAAGTTCATTCCGAGGCCTTTGAGATTTCCCAATTCATCAGAGGAACCTGATACCATAAGCTAGTAAGTATCCCTCGTGAATTTGAATTTAAATTTAAGTACGAAACGTAAAATGCTAGGACAGAAACATACCATAAATAAGTTGCTCCACACCCTCCAAACAACGGAAGAGAGAAAACGAACCCTTTCTAACTACACCAAACACCTCGCGATTCGTATCAAGAAACAACCCATATGGCCTATTGCTCCAGCACCAGTTGTGGAGATACCGTGCAGAAAACTTTTTCCAGTGATAAGCAGTAGAACTTGCTGACTGTGAACTTCCCTACACACAAAAAAGGTTCATTGAAATTTAGCTATACTAAATTAGGAGGCGTTAAAAACCAAATAGAGAAACAGAGTACCTCTTGTTCTATAATGGATAATATTTCTTTCCGTAGCCCACTAGTAGTAAGTGACTGGAACTCCGAATCGGATAGAAACCTTTTGTACTCCAGTAAGGTTTCACGAAGAGCAGAACAGTGATACACTCCTGGTTGCAGCAGCCTCCGCAGAAACATGGATGAGATAAAACTAAAACTATGCTCCTACAGGTGCCAAAGAAAAATAATGGCTTAACAACATTGAAGAGCTCCGCGTAGGCACATAGCACCAAAAAAAAGATAACTAAGTACAAGAAAGAGCTCTACAGTATATATTACATACTCTAGTCATGTGAATATGACAAATGAACATACGATATAATCTTGAATAGACAAGTTCAAAACTTACTAATAATAAATTACCAAATGACCACACGAGTTCACTTGTCATAGTTGGTAGTTGATAGGTTTTTTAACCATTGTCAAAATACATAAATTGAAACAGTTAGTGCATGAATAAATAAAAAGAAATACATAAATTGCCACTAAATGTGTGACTCTGAAGAATAGGTTTAATAGTTGAGACTGATTATTATGTTAGGAATCTCTAGAATTGATACGACTTATGGTTTGGTACTTGGGGACAATTAGAATCTCTCAAGAATTTCTGGGGTTACTACAAAATTAACGTGCACTAGGAATTAAAGCAATTTAATGGAGTAGAGCACAAGAAACCTAACAGTAATGCCCAAAAAAGGCAAGCTCAAAACTGAAGCTCGGAAAGCCATTATCTTAAATGCTAAGTTTAACAGAGACATGTATCTGTACATGACTAATAGAATGCATAAGCTTAAGAGGATTACATTTACCTTCATAGATGAGAATATAGAATCAGCAGTCCAAACCAAATCATCCAATGCACTCTCAGAACTTTGGAACATTTGCTCACTGATAGCATCTTCTTGTAGCACATATGAACATATTTCATCACTGATCAATGACATTTGAATAACTCTTTTAGTTCATGAGGCAATAAGACGGAATAACCACCAATTGAAGGATTAAAAGGGTCAGTGTGACAGCAAATGAAGTAACAGGAGACTTACCCATCAGAGTCATACTGCACTATTTCATACAGCATTGGTCCCACTTCTTTAAGTATCCAAAGCTTTTCTGTGCTTATTTTCAAATCAATGAGCTTTCCCTGAGTAAACAGGCAAAGTATCTATCAACGGGTGGGCATATTAGCTCCTCCGAGCTTCTAAAGTAATCACTGAACTACGATAAGTTGCTACAAGCCATTCTACACTACTGGTTGCTAAACTTGAGAAGACCATATTCCAAAAACATAATGAATCATAATATGCAACAAAATTGTCTGTGAGTCCACAGTACCAGGATAGCAAGTCCTGAGCTGAATCTCCAGCTGATTTTAAATATAACACAATTTTAATGATGTCAATGCCAATAATAAATACAAAACAAGAACTATGGGCATGGTCAAAAAGAGAAGAAATATGGAAGTATGATGGTGATTCCTAGACAGGTGCAAGCTATTAAATGCTGGTTCATCTCCTATTTCTCTTTTATTTTTTTCTGTTGGATGTTGTGCATTCGTGCACATTAAGCGAGACTCGATTGAGTGCAGATGTTACTAAAAAAGTGAGCCAGAAAATTCCCCATAATCCAAATGGGTGATACATAAGTACATGGGAGTACACAGCGTGTGATAGAAGCAGTCCAGTTTTGTGGCACTGAAAGTCCTAATGCAATTCCCCTCCTACACTTTACAAGGCAGGAACAGGAAGATCAAATAATATGAAGGAATATCACAAAAAGTGATACTTTTGATTACCTCCAGCAAAGGTACAGCAGAAACCGAAGGTTCGGGAGACAACAAGAACCTTTCACCAGCACCAAAACTGAAGCCATATACAGCAACACGATCACAAGCTGGAACCTTTACAATTTCGAAATGCAAACAGTCAGTTACTTTTGGCAATATTGATGAAAAAACATACAGCAACAAAATCACAAGCTGGAACCTTTACAATTTCAAATGCAAAACGCCAGCTGATTTCAGCAACACTGATGAGACAAAGCGATAGTTTCCATCGCATTGTGCATGTGGCCAAAACCCACGATAACAAAAAGAGAATCATAGCGACTAACGTAAGCATGAAAATATAGCAGAAATTCCAGCATTCAAACTGGAGGTCATGGACCCAGTTTCCTTTAGGGTGCCAGATATAGCCAGAAAACGCTGACATGATGAGGAGTATCTACTATCGAATATCTACTGCCAGAACTGGATAACTATTGCAAAAGTTTACCAAAGGAAAATAAACAATTTCATGTAAACAAAAAATTGTTAGCATGCTAGATATCCAGGTGTAATAATCCATAACCAATAAACTGTGAGCAATCCATGTTCCACTACTGATTCATATTCTCTCACCACTTACTATATTTCACCATTTCGAATTCCACCTCCAGCAGCAAAAATCAAGCCAAAATCACCATCAATATATCTTCCTGATTCCTCCATGCCCTCAATAAATCTTATATGGTTATACCTCTATCTGATCGTAATACAAGTTTCATTGAATTGACTAGTGAAGCACGATGCCTTAGTTTGGAGGTATCTAGGCACAAAGTGGTCACAGCAGATAGACCAACTTCAACTTACATTGTGCCAAGAACGCTATGTTGCCATTCCTAACCAGAGTTAATTCTACAACCAAATGTTGTGCTCTATTTTTATGTATCAAATGAAAAGGTACAGCAATAAAACATGTGCATGCAGACAAGTAAATGCAGCGGTGAGACATCAATATGTGCATACCGTAGTGCCTTGATGCAGAACAGCCAAAGATATCAGCTCTTGATCATCATCAGCCTCACCAACCCATACCCTAGAGGGTTGACCTGAAGATAAAGAGAAAAGTTCAACTGAAAGAAATGCATGCAAGCAAAGCCTAAAATCTGTCCTGTTTGAATGAGCGATGCAAAAATAAAAGGATAATTGCAGAAGCAGCTGCTATACTTGAGGCAGACCTACAGTGATTCTTAGGATCTACAGCATATTGCAAACTCAGACCCCACATGATGGCTACTTTCTTTCCCTTTTTTCCTTCATGGTACTTATTTTCTCTGTCATATAGAAATGTCACGCAGTGCACCAAAGTAAACATGCAGACTATGCTAGCATCACGAGTAATTACCACATTTGACCAACTACTAGGATAGACTTTAGTATAGTACCACAGCTGAACAACATCCAACCATTTGTACACATCAGCTTGTAGAATATAGATCAGATGAAACTTAAGCAGGGTGACTTCAATGATATAGCAGCAACGACTTCAGAGTCTAGGTTGCGGGTTACATATGTATTACAGTGGCATTGCATGCAATGTATATAATGTAGAACAACAATAAAAAGAAATCTTCCAAGGAACCAATATATTAAATGAAAGCTCAGCAGAAGATCTTTGATCTTTCATGCGCCAAATTAAGTCGGCACAGAGATTACCTTCAAAATCATTCGAGTGAACGTTATAATTAAGAAGTTTTGTGTGACTAGAAATATCCCATACACGCAAATTTCCGTCCAAATGAAGAGCAAACAACAGCTCCCTTTCATTTACAGTAGCTGTGTCCATATCTTGTACAGACCCCAGAGCCTTTGTTCTGTAGAATCAAATAGGCATATATTAACAGACTGATAAGCAAAAGAAAGTGTGACATGATATGTTGCTCAACTGAACAAGCATGGACAATGCGTGGCACATCAATTCATAAGCTGATGAGCTTAGATTTAAGTGTCAAGGGTACACCATTGTTCTGCTAGGTCTAATACACTATAGTAGCTTCTAAGGAGAGCTATTTAGCTCTGGACGAAGCAGATGGATCAATAATGAAGATGACACATTTTCTAGCAGCAATTTTGGTGGACGTCAGTTGCAGACTTGTGTTATCACTGTTTGGTGGACAGAAAGTAAGTACCTCGACATGAGAGTCCACAAACGCCCAATTCCAGCATCATCACGAAGCTCATTTGAGAAACCTAGAGCGGATAACAAAATAAAACAGTCAGAAAACCTTGCTGGGAGCTACAGAAGGCTTAGTCATCATCTATAAGTCATTAATATGAATAAACATACAGCTAGTTCGGAATTGAAATTAGAAAACTTGCCTGGTGAACTAGGAGCTAGTTTCCCAAGACTGTAACAGCAGATTGACCCATCTTGTCGCCCAATTACTAGACATCCTGGCTTCGCTTTTACAGCTGTAACCTTAGCACTCTGTGGGTGGGTTTGAAGACTAAATTCAAGTATATCATTCTGAGAGAGTATTGATCCAGATACATAGGAAAAGGGGCTGCGCAAGTTGCACACAAGAGCAACTCCAGAAATAGTGAGCACATATAGCAGATATACAGACTCGCCTCGTCTGGCACCCTGCATTACCACGGAAGCAATTGAGTTTCTTGTGCATTGATGTTCTAGATTGGCATAAGATATCATAGAAGCTAACCTCACTTTCACACATAAAAGCGAATGGACACAGAGCCTCCTGGAACACCAACCGCAGTCCAGAGCTTGGGAACTCCTTCGAAGCAAAGAGTTCAATTACCTCTAGCACATTCTGGTGTTCTTCGTGGATTCTCCTGTAAAATAGATAACATCTTCCTTTAGACACCGGTAAAGTTCTCATATTAGCATAGCTATTTTATGGTCTTTCAAAAAAACAAGCATATCGTAATGCTGAATACTATAGACAGTTAATATTAAAAACCCATTGCACCAGCAGGCTGAAGTAACATCATGACTGATGGGTCTCAAAAGTTCTTCAAGGGGTACAATTCAACATGATCAGTCAGTACCAGGGTGCTAGTAAAGGTAGTGTACATATCAATCGCTTCAGTTAGGGACTCTGACTATCAGCCTATCAGGACATGACCTTTTGTCTTTTAAAACATAGACTGCCATTGCCATGCTGATTTCACGTACATTTCCAATACAGTGCACCTGGCTGGGCCTCCACCACGCTACAATGATACAACGCTCTATAATGCAGGAGAGCAAAGTGACACAATATAAATGTATTTGCAATCTGATGAGCAAGTCAAAATCTTAGGTGGAGCTACCACGAACCTAGCTAGGGTTTCTGTAAGCTTGGCAACAACCACGCACGACATGGACGTGCAATGTAATTCTAAGTTCTAACAGACCTACTATAAATTAAGCGCAAGTCCCCCGTTAGCCGAAAGCTCCACAACGTCCCGGTAGCACGACCGAGCGGCGCTATACTCGGTCA
The DNA here is from genome assembly GCA_947311845.1 of Poa pratensis. NCBI lineage: Eukaryota > Viridiplantae > Streptophyta > Magnoliopsida > Poales > Poaceae > Poa > Poa pratensis. The sequence goes on from CAMZMU010000095.1 coordinate 27,278,806, forward strand.
AACAGAAGAAAAAAATGGCGGAGGAGAGCTCCATGGAGCACGAGGCGAATGGGACGAGGGCGGCAGCACGCACCAGGCGAGGTAGCGCTGGGATTCGGTGCCGGAGGACAGGACGTGGCAGCCCGAGGCGGCGCGCGGGGGCACGGAGACGAGTGGGTCGGCCGGTTCGGGGAGGGGGTGGAGGGGACGGTGAGGTCGATCCACCGCAGCTTGTCCGAGCCCGTGATGGGGACCTCCGTGCCCGCTATCCTGCGGGGGGCGGCGGCCATGGCGGTCTCGCCGTCGGCGGCGGCGGCGGGAGGGTTTTGGTCGGGGAGAGTGGGTTTTGGGTGGGGCAAAGCTCGGAGAAATTTTGAGAGCTCGGGGAGGTGGTGATGGGCTGATGGCGAATTGGGCTTTTCCGCTTTCCTTGCTGGACTTTGGTGTTTTTCCTGAGATTCTGGCCCGTTTGTTTTGTTTGATTTGGAATTTGTCCTTTTCGGCTACAAAGGAACGTGGCCCGTTTGTTTTTGCTGATTTTGAATTTGCCCATTTCTTCACAGAGCAAATGGTTGTAGAAATTATATGTTACTAGCAAAGTGCCCGTTCGTTGCTACGGAGAGGAGAAAATTTTCAATTACAAATCAAACGTAAATAAAAGGTTTTTCCTTCATCGCATTAGAAAGCCAAGAACTAAGATGTAATCATCAGAATTTTCTTTAGCTTTCTTCATGCAGGAAAATGTCATGTCTATTTTCCATGCTTCTCTTATATTCTGCTAATTCCTTCTTGTAGGGAACTATTGTTCTCTGAATTTGGGACGTGTGTACTGTCCTAAGTTGACGTGAATAAACAAGGTAGCGTGAAGGAAATTCAGTAGAGAAATTGCAAAACACCAGGACCTCTTCCCCTTTCCCCATCTACAGTGAAAGGAGGCGATTTTTGGGCGTTCCTGTGCAAACCAGCTCGCCGCCGGCGATTCGTTCGATTCCTCGCCCTCCGCGGCCGCTCCGGCGGCGGGAGGACGGGGAATCAACGGATCCCGGCGTGTACATAGTCTAGGTGTGCGTGGGGTGCTTGCCGGCGGCGCTGTGGAGGTGGTGGCGTGGCCGGAGAGGCTTTTGTCGGCGTCGGTCCTCTCCTCTGCTCTAGGTGCTCCGGTGGAGGCTCTCGGCAGATCCGCCGTCCCCTGCGCGTCCGCTGCTTCTTGGAGCCGCGGCGTGCTTCCCCTCGAGCCAGCGGTCGTGATGGCGGAGCTGTCTCTTGTTCCAGGGGTCCTTCGTCCTTCATCTCGGTGCAAGGTGGTGCTTTTGCTCAAGATCTTTGGGAGTTTGCAGGCGGGGAGCTCTTCTTCGCCGGTGGGCTCGGTCGGCTTTGTGGAAGAAGGGTGGCGTCTTCGTTCTCGTCTCCGGCGTGAGACGGCGAGGGCGAGCTGGCGGCGGCTCGGAGCCGATGTTCGTTCATCGTTCAGATTCCGGCGCCTGCGTCGGTTGGATCTTGCGGCATCTCAACAAGGTTGTTCGGGCCGTTGTCTTCGGTGTGAGGTAAGCTTGCCTTCTTCCTCTCCGGCGGCGTGTTGCTGGAGCTCGAAGGAGGTGTGCGGCGTGGTGGTTCCGATCTCGCCGTGTGTGGGGTGTTTCCTGCCTCTGTACGTGTGTGCGCGTTCGTTCTTCTTCTGATGTACACGTACTCCCTTCAAAAAAAGAAATTCAATAGAGAAGCTAGAGATGTTGATTGCGTTATGTAGTGCTAGCTGTATCAATACAAATTGCATTTTCTGTCTTCATAAGTAAATATTTTGAAAACTAATCAAATCTAGCAAGTCTACACGAGAAATTCGTACATCAATATTGACCCGGAAGAAGTATGTTTTTTTAAATAATTTTTTTTTAAATGTATTCGGAAAATAGCTCGGGTTTACAAAAATTTCGGAAAATAGCGCGCCGTCGTCATGGGCCATGACGAAAGCAGCGTCATGGGCCATGACAAAAGAGCTGTTTGTCATGGCCCAAGACCAAAGAAGTGTTTCGTCATTGCTCATGACAAAAGGAAGGTGAATTCCTAACGTGTCATGTTTAACTTTTAGATTAAAATAAAAGTTGCCCAACCATATCATGATTATCGATAAAATATATATGTAATATATGTGGATCGATGAGTAGGTTCCATTCCTGTGATCGGTTTTGAGTTTGGTCGACTCTAACTCCTTAATTTTGGATTGAAATTCACAAATTGTTTTGACGAATTTTGTCAAATTCGTCGCACTCAATCGACCGTTTAAATTTTCTTTCACTATTAGATAGAACTCACACTTACCCAGAACTTTTATGTTGTAACTTTTTTGTTTTGACGGACATATACATATTTTCTCTACAGTATAAAAGTTATGGGGAAGAGTGAGATCCATCTACTTGTGAAAGGAAAACTGATTTGTGACGAATTTGACAAAATTCGTCAAAACAATTTACGAATTGTGATCCAAAATTAAGGAGTTAGAGTCGACCAAATTCAAAACCGATCACACAGGAATGGAACCTACTTGTCGATGCGCATGTATTTCATATATATTCTATCTTGAATCATGACACGGTTTAGCAATTTTTGTTTTAATCAAAGAATTAAAAGGGAAGAAACATCATGATACCTGAATTCACTGTTTACCTTCCTTCCGTCATGAGCCATGATGAAAGCACTGGTTTCGTCATGGGCCATAAATGAAACTGTGGCCCATGACAAAACCGGTGCTTTCATCATGGTCCATGACGATGGCGCGCTATTTTCCAAAATTTTGAAAACACGAGCTATTTTTCGAATACATTTAAAAAAATATTATTCTCGAATACCTGGATACCTAAGTTGGGGTAGGTGCTGATGGCGAATTGGGCTTTTACGCTTTCCTTTTGTTGGACTTCGTGTTTTTCCTGAGATTCTAGCCCGTTTGTTTTGTTGATTTCGAATTTGTCCTTTTCGACCACATAAGGAACTTGGCCCGTTTGTTTTGTTGATCTTGAATTTGCCCATTTCTTCATAAGAGCAAAGGGACCATCCCTTTACCCTTTTTTGAAAAACCTAAGATCGTTAAACAATGTTTCGTCGATGGATTTTTAAAGGAAAACGAGCATGAAATTATGAAGCGCGAGAACCATAAACCACGATGAACTCAATACCACTAATGCTATCACAAAAGGAAATTGAAACATTGAATGGTCATTCGTTGGGTCGAGAACATTCAACTTATGGAATGATGGGACAGAAACACCACCAACACTTTGTCATCGACCTCCCTCATAACAACGCCAAACAATATGTTCCAAACTTTCCTAATAACAATAAACGCAACAAATACTCAGAGAGAAAACAAAGCTATAGAGATGGTGGCCCTCGCCACCCCTATCGACTTCGCCATAGCAAAGCATCAACCACTACCTTTTTGTTGGCCTTCCTTCAAAATCAACGCTAATGGCCTCTTTGATCTGAACAAACTTCATAGAAATTCAAGATAATCTTATTACTTTTGATTCTTTGATAAGGAGTCAACAAAATTTACTTCATAGAAATTTGGGATAATCTTATTACTTGGGATTTTTTTGATAAGGAGTCAACAAAATTTAGAACTATACAATTTTGATACTCAATCTATATGCAATTTTAAAGAAAAATATGCATTCATTCTATCGAATGATTGTTTTGTATAAGTCTATGACAATTATAGGAAAAAAAATCATGTTCAAAAATATTTTTATGAGTTTTTCTTGAGAGCAACTAAATGAATTCGGTTATGCAATCATGTGTTTTAAGTTACTGCAGTTCTCAGCGTGTCAAACAATAAAAAGTATTAACTTGTCATGACATCCAATTTTAATCTTGTATCGTACATTTTTTGTTATTGTCATTCATCAAGTCTAAAGGGGATCTTTGGGAGATTTTTCATAAAAAATGGAGGATTTGAATATTCATACAATTTCAATGAAAGCCTTTGGATAAAATGATATGGGTTACCAAATCCCTATAAAATCCATTCATACGATCCCGTTTTATAGGAATCTAAACAAAAAGTTCAATGCACTTTCACATTTAAGTTTTTGCCTCCCTTTCTCTTGCCTTAGACGTCCAAATTTATCTTACTTGAACCATCCGAAGACAAATGTCTCATCATGTGTTCTTCCTTTTTGTAGAACAATCCTGAATTTTTATGTTTTTTTACAATCCAAAACTTTATTGATTACTCGATATGATTACAATCTCTTTAAAGAACGATTATGAAAAACATGATGTATAATTGATCCACATACATCGTCTCATAACTGTTTTGCAAAAATATGGGCTGCATAATTTACTTACTGACTAACACTGATGCTAAATCTAGAAAAACTCTTAACAATATAATCTCTTGGCAAACTAGAGGTGATATCTGCTCTATTATATATACCCACCTCCATTGCATAAAATGACACCTTCTTTTGAATCATTCTCGAGATCTACGTACTACCGATAGACACGTTCAACTACCAATCTTGCACCATTGCACAACACCTTAGCATCCACGATGAGGGCATCAGTGGCATGTTCATATTCCAAGTACTTACAATGGAAATTGTAACATGAGGTTGGAGCGATGCAAAGTTTCATAAAAAGTTAAAGTGAGAATGAATTAGATTGTAAACATACGGTAAAAATCATGCATATTCAAATTCTCAAAAATCTCGCATAAACTTATTTTCAATCAAAAAAGCCCTAAGGAACCTTGAACGAAGATAATCTTCATCTTCACGACTATCATGTGATGTCGATTCCATAGAACATGTTGGAAAAGAGTAGACATATAAGTGCTATGTTTTCAAAATAGGGTTTTGCTAAATCTCAAAAAGTCTCATTCACCTAATAAAGGTGCAGGCACAGTTCAGAGATAATTAAGTGCAACTCGCATCTAGTTGCACTTTTAAAAAGAGATATACGAAGTGCAACTGAGTGTTAGAAAAGTGCGATTGGGACAAGTGCACTCTTATCTGAATTAGTGTTACATTTTTTCCGGGTGATTAAGTATTAAGAAACGATTTTGCGAATTCCCGCTCGAGTGAGAATTAAGTTAGACCTCACGCAACTCTATGACCATCAGATTTATGCCGTGATTTATGCGGTATGTGAGTTGTACATGAGTTGCAATTCAAAAAAAAATCCAGCTACATATGGTTTGCACGTGCTCCCTCTGTTCCTATGAAAACAAAACGAGGTTCGGTGCTAGGAACAAGTAGGTTGCAACTGAGATTTATCCGGTTGCAAGTGAGTTGCGCATAAAAGTTTCCAGTTACGGGTTAAACTTGTTCATGAGTTGTTACTGAGAATTTGTCAGTTGTGAGTAGGTTGCATGCAACTTGCCACCGAAACTTTTCCTGTTACACATGGTTTACATTTTTTATAATTCTCACTCTGATTTTGTGTCTCCCTTTTGTCACGTAAGCTTAACACGGATTGCAATACAAAATACTCCCTCCGTTCCGTTATAATTGTCGCTGGAAAAGAATGTAGTACGAGGTACAATTCGGTAGCACATCTCACGACAGTTGTTCGGGTTCTGAGGGAGTACTGATTTTCCTTTTCCGTGCCCTACGAGTCAGGTTTCCAGTGGGGCGGGACGGCCCGCAACGCCGCTACGCCGCCCCGCAAATTGGACCCGCTACGCGCCGCTGGGCCGCCCACGCAACTCAGAGCGGGCTGAAGCGGCACGCCGCATCAACCTGCATCGATAGCGCAGAACTGCTTCGACCCGCTTCTCTCCCCGACGAAGGCGACGATGGGTAAAGATCCCCCGATGGCGCTGGGGTCGACGGCGGCGGCAGCGCCGAGATCTCCACATCCGGCCCCCGCCCATGCCCCTGACGCCGGATCTCCGTCAGTCGTCGTCGTCCCTCCGGCCCCCGCCCATGCCCCTGACGCCGGAGCGCCGTCACTCGCCGTCAACCCTCCGGCCCCTGCCCATGCCCCTGATGCGGGAGTTCATCGGTCGCTCGCCGTCGCTACGCCATCTCCGCCCCAAGCCCATGCTCCTTTGCCAGCCGCTGCCTCTGCCTCTGCACCCCGTCAATCGCAGGACGCTCAAGGTTATTTGTTGTCTGTTCTTTGCTGTAGTTAGCTGTTCTTTCCCTTGTGTTCTTTGCTAGTTCTTTGTCTCTAGTTAGCTAGTATCTAGTTATCTACAATCTACACTGAACTTAAGAGGCCAACACTGAACTTAGCTGGTGGTAGTATCCGTGAGATTACTGTTGGTCTTGGTGAGTTGTTCTTGGTTTAGGGAACTTCCATGCTTGCAAAGTCCCTGTAAATAAGTTGATCCGTGAGCACTTGTTTAAGAAGATTTTGCTTCCATGCTTGCAGTTTGTAGAAACTTTGTTCACCGTGTTAGTGATAATCTTCACAGATGGTAAGCATATGCTTCAATCTGTTGTCTCTGCATTGCCACCAATAAAGCCACAACAGTGCACAACGACTCACGAGCTTGGCGAGTTGTGTCGCACTTGGCCTTGTTCTTATTTTAGGATGTTTAACTAAGTAGACAGCTAGTCATCTCGGTCAGTACAAATGTTCTTTTAATTGTTTTCCGATCTTTATATAGGATCCATGATATATTTATACACATGCAGTAGCTCGTTGCTTCATCATCTCACATCTGTACCACCGAGTTGTGTAATCTATGCATTGCAAGTGTTACGTTGAATATCTAAAAGTCCTAAGATGTATGCTCTTTCCAAAATTCAGGACAAAAAAGAAGACCCCCAAAAGCACCACCGAAGAAGAGCAGGTCACCTCTAGTGCCTGTAGTTGGATCCCCGGGGATTAATGCAATGTTATCTCAAACATCTCCAAAAACAATAGGTGTCAAACGATCCTCGCCAAAACAATAGCCAGCAGTCATTGTTTTTGTGTACTGATCTTTTTGTGTAGATAAATAAATGGAAGCTGTTGTCTCATATTTTTTAATTGATATAGATGGAAGAGTATAGATTACTTGGGAAGGCACATACATTTGTATAAACTGATTATGAAAAACTGCTCTTCGTATTTGGTTGTGTCCTGTACAAATTGTCTGAATCTTAGTGTCCTGTAGCTGCAGAGTTTAGTATCTTAGATAGTAACACAGAAGTTGAACGCGAGTTTAGTATTTCTGGATTAGGTTCTTTTGTTCTTACTTCTATTTCTGGAGTAGGTTCTGTTGTTCCTTTTTCATGAAAGGTTTTGCATGTACTACTAAAGCTTCTGTTCAGGAAAGGTTTTGCATTACTGTAAGCAGTCACGGTATTTGAGAATAAACTTGCTCGATGTACATCTGCTTACTAATGCTTCGATCGAATTGAGTTCTGTAAAACTATAACAAGCTCCAATGCTCTGTGTTTTCAGTGAGATTGCAAAGCACTTGTCACTTCCACCAGTAAAGCTCCACTGTAGTATGCTTGCTGAAGATGAAATTAAAGCTGCCGTGAAAGATTCTGAAGCAAAGAAGGCGAATCTGGGAGACATGCAGTTCATCAAATAAGCACCTGATCAATGATTGAGGATTATTGTGTAGCATTCGCCTCATTTCCTATGTGCCGCCCTGAACATGTCATTACTTCCATTTGGTTGTGAATGCGTAACTGAAACTGTTCTGTAAAGTGCCGTGGATTTGTTGTTCTGAATGTGTAACATTTTTTTTTGTTTTGAAGGAAGGATCCAAAACATATAAAAGGAGGCTCACCACTTTACAGACAGGTCCCCAAAAAAACAGAAAAAAACAAGGAAACCCCTGAAAAGAGCAGAAAGCACCCTAAGCCACCGTGAAGAAACTCGATTGGATCCTCAGCCGCTCCCAAAGCTCTCAACCGCCGACGACGACGCCGTACCACCGTCCGCTGGGAAGAAGGCACACCCACACGTTGTAGAAGGCCGCAAAATCCATCCGCCGCAAAGCACCGGAATCTGACCTCGATGAACGACCACGGCCGCAGCACCATCTCCCCACCTCCGCCCAACTTCTAGCCGCGACGCCGGCGACCAAGACCACCAGCACCAACACCACACCACCTCCAGAGCCCACTCCCCTCATCACCATGGCAGGCCAGAGTAGAAACACCAGAGGAGACCAGCAGCACCACCTGCAACAAAAACGGAAGCCCAACCACCACCAGCTTCTCCCCTCGCCGCCACGGCCGGCCGGAGAAACAAGGAAGGAGGAGAGCGCCCGACGAAGCTTCACGACCTCCCCGGCACCGAGGCCGGAACGGAGAAAGGAGGGGAAGCACCACGGCCACCACACCGACGCCACCATCTCCGTCTTCGATAGCGCCGACCGGCACGCACACCTAACACCTACGCCTAACTATACACGCACGGCAGCCTCCGGAGCTCCCCCCTACCTCACAGCGCCTAAACGGCGGTCGGAGGCAGAGGGGAGCGGCCGCCTCCTTTTCCGCCTCTCTCAACTGTAGCAGAGTGGATAATGTGTAACATTTCATTACTAGCGCTAGACTATTTTGTAGTTTGCTTACGAACCATCTAGTTGTTTCGGTCTTCCAAATGAAGCTGGAAAATTGCAGTAGATTTACCCAATTGAATCAGCATGTAATATGACCGTTGCAGAATTGTATTATTTTCGTGTATGATCTTGTGTTACACCGGAATTATGATGTGTTGCGCAGGCTTGTTTTTGTGCGTGATATTGCTCAGGCAGCCTTACTCTTGTCCAGATTTCGTTATGTTGTGATTTATAAAGGAAACAAAAGTTGTGCAATATTGCTCAGTCTTGTTCCGCTTGTTCAGCTAACTAGTTTAGTACTCCGATCGTTCAAGCTGTGCATGGCGGGCTCATGCGGGCCACCGCTCTGTTCCGCACCAACTCATGCGGAGCGTGGCGGCCAGCCCGCAAGCATCCGCAAGAATGCACCAGCACGCCAGCGGAGCGTGGCGGAGCGCCGCAACCCGCCCCGCTTGCAACCTGACCTACGAGGCTACGACTACGAGAGCGCACGCCCACAGGCCACATGGCACGCGACTAAGAGTGTCATGCGGCGTCCCGCGACGGCCCGCTACATGCGTTTTTAGTTCAAAGCGAGTAAAATCTGATCGGAAAAGTTATAACTAGCTTTGCCTAATCGAAGCAGGTAAATGGGGGTACCCCAAGGGCTCTCTCAGGCGTTTGGATCCCTGGCCGTCGGATCGAGGAGTTGTGGCGCGATCTGGAGCGTCCGTTCGCGGTGGCGGCAACAGTGATTTGCTCCACCGTCGTGGTGTGTGTTTGATGGGTCGCTGACGGTGGGGCCAGGGCGTAGCCGGTCCCTCGCCGGTCCCGCTCGACAGGGGCACACCGGGTCGTGCCCTCGGTGCGCGTCGGCCGTTTTGCGAAAAACCGCCCGCAAAGGACCGTTTTGCAAATATAGAAAACGACAGGGGCGTCCGTGCAAAAACGCCAGCACAGCCCCCATTTCCTCTTCCTCTCGTGCTCCTCCTGCCCTTCTCCCTCCCTGGCGAGCCGCCGCCGCCGGCCGCTCCCCGGCGTGCCCTTCTCCCTCCCTGGCGAGCCGCCGCCGCCGGCCGCTCCCCGGCGAGCCGCCGCCTCCAGCTCGAGCCAGCGCCCCGCCTCCTCTCCTCCTGCTGTGAAGCGCAGCCCCACGGTAGAAACCCTAACCCCGCCGCCAGCCTCATTTCCCGCATCGTCTCGCCAATCCCCTCCCGCTCGATCGATTGACCTCCTCAACTCCTGCCGCGACGAACTCCGCTCTATCCTTCGGTCGTGATGGTCGGCGCGCCTCCTCCACCCTTTTCCTTCCTCCTCCTCGCTCAGCAGGAACTCGGAAGGAAGTTCGATGGCCGCCGCTCGCGCCGCCGCCACCGCTGCGGGCCGCCTCTCCATCTTCCCTAGCGCAAGATTCACGGGCCGTCGCTCGCTTCTCTGCTACACTCTGCCCCCCCTCTCCTCTGTACTGTGGCACGAGAGGATGCTACCGGCGGTGGGACTCACAGTTGTCGGCCATAACACTTATGCGCGTGGCGATGCATCTCTTCTTGGACTGCGAGAAAATACTGGATTGATGGACTTGATGCAGATTGTGGTGAGCTTTCGATCGATTTGTTTTCTCAGTTACGGATGTCCATTTGGTCATGTTCAGACTTCTCCCTTTTGGAATTTTCTTGATAATTTGATGTGTGACCTTGCCGTGTTCTTGCTGCCTGCAGCGACAAGGAGATGGTCTGCGGAGCAGCAGATGGTTGCATCATCGTTAATGGTATATGGCTTGAAAGGAGGGAGGTGGAGAGGCATCAGTGACCACCTTAAATCTTGCTCTGGTATATCACTTTAACACATTAATTTGTTTCTTTTTTTCTCAACTTCACTTTGTTTAGCAGTATAAATAAAGAGAAGGATCCATTGTTGTCGTGTTTAGTTGGAGGGAAATCAATTCTGCACATGATATATTTCATATGGAGACTTTTGCTTTGTTTACCTTTGGCGCTTTACTTGAGGGTTATTTTTTCCTCCTAATGATATATGAAGCATTCAAATTCCATCCCCTGTTTCATTATGCTAATTGTAGAACCTTTTAAGATTCACAACTTAAGAATTGCATAAATGGTTTCAGTCAAAAATTGTGCTCTACTTGAGTTTCGGGTTTCATAGTTTACGTTATGCCTCAGTTTTATGCCTCAGTTTGTACGTTAACTAGGTGGAGAATTTCTCACTGCGATTTACCTCCAAAGCCTGATATTGGAAGTTCATGTTCTCTTTTTGTGCTTTAGCAGCAAAGTAATTTTGAACTTGGATGGATAATCATTGACTCACTAATTTGTGTGATGTTCTGCAGCTTTGAGGTATCGTTTGTAGGATGAAAGTGTTAATACAAAGGTTTGGCTTTTTATCAAAAGTTGTTGGATCTACCAAAAATATATTCTCTGGAGAACAGTCTGCAATCTGTCGCAAATGGTATGAGGCATTTAATTTCGTTGCTGAATGAATTTATATATATTTGTTTTGTACCAGTAGTTCCCAGTATTATTTTCCCTTCACTATATGGAAATGAGTGTGTGACTTGCTGGCTGATGTGCAGATGCTATGAATTTGTATGGAGCGTGCCTTCAGCCCCAGGTCAGCAACTGTATTGCCTCCTCTGCCCTCTTCTCCCTCGCCACCGTAAGATGCCACACAGCAGCGTCGAGCGTATCGCCGTAGGTGAGCTTATTTAATTTCTTTGCTTTCTCTTTATCTGACTTCCTGTCATTGGTTTGCATATGGGGTCAACAACATTTGGTACTGTTGAAATTTTGCAGGAGCTATTTTTGGCTGCGGGTTGTGATTACTTAAAACCGTTGCACTCTTATTTTCATGCACTACATGCTGATGAGAAGACATTGATCAGGGAGTATGGACTATGGAGAGCGGTGTCCAAAATCGGCAGTGAGGCCACAAGGCTTGATGGATGGACTGTCGCTGTTTTGGTGATGAAGAGCCTTCATAGAAGAGGAGAAGAAGGCAGTGATGAGCTCATATTTATTTAGCTTCAGGTCCAGGTCATGAATAATTTCCCTTTTAGCCCCCACCGAAATCATCATAGGGTGATGGAAAGTAATATGCATTCTTATTCTTATTTCTGCCTTTTTGGTGATTAATTAACTGATCTAAAATATATATTCTGGATAATATGTGATAAAGCTCCAACCACTCATGATTTGTCTACAACCTAATGCATTAGTTGTGCTATTTTATATTGGGATATTGGAACTTCATGCCGTTTTGTAGAACCTAGGTCAACAGACATATGAAAGCAAAATAAATTTTCATATTTCCAGTTCTCAGTGCACATAGATAAGACCATCCGCCCCTGGTTTTGTGTGCAGCTTCTACTTAGTTAAGCCTATAAGGTGGCAGAAAAAATCCAAGCAGGTTATTCTCATACTTCGTTTCATACTCTTTTGATGTTTTGGTTGAACAGATAAGAAAAAACAAATGTGAGGTGTTTGCTCAGCTAATTTAAGTGGTGGTTACCAGTTTTATTGACCTGTATTCAACCTTTTATTTTAAGTAGGATAAAATTATATGACAGCCTATCATTGCTCTCCATTTAGAAGAACCAAATGTGAGTTGTTTGCTCAACTAATTTAAGCAGTGGTTACATTCCTAGCTGGTATTTTAAGTATTTTTAAAATGATTACATAGTATATCCATCATCCATGTGATATTGTGTGAGTCACATAAAGATAACTTGATTGCAATCCTAGCTGAGTTGTTTCCTCAACTAAACCATTTAGTTGAGTTTGTTCTCTATGTATGGAGTACATTCCTCTTTTGGAAAACAAGCATGATTTTTTGGCCATCCTAGAAAGGTTTATAGGTGTTTCAAGTATTGAATTCATCTCTGACTTTTAATCATCTTCAACTATAGCAGAATGGTCTCTCCCATATATACTGGATTAGATTACTATACCAGAATGGTCTCTCCCATATATACTGGACGCGACCGCTGTGGTGTATTCATTATTCCTACAACTTGTTGGGGCTTGACTATGAGATTTTTGCATTGCACACTTCAAATGGATCTGGTTAGTCATGTTCTTGACAAATGATCTGCCAATCATGCTACTATGAAAAGAAATGATCGGAAACACGGCATCGGAAACACGGGAACACGGCATCGGGAACACGGGAACACGGGAACACAAGAGCACGGGAACACGACATCGGAAACACGGGAACAGGGGAACACGGCATCGGAAACACGGGAACACGCATCGGAAACACGGGAACACGACATCGGAAACACGGGAACACGACATCGGAAACACGGGAACACGGGAGCACGGAAACACGACATTACGATAAAAAAAAGTAGGTAATTGGGACAAAATAGATAACTATATTATGAACGTTTGGTCGCTGCCGACTTAGTTGTTGTAGTGTCAAAACATGCTGTTGTTTTTACATACATGTGAATATATTAGTGTCCCAAAATGTAAGACATATTGCAGCAAGAACGTTGTTAATAGTGTTTATCATAGCGTTTTGCACACTGTGTCATCGGCGGGTGGCGCGCGGCAACGCCGCGCCGGGGGATCTAGTTTAGGTACATGCGGGCCGGGTTTCGGGTCCGCTCTGCAACCTGACACGCGACAGCAGGCAGCCCCAAGGGTGTCGACCCCACCTGTAAGCAGCAGGAAATAGCCCCACCCACTCGCGTGTTCCAGAACCATCCATCCATCCCCCACCAAACCAACCCACGACCCAAAACGAAACCCTCTCCAGGATCCCGCGAACCCAGACCTCTCCCACGCTCTCCCAAATCCGATCGGCGGCGCCCAATCCGCCGGCGGCGACCCCCAATCGGAGCGGCCAAGCCTCGATTCAACCCAGCCCCGCGCGGAATCCGAGGGATTCGAGCCGGATTTCCCTCCCCCCGGGAGAGAGCGGGCGGGGTAAGACGACGATGATGATGGCGGCCGGGGCCTTCGCGGGGAAGAGGAAGGAGCTGGAGCAGGTGGTCGACGGCCTCTCCGACTTCTCCCTCTCCGCTCCCGCCGCCAAGAGCCGCAGGCTGGTGAGCGCCTCCGCCGACGCCCCTCACATTCTCTTCCTGTTTCTGCGTGCTCTAGCTTCCCGTCACGCGTCGCTGCTCGTGTGCGTGCAAGTGGCTGGGCGTCAGGGGCGTGTTGTTGGCGTTGTTGGCCCTGCTGGTCGACGCTTCGGGTGCAGTTCACTTCATCCTGGGATCTATCCGTTTAGCTTTTAGACTCGACGGTTCAGCTTGGGCACTTGTTTGTGGCCTTGCCGGTTGGTTGGCTGCTTGGGTAGCTGCTTGCTGCGTGTGCGCGCTAGGTCTGCTGCTAGCTACGCAGACTGCGTTTATTGTATTAGGTGGTTTGGTGCGTTCCAACTTTATATAGACTTGTAATTTAGGTACCTAATCTCGGTAGTGGTTCGTTTGTATTTCTCAATGGGTGCCATTCTGGGTGGTGTCAGTTTCGACCAATTGCCTTGATGTTGTGCTGTGTCGTCAGAAGCAGGGTGAAGTGCATCACTTAACTGACTGTTATTTAGTCTGTGTGCGCTAAGTTTGCTGTATCAGGTGATTTAGTGCATTCTAGGAGCTATCCCACTCTATATATTTCTCAATGGGTACCATTCTGGGTTTCGACCAGTTGCCCTGATGTTGTGCTGTATCATCAGAAGCAGGGTAAAGTGCATCACTTAACCGACATATTCGAGTAGATAGGGAGTTGCGTGTGGTTTGATGGAGTTTATGGGATGTTGAATCTGGTGGAGAAGATGGATCGTTTGACGCATGGACCTTCGTGTAGTGGCATGCTTTTTGCATAATTACAAACCCTGATAAGCGGAATAATAATGTAATAGTAGCATTACATGGATTGTACTTCATTTCATTGCTACACTTGTATTTCTCACTAGTAATGCCTAATGCCACGTCCATGAGCTGTGCCACCAATTCTTGCTTGCTTGATGGATTATGTATTACGGAGTTTCAGTCAACACCACGCATGGTCTGTGTCCCATCTTTTCGTTACTGCTTTTTAGTTAATTAATGGAATGGGATTTTCTTATTGCTCCTTGAAGACACTGTGCAATCCACCACATCTTTTTGTTGCTCAGCATATTTCACCGGGATGTCTTATTTGATTATAAACAGTTACCGAAATACTTTGGTAGCAATATACCCGTTACCTAATAAGTTTTTTTGTTCACGTATTATTTACTAATGCTCGTCATGTGTTAGTATGCATTCACCCATTATATATGAGCTTCAGTACTATACATATTTGTTGAGATATTCTTCTTAAGGAACATTCCTGCATTCACTTTTGATGACCCGTATTAACAGAGCAAGTTAATATGTTGCTTTAGGAAAGACGTATGCCTGTTGCATTTTTCATTGCTTCTGTATAAATGTGCTCTGCCATTACATGATTTATCTGTTGCTGCGAGTTTTTTATTCAGACATTTCTTGCAGCTGTTACATTTTTGCTGAATAAATGTTACTTATTATTTGAAGGACCCTGGGCTCCCACCTATTTTGGAAGAACCACTGGCTCATTCCATCCAATATCAACATGATATGCTGCGAGAGGAAATCAGTAGTGGTGTTACCGTGCCCATTGTGGAAGATATGATAGAAGGTGCCATGCCATGCCATATGTCTAGTGAGGACATGGCACTTGTTCTATACAAGCCAGTAAATAAACCTGCCGTCGCTGGTCTCAATATTGCAAGACCTTCAATCATAGTCAGTTCAGACTTGATACGTGGCTTAAAGAGTAAGTTGATTATGACCAAACTTAAACTATATTTGAATTTATCTTCCTCTGCATGTTTACTATTTGTAAAATACTGCAATACTGCACATAGTACAATTTATAATACTTCCTGCATATCAAATGTCGTAGATAAGCCGAGTTATTGTATTAACATTCTGCAAGTGTAACTGCATAAGTGTTACATGCACGCCTTAATAGATAAGTTGGGGGGAATTTGAAGGACTATTGGAAAATTGTGAGGCTAATGAGTCTAGGATTTAGATAGAAATTTGGGAAGGTAGAAGAACAGACAAGAGGGAAACAGGTAGAAGCTGAGACACTTGATTGCTTCTGTTCTACTCCAAGCCCTTTCTCTGATCTTGCTTCACAGGGGTCAACTCATCCTAATGTCCTCCAAGCCCCCATGGCAGTTACGTCCCTTCACTATCACATGACAGAGTCTATAACAGTAAGATACCGTGGCATACTACTTCAGGTGATGATTAATGCAGGGAACTGTGAAGGTTCAACTGTCTATTAGTGCCACGTGGCTGACACAGATAAACATAACTGGATTGCTGCGCACATGTTTCCTTCTCTTTTTTTGCTGTTTCATCTTATGTGCAACACCTTTTACTGTACCATATGTGGCCGATGATCTTGCGAGATAAGAGGATGCTTAATTCTAAATCGACATCATATTCCACAAGCTGGTACATCTGTGCCCTGTTGCATAGCATGATGTTCTGCTATCTTAAAACTATCTTAACTCTTTTCCTTTTTGTTGGTTCTGCTATCTATAGTTCGAGCATGTATGGTCTGGTTCTGGTTTTTGAAAACCTTCTATTTGCATCTCGTATAATAATTGTCAAGTTGATAGCATATAACCTCACTATTGTCTTTCTCCTCTCTCAGATCAACCTTTCAATCAAGGGAACTGTCATGGGCTGGAGGACAATTCTCCCGAGCGCAGCAATTGTTTGGCCTTAGTTCCTTGGGCGCCACCGCGGGTTGCTATGACACCTAATTGGTCAGCTTCCCCACCAGAAACCACAGAAATGTTTGAAGAGCCAATGGATGCTGATGAAACAGAAGCTACTTCTATGGACTTCGAGGAAGCGTCTCAAGCAACACCTGGGGGAATCGATGGCGCGAACCTTCACCAGTGGCACCAGCACTGCATGACACCACCATCGCTGCCCAACCCGTCAGCGCCTGTTATGTGGTCATGGTGACAATCTGGTGACATTTGCTCCCTAACTGCATGTTACTTACACGAAGGATTAAGAAATCCTATAGTTTGCCTCCACCGGGAGTGGCTGGTTGTTTTTAGATGGTTTGAGAAATGGTTGCTGTGCATAATAGCTCCTCCTAGCGTAGCGTTGATCTTCTGCAGTAATGGCAGCAGAATTATGTGTTAGAAACATCCCCGTTACAGTTATGTCGATGGACTTTTGTGTTAGAAAGAACCGTCGTTACCGTCGGTGCCCGGTTAGTATGATCTGATATGATGGGCGCGACATGTTAGGTGCCTTCTGCAGCTATTGTTACAAACTTCGCTGTTCATTGTTGTTTTGTGACCATTCAGTATATCTTGATGATGTGAGACAAGTTAATTAGTCTCTGCAAATCACAATTATGGATCATTGAGCCCAGTGTATGTGGCATTAGTCTTGTGTAACTAACACTTATCGACCAATGCACCTTGCATGTCAAACATATCTGTAAAATTGTCTTGTCTGACGAGTTGTTTCTACCATAAAAGTCAAATTTTATGCAAGCAGTGGACATATATCCATGCAGGCATCTTCATGAAATACAATCGAGATGATGACAACTGGCAGGGAACTCTTGTGGCTGATCGTTTCCATGGGCCCTATTCCTATGCGCTTGACCTCGATATTTATGTTGGCTCTCTTCTGTCTGTTCAAACCAGTGACCAGTGAGGATGTAGCTACCTTTTTCGCTATTTGTCTCTCTGCCCAGCCTTTTCTAGAGCTTTATGATGTCCTTGACATTATTATGCAGCTTCCTTCTAACAACTCTCGCCACAAGCATATAACATATGGAAGCAACTAAATTGTTGGGATTTTTTAACATAAGGCTCCCTATCTCCTGCTATCGGATCAATCAGCTTTTACTGGGAACCAAAGTGGATTTCTGCTGTAGATCAAATTTGGTGTAATAATCTATAGAACTGAAAGTCGTAAATTTGAAATGTACGTGAGAACTAGAAAATATCTCGGTATTTCGGACAGTACCAACCAAACAATCAGAGGGCTGTATCTCGAATTTCGGAACATACGTAGGAACAGTCCTGTGCTACTAAAATCCAGTGTTATTCAGAAGAGAAGCGTGAACAACAAACATATACTACCTTCTTTAGCACCGATTAATAATCTGATGCATAACCCAATAATTTTTTTCGAGAGTACATGAGCGCAATTACCCAATAAATCGAACTCCCTGGAGTCATACAGCGGAGACTTGCTCAGATTACCAACAGTGCAAGAATCACAATTGACTTACCACAAAACCGAGGTGAGTACAATAATCAATGGCCATAGAATAGCAGTACTCCTTCCATAGAGTTACAAAGTATTACAAATATAGTTGTAGAGTCTAGAACCAAAGCTGCAACCTAGATTTTACATAGTTCAAATTTTAATCATGGTGCCTGCTGCTGATAATGACATTAGCTCCTGGAGAGGCTCTTCCATACTGTGCCACCTCAGCCAATACTTCTTCAACGGATCTTGAACAGTCTCTGGGTAGACAAACATCCAACGCTTCAAGTTTTCTTGCCTTGGACAGAACCAACTCAATGAAAAGCATCTCACAACACTCACAGATGGCATCTTTCATACGGACAGTTGTGAGATTAGAGAACAAATCATCAGTACACTGCGCACATAGAAAGTCAATCCCTACTCCTTCCCAAGTCTTATTTATATAATCCGTGACCTGTCAAAAGTGAACGGCGGGGGAACTAATTAGAACTAGCATAAAGTAAAAAAAGAACATCTAACTTCTAACTAATATTTAGCATTATACCTCGATATCCAAAACTTCAAGTTTAGGAGCATTCCGGACTAAATATAAGATATTTGAAATGCTAGCTGGAAAGCCAAATTGTGTCTGGAGCGATAAACTCTTCAGGTTTTCAAAGGATGGTGAGGGTCCCTCCAAAGCATCATTCCATGTAAACTGAAACATAAGTGAAGCATTAACATCAAGCAAGAAACAGGTGATGGAAACTAGATCTGTGCAATTGTTCTTCTGTTATAGTGTTATGTATTAAAATATTTTTGTTCGTTAGGGGTAGTATGAACATAAACTACACGCATGATGCATGTATAATGTGAAATCAACTGGGACTTCTGAAAGCAGAAAACAGTCGAACACATCTAACACAATGACCTGACATACACAGAATATCAAAGCTATGAACCCACAACCACCACTTACTCCGTTGCAACTTCAGATAGTTGGTTTTTGTCTTCACTTTCCAGGGTGAATATACTAAACTAAATAATTATGCTATTCTTCTGGGAAGCCCTAGAACTGAACCAGAAAACCTCAACGTTTGCACCGTTGTCAATCAAAGTATTTGTTCAAAGTTGTACAAACTACTAAATGTCCAGTCAGAACAGAATACATGACTTTTTAGCACAGTTGCATTGAATCCATGTTTTGGCAGAAGTTCCACACAACACCTATATATAAGTTCATTCTAGCCATGGTTCCAGTTGCCAAACAACTCGGCCTATGTGTGCAGAATAACTGATGTATTTCTTCATATCTTGATTTCGGAGTAGCATGATGCCAACACACAATAAAAGCTAAACGTGATGGTGTTTTGGATGAGCGGATGACAACATATTGACACTGCCAGCTCTGAGCTAGCAAATAAACATTCACCTATTTGTTGCACTCATTAGATTTTGCATGCCATAATGGGGAACTGAAGGGAAAGAATCATTAAATGTAAATAACATTCAGTATCGTATAGCGATGTAGGTGTATTTGTTTGTGAATCACATGTACCAATATATCATGGACCACAGCCAGTGGTGGAGCCAGGATTTCAACTCTAAATTAGGGAGAGTGTAGACATGATATGATTGAGAGCTCAAGATTAGATCCGACTTGTGGCTCACATTATTCATCCTATATAATAGGACTATCATGTACCATTAAGGAAAAGAAGAATAGTTCTTCTACCTTGCCTCCTGGGGTGAGAGACTGAGAGCCCTCCCCTACTTCTCTCCACAACCCTAGTCTATAACAGAACATTTCAGACTACACCCATGAAACAATCATAGCATGCAACAAATATTATCTGTATCTCCGCTGGTGCAGGCACAGAGGTTGTTTTTTAGGTTCAACTACCAAAATAAATAATGGAATGGAACATAACATAGAATTTTTCATATATGGTGCGTGCATAAGCTGAATCACCCATAGACCAAAGTTATCTGATTATAAACTGATTGATAACTGAGAGCTAATAATTATCAGACTCCATGGCAAAATCAATATGTTTGATAGGGCATAAGCTTATCGAAATTTAGTAATCCAAAAACATAAGGTCTAAATGGTTTTGCATGAACAGCTAAGCCGCAGACCTGGCCCAACCAACTAAACAGCTAAACGACTTAAACAGAACACCCAAATCATAAGTGACTTGGTTGGTTCTGGATTTGGACAAGGATAGTAAGTTATGGATTCAGTTCTGAACTTGGGCATGGATAGGATGTTATGGGTTCATTTGAACCAAAATGAAGATCTATGTGCAGATTATCACACATTGACATTTGACAGCAGTATCAATGCATGCTTTGGACGAAAGAAGTTGGACAGTACAAATCAGATTGAACTTGAGATTATGGTAGTCAGTCGTCATGCATGTCAGCATGCACGAGATAACAAAATAAGACGGTTCCTTCTCCCTTAGCTCTTAGTGACAAGCAAAAACAGCTATTACCTGATTATCTGCCAATAACCCACATATGCATGGAAACAGGGATCAAGGGGAAAAGGAAGAAAAACAAATTACCGGCATACTGAGCTTGAGCTCCCTAGCTTGATCCAAGGCAGAGATAAGTGTAAAAAAATCTCGATCGTCAGCGTAGTATCCAGAGTCCAACCCGGACATATCTGCTACCTCAAGGAATGGGAGACCACTGAAATGCCACCCGTAATCATACCATGAAATGATGCGAAGTCGCTGTAGATCGGGCGCATTTATAACCCATTGCTCGTACGCTCGTACACCATCAACCTCAACAGTAGGCGGAATAATCAGTTTCTCAAGCTGCAGCGTTCGAAGCAACGGTGACGAAGAGATCAATGTCTCCAATCCTCTCACACCTTGGGGAAATCCGACTTTCGACAGGCTTACTGTGGTTAGACTTGGGAGCCCCATAAAGCTAGGCGGTGGAGCTGGGATGTCACAGCGGACAAGGTCAAGATTGGCGAGCTCGGGGAAGGAGAAGATGCAGGGGTGGAGCATGTGGAGCAACAACAAGGTCAAGAGTTTACGTGGGTGCGTAAACTCGAATTCGATCGAAATAGATCGGGCTCCTACGGCAGCGAGGCGCTGAAGCCAGTGGTCGGAGCGGCCAGAGTCCGGTTTCGGAACCCCCGGATGGCGGAACTTGTGGACCGGGTAGGTGCAGTGCGCGAGGACGCCGTCGACGGTGTCTGCGGGCACCCCGAGGGGCCAGTCGAGGAAGCGGTAAGGGACGGGCTCCCAGCGGCGGCGCCAGGCGCGGGAGAGCACGGAGGTGCGGGCGGCGTCGCGGATGGGGAGGCGGGAGAGGATCTCGTCCTGCATCGCCGGCGGAAGCGATTCCAGGAGCGGCGCCGTTGCAGTGTTCCGCGACCGGGGCCGCGGCGAGGTCGCGGCCATTTGTGATGAGACCGAGGATGATTCTAGGGTTTGGGGTCGACCGGCGGTACCCTAGCTCGCAGCCGGCGGCCGTCGCTTCGAGTGTGTGTCTTGGGGTTGGGGACGAAGGTAGGTGGGCTTAGAGCATCTCCGGTCGGAGCCCAAAATCGGCCCCACAGTGTCCGCGGACACTGACCGGACAGCCCAAAAATGACCATATCCAACCACAGCCCCAAAAACACCTCTAATTGTCCATCCGGATGCATGTGATTGGTGGGGATGGAGAGAAAGGAAAAAGAAAGAGAAAAGTAGTAGATAAAGTGGTGCATGTCCTACGTGGCGGCTGTCCGGGCGCGTTCGGACAGCCCGGACGTTTGGGGAGGCTTTGTCCACCCCGGTTGGGTAGCTACTTTAGCTCATTTTTCGTCCGGAGCCCGTCTGGACACAAATAAACCGGTTTGGGGAGGGTTTGGGCCTTCGCTTGGAGATGCTCTTAGAAGTTAGAGGCCACACTCCAGATTTCGTAATCGATTTTTTTCACAGGACGAGATTTCGTAATCGATTTTTTTATGAGTTTGAAAATTTCTGAAAAAAAGATCTAAACGTAGCTAATGATGTATTCTATAAACATGAAAAATGGAATTAAAATACTTTTTTATTCTAAGTTACACAAAAATTACAAAAGTGTGGATCTGAATATGCATATTTTTATATATCCAGGTTTATCAGATTTTATCATTTTTGCATAGGCCAAATTCAAAGTATTTAAAATTACTTTTTACAAGTTTGTAGGATACACTATTGGCTACATCCAGATATTTTTTTCAAATTATTTTGAAACTTGTAAAACTTTTTAAGATACCAAGATCACTAGTATTGGGGAGTTAAAGACACTCTTTGCATTATCACTAGTTCTTCTTGCACTCAGGCAACTGCCATGCGATGGCGGCCCTAAAAGAAAAATAAAAAAAGGAAGAAAGCCCACTGTTGAGTCGCGATTTTGAGAAAAATCAAGAATAGTTTGAGCTTCCGTCACAGAACTACACGAATCACTATCTTCATGTTACATGAATTGATTTTTTTATTTGGAACTAACTGGACAATGCCACATGATTAACACACGCACTTTGAAAACTAGAATGCCTAATAGTGCAGTTGCAAAGAATACGAGAGGAGGGAGACTCATGTTTCTCTCATACATATTGCACAAAAAGTATCTAAAGAATAGATTTGGCGTGAGAATTTTATGTCATGCAATTCTCAAAACGCATGCAACATTCAACTTGTGTGAAAGAAAGTTTTCGGTGGAAGAATGCGGCACCAATGAGGAGTCACGCAGCAACAACTTTTTCATGGCATCTTCATGCAATAGAGAGACGGGTTACGTATCTCAATCACTATATAAAATACACGAAGTCGCCTTCCTTCGGGTGGACAGTGAACATGGCAAACATATCATATATGAACATGGATAGTGAGATATTCGGGGATACCAAATCAGTGTCCCTGTGGGAACTTGTTACTTAATTCCCACACGTAGAAAAAGATGAGAATGTGCCCCTTTCTTAAGCTCCAAGTTCAAACTCAACCAATCAATTTAGTACATGTTGGTCTGTAACATGTCCCTAAGTGTAGCATGTCCATAAGTGTAGTCTAAGTTACTGTCCAGCATAAGAGATTGTTGTAATTGTAGAGTCTACTCTCGTTCATATGTGCATCGACATGTTTAGGTGCACTATGGCTCAGTTGATTGCTATTCTCCAACACTGATCGGCAAGCTGTTACGCACCGATAACACTACCGCGAGGAGCTGGACTTTCCATGTTATTTTCCACGCATACGCATCTGTGCTGATGAACAGGCCGATCGATGACGGTGGACTGTAAAACAACCCATGATGCACGGAAGGCTTGTAGAAATATATTTTGACGGGTAATGAGCCGTTAACCTGGCCTGTCAACGAAAGGAACTGGGGATAAAATGCCTGGTCGGTGCAGATGATCGATAATATGAATGTAGAGTTCAAATAAATTCCTTTTGTTACCTGGGCTATAAACTAGAGAGCGAAACTGAAGCAGAGGAAGATCGTACCCATGCCATGTTATGACATGGGTTAGGTTAATCTGTCGATTTAAGGAGATGCATTGACTTCCAGGGCTACATCACATGTCCTTTAAGCCTGGAGTACACACTAAGGATTCTGTTTGGTATTCTAACCATAGTCGGTTGTAGTCCCTCTGTCCCAAATTACACTATGTTTTGAGTTTAGTGAAATTCAAACTTTGTAAACTTTGACTAAATTTATAAGTAAAATTATTAATATTTATAAAAATAAAATATTGTTTGAATAATCGTAAAATATATATTCATATAATATTATTTCATATTTTAAATGTTGATATTTTTCTATATATTTTTGTTTAAACTTTGAAATGTTTGACTTTGACTAAATTAACCAAAAGCACGATAATTTAGGACAGAGGGAGTATAGCTGATTCATTTATTTACTTGTATAGACTGGTATAATGTGCACGTGTAATGCACATATCAACTGATAAATATTTAGCCAAACATATTACAAACAAAAAAAATCATTATTGTTCCATGTTGTGAAACAACACAACTCCTGTGTTAAATTACAAAAGGACATATTCACATAATGAAGCCAAGAAACGGTCAAAATTTCATCGTGATATTGATGTAGGTTTAGTTGCATAATTTGTACCATGGTTTGTTGTGTAGTTAGCAAATAACCCGTACACTTCTATGGAACTACCAAAATATCATTTGAGATATTACTTGAAAATCGATTCAGGGATACTACATATACAAGACAATGTTTTTGAATCGAGTAGTATAAGTATTGCCAGAACTCACTATAAAATATTATATTGTACTCTAGCTGTTGCAAATCATCTCTTATTGATTTGGAGAATAATCTTTTTCTTATTCATTCTTAAGAAAATAGTAATTGTTTGCCCTTGCACGCCAAGGGCAACTTCGTCATTGTCTTGTGATCGGACTGGTATCCGACACGTATTATAAAAGGGAAAATTTGCTACAGGACACCGTTATTTTGTGTCCTTTGCCCAAACACACTAAACTTCCATGTCTTTGCTCAGTACCATTATAATTTTGTGGTCATTTGCTATAACACACTATTTGTACTAAAACGGAAAGATTGACCTCTTTCTTCTCTCCTCCTTCCTCAATTCGATTTCTCTCTCCTGATCTCTTTTTACATGTGAGAGCTAGACCACGTGCTCGCGCAGACGGTCATGGCGCTCCACCGCTGCACTGCCCGTCCTAGATGGTCGTCCGCGTAACCCTCTGGTCTCGTTCATGTCGTGCCCCGGCGACCTTTGATTGCGCCAGCGCGCCAGCTACCATGCCACCTGGCCAAAACAGCGCCGCTCGGTCGACCTCGATCTCGTCGGCGATCAGGCCATCCGTCGCCCTGACACTTCGTCGCCCCGCGCATGCTGACCTTGCTGCAGTGGCCGGGAGTCAACGGCTGCGTTGCCGATGTCGGCCTAGGCCTGATCTTCACGATGCACTTCCGGCGAATATACGCATGCTCGTTGAATCCCGACAACGCACGCACAAATCAGCTATGCAAGCAGGCACATACCTCAATGGAATTGATCGATCTGCTTTACGCCCTACCCTGCTGCTCTACGGGCCACTTCTCCCCCTTTCCGTTTTAGTACAAACAGTGTGTTACAGCAAATGACCGTAAAATTGTAATGGCACTCAGCAAATACACAAAAGTTTAGTGTGTTTGGGCTAAGGACACGAAATAACGGTGTCTTGTAGCAAATTTTCCCATTATAAAATGATCAATGAGACTAAAAGGAGGTAGACAGAGTTTCCCAGAGGGTATACCGGAATCCTCGGGCACTATGCAGCAAGGGCAGAACTAGAAGAGATTATGAGAGGTAATAAGTTGTGTATTTTTGCATGACATCTACCCTGGTCGCCGATTACATTCACCGCATATGATTGGCCGCACACGTATTTACCAGACGGAAGTTCGCTGTAGCCTTCCTCCTCGATGGTCCTTCCTCATACTGCAAATGTCCTACAGGCCTACAACTAACAAACGCAAACCACATATTGGTTAAGACAACAGCAACGCAAGGCAGATAAAAGACGCCCAATCCTTTCGATCAAAATAGACGTCATAAATCTGTAGAATTGAAATTGTAAATTTGAAATGTACGTGAGAATAAAAAAATATCGACCTGCACGTGGAACCAACCAATCAATCAGAGGGTCGTATCTCAGTATTTGGGAGCATGGAGTCACAGTCCTGTCCTGTCCTGCTAAAATCTAGTTTTATTCAGAACAGAAGCGTGAACACTAGTCCTTACCCCACACTGATGTAAGACAACAATCTGAACATGGCAAAAAAAAAAAAGACAACAATCTGAAAGATGAAAGAAAAATAAAATCAGACTTCCTAGGGTTTTACTCATACGCGAAGACTTGCTCAGATTTCCCGCAACCTAGACTTACCACAAACTTAAGGTGAGTTCAACAATTAAGGGCATGCGGATATCAGTAATCCTTCCATAGAGTTACGAACCAGTACTAATATAGTTGTAGAGTCTAGAACCAAAGCTGCGCGCGAGGACGCCGTCGACGGTGTCTCCGGGCACCCCCCGAGGGGCCAGTCGAAGATGGGGAGGTGGCAGATGATCTCGTCCTGCATCACCGACGGGAGGGTTTCCAGGAGCGGCGCCGTCGCAGTGTTCCGCGTCAGGGGCCTCGGCGAGATCGCGGCCTTTGTTTTTTTGACGCTAAGCGGCCATTTCTGACGAGACCAAGGATGAAGGTAGGTGGGCTTAGAGGCCAGCCATCACGGCCTGAAGATGTAGCCCACTCCAGCTGAACAAAGCCTTTCGGCCTTATCACTCGTTTTTCTTGGGGCGAGGCAAGAACTTATGTCATGCATTTCTCAACGCATGCAACACTTACGTTGTGCGAATCGAGGGTTTCGGTGGAAAAATGCAGTATCAATGAGGAGTCATGCGGCAAGAACTTTCATGGCATCTCCATGCAATAGAGAGACGAGTTAGATATCTCAATCACTATATAAATTTACGACGTCGCCTTGCTTCGTGGTGGACGGTAAGCATGGCATATGTATCATAGAGTAGACCATGGATAGTGAGATATTTGTGGATACCAAATCACCGTGAAGCTGAGCAATCCTACATCTCCAGGAGGAAGCCGTTTGCTGAAATCCCGCACTTATGAGAAAAAGATGAGGACGTGCCCCTTTTTTAAGCACCGTGTTCAAACTCAAACAATCAACTTAGTACATGTTGGTGCGTAACATGCCCATTTGTGTAGCACGTTCGTAAGTCTAGCATTATTGATGTGACGCCTAAGGAGAGTAGCTAGCCAAGGCCTTCCGTCACGAGAGATGCCCAGCAAGCAGTTGTCCAGCTAAGAAGTTGAGACCTTGTTAATCTTAGATTAGACATTATATTGTTCTATCCTGTATGTGTACCTTCATACATTCTGTATGGTTCGTGGTGTCTACGAGAGGCCTGTGTGCCACAATATGCTTAACACTCGTCTCCATAGACCACGGCTGACGCTCGATTTGTAATGAATGTTAAGTTCCATGTTGTTTGGCTGATGACAAATGATGAGATTTTATGTTGAGATTCCAGTAATATATTAATTTTTGTTAGTCATGATTGCTTATCGACCATGTCGCTCGATGGAGAGATACATCCTCTAGACCATCTCAGTATTATCGATGTCACCCCAATCGTCTAATCTGAGATATTGTCAATTAGACTTCGCTCTAATTGCTCTCAATTAGACATAGCTCTAATATCTCTCTCTAATTATATCTCATGTGTTGAGAATTAGATATCTCTTGTCTCATATAGATATAATCTAGTTGATTAGATCTACCACCTAAACTACGTTGAAAGGTTGTCTCTCTTTGTTGGCGCCAAGTGCTCTAGACGGCGAAGCGCTGACAGGTTGAGACAGTGTACGTGTGGATACTTTAAGAGCGGGGTGCGTAAGCAATTCCTCGACGACGGAATCGGCAACAATCTCACCTCCCGACGCGGACGTGAGATTCTTCATCAGGCTTCACCAACATCTATTTCGATAAACACAAGATCTTTTATAACGATGTTTGTAAGTATTCTAGATCTATCATTCTGGGGTGCAACATATCTTCATAGTATAGATCCTGCCAACAAGGTTACAATTTTTAATTTACTCAGCGTAACCCAACAACCTTTTATCCTTCTGTGCTGACTTCAAACTTGCCTTTTTCCTTTATGTCGGAATCAACTTGCTTTTCGGGTCCTTAGGCATTCCCGAATCTGGCTTTCGCCTCGTTCTCGCCTCCACCGTGCTTCTGGATCATGAGGTTTGTCGCCTTCCGCCATCTTGGTAATCCGCCTTTCCTTTTCCACCTTCCGGGTCATTGTTCCAGGTTTTCTAGCCGCCTTTCCCGAGAAGCTTTCCAGGTTACTATTTGAGCCTTCCACACCGTCTTTTCCGAGTCGCCAAATCTTTTTGGAGCTAAAGCCGGCAACTTGGCAAAAACGGGTGCTAACACCGGGATCTCCATCGCCCATATCCGGAGGAGGACCAATTGTTTAACCTAGAATTAGATTAAATCTATCTTTTAGATAGAATGTTGCCTAGAAATTATGTGACCTTTCAATCCAATATGAAATAAAAAATCTTTATTGGGTGGGGGGGGGGGGGGGGGGGGGGGGGGGAGAAAACGGACATGGTGGACCAAATGGGCCGGACGTGTTGGGTGCACTGGCCATGAAAGGCCGAAAATGGGACGGACACTATCTGTTTGCGACACAAACGAACAAAAAACGGACACAAAATGTGTCTATTTGGTTCACAGCGTTGGAGTTGCCATTATGCTATGTCGGCTGCGAGGGCGGACGAATGTTAGGTGGGCCAGAGCCCATGCCTGGTCCGAAAATGCCACCTATTCCAAAGTACAAAGATTATCGGCCCGGTCTCTCATTGCTTTAATGCTTCAAAATTCGTTTTGAATGTCGTGGAGAGAAAACTACATATATGCGTATTAGTGTGTAGATTTACTCATTTCAGTCCATATATAGTCTCTATTAACACTTTATATTTTGGTACAGAGGGAATACTGAAGTGCAAATATATAGTATAAGTGTCCACAATAAATTAGGAAGTACTAGAGCTGTAGCAAACGTGGGCATTTTCGATATCCAAAACTTCAAGTTTAGGAGCATTCCTGACTACACATAAGATAGATAAAATGCTAGTTCGAAAGCAAAATTCTGTATAGAGAGATAAACTCTTTAGATTCCGAAAAGATGGTGAGGGTCCCTCCAAAGCATCATTCCATTTAAACTGAAACATACGGGAAACATTAACATCAAGAAAGACATAAGTGATGGAAATAGATTTGTGCAATTATTCCTCTGTTATGTATAAAAACGTTAGTTAGGGGTAATATGAACATGAACTACACATATGACATATGTATAATCTGAAATCAATTAGGAGAAACATATCCACAATAACCTGACTCCTGACATACACAGTATATCAAAGCAATGAACCCACAATTACCAATTACTGCGCTGCACCCGTTTTGTAAATCATGTTGCACCGCTGTCAATCAAAGTATTCATTTAAAGTTTTACAGACTACAAACAGGTTTAGTCACCATAGAGGACAGGACTTAGACCAGGGCAGATGAATCGAACTTAAGAGTACGGCAAACAAATCGAATATTCTTATGGTTCAATTTCACAATATTTTATTACGCAATACGATCTCATCAATAGAAATATGATTCTAAGCTCAAGACATAAATAAACAACAAAGGATGAACACAAATATCGAGCCATTTAGTCTGAACATGTCATGTACATGGCCACACGCCCACACATCATGTTAGGGAGATTATATGCATAATTTCTTGGTTAAGTAGTTTATCCTCTAAATTAGGAAGAGTGCAGCTATGGTACGGTTGAGAGCTCAAGATTAGATTCGACATGTGGATCACATTATTCATCCTATATGATAGGATTATCATGTACCAGCAAGAAAAAAGAAGAAAAGTTCTTCTACTTTGCCTCCTGGGGCTTGAGCCTTCCCCTACCGCTCTCCACAACCCTCGTCTATAACAGAACTTCTCAGATTACGCCCATAAGAAAATCATAACATGCAAGTATGCAATAAATATTATCCATATATCAATTTAAAAACAATTATCCATATCTCCGCTGGTGCAGGCCCAACAGTAGTTTTTTTAGATTCAACTGCCAAAATGAATAGTAGGATGGAAAATAATAAAATAAATATAAAATAAATATTGGGAGTTTTTCATATATGAGTTCAAGTTGTGTGCATAAGATAAATAACCCATAAACCAAAGTTATTTAATTATAAACTGATAAGTGAGAGACAATGATTATCAGACTCCATGGCTAAATTAATATCTTGGATTGGGCATAAGCTTATGGAAATTCTAGTCATCCAAAAACATGAGGTGTAAATGGTTTTGGATGAACAGTTATGCCGCTGACCTGGCACAATCAACTAAAGAGCTAAATGACAAAACTTAACACTACAAATCATAAGTGACTTGGCTGGTTCTGGATTTGGACAGGAATGGGATGTTATGGGTTAGGGACAGGAAATTATGGGTTCATTTGAACCAAAATGAAGATCTATGTTCAGATTACCACCCATACCCACCAATGCATGCTTCGAACCATAAAAAAATTCATACATTACAATTAAGATTTAACTGAGACTATGATAGCCAGTTGTGCATGTCATCATGCGAGAAATGTGAGTCTGACTAGGGACTATTGACATATTTTTTTGTAAGCAAATGCGTATTCACACTGTAGTTACTGGATCTTAACATGTGCCCCTAAAGCAACCAATCTGAGAATTTGGCTGGTGACTAGCAATCAAATAATCCATATTTGGTAGGATAAAAAGAAGACGGTTCCTTCTCCCTTGGCTCTTAGTGACAAGCAAAAGCAGCTACCTTCATTATGTGCCAATAACCAAAGTATGCAAAGAAACATGAATCAAGGGGCGAAAAGAAGGAAACCAATTTACCGGCATGCTGAGCTTGAGCTTCCTAGCTTGATTGAAGCCAGAAATAAGGTTCAAAAAATCTCGATCGTCAGCGTATCCACAGTCCGGGCCAGACATAATTGCTACCTCGGCCAGGCCAGACATATCTGCTACCTCAAGGAATGGAAGACCACTGAAATGCCACCCGTAATCATACGTTGAAATGATGCGAAGGTGCCGGAGATTGGGGGCATTAACAACCCAGTGCTCGTACATTCGTACACCGTGAACCTCAACGGTAGGAATATTCAGCCCCTCAAGCTGCAGTGTTCGAAGCAACGACGACGAAGAGATCAATGCCTCCAATCCTCTCACACCTTGGGGAAATCCGACTTTGGATAGGCTTAGTGTGGTTAGACCGGGGAGCCCGCAAAGCAATGCGGCGGGGCTGGGATGTCACAGCCGACAAGGTCGAGAGTGGCGAGCTCGCGGCAGGAGAAGATGCAGTGATGGAGCATGTGGATGTGTGGGAGCTCCCGCGGCGTCTCCGACCGCTCGAATTCGACCGAAATAGATCGGACTCCCACGGCGGCGAGGCGGGGAAGCCAGTGGTCGGAGCGGTCGAAGTCCGGCTCCGGGACGTGCGGATGGCGGAACTCGTGCACGGGGTAGGCGCAGTGCGCGAGGACGCCGTCGACGGCGTCAGCGGGCACCCCGAGGGGCCAGTCGAGGAAGCGGTAGGGGACGGGCTCCCAGCGGCGGCGCCAGGCCCGGGAGAGCACGGAGGTGCGGGCGGCGTCGCGGATTGGGAGGCGGCAGAGGATCTCGTCCTGCATCGCCGGCGGGAGGGTTTCCAGGAGCTCCGCCGTTGCAGTGTCTCGCGACCGGGACCGCGGCGAGGTCGCGGCCATTTGTGATGAGACCGAGGATGATCCTAGGGTTTGGGGTCGCTGCGACCTGCGAGTGTGTTCAGCGTTGTGCTGTGTCGTGGGGACGAAGGTAGGTGGGCTTAGAGGCCAGGCCATCACGGCCTTATCACTCGTTTTTCTTGGGCTGAGGCAACTGCCATGCGATGGCCGACCTACAAAAACAAAACCACGGTCGAGTCGCGATGTTGAGAAAATTTAGGAATATGGTTCCAGCTTTGGTCACAGAAATACACGAATCACCGTCTGTCCGTCTTCACGTTATATAAGTTGAAGTTTTTAATTCGGAACTAATTGGACAAAGCCACATGCCTGCACACGCACGTTGGAAAATAGGATGCTTATTATCTTATTTTCGGTAATGGATTACGAGAGGAGGGAAACTCATATTTCTCTCTTACCTAAAAACAGTTTTAGCGTGAGAAATTATGTCATGCATTTATCAACGCATGCAACACTTAATTTGTGTGAATCAAAGTTTTCTGTGGAAGAATGCAGTACTAATGAGGAGTCACGCGGCAACAACTTTCATGGCATCTCCATGCAATAGAGAGACGAGTTACATATATGAATCACTATATAAATACACGACGTCGCCTTGCTTTATAGTGGACAGTGAGCATGACAATTGTATCATATAGTAGACCATGAATAGTGAGATATTTGGGGATACCAAATCACTGTGAAGCCAAGTGAACCCAGATCTTTTGTGGGAACTTGTTACTTAATTCCCAGACGTAGAAAAATATGAGAATGTACCCCTTTCTTAAGCACCGAGTTCAAACTCAACCAATCAAATTACTACATGTTGGCATGTAACATGTTCCTAAGTGTAGCATGTCCGTAAGTCTAGTCTAAGATACTCCCCACTAGGTTTGAGAAGGTGGTCTTCACAAAGTGGGCCAACATGGCAAAGGTGTTGAGTATTGGTGTATGCATTTCATCCCCAGTTCCTTTAATTGACAGGCTAGGCTAGCGGCTCATTACCCATCAAAATATGTTTCTACAAGCCTTGCGTGCATCATGGGTTGTTTACAGTCCACCGTCATCGGCATGTTCATCAGCATAGATGCGTCTGCATGGAAAATAACATGGAAAGTCCAGCTCTTCGCGGCAATGTGTCAGTTCTTAGTTAACATGTTAGCTTATAATCTCCCTACGTGAACATGCAAGGCGTTTGCAGCTCAGGAGCTATCTCTTCTGAGCGATGACGACCCTAGGCCGCGGTGCTATCCCTAGTTTCATGTTTTTGGTCTAGCCCGTGTTGTTGGTGCGACTTTATCTAATTACGTGTTGTCCTTTGATGTAGTTGGCTAAGTTGTACGCCCGCAGCATGTAGTCGACTTTGCCTGCTGACCTTATATTAATTTAAGATTGGGTCGCCGTGCCTTTTATCTAAAAAAAACGACCCTAGGGCGCACACACCAGCGGGAGCTCCTATTCAGCGCTCTAAGCGCTTGTTCGCCAGCCTACGCGTACCCTCCCGATTCGATCGTTCATGGGCCTGGCCCATTTATGTTTTACTGTTTCGCTCGTTTTCGCTGAACCGTGAGCGTACTCGAGTGTGCGCGTACAAACAACGATCATTACAAACGTACTCCCTCTGTTCCGTTTTAATTGACTTGGCCGTAGCACAGTGTACGTTTTCTAAAAAAAACCTTCGTACATTAAAAATATTACAGATTCGTCCTGTAATTTGAAAAGCAGAGCTTCGTCCTTCGTCTCCCCGCTGTCCGCCATAGCACCGCGCGGCTCCTCGAGCTGGTACAGGCGCGGGGGAGCAGCGGCCGCGCTGCTCCCGTTCCCTCTCCGTTCTCCTCGGCAAGTTACAATCTCCTCCGTCGCTCGGCGCGCTCTTCCTCGAGCTGGGCTTGTACCGACGCGGGAGAGCAGGGCTAGTACCGGAGCCGGCGCGGGGGAGCAGGGCTGGTACCGCCGCTCCCGTTCCCGCTCTGGGCCCCTCGCCACGGTCCCGTCCCCGACGTGGAGCTTTCCCTCCGCGGCCTCTTCCTCGTCGGCGAAGCCGCCAGAGCACGCAAGCTCCTCTGCCGGCCGCCGTGCGCCTCCATCTCCGCTGGCTGTCCAGCTCCAGGCCGTGGAAGAGGAAGGATCTGTCAATCTCGTCCAGGCCCTGTCGCGGACGTCCAAGTCGCTGCTGATCATCCCCTCCTCCCGCCGCCTCTGCCCCTCTGCTCCCGCCGTCGGCCTCTGGCCCTCTGCTCCCAGTGGTTAGTTTTGCCGAAGCAAAATCCCTGCAAGGCAAATCATACACTGGAGTAATTCTGAACACAATTGAGCTGTAGTGTACACAATTCAGCAGCAGTAATTCAAATCGTATGGAAAAAATCATACACTAGTTCAAATTCCTGCAAGGCAAAATTCACAAATGTGGACACTACCCAATAACCAAGTTTGTTTCATCTGTGCTGACTCAAGGATCGTAATGTGGGAGTATGTAACTGATCTAACTGTTGCATCTGCATCTGAATTTTTAGCTCTTCCCTTAGTCTGCATATGTATCTTAGGCTTTGTTCAGGTTAACACTGCCTGAGCCATTGTTGTTTGGAGCGTTAAGTACCAAACCATAAATCAAGTGCTATTCTTTTGATTAAATGGTGTAAAGAGCCTATAGTTGTCATCATACTTTGTATACAAGCATTGTACGGGTACATGATGTGAATCAAGGAAACAAGCACATGCTTAAACTCAATGATAGTATGCGAAACTCTGAAAACTCTGAAAAATGACAGTACCCTAAATCATGTGCACCTGGGATACTATTCTGAATTTATTCTCTGAAAACTCAATGATAGCATTTGAATAATTCATTTAAGTATTCATTGACTTTGCTTTTCAACTTGCCTGTGTCACAGTTAGATAAACTTGAGTCCTCACCACCGCCGCGATGATGTTTGGGGTTGGTCTCAACATGATTCCTGAAGATCAACAGGAAGAACAGCCTGAACCAGTCAATAATGAAGCAGGAGGTACCTGTTGACAGAATAATCATGATCAAATGCTAGTCAGATAGTGTTCAGCAGTTCCATTTTTTCACAAAAAAGGAAGAAAATGTAATTTGCACTGTTGACAGAATAATCATGATCAAATGCTACTCCTTATTTGACAGGGGAAGAGATTCATGATGAAGCAAGTGGTGTAGAGGAACCAATTCATGATGAAGCAAGTGGTGTAGAGGAACCAATTCATGATGAAGCAAATGGTGTAGAGGAAGGAAGTCATGCAAACGGCAGAGATCTGACAGATGAGGAGAGATTTGGTGTTTATTTTGCTCTCACGGTGATCAAGCACAAAGATGGACAAGTTCTTAAAAAAGACAAAGAGCTCGTTGCTAGCCTATTGCATACAAGCCTAAGCACTGTTGACAGAATATGGAGAAGAGCAAATCAGCAGATTGCACAAGGGGAGGAGGTTGATGTCTCAAATCAAAAGAAAGGTAGAGTTGGCCGCAAGCGGAAAGATTTGGAACTGTCGAGGGTGGCAACAATACCATTGAACAGAAGGAGGACATTGCGAGGTCTGTCAATGGCATTGGGTGTAAGCTGCACGACCTTACACTCAAGGTTCGAGTTGCGTGAGTTGAGGCGTCACAGTAACAAGTTGAGGCCACACCTGCAGCTCTCCAACATTATAAAGAGATGTCGATGGTGCTTGTCTATGTGTGAAGAGAATTGGCCTTTCACACGGGAATTGGACGACATAGCCTACATGGACGAAAAGTGGTTCAACCTGACTGGGGAGGTGAACAACTACTATTTGCTTCCCGAAGAACCTGACCCCTTGCGCACCTTGCATCATAAGGATAGCATCGCCAAGGTGATGTTTCTCGCTGCCGTGGCTAAACCAAGGTACGGCGAAGGTGGTGAGGTCACATTTGATGGAAAGCTCGGCATTTGGGCTTTTGTCACAGAGTCTCCGCTCAAAGAACGAGTGAATATAGAGATAAGGGGACGCTCGTGCTCAAATCAATGAAAGTCACACGAGATGTAATGAGGTACTACATGTGTGAGAAACTTATTCCTGCGATCCAAGAGCGCTGGCCGGACGAAGATGAAGGACGGACAATCTACATCCAACAAGATAATGCCACACCACATATTCTTCCTGATGACCCAGTTTTCCGACAAGTCGTAGAACAGACTGACTTGGATATTAAGTTGATTCAACAGCCTCCAAACAGCCCCGACATGAACATTCTTGATCTCTGCTTATTCAGGTCTCTCCAGTCCCACACCGATTGCAGAGCACCTCAAAGCATCAGGGAACTGATAGAAGGTGTGGAGGAGGAATATCGAAACTACCTGGTTGATAAGCTAGCAAGAAGCTTCGTGACGCTGCAGTCATGCATTCGAGAGGTTATGAGAAAGAAAGGAGCGATAGACTACCAGATCCCTCACATGAACAAGGAGCGCCGGCAGGCAGAAGGACGGCTTCCTATAGCTCTATCTATCGACCGTGAGCTAGTTGAACAGACCATAGCCTTTATAGAAGAGGCAGAAGCAATCTTAGCAGCAGAAAAAGAGCAGAAGCAGCAGACTTCAAGCAGCAAGAAAAGAGCCGCAGCAGCCCTCAAGCAGCAGGAAAAGAGCAGCAGCAACAACAAGCAGCAGAAACACCCTCCGAGCTCCAGCAACCACCAAGCAGCAGGAAAAGAGCAGCAGCAACAACACCCTCCGAGCTCCAGCAACCACCAAGCAGCAGGAAAAGAGCAACAGCAACAACACCCTCCGAGCTCCAGCAACCACCAAGCAGCAGGAAAAGAGCAGCAGCAGCCTTTCAAGCAGCGGAAGCACCCTTCGAGTACCAGCAGCCTCCAAGCAGCAGGAAAAGAGAATCAGCAACCTTCAAGCAGCAAAAACACCATTCGAGTAGCAAGAAAACAGCACCAACAGCCTCCAAGCAGTAAGAAAACAGCACCAGCACCCTCAAATGAAGAGCAATACAGGAAGAGAGGAAGAGCAATATAGGAAGAGAAGAAGAGCAGCAGTAGGATAGAAGCACAGGACAGAAGCAGCAGGATAGAAGCACAGGAGTAGAACATTGTGTTAGTATATCATGTGTGTAAGCAATATTTGATCAATGTGTGTTAGCAGATCATGGGGTACAGTACCGTGTGTGTAAGCACAGCATGTGTAAAATACATAAATTTGGAGTATTCGCTTGCTGCAATCTACTCAAAATAAGTGTGTGTAAAATATTTTTGCTCAAGCTAGTTTTGGTAGAATCAGAAATGAGATTCTACTGAATCCAGTGCATACAAATGCCACGACTAGTTTTGGTAGAATTTGGAGATTCTACTGAATCCAGTGCATACAAACCTTCTACTCCAACAGCTGACACGAGAATTAAGGATTCAATAAACTAGTGTCCCATTTGTATATTCAGACTAGCATGAACACTGCACGGCACTCCCACAATCACAAGGATTATCTCTACAAACATCTTGGTTGAAAACGTTTTCAGATTCACTCACATCTTGGCCTACAGCAGCACCAACATCCACTGCATAAGCAACAAGAACCAGAGGCCAGTGACCATGGCAGCATATACTGTTCTGGTATCAAATCAGAAAATGCAGCAACAGCAATACTGTTCTGCAGAAAATGCAGCAATACTGTTCTGATATCAAATCAATTTTCCACTAAGTATATGCTCTGGCAATTAATGTTGATATGTTTCCACTAAAGACATAGAGGGGGAGAAGATAGACCTCACGGGCAGCTCGGAGTGGAAGCCGTGAGCAGCAGCAGGTAGAGTGGCACCCCCACCAGCAGCTGCGGCAGCGGCGCAATCCTCTGCGCCAACGGTGGCCCGCCGAAGTAGATCATCGACACGCGCTACTTGAGCCCGCTGTCGGCCACCACCCTGTGCTGCACACTCTTCAGCCTTCCATTCGTCAGAACCTGCAAGATCGAGCTGACCAACTAGTTAATCTAGTGTCATCGTGGATCGGCGCAAGAATTAACTAATCAACGGCAGCACGCCTGCATCCAGGCATGTGAGAATTAACTAATCAACGGCAGAATTGATCTGAATCGGTTGAGCCTGGCTCTGCTGTGATGTTCCTGCTTTCGGGCGAAACGAGAATACTCTTCCGGATGGTCCAAATACGGCGGTTCCGTTGGAGTGCAGGGGCCCTCGATGGCGAAGATTTGCGAGGTTGGTAGGAGGCGAGGCGACCGGAGGTGGAGAGGAGGGAGAAACGCCGGCGGTGGCGGCGAATCGCGAGAGCGAACGGAGGTGGAGGGGAGCCGGAGCGAGATGAATGGAGGTGGAGGGGGAGTCCGTCAAGTCAATGGACTGCGGGTTGTGTCTCAAAAAAGACAAGGGGGTTTTCGTAAAAATTCCGTGAAGTCAATTAATTCCGAACGGAGGGAGTACAATGGGTTTCTTGTTAATTCATGTCGTTGCTGCTTCAGACAGCATATTACACCATGTTCGCGTGTTCACTGTTTCGAGCACCAAGTTCCGTTAGTGAACTTACCAAAAGATTGAGCAACTATTCGCGTACAAAACCTGGTGATTGACGTGCATTTCCAGACGTGAAT
This sequence comes from Poa pratensis, assembly GCA_947311845.1. Classification (NCBI taxonomy): domain Eukaryota; kingdom Viridiplantae; phylum Streptophyta; class Magnoliopsida; order Poales; family Poaceae; genus Poa; species Poa pratensis. The sequence continues at coordinate 27,316,515 of CAMZMU010000095.1, forward strand.
GTAACATTTTTTCGAAATATGAACCATTTTCCAAAATATGAGCTATTCTACTCCCTTCGTATCAAAATATAAGACTTTATACCTACTTTCCACACACATGTATCTAGACATGTTTTAGTGCAAGGTTGTGTTTGTATAAAGTAGGTACAAAGTCTTATATTTTGATACATAGGGAGTAAAAAAGAACAAATTAAAAAAAAATGAACCATTTTTAAAAATGAACAATTTTGAAAATGAGACATTATATAAAAATTATAAATCTGAACCATTTTTTAAAAAGTATGAACATTTTTCGTAATCTGAACCATTTTAAAAAATGAACAATTTTCAAAAAATGAACATTCTTCATAAATATGAAAATATTCATGAATTTAAAAGGAGTGAAAAAATAAAAATAAAAAGCGAAAACATATAAAACGGACCAAAACACACAAAAACCAGTAAATACGAAAAAACGGAAACGGAAAAAGGCGAACTGAACGAACTGGGCCGGCTCAGTTAACCCGTCCCTTGCCACAATGAGCGTCGGATAGGCTTCACCCACACCAATCGTCCAGCTCCCATTCCCAAGCATTCTGCTCTCCCCATCCCTTCGTCCTCTCGCCGCCGCCCTCGCAGCCTCGAGTAGCAGACGCACCCGGAGATACCCACAGGAAGGCGCCGACCAAGAAAGGCTCCTGCGCTACCGGGACGCAGGTGGCGGAGAGGCCACGGCGGCAGTCGCTGCTGCTGTCGAAGTCGCGAGCAGACCCTCCATTGTGTACCACGCCGCACTTCCTAGCCTACAACGCCGCTAGTGACGTGTGTTTAAACCAGAGAATCGACTAGGGTAGATCAACGCGTGTAGAAACAGTGGGATTGGAGTAGCACCTTCTCCTTGTGCAGACGATTCCGATGCGCCGGCCATGGTGGAGGTGGGCGGCGAAGACAGGGAGTGAGCAGTGGCGGCGGCTGCAGAGCTTCCCATCACTTCTGCGCAACCCTAATCGGTGGGTGTATAGGTGGGTGTGTGCGGCACGGACGAACCTCTTAGTGCGTGCCGCCGGCCCCCACCTCTCTATATAGCACAGCGTGACAGGGGCCCGTCAGCCATAGTGGGCTGGGCGCCCCCGATCAGGGCGCAAGTCAAAAGGGGCCCGATGGACCGTTGGGCCCACACGGGAGAGATCAATCTAACATTCTCCCCCTTGATCTCAACTTTTACTTTTACCTTTTTCTTTACTTGTTTCATCACAGATCGATACATAGAGCATGTTTCATCGTCACAGCTCAATTGCCGGTAGAATCAGACAGCTACAATATACCTCTCTGTTTAGAAATAGACTCTTTAATCTTTTGGGCCTCTTTATTGTCCGGAAATCATATAGACTATACCATAAACCCATGTCGACTATGTGTTCTCCAAAACACACTGGGCGGTAAGCCTTTAATTAGCATATCTGCAAACACTTGTGTGTTTCTTTTATCTATTCCTCTTATGCTCCAAGCATTTCAACATAATTCCGGACTTTCTCCTTTACAACGTATAACTCTGTGTCAATGTGTTTGGCACCACACTTGACTCGTTGTCTTAGGAGTGAATTACTTAATGGTTATTGTTGTTGTCAACCATTATCAATTCCGGGTACAGGTTTCCTTAACCATTTTACCTGTCCCTCGGCCTTATATCATGCTATAACATGTCTTTACATCACACTGATGTCAATCTTTTCATTCTCTAGAGCTTTTCCACACAAAAACTCCAAATGTGAAATTTAGCGACAATTGTGGATTTCGCTATACATTTCACAAATTCTTTCTTTGTACTCACAACCTTTTGAGAGCACATTTATAGATCTATCTTTGTACTCACAACCTTTTGAGAGCACTCTGTTTCTTTTAGCATCAGGCCGATATCTTTGATTCCATTCCAGTGATCTATATCTGGATTGGACATTGCCAAAACAATCCGGATACGTGAATTGTCAGGGTAATATTGAGTTTCCAACAGCTGAAGCATATGGTACTATATTCATTTGATCTGTTCTAAGTTATCTCTTGGAATACTAAAGTTCTCAATTCCATTACCCTTGACAATAAGAACAGGCGTAGATTTTCTCGACATGCATGCTTTAGGGACTTCTTCTCAGCATGTCCATGCAATATTTCTAATACCCCTTTTCTTCTTTTCTTAGTAAATCTCGATACTTTTAACGACAGACACTCTACCGAGAATACTCTTTTGAGGACAAGAACTTCTTTTCTCTGCCGGTAGTAGATTGACATCACCACTAGCAAGTAGGATATCATCCACATACACAGGATTAGGGAATGAATTTCCCATTCTATAAGTTTGTAGAAAAGCGATTGTCCTCTCATTCTCTTTAACCCAAAATAACTTCTGATTCTAGAGACTTGCTCTAGTCCGTAAGCCCTTGTGTTCTTTACTTTCATCTGATGTAACTCAGATCATTATGTGCCATTATCACTCATTATAATCTGTTTATTCTCTTAGCGCAAATCTTTCGATTTAAAATTGCTTTTTACATATTTACATATTTTGGCTCCATTGGAAATTACTTATGAGTCCCAAACATCGTCGGGATTCACATAGTCTCTAATCATTAAGACAAGTAGACACTTGTCAAAATCGATTGAGCGCTGCTTATAATCTCTATAAATGAGGTGGGATCAACCTTCATTTAAATTTCTCTCATATAGACTTTATAGTCATCTGTTTTTCTCATATGGGGATGTTGTTATTCTGTCATTGCCTAGAGGCAATTAATTCTGTAGTCTTCTATTGCTATAGCTCTTACAAGGATGTTGTTGTTCTGTCATTGCCTAGAGGCAATTAATTCTGTAGTCTTCTATTGCTATAGCTCTTACAAGGACCTAAATCACAAGATCCATGTTTGCTTGTTCATCTCTATTATAAAGCAACAAGCTCCCCCAGATAAAATCTATTCGAGCCTTAGGTATGTTCATACCATGCTCCCCCAGATTACTCCATTTTCTCCAAAATGGTGTATCCTTAATCCTTTTTATTTGGGTTTATTCTGTTAACCAGTAAATCTGTCTTCTTTATGGCACTTTCAGTACCGTCCTTAGTCTCCTTTCGGAGCTGTAAAATATCCAAGAATACATCTATTTCTTTTCTTTAGGGGTATCATTATTATGACCGTCGTACACCCCAGACGATCACAATTCATCATAGATAATGCATTACATTATCTGAAGTATAGGGGAGTTTATTCTGTAACATTCTCTATCTCCCCCTCGAAATGTGGCAAGAACCTCTTTGCCACAATTTCGAAATTTTGATTATCTGCTTTATTCAATATGAAGTTATCTTTAACGTATGGGAGTACTTTTTCCTCATTCCCATTTCAAAACTCACAAGAGTTCTTTCTCAATGATGGTACTGCAAGTCACACTTGCATAACATTCTTATCTTTAGCTTCATTTGTAACTTTATTCTCTTTTGACTCATTAAGTGCTTTATAACTATGATACATAACGTGTGCGGTCGATATAAAAACACATGAGTCATCACATCTTTCTCCTGTCATACAGAATAAGTCCTTTGTCAAAATTTTCTCCCGCCATGCGGGTATTTTCCCAGATTTTTTCCACCACGTGGGTATTATTGTCGTCTTTTCCCGTCATGCGGGTAATTAGGAGACATAGATGCCACAATTGGCTCTTTAGACTGCATATTCAATCATCAAATTCAGAAATAAATCTGAATACTCTTTTATACACATGCTTAATCCAACGTTAGTCAAATTAAGTATTCATGTTGCTCGTTTAATTTTTTTCTTCATATAGAGTACATGAAAGAAATTCGTTAAACAAAACTCTGAATGATTTATTTGTTTTCTACATGAAGTACATGAAAGACATTTATCAAACAAGACTCTCGATGATCTATTTGTATTCTTGGATTAACATCCAAGAATTCTTTTTCTTTTGCAGTCATTCTTTAGAGAGAACATACTCTCTCACTTTATGACCTTTCTTGGTCATCTTTCGGGTCACAAGTACCCATTCTTTTGGTTTCACGAATGAAAACATGAGAATCTTTAAACAAAAATCTGAATATTCAATAATAATAAACAATAATGAGCATAAAAATAACCCTACGTTGGTCTGGTTAAAGATATGCACATTAAATCTTTAAAACTTTCTTCTATATTCTAAATCACCGTTGGGCAGAATTAGAATAAATGCATAAAACTCATAAACAATATGATGATAATAATTCTATTGTAATAAAGAACTCTGTTTAGATAATAACATTATCATCAACTCTATTTCGGCGGAAGCATGAAATATTCATATTTTTATAGTTCAAGAGCATTTCTTGATCTTTTATATTTTCTCTGAAAGACGAGGGCCTTTCCCTCCCTTTGACTATAGAACTCATATAATTATAGTACTGCTATCATCAACGTTGGTCAGAAAGTAACAATACCATAGTTAATCCGTTAAACAAGTATTTATCTTTTTCCTCCTCTCTAATTAAATTTTCCCATTGGTTCCAATTTAATTAGAAGAGAGTCCTTTTACTTTACAACAGAAACTGTATTTTACAAACATTGCGCTGTTCAACATTTAACAAATCATGATTATGTTATTAACAACGTTGGTCATAAAATAACAAAATCATAATTGTTTCAATAATTTCTTTAACATTCTCTTTAAAATTAATTCTCACTTTAATTCTATTTTATCCTTCACTTTTCTTTATTTGTAGCGGAAAACATGAAATAAAAATTCCATGAACTTTATACTTTTCAGAGGCATTACTTTTACTTTTCTGTTTTCTAAATAAAATTTCGTTGGATAATTTTGAATAGAAAAAACTAGATGAAATTTGGCCAAAAAAAAAAATTGGACAAAAAACAGATAAAACAAGCTCCTGGAAAAAAATAACAGAACCTGTTCTTTTCGGCCCGCAGAGGAAATGCGCGGCCCACGGCCTTTTCTTTATCTGTTGCCTGAGGCGACGAAAAAACGGCCCACGGCCTGTTGCGCTTCCGCGCTATCTGCCGCCCGAGGCGACGCGCAAACGGCCCACGGCCGCGGCCCCTGTATCTTTCGGCCCATCGGCCCATTAGCGCGTTAGGGTTTTAATCGTGGCCATCCATCACGATTGGACGGTCGTCCGTCCTTCTCGCTGGAACAAAACGGGACGAGCCCGAGCTCCCGACGGAAAAAACGTCGCCGCACTTTCTTTTCTTTCCTTTCCATCTCTCTGTATCGAGTCAACGGCCGCCCGCCGGCGATGGCGACGCGCCCGTGCGCGCTGTGGCTAGCCGGCGACGGCGGAGCACCGCCGCCACCGACCCCAACCACCTTTCCCTTTCTCTCTGTGACGCGCCCGAGGAGAGACGCAGCCGCGCTCACCCGCAGTTCTCCCGCGGCCCCTCTGCGCGCGACAGCGCCATGCCAGGAGGAACGCCGGCGACCGGGCGCGCCTTTGCCCCCGAAGGGGTCACTCCCTTTCGGCCGTGGCGGAGGCGCCAAGCCCCCTCCACTGCCCATGTTCTTCGTCCAGTCCCTCGGCTTGCCGATGCGGACTTGGATCGCGAGGAACGGGCGCGGCCTCGCGGCGGCGCTTTGCCGGTGAGCACGAGGGCTTCCGGTGAGTTTCTTTCTTTGCCCTTTTCGATCTAGGGTTAGGGGAAAACTTTTGGGGATTTTGTTTCTTTGTTCTTTTGCTTTTCTCTTTTTTCTTTTCTACACGAGATCTAAGATGAAGCGGCTCTGATACCAATGTTTAAACCAGAGAATCGACTAGGGTAGATCAACGCGTGTAGAAACAGTGGGATTGGAGTAGCACCTTCTCCTTGTGCAGACGATTCCGATGCGCCGACCATGGTGGAGGTGGGCGGCGATGACAGGGAGTGAGCAGTGGCGGCGGCTGCGGAGCTTCCCATCACTTCTGCGCAACCCTAATCGGTGGGTGTATAGGTGGGTGTGTGCGGCTCGGACGAACCTCTTAGTGCGTGCCGCCGGCCCCCACCTCTCTATATAGCACAGCGTGACAGGGGCCCGTCAGCCATAGTGGGCTGAGCGCCCCGATCAGGGCGCAGGTCAAAAGGGGCCCGGTGGACCGTTGGGCCCACACGGGAGAGATCAATCTAACAACGTGATCCGCCGCCGCCACGGATTCGTGCCGTCAGGCGCCTCCTCGTACCTCCTGCGCCGCTGCCACGGTTCTGTCCGGGTGGGACGTACCACAACCGGCCCGAGCTCCGCCATGTGCGCCCGCCGGGCGTGGCTCTCCAGCTTGCCGCCTTGATATCGGGCGCCGCCGCCGCAACAGTCGTTGTGAGGGTAGCCTGGACCATGCGAGGTTGCAGGTAGGCCTGCTTGATCGCCGATGCTCCCGCTGTTCAGGACGCGTGAAGCAGGAGGAGGACGTGCGAGGTTGCAGGTAGGCCTGCTCGATCGCCGATGCTCCCGCTGTTCAGGACGCGTGAAGCTATTGCACCTGCTGCGACAACACAAAGCTAATAATGCTTGTACGTTGTGGGCAGGATGCGTCAGGGTCGCGCATGGTGTGATTCTTCTCCTTGTTCCGTTAGCAGGGGAGTTTCTAGGCCGAAGTATGACACTAGGCGCTTCTGAAAGGCTAAACAAGTTGCATAGGCATATAAATATGAATCATACTCCCTACTAGGTGCATCATATTTATAATTACTAGGCGGTGCCTTCAATTTTTTGTGAAAATTAGCTGATTATTGTACCGTTGTTTAGTTATTGATTATTCTTGTCGAGAATGGATGTTTATCAACCAGAAACTATAGAGAAGGGTACGATTTAAGAGTGCGGAAATATTATAGAATGAACTACGTGCATTGATTATTTTTCACGGGTTGCTCTTTGCTGAATTCAGCAAGTCATGTGACTTCTGTTTGCACTCCAATTAACAAATAAGTGTTGAATGGCTAATTATTAACATATTTTACTTGGGATCTTATGTTTATGGGAGAGATACGATGGTTGAACAGAAAGACAATGGATGCTCTTATTGCGGAAATCCCAGACTTAGACAAGTTCGTGAGCCAGTAAGCACAATTTCTTTAAAGAAGTCTCCGTAGATGTAGCATTAGTGTTCTTCTTACAACAGACCTGGAATTTAATACTGGACGCCGGGGAGTTCAGATAGAACCCCGAGACTCTCCCCATCCGACGGGATAGAGACTTACTCCTCCTATAAGACAAGCCGATCAGCCGACCAAGTCTTCCCCGAGGAGTTCAATCTCTACCAAATAACTTAGTACACGTTGGTCTGTAACATGTATGTAAGTCTACACGCCCATAAGTCTAGCATTATTGATGTGAAGCCTATGGAGAATAGCCAATACCTCCTGTACGGGGAAGTTGCCAGCAAGCGATTGTCCGGCTAAGCAACTGAGATCTTATTAATCCAAGATTAGAGTCTATCTTGTATATGTACTTATGTACGGGGTGTGGTGTCTATGAGAGACCACGACCGACGATCGATTTGTAATGTGAATATCCAAAGAATGTTAAGTTCCATGTTGTTTGCTGATGACAAATGATGAGAGTTTAGGTTGAGTTTCTAGAGAGTTCCTTAATTTTATGTTGGTTGTGATTGCTTATCGACCATATCGCTCGATTAGAGACTTCATTGTAGATACCAAATACATACTTTTCATAACATGAGGAATAGCCCCTTACCGATTGATCAAACATCCTATTTTTTGCATAATTTCTTAGAAGTTTGCAAAAAAGAGATTATAAAGTTACGCCTAGGCTCCATATCCCTAGAAATAGGATTACACATCAATTAAAAATCTTATCTCTAAACCGCCAGCCAAACCGCTTGAATAGATCTCATGGGACCATCTCTAGTAGATTGCACCGAGAGAGTAGAAAATTCCAGGTTACATATGCTAAAGTGAGGACAATGTATGGATCCAATAAGTAGTTTTGTGGCAATGGAACCACTCGACTGCTGAAGTGAGTAGGCACTTCCCAAAATATTTTCAAACTATGTTTTCATTAAAAACCTAGCGCATGCCAATCTCTGCTCCGCTCTATGAAGTGTAGTTTTATCTTATTTCTACGAGTCAAGAGATGTAAGTTCCTATAAATCTATTCTACACCAATTAGAGTAATTCATTTTTGTGGGAGGTAGTCTCATGTTTTCACTCGCACACTTCAACTTACACGAGTTTGTAGCTTTGCTTTATGATGCGACGACTCTTGATCCAAAATGAGAATGGTTTAACATTTATTACGATGATTGCTAGCTGCTCTTAGAAATATCCTCAATAAAACATGACAATCTCTAGAGTAAATTGGATCATATGTGTAAACTAAGTAAACACAACAAACTTTTAAAATCATATTTTTTTTTATCATCGACATGTTTCACTACAAGCACAGATATGTTTGGGGATGTTGATACATCGGCAACAATTTTTTTTTCATTTTAGAAATTTATTATATGGATAACCCTTTTATTTGCAATGATTCTTATGTTCCTTTCAATGTTTTTAAGGATACATGGGATTTTCCACGAAATCTCATTATTTTGTATTTAATTCTGGACGGCAGTAAACCACTCAATTCATATTTTTCATGTTTCAGTAACTTTTTAGAACTTGATTGATCTGAGGAAATTCTGGCATTCATAACTTTCAAAGAGGGAGTCCACCGGCACAAGATGCCATGCCAGAGCATCATCGGGAGGTGGCCACTATCCTGATGTTCAGAAAATTGAGGAATGCCAGGTTTTGGCTATAGTTCCCGAAAAATTCATAGACTTCGGAGATGGGACAACCTGACGGATAAAATTGATCATCTTACTTATTGACTTCACATAAATACCCATATAAAGATATAAAATATGTTTATCGTCGCTGTCTAAGTATATATCACTGTCATAGTACAACGATAATTACAATAAATACGAAAAGGTCGTGCACTTCTTGTTACTATGTTGCCTCTAAAATTAGATTTACTATTTTTTAACACACCTTGGAAATTAATTAAGCTGTCTTGATGCACAATTTAGGATGTGTCGATAACATGTAATGATTTCGATGCACAATCAAATAATTAGAAATGTTAATTTTTTTTTTAAATATCATAAAAGTTTAAACTGAAACCTAGATGCGCAGATAACTCTCCTAGTTCTTTTGTAAATTTTACAGGAGTTATACAAAAGTCAGATTTTTTGTTTGTAAAGCAAGTGTCCGTTGGGTATATGGGATATGCAGGAATCATCGGTGCAGATAACCTCTGCCCCCGACCATGATGTCGCGAATTGACTCCACATTGTTGTTCACCCGTGCACGAATAAGTCACCAGTGTTCCGCGGCCGGTCCCGCGGCGAAGTCACGGCCATTTCTGATGAGACCGAGGATGATTCTAGGGTTTGGGGTCGACCGGCGGTCCCCGCCCACAGCCGGCGGCCGTCGCTGCGAGTGTGTTCAGCGTTCTGCTTGGGGACGAAGGTAGGTGGGCTTAGAGGCCAGGCCATCACGGCCTGAAGATGTAGCCCACTCCAGCAGAACAAAACCTATCGGCCTTATCACTCGTTTTTCTTGGGATGAGCCGATGAGGCAACTGCCATGCGATGGCCGATATACAAAACAAATACCCACTGTCGAGTCACGATGATGAGAAAATTCAGGAATGGTTCCAGCTTTGGTCACAAAAATATACAAATCACCGTCTTCCACGTTATATAAGTTGAAGTTTTTAATTCGGAACTAATTGGACAAAGCACATGCCTACACACGCACGTTCAAAACTAGGATGCCTAGTAGTGCAGTTGCAAAAAAGTACAGATGAGGGATACTTACGTTTCTCTCTGACATATTGCACAAAAAAATATCTTAAGAACAGCTTTAGCGCGAGAACTCAAGTCATGCATTTCTCAACGCATGCAACACTTACGTTGTGTGAATCGAGGTTTTCGGTGGAAGAACGCGGTACCAATGAGGAGTCATGCGGTAACAACTTTCATGGTATCTCCATGCAGTGTAGAGATCATATCGCAATCACTCTATAAATACACAACGTCGCCTTGCTTCGTGGTGGACGGTGAGCATAGCATTTGTATCATAGAGGAGACCATGGATAGTGAGATATTTGGGGATACCAAATCACTGTGAAGCCAAGTAATCCTACATCTCCTGTGGGAAGTTGTTTGGTGAGATCCCACACTTAAGAGAAAAATATGAGAACACGTCCCTTTTTTTAGCACCCGAATCAAAACTCAACCAATCAACTTAGCACACACGATGGTCTGTAACATGTCCCTAAGTGCAGCATGTCCGTAAGTCTAGCATTATTGACGTGACACCTATGGAGAGTAGCTAGCCAATGCCTTCCGTCACGAGAGATGCCCAGCAAGCAGTTGTCCGACTAATCATTTGAGACCTTGTTAATCTTAGATTAGACATTGTTCTATCTTGTATGTGTACTTTCAGTCATTCTATATGGTTTGTGTTGTCTACGAGAGACCTGTGTGCCACCATATGTTTAACACTCGTCTCCATAAACCACGACTGACACTCGATTTGTAATGTGAATATCCATAGAATGTTAAGTTCCATGTTGTTTGGCTGATGACAAATGATGAGATTTTATGCTGAGATTCGAGTAATTCATTAATTTTTGTTAGCCATGATTGCTTATCGACCATGTCGCTCGATTAGTGACTTCATTACTGATATCAAAATACATATTTTTCTTAAAAGGAGACGCAACCAATTCATCAATTGATTACACAACCGATTTATTGCATAGTTTTAAGAAGTTACAAATAGGTTAGAAAAGGTACACCTAGGCTCCGTCCCCAGAAATAGGATTACAAAGATCAACTTAAAATCAACACTCTATCCCACCTATATGGGTCCTTGAGAGTAGTATTCCTCCTCCCGGCCCGACCCTAGCTAGGTTTACTCCACCGGTGTTGCCGGCCGAAAATGGTTTGGGGGATGTGCCTGGGGCCCTCGCTGGTTGCCCGCCGTGTATATCTGTATGCCTAGGTACATTTTTAGGGCTGATGTTTGATATGTCTCAAACGTATCTATAATTTTTGATGTTTTTATGCTGTTATTATATCAATTGCTACATGTTTTGTTTACACTTCATAGCATTTTTATGCATTTTCTGGGACTAACCTATTAACAAGATGCCGAAGTGCCAGTTCCTGTGACGAGGTGTACCCTCATCAAATCCCATGGTTAAGGACCTAGGGTTGAGATTATGGGGAGAGAACGTGTAGTACTACTAGTTTCGTCGGCTGACAAGCAGAGACAAAGATTTACCCAGGTTCAGGCCCCTCGGGTGGAGGTAAAGACCCTACTTCCTGCTTGTCTGGTATTGATTGTGGATTATGCGATTACAGGGGAGCTCCGGCGAGTTGATGATCTCGCAAGAGCTTTGGTGGTTCGTGTATGGCTTGGTCCCAGATCGGTACCCCTCCCAGCCTTTAAATAGGCTGGGTCTCGGGAGTTTGTAACCGACCTAGTTTACACATAAGGAAAGCCTAAACCGACTATGCCTATGTCTAGTCTTGGAGGGTACTCCATCTTCTTGGGCCTCTTGTCTTGGGCTTCGAGTAGGCTCTTCGATATTGGGCCTTAGTCGTCACGTGCACCAGGTACCCTCATGGTAGGGTACCCGATATGTATACCCATGTCAGTAGCCCCGAGTACTTGGCTGACTCGAAGAATCGGGCATGGACTCTTTCGAGTGCACGTCGTATGCTTTGTATTCTGTACATATAATTTGGAATTCCTGTATGAATAGCACACGTTTGGCTATGTCGAGTATCTCATCGACTGTGTTTTATGATGATCAAGGGATAATAGCTTAGCAGGCCCAGTACACTCGACGGATCGGGACTGGTTAACTACTCATTCGGGTAAAACCTTACTAGCTTTCAATCAAACTCGAGTCCCCGGACTCGAATCTGGAACAAACTGGTCAGATTCGACTAGGCCGCTTGAGGTCTTACTGAGTCGATCTGCAGTATAACTTTGAATTTTACCCAACGCGTCCGTCGGGATTTTTCATCATGTCTGCTGACACGGAAATGTAAGGATTAACGTTGCTGGAACGGTCCTTAGCCCAGCTCGAAAGTTCGGCGGGTCTTACCTTTGCACTATGCATGCAGCATCCGAGGTATTTGCGACTGACGCAACTCGGGAATGTTTCGAGTATGATTTCTGAACTTTGTTGGACGAGTCATGCCCTTTGTCGACTGATATTTGCCGTTATGCTATCGGGTGCGCGACAGCGCTCCCGATGGGAGTAGCCCCCGAGATTGTGCTTTATTGTTTTGCAATGGAGGATAATCTCAAAACTCTTCTTACTCTGCATATGTTAATCGAAGAAATTTGTGCCATAATTCTATCGGGTGCACGACAGTGCTCCCGATGGGAGTAGCCCCCGAGATTATGCTGTATTACTTGTAAATGGAGGATAATCTCAATCATTATCCTAAGCATCTTCAGTCGAAGAATTTTTTGAACACGCTCCCGATGGGAGTAATATGACTTAGTCGAAGGAACGGTCGAGTGACCAATTTTGCCTTAAGAAAGTTTTGTCACACCCGAACTAATCAGGGCAATCGAGTGACCAATATGCGCTGAGCATACTCGAACATATTTTCTGAACAGATGCTTCAATGACGTCAGGGATGACGTTTATTGCGACTGCGATTTCTGACACGCGTGGCGTGCGTTATGCTGCGATTGATGGGACGTGACACGTATGTGGGCCCATTTGTGCAGAGCTGACCGAAGACGGTGCCGTTTGGACTTGATTTGACTATACGGGCCCACTTTTTCCGCAAGCGTGATGATGGCTCCTCTTTTTACGTGCGTAGTGGGCGGAGTGGCCGGCGACGGTTGCCCTCCGCGTTTGCCACGTGTACGGTCAGATTGCGTGCGTAACGCACGATTTGGATCTGAACGGCTGTGATTGCTTTGTCTTGTGGTAAATAGGGGAACGGCGCTGGCATTTGTTTTTTACCTGCCATTTGCTCTGCGCGCCGCCCCTGTTCCATCGTCTTCCTCGCGCTCTGCCTCCATTGCTCCTGCTAAAGCTTTGCGCGCTCTCCCACCTGCTCGTTGACGATGAAGAAAGCAGCGGGCAACAAGCGCTCCGCCTCGACTGCTGCCGCCGCGCCCGATGCGGCGGCGAAGAAGGGGAAGAAGATTGCGGCGAGCACATCTGCGGCCGCCGTCGACCTCAAGAAGACCAATGGGGATTGGATGAAATCCACCCTGAAGGATGCGCAGCTGGACAAGCTGCGCGAGGAAGGATTGCTGCCACCTTCCGACCAACTCCTCGTCCGCGCACCTTCGCCCAAGAGGTACTTCCCGAGCCTCGCGCTAACGAGCGCGTCTGTTTCGCGGAGTTTTTGCCTAGGGGTTTCTCGCTCCCCCTCCATGATTTCGTTCGAGGTTTGCTTTTTGCCTACGGGGTGCAGATCCATGATCTCACCCCGAACGGTATTCTGCACATTGCGTGTTTCATCACGCTGTGCGAGTGTTTTTTGGGTGTTGCTCCGAGTTGGGCATTATGGAAGTCCATCTTCATGGTCCGGCCAAACAACCGAGGTGGCCGAACCTACCAGTCGGAGGCCTGCAGATCCAAGTGCGCAGCGACACCCGGTACTTCGCCCTGAAGCCAGTCGACTCGGCGCAGGGGTGGAGGAAGAGGTGGTTCTATGTGCAAGTGGACCAAAATGTGGCCCCAGCATTTTCGACTGCTGGTATAGCCGCTAGGACGAAAGCCTGGAACCATGAGCTTTCGACTGAAGAAGTGGCGGAAGCAGCGCCTATGCTGGAGACAATTGGAGGGCTCCTGAACAGCATCACGGGTGTGCATCTGATTGCCACCTTTGTGAAGAGGCGGGTATGGCCACTCCGCGCTCGTGCCCACCCAATGTGGGAGTACGAAGGTCCCCTCGACTCCACTCGAATGAGCAAGGAGGAGCTGTCGAGGAGTGAACTGGTGACACATGTGCGGTCCATCACCAGTACTAAACAGAGCGAGCCCTGCAACGTCGACTGCCCAGTCGATCCTTATGGGGCTGAAAAGCCTTTGCAAGAGGTTAGTGAATCTTTCGAGTATATGATCTTCTGTTTTTGTTATCCTTCTGTGCATCTTTTTGACTTTCGACTGCTATATCTTGTATGCAGGGCCACTCGACTGCCTCCACTCTTCCTCCTCTTCCCGAAGATGGGCCAACTTATGAAACAGAGGTGACAGTAGAAGCGAAGGGAGGGGATGAATCGCCTTTACCTTCGGCTACCACTTCACCCACAGAAGAGGTTGAAGAGGAAGGGGTAGAGGAAGCACAAGGCAAGGAGCCTGCCGTGAGTGAGGATGTTAGCGAGGTTCCTCTTCGCAAGCGTCGTCGGGCAGCCCAAGTTTTGTCTTCTTCCACGAGCTCACCCGCGAGGGAATCGGATGTGAGGGATGATGGAAACTCAGCTCCGTCTCCTACGACCACAGCTGCTCCCTTGGACGTGAGTCCTTTGAGCTCGGCTCCCCTCCTCCTCAGTCGAGTGGGCAGCTTCCTTTTGGAGGCCCAAACTTTGACGAGCTCGACACTGAGGATGAAGAAGAGCACAGGTTTGCTCCTTTTTGCACTTAGTAATATTTTTTGTGAGTTATGTACTTTTGCTTATGTTGTATGCCTTTCGGTCACTTGTAGTGCCGAGACTGTGCGACCTCCAACTCCTCCAACCGTGAGAGCCTCGACTCCAGATCAGCCTGAAGCCTCTCCTGTTGCGGCTGAGGTTGTGAAAACAATAGCCACGACCACTTCCATTGAGGCTGCCAATATTGCGAGTACATCGACTCCGCAAATTGGAACTTCTGCTGCCAAGCCCGCGCCTTGGATTGAACACGTAAGTGTCTTTTTGTCGAGTCTTCCTTCTGGACCTATTTGTGTATAGCTTATGTTGGTTTCGTGTGCGTGCAGCCCTTCTACCTCAACCTGGTGGAATCAGGCAAAGCATTTGTCCAGGTTGAACAGGAGAGGGATAATCTGCGCGCTGTTATGGAGCAGCTCACCCGTAAGTATCTTGGGTTTCTGTAAGTCTTTGCCTTGTCGATTGTGAATGACATCTGCCCATCTTATCTCAGGTGACAAGGCAAACGCTGAATCTCGGGTTAAAGAGTTAGAAGAGACACTCGCCAAGGAGCGCGAGGAGTCGAAGAAGGCCTTGATGATGCCAAGGACTCCGCCGCTTTGCGCGAGAAGAATTATGCTGAGCGCCTGGCGAGCCTCACCCGAGACGTAGGCGGTGAGTCGAGCCTTTCACTTTTTGCCTACTTCTTTTGCCACAGAATAGTATGTAACATTTTTGTTACTTCTGCTTTTTTGAAGGAGCTGTGGGGCATCGACACCTGTAGATCAACCGAGTGTCGATTTGTCCCTTGACCGCCATCGACAACCTGGATGTCGTCTCTTCGCAAGCCAAGGACGCACTCGCCAAATCTACGAGCACGCTCAGCGCCGTGTTCATGGATGTGTTCCCCTCCAGCCAACCTCCTTCGACTGTGGATGGCTTCGCAGACGTCCTGGGCCCGGAATTTCGACTATGACGAGCATTGCCCGCACTTTGACGGTACGCGGCTCAGAGACCACCCTCAAACTCCTTTTAGGTCATGGGATAGAGGGTGACTTCGAAGCCGCTTGGTAGCTCTAAGTTGAGGAGGGAATATCTCCCCGGCAACAGTGCCAGAAACAATGCTTGTACGTCACACGTCAGTTGGGAACCCCAAGAGGAAGGTATGATGAGTGCAGCAGCAAGTTTTCCCTCAGTATGAAACCAAGGTTTAATCGAACCAGTAGGAAAACGAGGTTTGCTTCGAAGGTGTTGGTGAAGGAGTGTAGTGCGGCGCAACACCAGGGATTCCGGTGCCAACGTGGAACCTGCACAACACAATCAAATTACTTTGCCCCAACTTAACAGTGAGGTTGTCAATCTCACCGGCTTGCTGAAAACAAAGGGTTAAACGTATCGAATGGAAATGATGTTTGTTTGCATAAAACAGTAGAGAACAATGATTGCAGTAGATTGTATTTCAGATGTAAAAGAATGGACCGGGGTCCACAGTTCACTAGTGGTGTCTCTCCAATAAGATAACTAACATGCTGGGTAAACAAATTACAGCTGGGCAATTGACAATTGATAAGTGCATATAACATGCATGTGTGAGCTGTGGTGTCTACTATGAGATTCATTTGGGCATTACGACAAAGTACATAGACCGCTATCCAGCATGCATCTATGCCTAAATAGTCCACTTTCCGGTTAACATCCGTACCCCTTCCAGTATTAAGTTGCAAGCAACAGACAATTGCATTAAGTAATGTGCGTAATGTAAACAATACATTCATCCTTGAATAAAGCATTGCTGTTTTACCCCTAGTGGCAACAACACATCTACAACCTTAGAACTTGCTGTCACTATCCCAGGTTAAATAGAGGTTGAACCCAACTATCATGCATAAATACCCCCTCTTGGAGTTACAAGTATTCACTTGGCCAAGGCTTCAACAAGTAACGGAGAGCATGCAAGATCACAAATGACATAGACATGATAATATAATATTCAGCTCCACATAGGTATCAATATAAGTCAGATCCCAGCAAACACAACATGTAGCATTACAATAAGATGATCTTGATCATGATAGGCAGCTCACAAGATCTAAACATGATGGCACAAGTGGAGAAGACAACCATCTAGCTACTGCTATGGACCCATAGTCCAAGGATGAACTACTCACGCATCACTCCGGAGGCGGGCATGGCGATGTAGAGCCCTCCGGTGATGATTCCCCTCTCCGGCAGGGTGCCGGGAAGAGCTTCAGAACCCCCCGAGTTAGGGTTGACGACGGCGGCGGCAGCGAATATGTTCTGGATGAAAGGCTCGGTGTTTTAGGGTTTTCACGTCTCGGGGAATAAATAGGCGAAGGGGCGATGTCGGCGGACCCCCGAGGGGCCCAAACCACCAGGCGCGGCTGGGCCCACTGCCGCGCCGCCTGTGGTTTGGCCACCTCGTGGCTCTCTTCGTCTCTCCTTCGGACTCCGTGTACGTGCTGGAAAAATAGGGACTTGGCCTTTTGTTTCGTGCAATTCCGAGAATATTTCCAGAAGTAACTTTCTGAAACCAAAAACAGCAGAAAACAGGGAACTGGCACTGTGGCATCTTGTTAATAGGTTAGTCCCAGAAAATGCATAAAAGTGATATGAAGTGTATATAAAACATGTAGCAAATGGTATAATATAAGCATGGAACAGCAGAAATTATGGATACGTTGGAGACGTATCAAGCATCCCCAAGCTTAGTTCTACTCGTCCTCGAGTAGGTAAAACGATAACAACAAATAATTTCTGAGGAGACATGCTTTCACACAATCTTGATCAATATATTGCAAGGCTCATGTCATGAATGAAGTGACTCAAAGCAATGATCTATAGTTTGCTAACAAATAGATAAAGAGTAAACAATGAATCATATAAGCAAAAACTTTTCATGAATAGTACTTTCAAGACAAGCATCAAAAAGTTTTGCATAAGAGGTAACTCATAAAGCAATAGATTCAAAGTAAAAGGCATTGAAGCAACACAAAGGATGATTAAGTTTCAGCATTTGCTTTCAACTTGTAACATGTATATCTCATGGATAGTTGTCAACATAAAGCAATATAACAAGTGCAATAAGTAAACATGTAAGAATCAATGCACACAAAGTTGACACAAGTGTTTGCTTCTAAGATAGAAAGGAGTAGGTAAACTGACTCAACATAAAGTAAAAGATAGGCCCTTCGCAGAGGGAAGCAGGGATTAAATCATGTGCTAGAGCTTTTTAAGTTTTCGAAAGCATATAGAGAGCACAAAATAAGTATTTGAGAGGTGTTTGTTGTTGTCAACGAATGGTAGTGGGCACTCTAACCCCCTTGTCAACCAGACTTTCAAAGCGGCTCCCATGAAGGACGTTATCTCTACCAGCAAGGTAGATCATCCCTCTTCTCTTTTGTTTACACATGTATTTTAGTTTCTTTATAGATGACACTCCTCCCAACCTTTTGCTTACACAAGCCATGGCTAACCGAATCCTCGGGTGCCTTCCAACATTCACATACCATGGAGGAGTGTCTATTTGCAAATTAAGTTGCTTACTGATAAATCAGGGCAAAACATGTGAAGAGAATTATTAATGAAAGTTGTAATTAATTGGGGCTGGGCACCCCGTTGCCAGCTCTTTTTGCAAATTATTGGATAAGCGGATGTATATGCCACTAGTCCATTGGTGAAAGTCTGTCAGAAGTAAATGACAAGATTGAAAGATAAAACACCACATACTTCCTCATGAGCTATAAAACATTGACACAAATAAGGAGTAATAAAGTTTTGAATAGTTTAAAGGTAGCACATGAAATATTTACTTGGAATGGCAGGAAATACCACATAGTAGGTAGGTATGGTGGACACAAATGGCATGGGTTTTGGCTCAAGTTTTGGATGCACGAGAAGCATTCCCTCTCAGTACAGAGTTTAGGCTAGCAAGGTTGTTTGAAGCAAACACAAGTATAAACCGGTACAGCAAGAATCACATAAAAACATATTGCAAGTATTATAAGACTCTACACTGTCTTCCTTGTTGCTCAAACATTTTACCAGAAAATATCTAGACCTTAGAGAGAACAAATATGCATCCCAAGTCTCAACAAGCTCTACGGTAGTTCTCCACTACTAGGCTTTAACTACATGATGCAAGAGCTTAAACATGATCTACTTGAGAGCTCAAAACAATTGCAAAGCATCAAATCGAAACAAGACAATGATCTACAAGAATGCATATGTCTTTTCCAATACCAACTACTACATGTAGCATTTTCTTTCTTCCAAACAAACACCAATCAATTTATTTAAACATAAACTCTCCAAATGATAATATAATGCAGCAAGAGAGTATTTATAAACAAGTGCTAACAGCTCGAAGAGATGCATGAAAAACAGGAGCTAAAAGCACTGCAGTAGCTAGTTAAGAATACTCAACAAATATAAGTGAAGAACATGAGTATTCACATGAAAAAGCGGAGCGTGTCTCTCTCCCACACAAGGATTGCTAGGATCCGAATTTATTCAAACAAAAACAAAAATAAAAACACACAGACGCTCCAAGTAAAGCGCATAAGATGTGAAAGAATTAAAATATAGTTTCACTAGAGATGACCTGATAAGTTTGTTGATGAAGAAGGGGATGCCTTGGGCATCCCCAAGCTTAGACGCTTGAGTCTCTCTGAATATGGTTGGGATGAACCACGGGGGCATCCCCAAGCTTAGGCTTTTCACTCTTCTTGATCACATAATATCACCCTTCTCGCTTGATCCTTGAAAACTTCCTTCACACCAAACTCAAGACAGTTCTCATTAGAGGGTTAGTGCATAATCAAAAATTCTCATATTCTGTAATGATACAATCAATCCCAAAGCTTCTGGACATTAGCTACAGCCACCAATGCTTTGTGGAGCAAAGAAATCCACACAAACACAGTAAAAGAGCGAATGCAAAACAAAAGGCAGAATCTGTCAAAAACAGAACAGTCTGGAATGACGAATTTTTTCGAGGCACTTAAGTTGCTCAGATGGATCTGGCCTAAAATAATGAAAGTTGCGTACATATCTCAGGAATATGCGTGATTTTTTCAGAATTTTTTGAATTTTCTACAGGGAGATAAGCTCAAATCCGTGACAGCTAAAAATCTGTCACTGCGCAGAAATCCAAATCTTGCATCAACTTTCAATATAGAACTTTACTTGGCACAACATTGCGATAAAATAAAGATACAAAGGAGTTGCTACAGAAGTAACAAAACTCCTTGACTCAAAGAAAACAAAAATAACAGCAAATAAAAACGATGGGTTGTCTCCCATAAGCGCTTTTCTTTAACGCCTTTCAGCTAGGCGCAGAAAGTGAAAATCAAGTGTTAAAAAGTGGAGGAGCATTGACATCAATACCAAGGGCCATGTGCCTACCTCTCTTACCCTTAGACTTACTCTTTGGTTTGGGGAATACATGGCCGCACCTTGGAGTGGAGGTAAGATTCAGAGTGCCTTTTCCCACATCTATGGTTGCTCCCATTAATTTGAGCAGAGATCTTCCAAGTGTAATTTGTCCTGTCCCTTGCAGAAGCAATTCGGTTTTCCCCGGCAACGGCGCCAGAAAACGTGTTGGTGGCTCTAAGTTGACGAGGGAATATCTCCCCGGCAACAGTGCCAGAAACAATGCTTGTACGTCACACGTCAGCTGGAACCCAAGAGGAAGGTATGATGAGTGCAGCAGCAAGTTTTCCCTCAGTATGAAACCAAGGTTTAATCGAACCAGTAGGAAAACGAGGTTTGCTTCGAAGGTGTTGGTGAAGGAGTGTAGTGCGGCGCAACACCAGGGATTCCGGTGCCAACGTGGAACCTGCACAACACAATCAAATTACTTTGCCCCAACTTAACAGTGAGGTTGTCAATCTCACCGGCTTGCTGAAAACAAAGGGTTAAACGTATCGAATGGAAGATGATGTTTGTTTGCATAAAACAGTAGAGAACAATGATAGCAGTAGATTGTATTTCAGATGTAAAAGAATGGACCGGGGTCCACAGTTCACTAGTGGTGTCTCTCCAATAAGATAACTAACATGCTGGGTAAACAAATTACAGCTGGGCAATTGACAATTGATAAGTGCATATAACATGCATGTGTGAGCTGTGGTGTCTACTATGAGATTCATTTGGGCATTACGACAAAGTACATAGACCGCTATCCAGCATGCATCTATGCCTAAATAGTCCACTTTCCGGTTAACATCCGTACCCCTTCCAGTATTAAGTTGCAAGCAACAGACAATTGCATTAAGTAATGTGCGTAATGTAAACAATACATTCATCCTTGAATAAAGCATTGCTGTTTTACCCCTAGTGGCAACAACACATCTACAACCTTAGAACTTGCTGTCACTATCCCAGGTTAAATAGAGGTTGAACCCAACTATCATGCATAAATACCCCCTCTTGGAGTCACAAGTATTCACTTGGCCAAGGCTTCAACAAGTAACGGAGAGCATGCAAGATCACAAATGACATAGACATGATAATATAATATTCAGCTCCACATAGGTATCAATATAAGTCAGATCCCAGCAAACACAACATGTAGCATTACAATAAGATGATCTTAATCATGATAGGCAGCTCACAAGATCTAAACATGATGGCACAAGTGGAGAAGACAACCATCTAACTACTGCTATGGACCCATAGTCCAAGGATGAACTACTCACACATCACTCCGGAGGCGGGCATGGCGATGTAGAGCCCTCCGGTGATGATTCCCCTCTCCGGCAGGGTGCCGGGAAGAGCTTCAGAACCCCCCCCCCCCGAGTTAGGGTTGACGACGGCGGCGGCAGCGAATATGTTCTGGATGAAAGGCTCGGTGTTTTAGGGTTTTCACGTCTCGGGGAATAAATAGGCGAAGGGGCGATGTCGGCGGACCCCCGAGGGGCCCAAACCACCAGGTGGCGCGGCTGGGCCCACTGCCGCACCAGCCTGTGGTTTGGCCACCTCCTGGCTCCTCTTCGTCTCTCCTTCGGACTCCGTGTACGTGTTGGAAAAATAGGGACTTGGCCTTTTGTTTTGTGCAATTCCGAGAATATTTCCAGAAGTAACTTTCTGAAACCAAAAACAGCAGAAAACAGGGAACTGGCACTGTGGCATCTTGTTAATAGGTTAGTCTCAGAAAATGTATAAAAGTGATATGAAGTGTATATAAAACATGTAGCAAATGGTATAATATAAGCATGGAACAGCAGAAATTATGGATACGTTGGAGACGTATCACCGCTCTGTCTGCTTTCCCTCGTAAGCCTGGCAGGAAATTGGTATCACTGAAGCATTTGAACGAGCCAGCCGCCAAGTTGGCTGAAACTTTTATGACCACTATGGAGCGCCGGGCAGAAGAGGTCGCCGCTCGTGCGAGTAGGGCTAGGTCAGAGTCAATCTCTGAGAAGTAGGGCAGCCGCGCCTTTGATCTTTTGTAATTAAACTTATGACCATGCGAGTATGCATGTGCTTTTGCTACCTTTGTATGAATTTATGCTCCTTGTTATGATTCTGTTTGTAAAGCTGTATGTTGTTGCTCGTCTGAGCTTTGTGATAGTTTCTCATGAAACTTTTATGATGCTTGGAACAGAAACGGCCAGCCGCCACTTCATCCAGTTCGTCGCGGCATCATACCCCTTCTCGATCTCGAGCTCAGGCGTCAAACGATGCCGCGGTAATACGTTATATGAAGGCTCGACTTGCGAAACAGGAGCAGGAACTGGCGAGTGCCCGAAGCGAGCTGGAAAGGATGAGGGCAAGGCCTGCTTTACCCACCCAACGGGAGGAGTATGTGCTTGGCGAGATGGAGATCGTGAACAGACAGCTCGAGTGTAAGCATGACTGCCTTGATCTTATGAGTTCACAGCCTGTTTTTTTTGTTCACCCAACTTGTGTTGTTGCAGGTTTTGTTCAAGATTTCCAGGCGGAGCAGGCTCGCGTGGATGAGCAGTTGAACATGGCAACTGACGAACCCACGACTGGCCGCCAGCACTTTCGATTGGACAAGCACCGAGCACGCATACTTGCGACTCTGCAAGATCGGGTGTGGCGGAGCACTATGCTTCTTGAATTGTGCAGGTCGGCCTTCAGTCGAATCAACCAGATGGTTTTTCCACTGGGCCACAACCTCAAGGAATCCACGCGTTGCTCGATCTCTTCCGGTCAACAGGTTCCATTCGAGGCTTCATCACCCAGAAGCTTGTGGACGGTGCCAACGCAACCATGGCGTATCTCCGAAGTCAACGTCCAAATTTGCAGCTACGTCCACCCGTGCCTGGATCGTCTTTGTCCCAGTCGAATCTTGACGAAACATTCGACATGCGAGGACATTGGTTGATTGCTATCAAGCGCAACTTATGGGCCCTGTTCTTCCAGCAAAGGATGAACCAGAAGATTAGGGTATTTATGTATAGGGAACAGCCCCCGAGTGTAAATTTGCCACTTAGTACATATTTGTTCACTTGTATGTATGCAGCCCCCGAGTGTATCGAGTGGGGTTTATGAAAAACAGTTTACATAGATCATGAATTACATAGCCCCCGAGTGCTCGAGTGAGGTTATGAATTTTATGAGAGTTGAAGCTTCAACTTATGCCTGCAGGCTCAGCCCCCGAGTGATTGATTGGGGTTGAGCAACTTTTTCCTTTTGTGTTTACGATCCAGCCCCCGAGTATTCGAGTGTGGCTGGAGTATGTTTGAAGAGCAAAAGCTTTTATGTTTTGAGATACTCAGCCCCCGAGCATACGGGTGTGGCTAAGTTTTGTGCTGATAAGCTATGCGAGTAGTAAGCAGGAAAAGTATGAGGAATTTATTGACTATATTCCATTTATGAATGTTAGGCTGCAGGCCGCCTCATTAAAAACCTTCCAGTCCCCTTAGGTACCCTGGTAAGGAAAAGAGCGCGTCTGAAACCTGCAGCCATCCGACATATGAGCCTATTACATTATGCGACTGAGCAATCTAAGCATAGAAACGGCGCAGCTGCGCAACGTTCCAAGGATTGTGGAGAGTTCGCCGGTCTTCGCATGCTTCAGTCTGTATGCTCCACCACCTATGACCTCGGTGATGATGAAGGGTCCTTCCCATGGAGAAGCAAGTTTATGCACCTTCTTTTGCTTCAGTCGAAGTACCAAGTCACCCACCTCGAAGGACCTGGTACGCAGTCGACGGCTGTGATAGTTGCGTAGATCTTGCTGGTAGACAGCTGTACGTGCTAGCGCTGTGTTGCGTGCTTCTTCGAGCAAGTCGACTGCATCTTCGAGTGCTTCATCTGCATCTCTTCATTGTATGCTTCGACCTTGGTGCGTTGAACCTTACGTCTGATGGCAGGATTGCCTCTGCGCCGTAGACCATGAAGAATGGAGTGAATTGTGTTGAGGCGTTGGGTGTTGTGCGTAGGCTCCATAGCACAGACGGGAGCTCTTCTACCCAAGCACCCGCAGCCCTTTTGAGTGGCACCAGGAGGCGCTTCTTGATTCCACTCGTCACAAGCCCATTGGCCTTTTCGACTTGGCCGTTTGATTGCGGGTGCGCCACAGATGCATAATTGAGCGTGATATCTTGCTCTTTGCAGAAGGATTTGAATTCCTCAGCCGTGAAGTTTGTACCGTTGTCAGTGATGATGCTGCTTGGCACACCAAAGCGGTATATGATGGATTTTATGAAATTGACTGCTGTAGTGGCAGTCGAACTTGTGATGGGTACTGCTTCAATCCACTTGGTGAACTTGTCGACCGCCACCAGAAGGTGAGTATGCCCTCCATGGGAGGATTTTTTGAGTGGCCCAACCATATCGAGCCCCCACTGGGCGAAAGGCCAGGCCAATGGTATTGTCTTCAACGCCGATGCGGGTGCGTGGCTTTGTGGCGAATTTTTGGCAGCCGATGCACCTTTTGACTATGTCCTCCGCGTCTTTGAGTGCTGTGGGCCAGTAGAAGCCTGCGCGAAAGGCTTTGGCTACGAGTGATCGACTGCTGGCGTGATGCCCGCAAGTACCTGCATGAATATCACGAAGGATGGCTTGGCCATCTTCAAATGCTATGCAACGCTGGAACATACCTGATATGCTGCGTTTGTAAAGTTCACCGTTGATGACAGTGTATGCTTTAGATCGTCGAGTGACGCGTCTTGACTCTGTGAAGTCTTCGGGTACCTCGCCGCGGAGTATGTATGCGAGGAAGGGTTGAGTCCAAGTTGGCTCGATGAGGAGTACCTCGACTGGTGGGTCCTCTGTGCTAGGTGTTTTGCTCTTGGCTGGTGCGGCTGATGCAGGAGTTGCCCGCTTCTTTTTGATTGATCTGTGCTCGATGCGCTCGAAGAAGACACCAGGTGGCACTGGTGCTTTGGTCGCACCAATGTTGGCTAACTTATCTGCTTCTTCATTGCTTTCACGCCCTATGTGCCGCAACTCGCAGCCTTCGAAGCTGCCCTCCATGATGTTGTACAGGTCACGGTAGGCGATCATGTTATCTGCGATTGCGTCACAGCCTTCATTGTTTGCTGCACCACCAGATTCGAGTCGCCGTAGATCATCAGTCGAGTGCACCCGAGGCTTTGGCCATCCTCATGCCATGGATCAGAGCCTCGTATTCTGCTTCGTTATTGGATGGGAACTCGAATCCCATTTGTAGGATGTAGCGGAGCTTGTCGCCTTTTGGTGATATGAGGATGACACCTGCGCCTGCGCCTTCGTTTTTCTTCGAGCCATCGAAGTACATGGTCCAGGAATTGGACACATCTGGTGCTCCTGGGAGCTGAGCTTCAATCCACTCGGTGTGGAAGTCGGGTAAACTTGTGCTTTGATGGCCTTCGGGTAATCATACTTGATGTCTCTTGGTGCTAGCTCGATGAGCCATTTTGCTACTCGCCCAGTTGCATTGGGGTTTGTGAGGATGTCCCCGATCCCTGAAGTGCTGATTACAGTGATCGGGTGCTCGGAGAAGTAATGCGTCAGCTTCCTTGAGGACATGAACACGGCGTATGCCAGCTTCTGATAGTGCGGGTACCGCTGCTTTGATGTGGAGAGCACTTCACTCAAGTAATAGACTGGACGTTGTATGCTTTGGGCGTGTCCCTCCTCTCTGCGTTCGACCACAGAACAGTGCTCACCACCCTATTAGTTGCAGAGACATATAGGTATAGTGGCTCGCGTTCCCTTGGTGCTACGAGGATTGGAGGGCTTGTGAGGACTCGCTTGAGGTCCGTGAAGGCTGCTTCGGCTTCTGGCGTCCACTCGAACTTATCTGCCTTCTTCATCAGTCGATAGAACGGGAGTGCTTTTTCGCCTAGCTTGCTGATGAATCGACTGAGTGCTGCTACTCTACCCGCCAATTTTTGCACGTCGTGGAGCTTTGAAGGCCTTTGCATCGTCAAGATGGCCTGTATTTTCTCCGGGTCCGCCTCGATTCCTCGAGCTGAGACTAGATACCCGAGGAGTTGCCCGGCTGGCACGCCGAACGTGCACTTCTTCGGGTTGAGCTTGATGTGGAAGCGTTTGAGGTTTGCGAATGTCTCCGCAAGTCATCGAGTAGCGTGCTTTCTTCTCTTGTGGTGATGACGATGTCATCTACATAGACCTGGACGTTTCGCCCAATCTGCTTCTTGAGGCAATCTTGCATCATGCGCTGATAGGTTGCGCCTGCGTTTTTGAGCCCGAAAGGCATTGTGGTGTAGCAGTAGACCCCGAGTGGGGTTATGAACGCCGTTTTTTCTTCATCCTCTTCCTTCATCCTTATCTGGTGGTAACCCGAGTAAGCATCCAGGAAGGACAAGCGAGCGCACCCGGCGGTGGAGTCGACGATCTGGTCGATTCGAGGTAGTGGAAAGTGATCCTTTGGACAGCACTTATTGAGTGCTGTAAAATCTACACACATCCGCAGGATGTCTGTATGCTTCTTCTCTACAAGTACGGGGTTGGCCACCCATTGTGATTTCTTGATCTCTCTGATGAATCCTGCTGCGAGTAGCCTGTCGACTTCGGCTTCGACTGCAGTTCTTTTTGGGCCGGATATGCGGCGCATTGTTTGTTTGACTGGTTTAGCACCTGGAAGTAGCTGGAGAGAGTGCTCGGCGAATTCCCTGGGAATACCTGGCATGTCTGCTGGACACCATGCAAATATATCCCAGTTCTCACGGAGGAATTCGACGAGCGCGCTTTCCTATGCGATAGGCAGACTCGACGAGACATTGACTGTCTTGGTCGGGTCAGTCGGGTGCACCTGATGCGATCTTGTGTCGTTGGTGGCACTGAATGCTCTGTCGACTGCCACCTTTTTGTGCTCTGGCATAAGTGTTCGATCGTTGGAGACCGCTAGATCGGCGAGTGTTGCTTCCATGCCAAACATCTCAGAGATTTTGCTGAATTCTCGGTCGCAAGAGTCAGACTTTTGGAAGTTCCCCTTGACTGTGATTACTCCTTTTGGTCCAGGCATCTTCAGCTGGAGGTATGCATAATGTGGCACCGCCATGAATCGAGCGAACGTCGGGCGTCCAAGTATAGCATGGTATTGTGACTTCCAGTCGACCACTTCGAACTCAATCGACTCTGTCCTGAAGTGGTGCTTGTCCCCGAACGTTACGTCGAGTTGTATGGTGCCCTCTGGGCTTATTGCTTTCCCTGGAACGATACCGTGGAAGGTATTTGAAGATCTTGGCAGGTTTTCGACTGACCTGTTCATTTTGCGGAGCGTATCTGCGAAGATGATGTTTATGCCGCTCCCACCATCCATGAAGACCTTGGACATGGCGTAGCCTCCAATTTGCGCGTCGAGTACCAGAGCAGAGTGCCCTGGTCGAACAACCGATGGAGGGTGGTCCTCTTTGCTGAAGCTTATTGTAGTATCGGCCCTTCAAGTATTCTGTTACCGCAGGAGGTGACATGACCGCCATGTTTACCTGTCGAGTGCGAAGTTTTTGCTCCCTGTTGGAAGGTCGACCTTTCTGTATCATGTACATCTGCCCTTGGGGCGGAGGGTACTGTGGTTCGTCCACCCGAGGCACGGGCTGTATGGCACCCGCGAGATTTCCGCCTGGGGCAGGCTGTGGTGGTGGAGGTGGTGCCATCAGAACAGGCACGTTGTTTGGCTGAGGCACGGGTGCAGGTGCTTGTGCGGCTGCTGCCTTTCTGCGATTTACGTAATCAGTCGCCATTTGGTCGAACTCCCTGCAGTTTCTCATCGAGTGGTTGGATCGCAGTTTTCCATCGTCCCCCTTGTACAGGTGGAATCTGCAATCAGCGTCCATCTTTTCTTCGAATGATCGCTCAGATTGTGCCCGTGACTTGCGCCAATCCTTCCTCTTGTAGCTATCACTGCGTTGGCCGTCTCTCGATCATCTCGACTGTCTCGCCGATCATCTCGACTGTCTCGCCGATCTTCCGACCGTCGGTCGCTTCTGTCCTGATCATTGCGGGGTGTGGAGAACCCAGCCGCCATGAATTCGGGTCTGTCATCGTCGTAATGACGTTTTGAACGTTTGCGCCTTCGGTCGTCTCTGTACGAGTCTCTATGGCTTCGACTGCTATTCTCATGTTTGTCACGGGGTGAGGACCCGCGTGTGGTGCGTGCCATATCCTCTCCATCTGCCCACTCAGTCGCGATCTGCAGAGGTGGGCTACAGATTTTGGCTTTTGGCGGCCAAGTGCTTCTTTGAAGTCTCGCCTGGCGAGGCCCATGACGAAAGCATCCATGGCCATATCTTCTGAAACCACTCCAACTGAGTTACGTATCTCAGTCCATCGTCTGATGTATGACCTCAACGTTTCGTCTGAACGCTGAACGCAGGCCCGCAGCTCCTCGAATGTTTTCGGGCGCTCACATAGAGGCTCGAAGTTTTTGACGAAATCCCTGCGGAAGTGATCCCACGAGTCGTATGTTGATGGAGGTAGGGCCTTGAGCCAGTCGCGAGCTGTGCCTTCGAGCATGAGTCGTATGTACTGCATGGCTGTAGTGTTGGTGCCCCGCTGGCACGCAACTGCCAGCCTGTAATCTTCCAGCCACCCGGAAGGTTCCTGTCGACCCGTGTACTTGGGCTGTTCGGATGTGAGTTTGAATCCTTTGGGCATCCGTGTCTCGCGGACGCGTCGAGTGAAGCACAGAGCTCCATGTGGCTCAGGCTCTCGATCAGAGTATGAGTCGCTACTGTAAGATCTGCGTGATCTGCTCCTGGACCTGCGCCTTCGCGAGCCGCTTCTTTCCTTCGAGTGGTGGCGACGACCACTGTGATTATGCTCTTCCCGAGGTGCGTCGACTAGGGCACGGTCTCGACTCCCACCTGGAGTTCTTGGAACTTGGCGTATGGCCTTTGCAGCTAAGGCGAGTGATTTGATCTGTTGGCGGTGTAGTTTTGCGTTGGGGTCATCCGCTGGGGGCTTGATTGCCTCCAGGTATGCTGCAGCGGTGTAGAGAGCACCTGCTGCTGTTTTGGGCACCGGCAGTCCTTCCTCGTCGTATGTCATGAAGGAGTTGCCTAAGTTGCGGGTGAGTGCCGCCTTCTCGCCTGGCGAGAGGTGTGACAACCTTGATCTGCGTCCTGTGTCTGCTCGCCCGGTGGAGCTCAGGGAGAGCTGTCTTCTGCGCACACTCGAGTGTGGCTCTTATCTGCTTCAGTCGAAGTGACTCCTGCCAGTTGAAGTACTGGAAGGTCAACATCTCTTCTTGTGTTGCGTCTGCTGGCATCATTGTGCACTCCTTGATAACTTTATCTCAGCAGTGATTGTGAGGGTTGTGGCTCCGTCCGGCATAGTGACTGTGCACGGGAATTCTGTAGGCCTGCGACTGGCCGCAGTTTCTGATGTTTCTGCGGCGATGGCCACATAGACCTGTTGGGGTATGACCCGAGGGCATATGTATGTACTTTCGAGTCCCGTCATGGACTCGACATCTTCATCGAGGCTCATGTCTGAGCCTGTATGTTCATCGAGTGGTTCGTCTGGACGGATCTCGCAGTCGACGTCTTCGTCGCCTATGCCCATCTCGGCGTCGGCGAGGTTGTTATGAGTCTCGAAGTCGAGGTTGTTGTTGGCGCAGATCTCGGAGTCGACGTGGTTGTCGATATGAGTTTCGAGGTCGTCGAAGTCGCTGAGGGAGATCCCGCAGTCGAAACTATCCTCGAGTGGGAGATCCAGCTCGGGATCGTTTGTGCGGTATGCTGATTCGGCCTCCTCGCCCTGGAGCTCTTCAATGAGCTCGCGCATCTCTCGTGTGGACATGGTTGTTGCAGACGAACAAGCTTGGAGGGTCGATGATGGTATGGACGCAGTGGAAAGATCCGCAGTCGAAGGAGCCGCAGCCGATGGAGCCTCGGGTGCGAAAGTCGCGAGTTGGCGTGGATCCGTCAAGTCCTGCACACCAAGCTTGTTGACGAAAAAATTGAACGAACCAACGGTTAAACCCAAACCTGACTCGAGATCGGAGAAGGCCTCCTGGAATCCTGGCGAGTGTGGCTCGAAATCCATCAGAGGATCCGATGTGCTTTTTGCGGGTGAAGCTGGCGTGTTGCCGTTTGTCGAGTGAGCCGGCGAGTTGCCGTGTGCCGCCTGAGTCGGCGAGTTCTGGTTTGTCGATGCAGCCGGCGAGTTGCCGTTTGTAGATCCGATCGGCGAGTCGCCGTTTTCCGATGGAACCGAAGAAACCGCGAGTCCAGCACTATTCTTTCCCACAGACGGCGCCAATTGACGAGGTGTACCCTCATCAAATCCCATGGTTAAGGACCTAGGGTTGAGATTATGGGGAGAGAACGTGGTAGTACTGGTAGTTTCGTCGGCTGACAAGCAGAGGCAAAGATTTACCCAGGTTCAGGCCCCTCGGGTGGAGGTAAAGACCCTACTTCCTGCTTGTCTGGTATTGATTGTGGATTATGCGATTACAGGGGAGCTCCGGCGAGTTGATGATCTCGCAAGAGCTTTGGTGGTTCGTGTATGGCTTGGTCCCAGATCGGTACCCCTCCCAGCCTTTAAATAGGCTGGGTCTCGGGAGTTTGTAACCGACCTAGTTTACACATAAGGAAAGCCTAAACCGACTATGCCTATGTCTAGTCTTGGAGGGTACTCCATCTTGTTGGGCCTCTTGTCTTGGGCTTCGAGTAGGCTCTTCGATATTGGGCCTTAGTCGTCACGTGCACCAGGTACCCTCATGGTAGGGTACCCGATATGTATACCCATGTCATCCTGTTTTCTGCTGTTTTTCACTTTCAGAAAAGCTAGTCGCAAAATATTCTCGGAATTGGACGTTACAAAAAGGGACGCTCATATTTCTCCGTCACGATCACGAAGACCAAAGGAGAGACGGAGCCGAGCCACGAGGGGCCCACGCCAGGCCTGGGCGCGGCCCCACATGCCGGCGCGCCCTACCCTGGCGTGGCCGCCTCGCGAAGCCCCGACGCCGCCTCTTTGCCTATATATTCCCGATGTATCGCGTACCCTGAAAACACCGATCATATTCCACGAAAAGTTCCGTCGCCGCCGTCGTCGTCAACCCTAGATCGGGAGGGTTCTGAAACTCTTCCCAGCACCCTGCCGGAGGGGAGATCATCACCGGAGGGCTCTACATCGTCATGCCTGCCTCCGGAGTGATGCGTGAGTAGTTCATCCTTGGACTACGGGTCCATAGCAGTAGCTAGATGGTTGTCTCTCCACCTTGTGCCTCAATGTTTAGATCTTGTGAGCTACCTAACATGATCAAGATCATCTTTATGTAATGCTACATGTTGTGTTTGCTGGGATCCGATGAATATTGATACTATGAGCAAGTTGTTTATCTATCTATGTGTTTATGTTGTTTATGATCTTGCATGCTCTCCGTTGCTAGTAGATGCTTTGGCCAAGTAGATGCTTGTAACTCCAAGAGGGAGTATTTATACTAGATAGTGGGTTCATGCCTCCAGAAATCTGGGCGAGTGACAGCAACGTCTAAGGTTGTGGATGTGCTGTTGCCACTAGGGATAAAACAATGATGCTTTGTCTACATGTCATTTGCATTGTTTACATTACACACTTTACTTCATGTAATAATCTGTTGTTTGCAACTTAATACTGGAAGTGATGCGGATGCTGACCTGAAGGTGGATTATTTAGGCATAGATGCGTTGGATAGCAAGTCTATGTACTTTGTTGTAATGCCCAATTAAATCTCATAATGAACATCTTGTCATATATTGCATTGTCATGCACTCTCTATTTGTCAATTGCCCAGCTGTAATTTGTTCACCCAGCATGTTAGTTATTTTTATTGGAGAGACACCACTAGTGAACTGTGGACCCCGGTCCAATTTCCTCATACTGATAAATCCTACTGCAATCATCTGTTCCTTGTTACTTTCTGCAATCATTACTGTTTTCCACACCATACATTTAATCCTTTGTTTCAGCAAGACCGGAGAGATTGACAACCTCTCTGTTTCGTTGGGCAAAGTAGTTTGCTTGTGTTGTGTGCAGGTTCCACGTTAGCCACCGGAGTCCCTTGTGTTGCGCCGCACCACACTCTGCTGCTGCTGTCACCTTCTGAAGAACCTCCGTGTTCTCCTGGTTTGATAAACCTTGGTCATATTTCAAGGGAAAACTGCTGCTGCACTACATCATAACTTCCTCTTGGGGTCTCCCAACGAACATGTGTATCACGGGCATCAAGACTGTTTTCTGGCGCCGTTGCCGGGGATACTGGAATCTCCAGATAGGGGAGTCTCACACTTCCAATCTTTTTACTTTGTTTTTGTCTTGCTTGTTTTATTTTATTTTATCTTGTTTGCTGTTAAAAATCAAAAACACAAAAAAATTAAATTCCTGCACCTAGTTTATTTTTCGAGTTGTCCTTGTCTTGTTTTAGTTTTGCTAAAATGAGTAATCCTGAAAACACTAAGTTGTGTGACTTCACTAGCACAAACAACAATGATTTCATATGTACACATATTGCTCCTCCTGCTACCACGGCAGAGTTCTATGAAATTAAACCTGCACTGTTAAATCTAGTTATCAAAGAGCAATTTTCTGGTGTTAGTACTGATGATGCTGCTGCTCACCTTAACAATTTTGTTGAACTTTGAGATATGCAAAAGTATAAGGAAGTAGAAGGTGATATTATTAAACTGAAATTGTTTCCTTTCTCCTTGAGAGGAAGAGCTAAAGAATGGTTGATATCTTTGCCTAGGAATAGTATTGATTCTTGGACTAAGTGTAAAGATGCTTTCATTGGAAAATATTATCCTCCTGCAAAAATTTTATCTTTGAGAAGTGGCATCATGAACTTCAAGCAATTTGATAATGAGCATGTTGCCCAAGCTTGGGAGAGAATGAAATCATTGGTTAAAAATTATCCCACTCATGGACTGACTACTTGGATGATCATCCAAACCTTTTATGCAGGATTAAATTTTTCTTCAAGGAACCTTCTTGATTCGGCTGCTGGAGGGACTTTCATGTCCATCACCTTGGGTGCTTCTACAAAACTTATTGATGATATGATGATAAATTACTCTGAATGGCACACTGAAAGGGCTCCAACAGGTAAGAAGGTAAACTTTGTTGAAGAAATCTCCTCCTTGAGTGATAAAATTGATGCCATTATGTCTATGCTTTCGAATGGTCATGCTCCTATTGATCCAAATAATGTTCCTCTAGCTTCATTGGTTGCTCATGAAGAGAATGTTGATGTGAACTTCATTAAAAATAATAACTTCAACAACAATGCCTATAGGAATAATTTTGGTAATAACAATTATAGGCCATATCCTTCTAATGGTAACAACTCTTATGGTAATTCTTATGGAAATTCCTACAACAACAATAGAAGTGTGTCCTCTTATCTTGAAGTCATGCTTAAGGATTTTATTAGCACACAAACTACTTTTAACAAAACTGTTGAGGAAAAGCTAGGGAAACTAGATATTCTTGCTGCTAAGGTTGATAGTCTTGCTCATGATGTTGATTTTCTGAAAATAAAAGTTATGCCTAATGATGTTAAAGAGAGCAAAACTCTCAATGCTATACAAGTTAGAATTGATAACAACATTAGGATGCTAGCTGAGTTACAGGAAAGATGGGAAAGAGAGGAAAAAGAAGCTGAAATTGCTAAACAAAGTAGTGTTGCTAAAGTTTGCACTATTTTTACTACTAAAATTGATGATACCTCAAGTGCTAGCAAGCCTCCTACTGTTAATGGTAAGATAATTGGTGTTGGAAATGTCTCCACTTCTGCTGCAAAAAGCTTTAAACTACCTGATAGCACTACCATTGTTCCTGATAAAAGTGCTGAAATTTTTAGGAGTGTAGGAGATAATGGTTCCATTACCTTTGATGATAATGATTTTGATTTTGATGGTTGTAATATAACTGAAGTCATTATGTTCTTGCAAAAGCTAGCTAAGAGTCCTAAGGCTAGTGAAATAAATATGGCTTTTACTAAACATATCATCAATGCTCTCATGCATGCTAGGGAAGAGAAATTAAAACGTGAAGCTTCTATCCCTAGGAAGTTAGATGATGGTTGGGAGCCCATCATTAAAATGAAACTGAATGACTTTGAATGCAATGCTTTGTGTGATTTTGGTGCTAGTATCTCTGTTATGCCTAAAAAGATTTATGATATCCTTGATCTTGCACCATTGGAAAAATGCTATTTGGATGTGCACTTTGCTGATTCTTCTATGAATAAACCTTTAGGGAGAGTTGATAATGTTTTTATTATGGTTAACAATAATCTTGTCCCTGTTGATTTTGTGGTTTTGGATATTGAATGCAATCCTTATTGTCCTATTGTTTTGGGAAGACCTTTTCTTAGAACTGTTGGTGCTGTTATTGATATGAAAGAGGGGAATATAAAATTTCAATTCCCACTCAAGAAAGGTATGGAACATTTCCCTAGGAAGAGGATGAAACACCCTTTTGATACTATTGTTAGGACAAATTATAGTGTTGATGTTTCTGGTCTTGACAATACTTGATGCATGTTTCATGCCTAGCTAAAAGGCATTAAAGAGAAACGCTTATGGGAGGCAACCCATTATTTTTATTTTCTGTCATTTTTGTTTTCTCTTGAGTCATGAAGCATGTTTACTTCTGTGGCAACTCCTTTGTATCTTTTATTTGCTTTTTGTTGTGCCAAGAAAAGTCACTTATGACAAGATGGTACCTATTTTTGGATTACTGCACAGGAACAGATTTCTGGACGTCACCGTTTAATTCGTTATAAATTGAAAACAAATCGTATTGATCTGAAATTTTTTGTGCGTGTTCCTGACATATGTATTCAACTTTTGTACGACTAGAGTTTTTCGATTTACGCGACGGAAGTGCTCCGAAAAAAATCGTCTTTACGGACTGTTCTGGTTTTGACAGATTCTGTCTTTGTTTTGCATTCTCTCTTTTACAAGTATTGAGTGAGCTTATTTTATGATGGAAGAGCCTCACTTAAGCCTAGTATCAGTAGCTAATGTTTTAAAATATTTGCTTATGAATTGTGTCCTTACAGAACTTTGTGGGATTATTTGTTTTGATGCACTAACCTGCTAATGAGAAAAATGTTAAGTTTTGGTGTGAAGAAAGTTTTCAAGTGTTAAGAGAGGAGGATGATATTACAAGATCAAGAAGAGTGAAGAGCTTAAGCTTGAGGAGGCTCCCATGGATCTCCCCAGCATATTTCAAGAAGACTCAATCATCTAAGCTTGGGGATGCCCAAGTCATCCCCTTCTTCATCAACAAACTATCAGGTCATCTCTAGTGAGACTATATTTTTATTCCTTTACATCATATGTACTTTTCTTGGAGCGTCAGTGTGTTTTTGTTTTCAGTTTGTTTTGTTTTGTTTACTGCTCTATACTTGTTGGATCCTAGCATTCTTGTTTGGGAGAGAGACACGCTCCGCTTTTTCATTAGAATACTCTTGTGCTTCACTTATACTTGTTGTGTATTCTTGTCTAGCTACTGCTATAACTTGTAGCTCTTTGTTTTCATGTATCTCTTGTTAGAGCTATTAGTTTCTTTTGAAGAAAGTACTCTCTTGTTTCACTTATATTTGTTTGGAGAGTTGTTAAATAAGTTGATTGGTGTTTAGTTGGACCAGAAAATGCAATGCATGTGGTAGTGGTATAAAATGCTTACATGAGTCTTGTAGATCATTGTCTTGAGTAATTTGATATTTGTCAATTGTTTTGAATTACCAAGTAAGTAAAAGACTAAACTTGTGCATCTTGTAAGTAATGGCAATTAGTGAAGAACTACTGTGTGTTGATATATTGATTGTTTTGGTTAACAAGGAAGACAATGTAGAGTCTTATGGTTTTTCAACCATGTTTTTTATATACATTCTTGCTGTATCGGTTGACAGTTAGTGTTTGCCTAAATAACCTTGCTAGCCTAAAACTCTGTACTAAGCGGGAATGCTGCTTGTGCATCCAAAACCCTTGAGCCAAAATCCATGCCATCTGTGTCCACCATAACTACCTATTATGTGGTATTTTCCTGCCACTTCAAGTAAATTTTTCATGTGCTACCTTTAAATTATTCAAAACTGTACAACTCCTTTTTGTGTCATTGTTTATTAGCTCATGAGGAGGTATAGCTGTACTTTATTTCACTCGTTGATCGGACTTTACACACCTGGACTAGTGGCATATACATCCGCTTATCCAATAATTTTGCAAAAAGAGCTGACAACGGGGTGCCCAGTCCCAATTAATTACAACTTTAACCAATAATTCTCTTCACATCTTTTTGCCCCTGAGAAATCAGTCATGCAATGTTCATAAGTGTGTAAACAAAAGAGAACGATGGATGATCTACCCGCTGGTAGAAATAACGTCATTCATGGGAGCCGCTCTTGTAAAGTCTGATTAACTTGGGTTGTATCGTACTGTCTATCACTGATTCGTTGACAATTAGCACACAGCTCTCAAAATATATTTTTATGCTCTCTATATGCTTTCAAAAACTTAAAAAGCTCTAGCACATGATTTAATCCCCGCTTCCCTCTACGAAGGGCCTTTCTTTTACTTTAATGTTGAGTCAGTTTTCCTACTTATTTCTGTCTCCACAATCAAACACTAGTGTCAACCTCAGTACAACAGTTTTTATATAAATTATGTGTTTGACTGATTATATTCTTTGCCTTGACATTATCCCTGAGATAAATATGTTGAAGTTGAAGCAAATGCTGAAACTAAAATCTTCCTCTGTGTTAAATCAAACACTTTCATTTAGAATTTATTGCTTTGTGAGCTCACTCTTATACAAGATCTTATAGCTCCAATGTCTCCAAGGTATTATCGATGAAAGTTTGCACTTGTATGATTCATCTTGTTTACTTGTTAGCAAACTATAGACCATTGACCTGGATCACTTCATTCAGTTCATGTGCATTACATTATTATTTGATCAAGATTATGTTGGTAGCATGTCACTTCAAAAATTATGTTGTTTTATCGTTTACCTACTCGAGGACGAGCAGGAACTAAGCTTGGGGATGCTTGATACGTCTCAAACGTATCTATAATTTTTGATGTTTCCATACTGTTATTATATCAATTGCTACATGTTTTGTTTACACTTCATAGCATTTTTATGCATTTTCTGGGACTAACCTATTAACAAGATGCCGAAGTGCCAGTTACTGTTTTCTGCTGTTTTTCTCTTTCAGAAAAGCTTGTCGCAAAATATTCTCGGAATTGGACGAAACAAAAAGGGACGCTCATATTTCTCCATCACGATCACGAAGACCAAAGGAGACACGGAGCCGAGCCACGAGGGGCCCACGCCAGGCCTGGGCGCGGCCCCACATGCCGGCGCGCCCTACCCTGGCGTGGCCGCCACGCGAAGCCCGCGACGCCGCCTCTTCGTCTATATATTCCCGATGTATCGCGTACCCTAAAAACACCGATCATATTCCACAAAAAGTTCCGTCGCCGCCGTCGTCGTCAACCCTAGATCGGGAGGGTTCTGAAGCTCTTCCCGGCACCCTGCCGGAGGGGAGATCATCACCGGAGGGCTCTACATCGCCATGCCTGCCTCCGGAGTGATGCGTGAGTAGTTCATCCTTGGACTACGGGTCCATATCAGTAGCTAGATGGTTGTCTCTCCACCTTGTGCCTCCATGTTTAGATCTTGTGAGCTGCCTAACATGATCAAGATCATCTTTATGTAATGCTACATGTTGTGTTTGTTGAGATCCGATGAATATTGATACTATGAGCAAGTTGTTTATCTATCTATGTGTTTATGTTGTTTATGATCTTGCATGCTCTCCGTTGCTAGTAGATGCTTTGGCCAAGTAGATGCTTGTAACTCCAAGAGGGAGTATTTATGCTAGATAGTGGGTTCATGCCTCCAGAAATCTGGGCGAGTGACAGCAACGTCTAAGGTTGTGAATGTGCTGTTGCCACTAGGGATAAAACAATGATGCTTTGTCTACATGTCATTTGCATTGTTTACATTACACACTTTACTTCATGCAATAATCTGTTGTTTGCAACTTAATACTGGAAGTGATGCGGATGCTGACCTGAAGGTGGATTATTTAGGCATAGATGCGTTGGATAGCAAGTCTATGTACTTTGTTGTAATGCCCAATTAAATCTCATAATGAATATCTTGTCATATATTGCATTGTCATGCACTCTCTATTTGTCAATTGCCCAGCTGTAATTTGTTCACCCAGCATGTTAGTTATCTTTATTGGAGAGACACCACTAGTGAACTGTGGACCCCGGTCCAATTTCCTCATACTGATAAATCCTACTGCAATCATCTGTTCCTTGTTACTTTCTGCAATCATTACTGTTTTCCACACCATATGTTTAATCCTTTGTTTCAGCAAAACCGGAGAGATTGACAACCTCTCTGTTTCGTTGGGCAAAGTAGTTTGCTTGTGTTGTGTGCAGGTTCCACGTCAGCCACCGGAGTCCCTAGTGTTGCGCCGCGCCACACTCTCCTGCTGCTGTCACCTTCTGAAGAACCTCCGTGTCCTCCTGGTTCGATAAACCTTGGTCATATTTCAAGGAAAAACTGCTGCTGCACTACATCATACCTTCCTCTTGGGGTCTCCCAACGAACGTGTGTATCACGGGCATCAATATTTCGTCTTCCGCGGCAAATGGAGTGATGTCAGAAAGATCTTGAATCCTAGCGCTCTCACGCAGCGTTGAAAGGTTGCTGGTGTCGCTTGAGGGAGTGTCTCCGTGCATGGTGGAGACTGTCTCCTCCAAGTG
This sequence comes from Poa pratensis, assembly GCA_947311845.1. Lineage (NCBI taxonomy): Eukaryota > Viridiplantae > Streptophyta > Magnoliopsida > Poales > Poaceae > Poa > Poa pratensis. The sequence goes on from CAMZMU010000095.1 coordinate 27,355,366, forward strand.
GCCCTAGCCCGATCTACTGCAATAAGCGTGGTGGAGTGCGTGGTGGAGCGAGGTGCCAGATAAGATGGAGATGAGAGATTTGTGACGGGTACTCTGTGATTCGTTGCCTTGCATGATGGGGGTGTGGACCCATGTTCGTGCACCCTGGTTGCAAGCTGACTTGCGGAGTTTCTCAACGACGGCAATATGTGTCGCCGTTATCCCTCACCACGGGAGACCCTCCATGCAACAAGTTTGACCCAATCGTTTCCTTCCTCCTTCGATGAAGGATCATCAATCTCAATCCGAGGTACCTCGCTGGTGTCGTCCCAAAAGTGGTGCCATCCCCGGTGGCTACGCTGGTGCTCAGACCTTTATAAGGTTTGGCTGCTGTGAAGGTGATGGACTTGGATTGCTTTTTTGATAATATTTCTAGGGTCCTATTTGCGTATGTAGAGGGTTGTATTGCCATTTTCTTTTTTTCTTCTCGGGGTCACTCCTATAATCGTGTACTCACCGCTTGACTTTTGTTTTGTTTTGTTTTGCGAAACACGGTACAACGCAGTCGCTCATATACACGCGCACACACTCACCCCTATGAACGCACGCACGCACACCCTACCCCTATAAGCACCTCCGAGAACCGAGTCGGCGGGTCGAGTCTTGAGATTGATGAAGTCACCACGGGCGCCTCGCTGTCGACGGGAACGTCGCCTCCCACTAAAGAATATTCCGCCTTAAATGAGAAACAACAGCGTCAAACCTAGGGTTTGAACTCTGGTGGGCTGGGCGTACAACCACCCTCCTAACCATCTTGCCACAGGCAATTTCTCTACTCACCGCTTGACTGGTAATGCAGTTTCAAGACCCTTGGGCCTTACCCATTAGAGAAAAAAAACTCTATCTTTGAAGCGTGATGCAATGTGATCCAAATTTCATATGTTGTATTATTGATCAAATTTGGTTACCGCCATGTAAGCCAAATGGCATAATATAAAGTATCAAATACTCCTGATGCACAAAAAAAACTAAAAGTATAAGATATAAGAAAAACTTGTGAAATCAAAACAGGTGCAAATAGTCTGGGCTACCCTCGCTAGGTTGACTATACGTGGTAGAAAATTCCTCCTATGCGTTGACATGCACGACCCTAAGCTTATGCTTATTTTTGGCGTTTTGATTTTGCCTTATAAGGCACAAAAAGCACCTGTATAGATACTTTGGCCTTTAGCTTTTTTGCTTTTAACGGGACATTGTTACATTATGGTCTAAGCCAAAAGGCAAAAGCAGAAATCACATATTTATAAGCCAAAAGCCAAAAGTCAAAATTAAGCACAGTTTTCCGTAAAAGAAATAAGCACAACCAAACAGGGTCACGAGAAACTCATGCTTGGAGAACCACGGCCTGAAGATGTTGCCCACTCCAACTGTTCAAAGCCTTTCGGCCATATCACTCTTTTTTTGGGACTGAGGCAACTGCGATGGCCGACCCTAAAAAAAAGAAAAGGAAAGACAGCCACTCTCAAGTCGCGATGTTGAGAAAATTCGGGAATGGTTTCAGCTCCAGTCACAGAAATACACGAATCACTGTCTTCACGTTACATATTAGTTATTACTAACACACATTATCACAAATTGCCAAGTCATCCTTGGCCCAACTTTGGCCCAAACAGTATTTAAACGTACGATCTGATTTATACTACACACCGAAACATGTAGTAGAATGTACCGTAAAATATCCCATCTACTAATGCGGTTGCAAAGAATACGAGATGAGGGAGACTCATATTTCTCTCTTACATATTGCACAAAAAATATCTTAAGAACAACTTTAGGGTGAGAACTTATGTCATGCATTTCTCACGGTCGGATGCAACACTTCAGTTGTGAACTGAGGTTTTTCGGTAGGAAGAATGCAATACCAATAAGAAATCACGTTGGCAACAACTTTCGTGGCATCTCCATGCATGCAATTGAGAGACGGGTTACATATCTCAATCACTATATAAAATACACGACATCGCCTTGCTTCGGGGTGGACGGTGAACATGGCAAAAATATCATGGAGGAGACCATGGATAGTGAGATATTTGGGAATACCAAATTACTTTGAAGCCAAGTAATCCTACATCTCCCGTGGGAAGTGGTTACTGAATCACAAAACGCGGGAGAAGAAGATGGGAACCCCACATTCCTTAGTCATTGAGTTCAAACTCAACCAAATAACTTAGTACACGTTGGTCTGTAACATGTATGTAAGTCTACACGCCCATAAGTCTAGCATTATTGATGTGAAGCCTATAAAGAATAGCCAACACCTCCTGTACGGGGAAGTTGCCAGCAAGCGATTGTCCGGTTAAGCAACTAAGATCTTATTAATCCAATATTAATTAGAGTCTATCTTGTATGTGTACTTATGTATGTTTGGTGGTGTCTATGAGAGACCACGACCGTCGATCGATTTGTAATGTGAATATCCAAAGAATGTTAAGTTCCATGTTGTTTGGCTGATGACAAATGATGAGAGTTTAGGCTGAGTTTCTAGAGAATTCATTAATTTATGTTGGTCGTGATTGCTTATCGACAATATCGCTCGATTAGAGACTTTATTGTTGATACCAAAATACATACTTTTCATAACATGACGAATAGCCCCTTACCGATTGATCAAACATCCTATTTTTTGCATATTTTTTTAGAAGTTTGCAAAAAAGATATTATAAAAGTTACGCCTAGGCTCCATATCCCTAGAAATAGGATTACAAACATCAATTAAAAATCTTATCTCTAAACCGCCAGCCAAACCGCTTGAACAGAACCATGGGACCATCTCTAGTAGATTGCACCGAGAGAGCAGAAAATTCCAGGTTACATACGCTAAAGTGAGGACAATGTAGATATGGATCCAATAAGTAGTTTTGTGGCAATGGAACCACTCGACTATTGAAGTGATTAGGCACTTCCCAAAATATTTTCAAACTATGTTTTCATTAAAAACCTAGCGCATGCCAATCTCTGCTCGGCTCTATGAAGTGTAGTTTTATCTTATTTCTAAGAGTCAAGAGATGTAAGTTCCTAAAAATATTTTCTATACCAATTGGAGTAATTCATTTTTGTGCGAGCTAGTCTCATGTTTACACTCCCACACTTTCACTTGCACGAGTTTGTAGCTTTGTTTTATGATGCGACTCTTGATCCATGATGAGAATGGTTTAATGTTTATTATGATGATTGTAGCTGCTCTTTTATCCTCAATAAAACATGAAAATGTATAGAGTAGATTGGATCATATGTGTAAACTAAGTAAACACAACAAACTATGAAAGCCATAATTTTTGTCATCTACATGTTTCAGTACGAGCACGATGTACGTTTGGGGATGTTGATACGTCGACAACACATTTTATTTTTAAAATTTATTATATGAATACGCCTAATATTTGCATTGATTATTATGTTCCTTTCAATGTTTTTAAGGATAGATTGGATTTTCCACAAAATATCATTATTTTGTATTTAATTTTGGACGGCAGTAAACCCCTCTGTTCATATTTTTCACGTTCCAGTAACCTTTTAGAACTCAACTGATCTAAGGAAATTTTGGCATTCATAACTTTCAAAATCAGAGTCCACCGGCACAAGATGCCATGCCGGAGCATCGTCGGGAGGTGCCATTGTCGAGTTGCGATGTTCAGAAAATTGAGGACTGCTATATTTGGCTATAGTTCTAGAAATTCATATGCTTCGAAGATGGCACAGCCTGATGGATAAAAACTGATCATCTTACTTATTGACTTTAGAGGTGACTTGATGCATAAATATCCATATACCAATAATAAAATATTCATCGCTATCTAAGTATATATATATCACTGTCATAGTACAACGAGAATTACAATAAATATGAAAAGATTGCACACTTCATATAACGATGGAACAACTACGTTGCCTCTAAAATTAGATTTACTATTTTTAACACACCTGGGAAATTAATTAAGCTATCTTGATACACAATTTAGGATGTGTCGATAACATGTAATGATTTCGACGCACAATCAAATAATTAGCTGTTAAAATAAAGTTTCAAAAAGAGTTAAGCGCATGTGAGGTCACAAAGTTGCCAAGGATGAGCGGATTGGTCACAAAGCTGTAAAACGTGAACTAGTGTTCACGAAGTTGTATATTAGCAACACGTTGGTCATTCTGGGATGGTGGGCGTCAAGTCGTTGATGTGACACCGTTAGTTGACAAGTGAGTTACATGTGCGGCCAACCACGTTCCAATTTTTTTGCAGAAAACCCCTTAGTAGTATTGGTTTGTCATTTTCACATCCAAAACCACTCTAACAAAAACAGAGGCGGCGTCATGGCGATTTGGACCGTGCGGTGAAGGAGGTGAAGCAAGAAGCTTCACCTCCTTCTCCGTCGCTGGGGCTGACAAGTTCATGTTTTCTATGTGTATGGGTAGAGTTTTATATGTAGTTATGCAGTTATGGCACCAGAACAATACATGCTTCACAATTTATTTGCTTTACCTCATATGCCCTATTAGTTGGTATTCTTGGTTTCGATTTTATATCAAACCGGTATGTACAATACAGCGTATCCGAGCATTTCCAGAGCAACGCGCGGGGTTCATCTAATTATTTAAGCAATGGCACACAATTAAGGATATATCGATAACGTGTATGATTTCGACGCACAATCACATAATTAAATGTTAAAATAAAATTTGTAAAATATCAGAAAACTTAAATTGAAACTTAGTCGCGCAATGGTGCTCGTAACTCTCCTAATTTTTTATGTTAATTAATTTAACAGGAGTTATACAAGAATTTAAGTGAGACTTTTTTTGGGTAATAAAAGCAAGTGTCCGTTGGGTATATGGGATATGCAGGAATCATCGGTGCGGATAACCATAACCCCTATCCGCCCCGCCCATGATGTCGCGAATTGACTCCCCATCGTTGTTCACCCGTGCTGGCGTGCACGAATGAGTCACCCAGCAGATCGTTAGATCAGCGGCTCGGCGGCGCAATTTAATACTTGACGCCGGGGAGTTCGGATAGAACCCCGAGACTCTCCCCATCCGACGGGATAGAATCATAGACTCTTTACTCCTCCTATACGACACGCCGATCAGCCGACCAAGTCTTCCCACCAAACCAGGAAGGGAAGACAGCAGCGAGCGAGAGCTCTGCTACTTCCACTGATCGGAGCCGAAGGATGGTGAATCGGGGAGGCGAGGAGGCGGAGCCGGCGGGGCGGCGGCTCGTCTTCGCCTACTACATCACCGGCCACGGCTTCGGCCACGCCACCCGCGCCCTCGAGGTCTGTTCCGTTTCGTGTCGGTGGGCGGCAGCCTGCTCTGCTCTGTGGGTTTTCGATTGAATTCCGTTGGATTCGATTGGCAGGTGGTGCGGCACCTGATCGGCGCGGGGCACGACGTGCACGTGGTCACCGCCGCGCCAGAGTTCGTCTTCACCACCGAGATCGACTCACCCAGCCTCCACATCCGCAGGGTACTGCTCGACTGCGGCGCCGTGCAGGCCGACGCGCTCACCGTCGACAGACTCGCATCACTCGAGAAGGTCCCTCCTCCGGGCATCATCAGTCACCGGGCGTCCGCGCCCTGTCGTTTATCTGAATCTTTATCCCTTGCTCCCGAGCCCCGTGGTTAACTGACTGTCTGACCGTGCGGTGGAATGCAGTACCATCAGACGGCCGTGGTGCCCCGCGACGCCATCCTGAGGACCGAAGTGGAGTGGCTCACCTCAATCAAGGCCGACCTAGTGGTACTTTTTTCTTTTTATCTCTGCCACTTGATTCCTACTGTTATATCGATCCTACTGTATGGATCCCCGTGAATCCCTGCTTAGTTACAGTATCTGAACCAAATCGTGTCGTGTTGATCTTGATCTCGGGCAGGTTTCGGATGTCGTCCCGGTGGCGTGTAGGGCGGCTGCAGACGCTGGCATCCGCTCCGTGTGCGTCACCAATTTCAGGTGAGTTTGTTCCTTTGTGTGCGTCAGTCTTGGTGTGTCACGCGCACCATGATGCTCTGGAAACGACTGAGTCAGTTGTAGTACCTTCCAACTTAATGTGAAGTATCTTTATCAGTGTGTACTTACCTACTGTACTCAGCTGAACTAATCTATGTCCGTTTTCTGCTGTTAACTTCTTGATGACATGGCAGTGCACACACATTCTGATGTATCCTGTAACCTTTTCATGGTCCTCTGCACATAAATTATATTTAAGCCAAAATTTCTGAAGCTTGGAGTAGTTCTTAAATTGTTTTATAATTTGATTAGGCTTTACCTGGAACTGACTAGCAATATACATAAAATTGTATTCCTTTGCATTACTTTTGCATTTTTATCTTATTTGAGTTTCCTAACATGTACAAATGTCTGATCTTCTGATCTCCAATTTGCAGTTGGGACTTCATTTATGCAGAGTATGTTGTAGCAGCTGGACATCATCATCGCTCGATTGTGTGGCAGGTGCTGCTGGTTACAGTATTGGTTCCTCATTGTAACACCTAATACAGTAATACTAACACAAAATGGACATCCTAAGTTCAAGTTTGAAGTTTTCTACCTTTAGCATAAATTTTTGATACATGCGGTTTGTTATTAAAATGCATTGTTATTTAGTTGGCAGCTACTAAATTCCAAAAACCTCCTCCTTGCATAGGTAAAATTCTCAAAAAATTGGAGAAAATACATTTTTATTATATATGCATGTAATTCTTGTTCTTTGCATCTATGTTCTTCTCCTTAATCTGCGCCTTTCACAGTGTACATATGCAAACTGAGATTTATTATGTCTGTTTAGTAACCATGTACACATGTTGATAATAACTGTAGATAGCAGAGGATTACTCACATTGTGAGTTCTTACTACGGCTCCCTGGATACTGCCCTAGTATGTCCCTATATCCGAGTGATAATATTTCCAAATTTCTTGAATCTTGATTTGCACTTCTCATGAAAATAAAAATGATTGCTTTTATCTTTTACAGTGCCTGCTTTCCGTGATGTCATTGACGTGCCTCTTGTGGTCAGAAGATTACATAAATCTAGATCCGAGGTCTGTATGATTCTTCTCGAGAGTGTCCTACAAACCTGACCGACATTTTTGTTTCTAACGTATACTTTTCATATATCAGGTGAGAAAGGAACTAGGAATTGCAGATGATGTCAAGGTGGTCATTTTCAACTTTGGAGGACAGGTGGACATTAACTAGCCAGGACCATTTTGTTTTCTTATACATAGATTCTTTACTTCATTTTTGCTAGTTTAACTAATGGCAGCCAGCAGGATGGAAACTGAGGAAAGAGTGGTTGCCTGATGGTTGGCTTTGTTTGGTATATTTTGTCTGACATCAATTAATTTCCTTTCCCTTCAATGCCTTGCCAACCTTCTTGGCTAATATTATGCTATTTTCTGGCAGGTATGCGGTGCGTCTGATACTCAAGAGCTTCCTCCAAATTACATCAAGCTTGCAACGGATGCCTACACACCTGATTTAATGGCAGCATCTGACTGCATGCTTGGTAATATTATGTTATATCCATTAGTGTTAAGGGTTATTCTTTGTTGCTCTTTTCTTCCCTGACCCATAACAATTCTGGTGATTCTCTCATGTAGGGAAAATTGGATATGGTACCGTGAGTGAGGCATTGGCGTACAAGCTGCCATTTGTATTTGTTCGTAGAGATTATTTCAACGAGGAGCCTTTTTTGCGGAACATGCTTGAGGTTGAAACATCTCTGAGCTCACCTTATGTAAAATGTATTTCATAGCTATATAAGCGTATCATTCAAGTACCATGACACGCTATTGCGCTTTTGTTCCTTACAAAACAGCATTATCAATGTGGCATCGAGATGATACGGAGGGATTTACTTACCGGACATTGGAAACCTTATCTGCTGCGTGCTTTAACACTTAAGCCCTGCTATGATGGTCCAATAAATGGTGGCGAGGTAATGTTGATGATTCTATTTCCATAAAACAACCAGAGACAGTTTATTTTAATGTATGAAACATTTAACTGCCATGCAAAATCAGTTCTTCCAAACAAATTAGGAAGCAGCAACTGAATATCCCATTTCTTATTTTCATTAAAACAAGTAGATATAATGTTTTTGCAGTCTACTAACTATTTAGACTGCATTGCAAACGTCCTTTTACATATTCTAAGCTTGTAATATTTCATTCAGGTGGCTGCCAATATCCTCCAGGATACTGCTTTTGGGAAGAAGTATATCACCGGCAAGGTAAGTGACTGTGTAATATAATAATGCCGACTATGATCAATAGACTTAAATTCACCTTGATTCTTTGTATCGACAGTGATCCGATATATCTTCATGTCGTTATGAAACTACAGATTCGCTTTATTTTATCTGCATATAGTGTCGAACTAAAATTTTCTTGCTTTCATGCTTAATATAATTAATACATATATGGACTCCTATTATATACTCCTGGGTGTACGTACTCCCATACTCAATATACCTCACATACGAGGGTATTATACCTCTTTCTAATTTTTTATATATCTCATTAATTATTCTAAGATATCTCAATTCAAATAGTTTGAAAAAATTATCACCATAGTTTTCAATTTTTTTATATACCATTATTTCGTACAAAAAAGGAGTATATGTGCAAATAATATAAAAAATGCAGATTCAAATGAAAATTTTCATGTAACTCACTTTGGGGTATCTACTATTAAATAATGAAGTATATTAAAAATGATAAAGAGGTATATATGATTCATCTATGTGGTATATTGAACGTGAGAGTACGTACACCCAGGAGTACAGAACCATTTTCCATATATATATAATACAAAATAAAACTAGCATTGCTTGTCCTAATAGTTGATCAAAAGGAGTTTCACTCTAGAAATTTAAAAGCAAATGGTGTGCATGTGCAATCGAGGGCTTTTCATGGAACTGTTCATGTTGCTGAAGATAACTGCTAAGTTGGAATATGTGTTTGATGCTTTAGAAATTACTTTAAACCCTATAAACTCTTGTAATAAAGTTTCACATATCTTGCACTTATTTAATAAACCTGCTTTATTGCAAAATTTTAGTTAAGCGGGGCAAGACGATTACGTGATGCCATAGTGCTAGGATACCAACTACAGAGGGCTCCAGGGAGAGATGTAGGAATTCCTGACTGGTATTCTCTCTCCGAGAAAGAAATCGGTGTTCGCCCAGCAGTAGCACCTGCGTCTCATGGGATTAATGGAATTTCAGAATCGTAAGTTTTGCACATCCTTTCTTTCTACTTCTATCGTTTGCAGTTTCTCCATTTAAATATCTTTACCTTTTTGTCAGATCTTTTGAGGACTTCGAGATACTCCATGGGGACATGCAAGGATTAACTGATACTATGGCTTTCTTGACGAGTTTATCTGGACTTGTTGGAAATGATCCAAGGAGCCCTGAGAAGCAATCCCGAGAGAGAACTGCTGCTTCTGTACTCTTTGACTTGGAGGTATGCAGTTCTGTCTGTCCAATGTCTGAATAGTTATTTATTAACCTGTCTCAAGTTCTGCTTCTTTTCTCCATACCAGAATAGAAGTAATGCAAAATTTAGAACCATTTATGCTGACACACCATTTATATCTTCGAGGAAAGTATATTGCCAAATGAGATTCATGTACAATGTTAATTAGTGATTTGTCCTGTTGCAGGAGGAAATATATGTTGCAAGAGCACCTGGCCGATTAGATGTCATGGGTGGTATTGCAGATTATTCAGGAAGTCTTGTATTGCAGGTAATCCTAAATACTAATTTTTATTCCTTTTCTATTCTTGCATGTTTCTACGATAATAGTAAATAAAATTTCAATTTTACGGATTCTTCCTTTATAACATTTTTGTTTGATGTCTGGCTCACCGGATTTGGTACAAAAAAACCCGATTCCTTTTCGATTTCCTTCCACCACTCAGTATACCTTTTTACTGGAAAAGTCAAGCGAAAGCAATTAGTTTAGAAGGAAGACTTTGTTTTTAGTTTGTTTCTCCTCCTTGTATTACATGCATGGTTATAGTAGGAGTCGGTCATCTTATTTGATATTTATCAGCATTCTACTTTTCGTTTAAAGTCCCAACTTTTAAGGAATTGGTTCATTCAATCATTTTATGAAGTAAAATTGAAGGGTTTCAATATTTTGGCATTTCTGATTTGCATGTGTTTGTCCAACTACCAGATGCCCATTCGAGAGGCCTGTCATGTTGCTATTCAGAGAAGCGATCCTATCAAGCAGAAGCTATGGAAGCATACTCAGGCTAGACAGCTAGCAAATGGACCAGTGCCAGTGGTGCAAATTGTATGTATAATTATTTATCCAGGCCTCTTTATCTCCTTCTATTGCACATAGTCGTGGTTCATGCAGGTTTTCTTCACCTTCATTTCTTGCATTGTTCATTGGATAACTAGAAACAATGTAGCATGTTAAGTTCCATTTTTCCCTTTTGATCTTTTGAGCAGCAGCCAAAGTAGATGTGGCATGTTTAGTTGAATGTGTAATTTGCTCATTTGGACAACTGGCTGATCCTTCATAATGTTTGTGCAGGTATCATTTGGCTCTGAATTGAGTAATCGTGCACCAACCTTCGATATGGACCTGTCTGATTTTATGGATGGCGACAAACCAATGTCCTATGATAAGGCCAAAGAATACTTCTCCCAGGACCCATCCCAAAAGTAAGAAGTGCTTTGCTTTCCTCTAAATTATAACATGGCATGCATGTTTTTTTATTAACAAAACTGTTCTATCTCAGATGGGCTGCCTATGTTGCTGGAACAATTCTTGTGTTGATGACTGAACTTGGTGTTCGGTTCACAGACAGCATGAGCATTTTGGTCGGTATTAACCCTTTCTGCTATTTTTCATCAAAAATCCTATTACAGTTTAAAATACAAATTTTCATTTATTTTGTGCTTTAAGAGTTCGTGAGGAAAGGACGTTGTGTGTTTTTAATTAGTCATCAGACATATTGTTTCACATTTTATTTTCAAACAACACTTGATTGATCTAGTTTTCTTCTGTTATAATTGCTTGTATGCCCACTTTTTGATATTTTTGTTTGAATTATCAGGTTTCTTCCTCCGTTCCTGAAGGCAAAGGTGTCTCCTCTTCTGCATCAGTGGAGGTTGCTACCATGTCTGCTATTGCTGCAGTCTATGGTTAGTAGATTGAATACAGCAATTTACTTGTTGCTTGTAGAAAAATCTATGGAATTTCCTATTTTTGTTAATACTAGTTAACCCCCAAGTTGTTCTACAGCTATCGGTATAGATTTAACTCTACTGAACATTGTAAACGACATTGACCATGTGTTTTCTTTGCTGTAGGTTTAAATATAGCTCCAAGGGATCTTGCCATACTTTGTCAAAAGGTACAGAATTTATAAAATAAAGTTACCTTTGATGCTTCAAACTGTATTGCAATCATCACTTCATCTTCTGCTCAAGTGAGTCATCCATTGGTGAACAATTATGCAGGTTGAGAATCACGTTGTTGGAGCTCCTTGTGGTGTAATGGACCAAATGACATCTGCTTGCGGAGAAGCCAACAAACTTCTTGCAATGGTTTGCCAGGTTAGTGAGGGCTATCATGTTCAGATAGCTGGTTGATTGAATCATCATCCTGTGCATCTCTGTGATCTTTGTATTTACTGTGTCGAACTTTCATGCAGCCTGCAGAAGTGAAAGAATTGGTTAGCATTCCAACCCATATACGATTCTGGGGTCTGGACTCCGGGATACGACATAGGTAGATCTTATCCTGATTGTGCTTTGTGTTCTCCGGTGCTGATTTCACTAATGAATCGAAGCTAACTGCAATCTCCTTTGTGTTATATAGTGTTGGTGGGACTGATTACGGATCTGTGAGGGTTGGCACATATATGGGACGCAAGATGATTAAGTGTGCTGCATCTGACCTAATTTCTCAATCCTTTCCATCTACTACGCAATCGTGCGACGCTTCTGAAGAATATGAAAAATATGGAGTGAATCTTCTGAAATCTGAAGCTTCACTGCAGTATTTGTGCAACCTACCACCTCATAGGTCTGATTTATTTTAATAAAATTAATGAAGACTTGTATTGTTTTGCTTGCATTGCCATTTTTCATGTCATGTAGATTCTCATGCTAATTCTTCTATTACAGATATGAAGCTGCCTATGCAAGAGATATTCCAGAGGTAATTACTGGGGATGAGTTTTTGGAGAAATATGGAGATCATGACGATGCAGTAACAGTTGTTGACCCAAAAAGATCTTACAGTCTGAAGGCTCCAACTAGACATCCCATATATGAGAACTTCCGTGTTGAGGTTTGATATCTTAAACCATATTGCTTGTTCTACGAGAATCTGCAGAATGGTGTTTGTCTCTTCTTTGTTTTCATTGCTATATGTTAACTAAATTTGTATGTCAAGTAACTTTTGTAGAGGTTAAATCTCAGAAACCAATAAATGCTTGTTTTCCGTTACACGCTGCAGAGAGAAGCCATTTTGTTTTATTTGAATTAGATATCACCAAAATATCTTGAACTTACTCATAACATTCTTTTGGAAAACATCTTTAGGTTTTCCCATTTAAAAAATAGCTTATCTCCAATGCAGGCCTTCAAAGCATTGTTAACTGCAGCCAAAACAGACGAGCAAATTTCAGCCCTTGGAGAACTTATGTATCAGGTAGATTTCATCCACTTTGGCACTTATATATCGATCCACATGCTTCTGTATTGTCAAGGGAGCTCACTAGTGACCATCTTGTTTTCTCCCTGAGGGCAGTGCCATTACAGCTACAACGCTTGCGGCCTTGGTTCCGATGGGACTGACAGGCTAGTGAATCTAGTACAAGAAATTCAGCACAGGAAGACGACCTCGCAAAATGGAGGTCTAGTCTATTTGGTGCAAAGATCACGGGTGGAGGTTCTGGTGGTTCAGTTTGTGTAATTGGAAAAAATTGCCTGAAAAGCAGTGAAGAGATTTTCGAGGTAGGTTTCTATTTATTGTTTTCGTGCATTGAACACGCCGAAGTCTCCGAACTGTAAGCACGTAAATGGCAATCCTAACATTTCCCCAAAGGAAATTTATACAGTTCACCGTTGTTTCCATGGAATGCTAACTCCACGCTTGTTGGACCCTTTCAGGTTCAGAAAAGATACAAGGCAGCTACCGGCTACCTACCGATTCTTTTCGAGGGTTCATCTCCAGGTGCTGGCAAATTTGGGTACCTGAAGATTCGATGGCGGTCCGCGTAACATCTGCCTAACTGCAAACATTTGTCAAGAATCTGCATATAAGCTGTCGAACACCCACGGGTGTAGTAATGGTAAATCGATACAATAATGTTAACGATCTAGTGTAGACTGGAAGAGCCGGTGGCCAGCTCCTGAAAATGTAAAATCATGTCTGATCAAATGCTCGTCACTAGGGTAAATTAGGTACGTTGTACGTAGCTGGTGGGTAAATGTCTGATCGGTCCACAAAGTTTTCTTGCTCCGATGCATGGCCACCTGCAGATATAGTCGAATAAAATTGCCACACTGCCTCATGACCAGGTTGCGCACTGTGTTTCGATCTTTCAGTCATGGTAACTGCATCGATCATTACTAGCTTGAGATAGAATTTGACTCTTATATCTTCGGTCACAGATTGTCGCTGTTCAGCATCAGATTTCATGGAAATGAAATCGGGTCCAGATTTTGCTCTACAAATTAGTGGACAAATGCATGCTATTTGGTGCTGACTATGTCTGATGAAGAGCTACTCAATGAGAGAGTTATGAGACGATATTTTTTGTTTTTGTAGATAATTCATAACGAATCTCCAACAAGTACTTGGGAGAAAGCATTATCTGGACGAAAAGTCTTTATGACACACGAGCACCACTGATCCCTAAAAAAACATTCTTAAGACTAGAAATTCTGGAGAAAAAAAATACGTACAGGTATATATACATGTCTAGTTTGTATGGCCAAATTTGCAATGAAATATGAAAAATATATTTTCATATGTGATCTGCACAAAAAAGACGATTATTAAAAGAAAGAAGTTCTTATTTGCCTTTTGAGATCTATAATGTTGTGATTTTTGTGTAGCCTACAATATAACATATTATCTAGCAAAACTCTGCAGCTATGTAGATAACATGTGTTTGTATTTATGTCAAATTTGTTTTGATTTTCTTTTGAAATTTAAAATATTATTTCGCTTTTTAAAAAGACCGAGATCTCAGGAGCCAAAACACCTCACTCCTAGCTAGACTCCTATATAATATAATTAACTCGTTTTTCAACACATACTTCCTTTCGAAAGAATGAATGTATACGGGACGTACCAAGACGAGACGGGAGCTCTGGAAACCTAGCCGCGCCGCCGCCACCACCTCTGCCTCCACCATAGATCGGTTCCCCCTCCTCCGGCCGGCCTCGCCGGTGTCGCGAGGGGTGGGGAACCCGATCTATGGTTTGAGTTCTTAATAAAAGTAGTGTTTTCAATAGATTTGATTAGGGTTTTGGTGTCGTCTTCTTCATCAATAGAGTTTTCATCATCTACAATACGCAATCTTCGGTCCTTCCTTCGACGACGAGATCTTCTTCCCGACGTCAATGGTGGTGCTGTAAGATTAAATTTGTCTTGGTTTGGTCCTTCAGATCTTGCTTCGCCGGATCGATTTTGGATCTTTTCTTATGGTTGCCGCGAGGATTGTCCTCGCAATATTTGTCCCGGCTGCTACGTCCTCGACAATGGCGATTCGTACTCTCGGCTCCCAGCGACGTTGACCAAGCTGTCCGGTTGTTATTCCATGGAATATTGGTGTTGCTACTCTTGCCGATGTTGGTTGATTAACTTAATGGCTACGTGCGTGCACGTAACCTTGGCATTGCGGCTCAAAATTATGAGAGAACCCTCGTTGGTATTCGTAGGTCTGTGGATTGGTATCTTTGTTGTTCGATGGCTGCCTTCAGAAAAGTTCAAGATTGTGTCATGGAAGAAGAAAGAGTTTGAAGATTTGCTCTTTTCTTTTAGACTTTATTTTGTAATCCATGTAGTCAGCTCATGTATTTCTACCATGTACTATTCGCTACTATAATATACATGGTATTATTGTCAAAAAAAAACTCGTTTTTCAACACAGTTATGGATAATTAGTGAAGCACATTTGGACTTCAAATAATTGAAAGGTGCATTGCACTGCAATTTTATGCTGTTACTAGTTTTTGTTAGACGTTGTACATAAAGACAACATATTCCTCTGGTGGGAGCTGTTCCATCGATAGTGAGGCGCCTTTGGTAGCTGACTCATTTTTTAAGCTTCGTGCCTCTAGTCAACAATGTAGTTTTGTATTTTGACTATGTGTTCACGATATACAAGTATGTTCTAACTATACCTTATGGGTGCATTTGTCCTTTGACCCAATGAGGGGCTTAACACGATAGATTATCGATGATAGAGAACACCATAATGCATCGTGTGCTGACTGTTTAAAGGTCGGTTTGACGAAGGTTTCACTCAAAGATACATAATTAGCTATTAATATAAAAAAACTCGGTACAACATTAGCTCTCACCAGAATGGCATGATTTGGTTGGATGACTGTAATTAGAAATGAATTTATGTTTCGTTGACAACATGAAAGAACTCAACACAAAAGACAGGACATATACATTCACTCATTTGTGTAGCCAAATTTCCACCAGACACTCAAAAGAGACCATTGAATTATAGGACATGAGTGTTGGGACATTGAGTTCAATTATAAAACAAGAAGTATCTGATCTTATCGTGTTGTGGATAGATAGCTAATGCACATCCCAACCATCCCTTTTTAAGGCATGAACCACCGTTATAAAGGACACATCCCTTCTTACCAGTGGCGGAGGCAGGATTAGCCTAATTTGCATGTTGAGGAGGGCCGGGCTACGCAAAAAAAAAAAAAACTGCACTGTTCATGTGCTTAATACGAAGGAATCCATGGTGTTAGGGGGGGGGGGGGGGGGGGCAGGGCACCTGCTGGTCCCCCCGCCTCCGCCCCTGCTTCTTACTACAAAGCCAATATAATAGTTCGACATGCATGCCAGTTGTTTACCATTACCTCCTACCAAGAGTGGATTTGAAATTACATAGTGCATATGTGCAAATGCTACATGGAAATGAGAGGTATCACGGAACATATTAGCTGACCCGAGGGATCCGATTGCAGTGACAATCAACAAAATGGTGCACATTTAAGGGTTTAGTCATTATGGATGGACGCGAGCCTTGGGCATAATGAGAGCTGCACGCTGTTGATTTAGACTTCGACATGAATTTTAGTTGTAATAAAATAAGCTATTACCTAAACTCTACGGACAGGACAATCATGTTGTTGATTTTGTCGTACAATTTTAGTATAACTGTTTCTTATGAACATAAAACAATTAAATCTAGGACCGTTGCCTCCTACTTCAAGAAAATGCAAAGTTTGTTCTTTGAAAGTTCATATATTCTAGATCAAAAAATTCAGTGCATGGCATCATTAAACTTGGCCACACCAATTCATGCAGCAAGTCAGTGCATAGCATCAGTGCACTTAACCACAATAACGACAATGAAAGAATGGATGCATGCCGTTTAGGAGGTGAAATAGTTTTTATGGGGGCGAAGAGAGCATTATTTTTCTTGGTCGTCATTTCAAAATTCTACTCACGTTTCTTTGTTTTTTAGTCAGTTGTATTGACCATTGATTTATCATATTTAATCTAAACAACCCCGGTGGTTATATTAGTGAGTATATTTTGACTATGTGAGAAATTATATGGATGATGTGATCAAAGAGATTCGGTCTTCCATAAACAAATAAAAGAATGTTCTTGATGAGGTGATCAATAGATTAGTTATTACATGAAGTGTCATGAAATGTAACATATTTTTTGTGATGACTTTGATAAGTTGTGGAGCTATATACAATTTATAATTCCCAAAACAATTGCTTATGACTCATATAAACTAATGTGAATTTGAATATGAATCACCTTTCAAAGGAACATCAGAGAATGAAATGAAAAAGCATTCATTTTTTCTTGTGCGACAATACAATGACTTCAAAATAGAAAGTGACGAGAAACAAGGTGTTTTTCAACGCGAATCTCCAATAAATTGTGTTCCAGATAAGCTAGGACCACAACATAGGTTGGGTGGGGGTGGGGGTAGGGGGAGCACTATCGAGTATGCCAAAATATAATTTACTCTTTTTGAACATGTGTGAGTGTGTATTTGACCTTGTGTGGGTCCTAACGTGAGAGATCACCAGTAGGTAGAGAACACCATAATGCATCCATCCTGATGTGAGTATTTTAAATGCATTTGGTTGATGGAAATTTCACATAAGAAATCATTATTAAAATACTTTGTACAACATTAGCTTTCACAAATACATGATGATTTGGTCGCATGGTTGCATCTAGAAATTAATTTACATTTGTCCAGTAGCCTGACGGAGCTCAGCTTTAAAGATAAACACAAATATGGGGATTATAAAATACCTTCACATATTTGGGTAGCTTCTCTATCATTCAATCCACAAATGGATAAAGTATATATCATTCAAGATATATAGACTACATGAATGCATGCATTCATTCTTATCTTCTCTTCTTAGAGTTTTCACGTTGGATGCGCTATAAGTCATGCATTGAATTGTCTCTAAGTCATGCAATCCAATCCAAACCCATGACATTACCAGAGATATTCTTAATTTTTTAAAAAAACTTGTATCTCTTATATGTATACCTAATTGACGATCTTATTCTAGTTGCTTAGGTCGCCAGGAGATCTACAAAACTAGATCACATGTTTCGACAAAAATAGTTATGTCGGTAATTGCCACGAGTTTATAAAATAATTTGGTTGTTAGTTTCTTATACGTCACTCTACACCATTGGCAAACTTACATGGTACTACTTAAGTTGAATGGAACAATCTCACAGTTGTTGGTAACACTTAAATATCCTAAGTTTACAAGGTATGTATAACATTGCAAAGCCTTAAAGCATGTACATTTTATGCTACCTATGCACTATTGTCGTGGTAGTTGTCGGTTGTTACTCCGGCAATCATGGTACTATAATGTAGCAACCAGTGCAAAAAAAAAAAATCGTCAAAATATACAAACATGGGATCTAATTTTGAATCCCTTGTTGAGAGGAACTAAAGTATGAATATGAATTGCTTAGTGGATTAACGGTTTAAAACACAAATCATTTTATATATTAAGATTTAGGAATTAAGGTTGCCAAAAAATTATGAAAAACTTAATTGCTTTTTAATTAAAATACCATGTACAACATTAGCTTTCACTAGAACGCGATGCTTTGGTTACACGATTGTATCTAGAAATGAATTTATATTTGACCGGAAGCCTAATGGAACTAAGAAAGATTATAGAAAGATAAACACAAATATGGGGTTTATCAAAATACGTTGATTCATTTGTGTAGCATCTGTATCATTCAATCCGCAAAAGGACAAACTATATCGTTCACTCATATGGCTTCCATCCTTCTGTCACACACTAGCGAAGAGACAGTGAAACTATAGCACATGAATGTTGGGACTTGAGTTAAGCTCTAAGATTAGAAATAAGTGATCTGATCGTGTGGTGGATATATAGCTATTGCAAACACCGACCTTCCCTTGTTTAAGCACGAACCACCCTTATACAGTACACGTGCCTTCATTACTACTGCTCAATATATACGTTCCACATGCCTATTGTTTACTACAACCTCCTACTTGTCGTAGCTCTCGTCGGATAGGTGCGTACTAGACTCATGCCTAACAGAGAAATCCCAACTGCATGGAGTTGGATGCTTGCAATGCTACTTGGAATGAGAGGTATCACGGAATATATAAGCTGATGTATTGGACTTCACTGGATTGTCAATGAGCTGAGTGGCGTAGAGTTAAGGGTTTGGAGTAGAAGTAGACAAAACACTCGAGGCTCAAGGCTCGGCTCGGCCTTTGAAAGGCTCGGCTTGGACTCGTCTTGGCTCTGAGGTCGAATAAGCAAGAAAAACTTGTTTGCCTGTAGTCAATCGCGGGAGAAAGAAGGTAGATGTGTGCTTGTCCACACAAGACTGCACTCGGCATCGCCTACGGCTGCTTAACACCCTGGCCGGAGGTCGTCCCCGAAGTACAGTCCGGTACGTGCTGCTCTTCGTCCTGTGCATACACATGCTCTCCGTTCCCTTCGCACCAGGCTACATAACTACATTTAGGACCACTTTGGCAATCGTGTAAATACATATATCTGTAACAAGATTAGGCCAGATTTACTAACACGAATGGGCAGAACAGATAATTTACAGGTTGCAAGATTGCAACCGTGTTTGGATGAAAAATCGTGTTAGCAAATGTGATAAGAAGATGGCCAAGGTTTGGTCTCGAGAAAACAAGCTTTGCAACATCCTTGTCGGCTCCGAGGCACTGCCAAACACGTTTTCTCTGGCCATATTGAAATTTTCTTCCGGACTGTAACTAACGCCGGTTTTGGATTGATCACTAGACATCCAATCGTGTCTTTAGTCGGCTGGGAAGTCTGAAATCTTTTCTTGGTTGTGCCTCGTAAGCTGATGAGCATAGTTCGAGTGGACCGAGCCGATCCTAAGCCCTTTCTTGAGAATATTTCATGAGACAAGTCCACCACTAGTTTGGGTGACATGTATGCGTTGAAGTGGCAGACAGTATGACAATTCTGGGACTTTGATTTGGGGTACTAGATCTTTTTATTGTTGTTGTGCTTTGAAGAGAGCATTTTTTTTACTTGGTCATGTCAACATTATTTTCAAGATTTCTTTGTTTTGGCCGACGAATGGAGTATTACATTGTGTTTTTTATCCAAACAAATCATGTGATTCTTCTGGTTGTTTATGCTTTTATTATATGAGAAATGATCTTGATGAGGTGATCAAACAGATTTGATCTTCCATGATTATACAAAAAAAAATGTTCTTGATGAGGTATCAAGGAAGCGAAGGCCGCCAGAGCTTACTTCTTGGTTAAACAGGTGATCAAAGACGATGGAGATTTACAATACGATGATGTGAGAGTCTAATGATTATGTGTCAAAATTGTGAATTTGTAATCCTTTATGATCCCTTACACTTTGTAACGTGAGATGTTAATGCATTTTAGATCTTGTTCTGCATGTATATGTGATCTGGATTGATGGCAAAAGGGAGTAATATGTTGTCATAGGTAGAACTCCAGAAGTCCAAAATATTGCATACATGACTTGGATAAAAACCGGAGGTCCAGAAAAAATTCGTAGTTTCCGGTTTTGCAAAATCAGTTTAAATATTCTACCTATGATTAAAGGTGTGCAGTAGGTTTACAGAACCGACGGTCAAATTCTTCAGTTGGTTTTCTTGACCTGGCTCGGCTACCGGTCCGTGCTCAAAACCGACTATGTGCCTAAGTATCTGAATCAGTTCTAGAACCTGGGGAGATAAACATACACTATTTTACTTGGTCGATTCTCAAAAGCGAAAAAGGCTCAGGACCATGTACCAAAAGTGGGTGTAATAATCACTTATGTACTAGTGTTGGTGGATTGATCGTACATATATGGGGCAATGCATCCATTAGTGCAAAGATTAATTCTTCAAAGGGGAAAGATTCATTAATTGATCGTAAATATTGTAAATCTTATCTCTTCAAAATGGTCAAGCGAATCATTTTTAGCTCTTTTATTCTTTGGGGTCGGACAGTGTGCAGATATTAAAACCAATAAAAATATGAATATGCGTACAATCAAGACCGCGGAGGAAACCGTAAAAAGCTCAGTAGCAACCCAGCATGGCCGAAAGGAGCAACCCAGCAGATCTAGACATCTGGTCCAACAAGGACCAAGCCAGGCAATGGGCTGCTACCTGCTAGGGCTGCTAAAGAGACGATGAGCAAATCCTGCCAAACTTTAGATTCCCCTCAAAGAAAAAATACCAAAAATACTTGCAGTTGCACTAACAATTGCCTGTGAGATCAACCACACCGTCACCATCAACAAGTGACTCGGGCGAGATCTGAACATCCAGGCGTGGCATGAGCCTGATCATGAACAGGGTTCGATCAGTGATCTTGGACATAGTAAAAGATTGCTGTTTGTGGAAGTTGACGGCGCCAAGATGGTGCGTGTGTCGGTGTGTGTGGTGGTCTTGGTGTGTGTGTGTGTGTGCACGTGTGTACTGTCTATTTTATACACGATGCATCTAACAACCTTGGAATAGTAGATATCTGTTGGGGATAGAGGAGTCTCACCACCGCGAAACTGGGTCCTGTTCCGTTAAACAACCAATTGTGAGAATATAGGCACCGCCCGGAGAGCACCACCGCATTTTTCGTCTCCGGATGTAGGGTTGCAAGCGGTGGCCCGCTTCGTCCCGCGAAATGTATCAGCTAGCACAAAATCAATTGACCACTCGTGTAAAATTAACACTACGTTTGTACTATCACGTTGTCCGTCAGGCCGCCCAGCTTGCATCCCTACCGGATGCCTTTTAGGCATCTAGTGGTGCACGGGTGGAGATCACGTATAAACACTGGCATGTAGTTTAATTTTCAGCAAAGTGTTCGCGGTATGTACAAGTTAATATTTTCTAGTTGTGACGTGTCCTTCGACCTGACGAGGTGCTACGTGACATATCATCAGTTCAGTGGGTACGAAAATTTGCATCCATTATGTGCTGATTATTTAAAAGGCGTTTGGTCACCAAACAAGTCATGAAAAAAATCTTAATTAGTTGTTTAATTAAGATACTATGTACAACATTAGTTTTCACTAGAACGTTATTTGGTTGCACGCTTGTATCTAGAATAAATTTAAATTTGACCGGCAGCCTAGTGGAACTCAGCAAGAATATGGAAACATAAATACAAATATGGGTTTTATAAAATACGTCCACTAATTTGTCTAGCTTTTTTATCATTCAATCCGCAAACCACAAATCGTAAAACCCTATCATTTAAGATATATGTCTTCCATCCAACTGTCACACACTAGCGAAGAGACAATCGAACTAAAGCACATGAACATTGGGACTTGAGTTCAGCTATAAGATTAGAAATAAGTGATCTGACCGTATCTTCCCATCTTTAAGCATCAACCACCCTTATAAAAGACACATGCATCTCTTACTACTGCTCAATATATTCTTTCCACGTTCCTATTGTTTACTACAACCTCCTACTTCTCATAGCTCTCATCAGATAGGTGCGTACTAGACTCATGCGTAAGAGGGAAATTCCAACTACATGGAGTTGGATACGTGCAACGCTACTTGGAATGAGAGGTACCAGCGAACATATCAGCTGAGGGGAGAGATATCCTTGCATTGTCAATGAGCTTACTTGTGTAGAGTTAAGGGTTTGGGGTAGACAATGAAAGAAAACTGGAGTCTCAAGGCCCGGCTCAGGCTCAACCAGGCTCGATTGATCTCAACTCGGCTCTGTATAACTAACAGCTAGATCTCGTAGTTAGTAGGATCAACCGTTCACGGTGCTTTAGCTTCTCCTCCGAGTATGTAACAGACTAACAAAATGTATATATTCATCAGTGTCTATTCCTACGGTCCTACCTCTTGAGGGTTATATAAACATGAGAGGCTGGTGGCTAATTCACCACGCCAAAACCTAAGTTTAACTGGCTCTGAGATGCAAAAAGCAAGAAAAAACGTGTCTGAAAGAAAACAATCGCATATATGTTAAGAAGACTGTTGTCTGTACAGGACTTCTCTCCGCGCCACCTATGAACGGAGGGCGTCCCCGAAGTCTGATACTCGCCTTCCTATACATATGCGCGCTCTTTGCTCCATCCGCGCTTGGCCTTTTGTCCCCATTTGGCAATCTTGTAAATACATACATCTATAACAAGATTTACGAATGGGCAGAACAGATATTTTACAGGTTGCAAAATCGTGTTTGGGTGAAAACTCATGTAAGCAAATTTTATAAGGAGGTGGTCAAGATTTGATCTCAAAAAATCAAGCTCTTCACTCCACTGCTCTGATGTTATACTTCCCGACATAAAACGCAATCCTTTGGTCGACAGAATATTGGACTTTCAAACATGTTTTTTCGGGCCGGGCTGGATTTTTCTTCCTAACTTACACTGGTTTCGGCTTGAGCAGTAGCCATACAAACGGGCTCTTAGTGGGCTGGGAAGTATGATCTCTCTCTTCTCGTAGTTGTGCTTGTAAGCCGGCGGAACCCAGCTCGAGTCAGGACCGAGCTGATCCCAGACCCTTTAGACAATATTTTCATGACACAACCCACCACTAGTATGGGGAAGTGGCGGACGTTACGATAATTCTGAGACTTCTACTCCCTCCGTTCCAAAATAGATGACTTTCATTTGTCTACATATGGATGTATTTAGACATCTTTTATTGTGTAGATACATCCATATGGATGTCTATACATAGACAAATGAAAGTCAAATATTTTGGAACGGAGCGGAGCCCAGCTCGAGTCAGGACCGAGCTGATCCCAGACCCTTTAGACAATCTTTTCATGACACAACCCACCACTAGTACGGGGAAGTGGCGGACGTTACGATAATTCTGTGACTTCTACTCCCTCCGTTCCAAAATAGATGACTTTCATTTGTCTACATATAGATGTATTTAGACTAAATACATCTATATGTAGACAAATGAAAGTCAAATATTTTGAAACGGAGGGAGTATATGGGATAGAAGATCATTTTATTTTTATTTTTCGGTCACTGCAATTGATGTTGCTGATTGTGTCGTAGCATTTTTGAAATAACCATTTCTTACAAAGAGAAAACAATTAAGAATAAATTTAGGGCCATCATCTCCTACTCCAAGCTCAACATGTCAAGTTCATTCTTGGGATGTTTTATAGGTTCTAGATAATAAAGGCTTAGTGCATGGCATTAGTAAACTTAACCACCTAAATACCTGCAGCAAGTTCACTGAATGGATTCGGTAAACTTAATAACAACATGTCAATGAAATAGTGCATGCATGCCATTTAGGAGGTGAAATATTTTTCTTTAGGTAAAGTGAGCATTTGTTTTGTCATCTCAACATTTTTCATGATTTCTTTGTTTCTGGCCGATGTATGGAGTATTGACTTTTTTTATGTTTTTGATCCAAACAAATCTTGTGATTCTTTTGGTTGGTTATGTTTTTATTATATGAGAAATGATCTTGATGGGGTGATTAGAGATATTTGATCTTCCATGATTATACGAAAAATGTTCTTAATGAGGTCATCAACCTTCATTTTGTCAATAAAAGCTGCATGCATCGATCGATGCAGAGGCTGGGGACTCCCCATTTCGGAAAAAAATAGGTCATGAACCAAGCGAAGGCTGCCAGAGCTTCCTTTTTAGTTAAACAAGTGATAATAGACGGAGGAGAGTCACAATACGACGCTGTGAGAGTCCATTGATTATAAACTATCCTTTGACGATGTTGTCAAAATAGTGAACTTGTAATCCTCTCCCATCCTTTGCATTTCGTAACTCGTGATGTTAATGCATTTTGGATCTTGTTTTGCATGTGCATGTCACATATGTGGTCTGGATTGATGGCGAAACAGAGTAATATGCGTTCGTAGGGAGAATTCCGGAGTTCCAAAATATTACTCCCTCCGTCCACAAAAGGATGTCTCAAACTAGTCCAAATTTGTATGTATGTACACACTAAATCATGTCTAGATACATACAAATTTGGTGTAGGTTGAGACATCCTTTTATGGACGGAGGGAGTACATGGACAACTTGGATAAAAAACGGAGGTCCAGAAAAAACCCGGAGGTTCCGGTTTTGGCCTATTCGTATTTGATATTAGAGATGGTTAATGGAGTACAGTAGGTTTATCAACAGATCATACTTTCGAATTCATCGCAGTTGGATTTCTAGGTTGACATATGTGCTCAAAGCCGATTGTGCACCAAACATTATCTGAGTTGATTATTACAACAAAACCGACTTTGGGCCTACGTATCTGATTTGGTTTTAGAACCTGCTGAGATAGACATACACTATTTTACTCTATCGGTCCCAGTCAAATGGGAAAAAGGCTCAGGGAAATGTACCAAAAATGGCTGTAATAATCACTTTGGTACAATTGTTTGTGGATTGATCGTAGACATATGGGGGCAATGCAATCGTTAGTGCAAAGATTAATTATACAAAGAGAAAAGATCCATTGGTCGTAAATAAATTTTTCCTTTTCAAAATGGCCATTCAAAGCGAATATGTTTATAGCTCTTTTAACTCTTCAGGGTCGGACTGTTTGCAGATATTGAAACCAATAAAAATATAAAAATGTGTAAAATCAAGACAACACAGGAAGCTGTAAAAAGGCTCCAGTGAGCAAGCCAGCATGGCCCAAAGCAAGCAGCAACCCAGCAGCCCTAGTGAGATCTGGTCCAACAGGGATCAAGCCAGACAATGTGCTGCTACGTACTCCCTCCGTTTCAAAATAGATGACTTTCATTTGTCTATATACGGATGTATTTGGACATCTTTTAGTGTGTAGATACATCCATATGTAGATATATGGAAGTCAAGTATTTTAGAACGGAGGGAGTACCTGTTAGGGCTGCCAACATACATAAAGAAATGATGACTACCAAAGCTTTAGATGGTATTGTGCTATCCTGACAATCAATCCATATTTTCTATATTGTGTGTGAAATTTTATGTCAATGTAAATACAAACTGCGTCAACCCACCCATGTTTTCACAAAAAATTACGTCATTTAGGTTGTGTTTTTCTTAAGGTTAACATCTGGATTATATTATCCACTAACAAATATTACAAACAATCCTAATTCCTAAATCACGTGTTTGCTATGCCCGTTACTCTTGGCATGTGTTATGACCCGAATAGTATATTATGCCACCGAGAACATTGCTAAATTAACAAGGAGCCACACCACATCAGGTAGCACAACATGTTCGGTTTTTCAGACACGATGACTGCATCAACCGGTTCTAGGTTGAGACAGAATGTGGCTCTTATCCTGGTCACAGATTATAGTAGGTTACTCCAATAGTACATAGCCTCTAAAACTGAAGTAAGTGGTCCTGTCATGTACTGAATATATAGCTAATGCACACACCAACCTTTCCCTGTTTAAGCACGAACCACCTTTATAAAAGACATAACCCCCTCTTATCATTGTGCTCAATATATACGTTCCATATGCCTTGTTTACCACAACATCCTATTTGAGTAATCATGCACCAACCTTCGATATGGACCTGTCTGATTTTATGGATGGCGACAAACCAATGTCCTATGATAAGGCCAAAGAATACTTCTCCCAGGACCCATCCCAAAAGTAAGAAGTGCTTTGCTTTCCTCTAAATTATAACATGGCATGCATGTTTTTTTATTAACAAAACTGTTCTATCTCAGATGGGCTGCCTATGTTGCTGGAACAATTCTTGTGTTGATGACTGAACTTGG
Source organism: Poa pratensis (assembly GCA_947311845.1). Taxonomy (NCBI): domain Eukaryota; kingdom Viridiplantae; phylum Streptophyta; class Magnoliopsida; order Poales; family Poaceae; genus Poa; species Poa pratensis. The sequence goes on from CAMZMU010000095.1 coordinate 27,381,883, forward strand.
TGTTCGGTTCACAGACAGCATGAGCATTTTGGTCGGTATTAACCCTTTCTGCTATTTTTCATCAAAAATCCTATTACAGTTTAAAATACAAATTTTCATTTATTTTGTGCTTTAAGAGTTCGTGAGGAAAGGACGTTGTGTGTTTTTAATTAGTCATCAGACATATTGTTTCACATTTTATTTTCAAACAACACTTGATTGATCTAGTTTTCTTCTGTTATAATTGCTTGTATGCCCACTTTTTGATATTTTTGTTTGAATTATCAGGTTTCTTCCTCCGTTCCTGAAGGCAAAGGTGTCTCCTCTTCTGCATCAGTGGAGGTTGCTACCATGTCTGCTATTGCTGCAGTCTATGGTTAGTAGATTGAATACAGCAATTTACTTGTTGCTTGTAGAAAAATCTATGGAATTTCCTATTTTTGTTAATACTAGTTAACCCCCAAGTTGTTCTACAGCTATCGGTATAGATTTAACTCTACTGAACATTGTAAACGACATTGACCATGTGTTTTCTTTGCTGTAGGTTTAAATATAGCTCCAAGGGATCTTGCCATACTTTGTCAAAAGGTACAGAATTTATAAAATGAAGTTACCTTTGATGCTTCAAACTGTATTGCAATCATCACTTCATTTCTGCTCAAGTGAGTCATCCATTGGTGAACAATTATGCAGGTTGAGAATCACGTTGTTGGAGCTCCTTGTGGTGTAATGGACCAAATGACATCTGCTTGCGGAGAAGCCAACAAACTTCTTGCAATGGTTTGCCAGGTTAGTGAGGGCTATCATGTTCAGATAGCTGGTTGATTGAATCATCATCCTGTGCATCTCTGTGATCTTTGTATTTACTGTGTCGAACTTTCATGCAGCCTGCAGAAGTGAAAGAATTGGTTAGCATTCCAACCCATATACGATTCTGGGGTCTGGACTCCGGGATACGACATAGGTAGATCTTATCCTCATTGTGCTTTGTGTTCTCCGGTGCTGATTTCACTAATGAATCGAAGCTAACTGCATCTCCTTTGTGTTATATAGTGTTGGTGGACTGATTACGGATCTGTGAGGGTTGGCACATACATGGGACGCAAGATGATTAAGTGTGCTGCATCTGACCTAATTTCTCAATCCTTTCCATCTACTACGCAATCGTGCGACGCTTCTGAAGAATATGAAAAATATGGAGTGAATCTTCTGAAATCTGAAGCTTCACTGCAGTATTTGTGCAACCTACCACCTCATAGGTCTGATTTATTTTAATAAAATTAATGAAGACTTGTATTGTTTTGCTTGCATTGCCATTTTTCATGTCATGTAGATTCTCATGCTAATTCTTCTATTACAGATATGAAGCTGCCTATGCAAGAGATATTCCAGAGGTAATTACTGGGGATGAGTTTTTGGAGAAATATGGAGATCATGACGATGCAGTAACAGTTGTTGACCCAAAAAGATCTTACAGTCTGAAGGCTCCAACTAGACATCCCATATATGAGAACTTCCGTGTTGAGGTTTGATATCTTAAACCATATTGCTTGTTCTACGAGAATCTGCAGAATGTGTTTGTTTCTTCTTTGTTTTCATTGCTATATGTTAACTAAATTTGTATGTCAAGTAACTTTTGTAGAGGTTAAATCTCAGAAACCTTTAAATGCTTGTTTTCCGTTACACGCTGCAGAGAGAGAAGCCATTTTGTTTTATTTGAATTTAGATATCACCAAAATATCTTGAACTTACTCATAACATTCTTTTGGAAACATCTTTAGGTTTTCCCATTTAAAAAATAGCTTATCTCCAATGCAGGCCTTCAAAGCATTGTTAACTGCAGCCAAAACGACGAGCAAATTTCAGCCCTTGGAGAACTTATGTATCAGGTAGATTTCATCCACTTGGCACTTATATATCGATCCACATGCTTCTGTATTGTCAAGGGAGCTCACTAGTGACCATCTTGTTTTCTCCCTGAGGGCAGTGCCATTACAGCTACAACGCTTGCGGCCTTGGTTCCGATGGGACTGACAGGCTAGTGAATCTAGTACAAGAAATTCAGCACAGGAAGACGACCTCGCAAAATGGAGGTCTAGTCTATTTGGTGCAAAGATCACGGGTGGAGGTTCTGGTGGTTCAGTTTGTGTAATTGGAAAAATTGCCTGAAAAGCAGTGAAGAGATTTTCGAGGTAGGTTTCTATTTATTGTTTTCGTGCATTGAACACGCCGAAGTCTCCGAACTGTAAGCACGTAAATGGCAATCCTAACATTTCCCCAAAGGAATTTATACAGTTCACCATTGTTTCCATGGAATGCTAACTCCACGCTTGTTGGACCCTTTCAGGTTCAGAAAAGATACAAGGCAGCTACCGGCTACCTACCGATTCTTTTCGAGGGTTCATCTCCAGGTGCTGGCAAATTTGGGTACCTGAAGATTCGATGGCGGTCCGCGTAACATCTGCCTAACTGCAAACATTTGTCAAGAATCTGCATATAAGCTGTCGAACACCCACGGGTGTAGTAATGGTAAATCGATACAATAATGTTAACGATCTAGTGTAGACTGAAGAGCCGGTGGCCAGCTCCTGAAAATGTAAAATCATGTCTGATCAAATGCTCGTCACTAGGGTAAATTAGTACGTTGTACGTAGCTGGTGGGTAAATGTCTGATCGGTCCACAAGTTTTCTTGCTCCGATGCATGGCCACCTGCAGATATAGTCGAATAAAATTGCCACACTGCCTCATGACCAGGTTGCGCACTGTGTTTCGATCTTTCAGTCATGGTAACTGCATCGATCATTACTAGCTTGAGATAGAATTTGACTCTTATATCTTCGGTCACAGATTGTCGCTGTTCAGCATCAGATTTCATGGAAATGAAATCGGGTCCAGATTTTGCTCTACAAATTAGTGGACAATGCATGCTATTTGGTGCTGACTATGTCTGATGAAGAGCTACTCAATGAGAGAGTTATGAGACGATATTTTTTGTTTTTGTAGATAATTCATAACGAATCTCCAACAAGTACTTGGGAGAAAGCATTATCTGGACGAAAAGTCTTTATGACACACGAGCACCACTGATCCCTAAAAAAACATTCTTAAGACTAGAAATTCTGGAGAAAAAAAATACGTACAGGTATATATACATGTCTAGTTTGTATGGCCAAATTTGCAATGAAATATGAAAAATATATTTTCATATGTGATCTGCACAAAAAAGACGATTATTAAAAGAAAGAAGTTCTTATTTGCCTTTTGAGATCTATAATGTTGTGATTTTTGTGTAGCCTACAATATAACATATTATCTAGCAAAACTCTGCAGCTATGTAGATAACATGTGTTTGTATTTATGTCAAATTTGTTTTGATTTTCTTTTGAAATTTAAAATATTATTTCGCTTTTTAAAAAGACCGAGATCTCAGGAGCCAAAACACCTCACTCCTAGCTAGACTCCTATATAATATAATTAACTCGTTTTTCAACACATACTTCCTTTCGAAAGAATGAATGTATACGGGACGTACCAAGACGAGACGGGAGCTCTGGAAACCTAGCCGCGCCGCCGCCACCACCTCTGCCTCCACCATAGATCGGTTCCCCCTCCTCCGGCCGGCCTCGCCGGTGTCGCGAGGGGTGGGGAACCCGATCTATGGTTTGAGTTCTTAATAAAAGTAGTGTTTTCAATAGATTTGATTAGGGTTTTGGTGTCGTCTTCTTCATCAATAGAGTTTTCATCATCTACAATACGCAATCTTCGGTCCTTCCTTCGACGACGAGATCTTCTTCCCGACGTCAATGGTGGTGCTGTAAGATTAAATTTGTCTTGGTTTGGTCCTTCAGATCTTGCTTCGCCGGATCGATTTTGGATCTTTTCTTATGGTTGCCGCGAGGATTGTCCTCGCAATATTTGTCCCGGCTGCTACGTCCTCGACAATGGCGATTCGTACTCTCGGCTCCCAGCGACGTTGACCAAGCTGTCCGGTTGTTATTCCATGGAATATTGGTGTTGCTACTCTTGCCGATGTTGGTTGATTAACTTAATGGCTACGTGCGTGCACGTAACCTTGGCATTGCGGCTCAAAATTATGAGAGAACCCTCGTTGGTATTCGTAGGTCTGTGGATTGGTATCTTTGTTGTTCGATGGCTGCCTTCAGAAAAGTTCAAGATTGTGTCATGGAAGAAGAAAGAGTTTGAAGATTTGCTCTTTTCTTTTAGACTTTATTTTGTAATCCATGTAGTCAGCTCATGTATTTCTACCATGTACTATTCGCTACTATAATATACATGGTATTATTGTCAAAAAAAAACTCGTTTTTCAACACAGTTATGGATAATTAGTGAAGCACATTTGGACTTCAAATAATTGAAAGGTGCATTGCACTGCAATTTTATGCTGTTACTAGTTTTTGTTAGACGTTGTACATAAAGACAACATATTCCTCTGGTGGGAGCTGTTCCATCGATAGTGAGGCGCCTTTGGTAGCTGACTCATTTTTTAAGCTTCGTGCCTCTAGTCAACAATGTAGTTTTGTATTTTGACTATGTGTTCACGATATACAAGTATGTTCTAACTATACCTTATGGGTGCATTTGTCCTTTGACCCAATGAGGGGCTTAACACGATAGATTATCGATGATAGAGAACACCATAATGCATCGTGTGCTGACTGTTTAAAGGTCGGTTTGACGAAGGTTTCACTCAAAGATACATAATTAGCTATTAATATAAAAAAAACTCGGTACAACATTAGCTCTCACCAGAATGGCATGATTTGGTTGGATGACTGTAATTAGAAATGAATTTATGTTTCGTTGACAACATGAAAGAACTCAACACAAAAGACAGGACATATACATTCACTCATTTGTGTAGCCAAATTTCCACCAGACACTCAAAAGAGACCATTGAATTATAGGACATGAGTGTTGGGACATTGAGTTCAATTATAAAACAAGAAGTATCTGATCTTATCGTGTTGTGGATAGATAGCTAATGCACATCCCAACCATCCCTTTTTAAGGCATGAACCACCGTTATAAAGGACACATCCCTTCTTACCAGTGGCGGAGGCAGGATTAGCCTAATTTGCATGTTGAGGAGGGCCGGGCTACGCAAAAAAAAAAAAAAACTGCACTGTTCATGTGCTTAATACGAAGGAATCCATGGTGTTAGGGGGGGGGGGGGGGGGGGCAGGGCACCTGCTGGTCCCCCCGCCTCCGCCCCTGCTTCTTACTACAAAGCCAATATAATAGTTCGACATGCATGCCAGTTGTTTACCATTACCTCCTACCAAGAGTGGATTTGAAATTACATAGTGCATATGTGCAAATGCTACATGGAAATGAGAGGTATCACGGAACATATTAGCTGACCCGAGGGATCCGATTGCAGTGACAATCAACAAAATGGTGCACATTTAAGGGTTTAGTCATTATGGATGGACGCGAGCCTTGGGCATAATGAGAGCTGCACGCTGTTGATTTAGACTTCGACATGAATTTTAGTTGTAATAAAATAAGCTATTACCTAAACTCTACGGACAGGACAATCATGTTGTTGATTTTGTCGTACAATTTTAGTATAACTGTTTCTTATGAACATAAAACAATTAAATCTAGGACCGTTGCCTCCTACTTCAAGAAAATGCAAAGTTTGTTCTTTGAAAGTTCATATATTCTAGATCAAAAAATTCAGTGCATGGCATCATTAAACTTGGCCACACCAATTCATGCAGCAAGTCAGTGCATAGCATCAGTGCACTTAACCACAATAACGACAATGAAAGAATGGATGCATGCCGTTTAGGAGGTGAAATAGTTTTTATGGGGGCGAAGAGAGCATTATTTTTCTTGGTCGTCATTTCAAAATTCTACTCACGTTTCTTTGTTTTTTAGTCAGTTGTATTGACCATTGATTTATCATATTTAATCTAAACAACCCCGGTGGTTATATTAGTGAGTATATTTTGACTATGTGAGAAATTATATGGATGATGTGATCAAAGAGATTCGGTCTTCCATAAACAAATAAAAGAATGTTCTTGATGAGGTGATCAATAGATTAGTTATTACATGAAGTGTCATGAAATGTAACATATTTTTTGTGATGACTTTGATAAGTTGTGGAGCTATATACAATTTATAATTCCCAAAACAATTGCTTATGACTCATATAAACTAATGTGAATTTGAATATGAATCACCTTTCAAAGGAACATCAGAGAATGAAATGAAAAAGCATTCATTTTTTCTTGTGCGACAATACAATGACTTCAAAATAGAAAGTGACGAGAAACAAGGTGTTTTTCAACGCGAATCTCCAATAAATTGTGTTCCAGATAAGCTAGGACCACAACATAGGTTGGGTGGGGGTGGGGGTAGGGGGAGCACTATCGAGTATGCCAAAATATAATTTACTCTTTTTGAACATGTGTGAGTGTGTATTTGACCTTGTGTGGGTCCTAACGTGAGAGATCACCAGTAGGTAGAGAACACCATAATGCATCCATCCTGATGTGAGTATTTTAAATGCATTTGGTTGATGGAAATTTCACATAAGAAATCATTATTAAAATACTTTGTACAACATTAGCTTTCACAAATACATGATGATTTGGTCGCATGGTTGCATCTAGAAATTAATTTACATTTGTCCAGTAGCCTGACGGAGCTCAGCTTTAAAGATAAACACAAATATGGGGATTATAAAATACCTTCACATATTTGGGTAGCTTCTCTATCATTCAATCCACAAATGGATAAAGTATATATCATTCAAGATATATAGACTACATGAATGCATGCATTCATTCTTATCTTCTCTTCTTAGAGTTTTCACGTTGGATGCGCTATAAGTCATGCATTGAATTGTCTCTAAGTCATGCAATCCAATCCAAACCCATGACATTACCAGAGATATTCTTATTTTTTAAAAAAACTTGTATCTCTTATATGTATACCTAATTGACGATCTTATTCTAGTTGCTTAGGTCGCCAGGAGATCTACAAAACTAGATCACATGTTTCGACAAAAATAGTTATGTCGGTAATTGCCACGAGTTTATAAAATAATTTGGTTGTTAGTTTCTTATACGTCACTCTACACCATTGGCAAACTTACATGGTACTACTTAAGTTGAATGGAACAATCTCACAGTTGTTGGTAACACTTAAATATCCTAAGTTTACAAGGTATGTATAACATTGCAAAGCCTTAAAGCATGTACATTTTATGCTACCTATGCACTATTGTCGTGGTAGTTGTCGGTTGTTACTCCGGCAATCATGGTACTATAATGTAGCAACCAGTGCAAAAAAAAAAATCGTCAAAATATACAAACATGGGATCTAATTTTGAATCCCTTGTTGAGAGGAACTAAAGTATGAATATGAATTGCTTAGTGGATTAACGGTTTAAAACACAAATCATTTTATATATTAAGATTTAGGAATTAAGGTTGCCAAAAAATTATGAAAAACTTAATTGCTTTTTAATTAAAATACCATGTACAACATTAGCTTTCACTAGAACGCGATGCTTTGGTTACACGATTGTATCTAGAAATGAATTTATATTTGACCGGAAGCCTAATGGAACTAAGAAAGATTATAGAAAGATAAACACAAATATGGGGTTTATCAAAATACGTTGATTCATTTGTGTAGCATCTGTATCATTCAATCCGCAAAAGGACAAACTATATCGTTCACTCATATGGCTTCCATCCTTCTGTCACACACTAGCGAAGAGACAGTGAAACTATAGCACATGAATGTTGGGACTTGAGTTAAGCTCTAAGATTAGAAATAAGTGATCTGATCGTGTGGTGGATATATAGCTATTGCAAACACCGACCTTCCCTTGTTTAAGCACGAACCACCCTTATACAGTACACGTGCCTTCATTACTACTGCTCAATATATACGTTCCACATGCCTATTGTTTACTACAACCTCCTACTTGTCGTAGCTCTCGTCGGATAGGTGCGTACTAGACTCATGCCTAACAGAGAAATCCCAACTGCATGGAGTTGGATGCTTGCAATGCTACTTGGAATGAGAGGTATCACGGAATATATAAGCTGATGTATTGGACTTCACTGGATTGTCAATGAGCTGAGTGGCGTAGAGTTAAGGGTTTGGAGTAGAAGTAGACAAAACACTCGAGGCTCAAGGCTCGGCTCGGCCTTTGAAAGGCTCGGCTTGGACTCGTCTTGGCTCTGAGGTCGAATAAGCAAGAAAAACTTGTTTGCCTGTAGTCAATCGCGGGAGAAAGAAGGTAGATGTGTGCTTGTCCACACAAGACTGCACTCGGCATCGCCTACGGCTGCTTAACACCCTGGCCGGAGGTCGTCCCCGAAGTACAGTCCGGTACGTGCTGCTCTTCGTCCTGTGCATACACATGCTCTCCGTTCCCTTCGCACCAGGCTACATAACTACATTTAGGACCACTTTGGCAATCGTGTAAATACATATATCTGTAACAAGATTAGGCCAGATTTACTAACACGAATGGGCAGAACAGATAATTTACAGGTTGCAAGATTGCAACCGTGTTTGGATGAAAAATCGTGTTAGCAAATGTGATAAGAAGATGGCCAAGGTTTGGTCTCGAGAAAACAAGCTTTGCAACATCCTTGTCGGCTCCGAGGCACTGCCAAACACGTTTTCTCTGGCCATATTGAAATTTTCTTCCGGACTGTAACTAACGCCGGTTTTGGATTGATCACTAGACATCCAATCGTGTCTTTAGTCGGCTGGGAAGTCTGAAATCTTTTCTTGGTTGTGCCTCGTAAGCTGATGAGCATAGTTCGAGTGGACCGAGCCGATCCTAAGCCCTTTCTTGAGAATATTTCATGAGACAAGTCCACCACTAGTTTGGGTGACATGTATGCGTTGAAGTGGCAGACAGTATGACAATTCTGGGACTTTGATTTGGGGTACTAGATCTTTTTATTGTTGTTGTGCTTTGAAGAGAGCATTTTTTTTACTTGGTCATGTCAACATTATTTTCAAGATTTCTTTGTTTTGGCCGACGAATGGAGTATTACATTGTGTTTTTTATCCAAACAAATCATGTGATTCTTCTGGTTGTTTATGCTTTTATTATATGAGAAATGATCTTGATGAGGTGATCAAACAGATTTGATCTTCCATGATTATACAAAAAAAAATGTTCTTGATGAGGTATCAAGGAAGCGAAGGCCGCCAGAGCTTACTTCTTGGTTAAACAGGTGATCAAAGACGATGGAGATTTACAATACGATGATGTGAGAGTCTAATGATTATGTGTCAAAATTGTGAATTTGTAATCCTTTATGATCCCTTACACTTTGTAACGTGAGATGTTAATGCATTTTAGATCTTGTTCTGCATGTATATGTGATCTGGATTGATGGCAAAAGGGAGTAATATGTTGTCATAGGTAGAACTCCAGAAGTCCAAAATATTGCATACATGACTTGGATAAAAACCGGAGGTCCAGAAAAAATTCGTAGTTTCCGGTTTTGCAAAATCAGTTTAAATATTCTACCTATGATTAAAGGTGTGCAGTAGGTTTACAGAACCGACGGTCAAATTCTTCAGTTGGTTTTCTTGACCTGGCTCGGCTACCGGTCCGTGCTCAAAACCGACTATGTGCCTAAGTATCTGAATCAGTTCTAGAACCTGGGGAGATAAACATACACTATTTTACTTGGTCGATTCTCAAAAGCGAAAAAGGCTCAGGACCATGTACCAAAAGTGGGTGTAATAATCACTTATGTACTAGTGTTGGTGGATTGATCGTACATATATGGGGCAATGCATCCATTAGTGCAAAGATTAATTCTTCAAAGGGGAAAGATTCATTAATTGATCGTAAATATTGTAAATCTTATCTCTTCAAAATGGTCAAGCGAATCATTTTTAGCTCTTTTATTCTTTGGGGTCGGACAGTGTGCAGATATTAAAACCAATAAAAATATGAATATGCGTAAATCAAGACCGCGGAGGAAACCGTAAAAAGCTCAGTAGCAACCCAGCATGGCCGAAAGGAGCAACCCAGCAGATCTAGACATCTGGTCCAACAAGGACCAAGCCAGGCAATGGGCTGCTACCTGCTAGGGCTGCTAAAGAGACGATGAGCAAATCCTGCCAAACTTTAGATTCCCCTCAAAGAAAAAATACCAAAAATACTTGCAGTTGCACTAACAATTGCCTGTGAGATCAACCACACCGTCACCATCAACAAGTGACTCGGGCGAGATCTGAACATCCAGGCGTGGCATGAGCCTGATCATGAACAGGGTTCGATCAGTGATCTTGGACATAGTAAAAGATTGCTGTTTGTGGAAGTTGACGGCGCCAAGATGGTGCGTGTGTCGGTGTGTGTGGTGGTCTTGGTGTGTGTGTGTGTGTGCACGTGTGTACTGTCTATTTTATACACGATGCATCTAACAACCTTGGAATAGTAGATATCTGTTGGGGATAGAGGAGTCTCACCACCGCGAAACTGGGTCCTGTTCCGTTAAACAACCAATTGTGAGAATATAGGCACCGCCCGGAGAGCACCACCGCATTTTTCGTCTCCGGATGTAGGGTTGCAAGCGGTGGCCCGCTTCGTCCGCGAAATGTATCAGCTAGCACAAAATCAATTGACCACTCGTGTAAAATTAACACTACGTTTGTACTATCACGTTGTCCGTCAGGCCGCCCAGCTTGCATCCCTACCGGATGCCTTTTAGGCATCTAGTGGTGCACGGGTGGAGATCACGTATAAACACTGGCATGTAGTTTAATTTTCAGCAAAGTGTTCGCGGTATGTACAAGTTAATATTTTCTAGTTGTGACGTGTCCTTCGACCTGACGAGGTGCTACGTGACATATCATCAGTTCAGTGGGTACGAAAATTTGCATCCATTATGTGCTGATTATTTAAAAGGCGTTTGGTCACCAAACAAGTCATGAAAAAAATCTTAATTAGTTGTTTAATTAAGATACTATGTACAACATTAGTTTTCACTAGAACGTTATTTGGTTGCACGCTTGTATCTAGAATAAATTTAAATTTGACCGGCAGCCTAGTGGAACTCAGCAAGAATATGGAAACATAAATACAAATATGGGTTTTATAAAATACGTCCACTAATTTGTCTAGCTTTTTTATCATTCAATCCGCAAACCACAAACCGTAAAACCCTATCATTTAAGATATATGTCTTCCATCCAACTGTCACACACTAGCGAAGAGACAATCGAACTAAAGCACATGAACATTGGGACTTGAGTTCAGCTATAAGATTAGAAATAAGTGATCTGACCGTCTGGTGGATAGATACCTAAGAGCAAGAACAATAACACAGCCGGCTGCCGGCTACATACACCTGCCATGTCACCTAAAGTCTGCAGAAATAATTAGTAGTACAACAAGCTGGCTCTTACGTAGGCTATATCAAATATTTAAATATTTTATTTCTTGCTATGTGGTGATTGCATGCAAGACACACCGGAGTAGCAATTATTGCATGCAGCCAGCTATAGCCTTCCACACGAGCTGCATGCGGGCTTTAACATCTTGATTCCTGTGTAGCAGCGAGCGACTCACGGAGCGCCGGCTCTCCTCTCTCTCCTCACTTCTCTCACCTCCACGTAGGATTTAGATGGCATGGACTTGCTTATAGCCCGCTGAGTCAGCATTATTGTACTTGCTCTAATGCACAACCGATCTTCCCATCTTTAAGCATCAACCACCCTTATAAAAGACACATGCATCTCTTACTACTGCTCAATATATTCTTTCCACGTTCCTATTGTTTACTACAACCTCCTACTTCTCATAGCTCTCATCAGATAGGTGCGTACTAGACTCATGCGTAAGAGGGAAATTCCAACTACATGGAGTTGGATACGTGCAACGCTACTTGGAATGAGAGGTACCAGCGAACATATCAGCTGAGGGGAGAGATATCCTTGCATTGTCAATGAGCTTACTTGTGTAGAGTTAAGGGTTTGGGTAGACAATGAAAGAAAACTGGAGTCTCAAGGCCCGGCTCAGGCTCAACCAGGCTCGATTGATCTCAACTCGGCTCTGTATAACTAACAGCTAGATCTCGTAGTTAGTAGGATCAACCGTTCACGGTGCTTTAGCTTCTCCTCCGAGTATGTAACAGACTAACAAAATGTATATATTCATCAGTGTCTATTCCTACGGTCCTACCTCTTGAGGGTTATATAAACATGAGAGGCTGGTGGCTAATTCACCACGCCAAAACCTAAGTTTAACTGGCTCTGAGATGCAAAAAGCAAGAAAAAACGTGTCTGAAAGAAAACGTGTCTGAAAGAAAAAATGTTATAAATTTTGTCCCCATTTGGCAATCTTGTAAATACATACATCTATAACAAGATTTACGAATGGGCAGAACAGATATTTTACAGGTTGCAAAATCGTGTTTGGGTGAAAACTCATGTAAGCAAATTTTATAAGGAGGTGGTCAAGATTTGATCTCAAAAAATCAAGCTCTTCACTCCACTGCTCTGATGTTATACTTCCCGACATAAAACGCAATCCTTTGGTCGACAGAATATTGGACTTTCAAACATGTTTTTTCGGGCCGGGCTGGATTTTTCTTCCTAACTTACACTGGTTTCGGCTTGAGCAGTAGCCATACAAACGGGCTCTTAGTGGGCTGGGAAGTATGATCTCTCTCTTCTCGTAGTTGTGCTTGTAAGCCGGCGGAACCCAGCTCGAGTCAGGACCGAGCTGATCCCAGACCCTTTAGACAATCTTTTCATGACACAACCCACCACTAGTATGGGGAAGTGGCGGACGTTACGATAATTCTGAGACTTCTACTCCCTCCGTTCCAAAATAGATGACTTTCATTTGTCTACATATGGATGTATTTAGACATCTTTTATTGTGTAGATACATCCATATGGATGTCTATACATAGACAAATGAAAGTCAAATATTTTGGAACGGAGCGGAGCCCAGCTCGAGTCAGGACCGAGCTGATCCCAGACCCTTTAGACAATCTTTTCATGACACAACCCACCACTAGTACGGGGAAGTGGCGGACGTTACGATAATTCTGTGACTTCTACTCCCTCCGTTCCAAAATAGATGACTTTCATTTGTCTACATATAGATGTATTTAGACTAAATACATCTATATGTAGACAAATGAAAGTCAAATATTTTGAAACGGAGGGAGTATATGGGATAGAAGATCATTTTATTTTTATTTTTCGGTCACTGCAATTGATGTTGCTGATTGTGTCGTAGCATTTTTGAAATAACCATTTCTTACAAAGAGAAAACAATTAAGAATAAATTTAGGGCCATCATCTCCTACTCCAAGCTCAACATGTCAAGTTCATTCTTGGGATGTTTTATAGGTTCTAGATAATAAAGGCTTAGTGCATGGCATTAGTAAACTTAACCACCTAAATACCTGCAGCAAGTTCACTGAATGGATTCGGTAAACTTAATAACAACATGTCAATGAAATAGTGCATGCATGCCATTTAGGAGGTGAAATATTTTTCTTTAGGTAAAGTGAGCATTTGTTTTGTCATCTCAACATTTTTCATGATTTCTTTGTTTCTGGCCGATGTATGGAGTATTGACTTTTTTTATGTTTTTGATCCAAACAAATCTTGTGATTCTTTTGGTTGGTTATGTTTTTATTATATGAGAAATGATCTTGATGGGGTGATTAGAGATATTTGATCTTCCATGATTATACGAAAAATGTTCTTAATGAGGTCATCAACCTTCATTTTGTCAATAAAAGCTGCATGCATCGATCGATGCAGAGGCTGGGGACTCCCCATTTCGGAAAAAAATAGGTCATGAACCAAGCGAAGGCTGCCAGAGCTTCCTTTTTAGTTAAACAAGTGATAATAGACGGAGGAGAGTCACAATACGACGCTGTGAGAGTCCATTGATTATAAACTATCCTTTGACGATGTTGTCAAAATAGTGAACTTGTAATCCTCTCCCATCCTTTGCATTTCGTAACTCGTGATGTTAATGCATTTTGGATCTTGTTTTGCATGTGCATGTCACATATGTGGTCTGGATTGATGGCGAAACAGAGTAATATGCGTTCGTAGGGAGAATTCCGGAGTTCCAAAATATTACTCCCTCCGTCCACAAAAGGATGTCTCAAACTAGTCCAAATTTGTATGTATGTACACACTAAATCATGTCTAGATACATACAAATTTGGTGTAGGTTGAGACATCCTTTTGTGGACGGAGGGAGTACATGGACAACTTGGATAAAAAACGGAGGTCCAGAAAAAACCCGGAGGTTCCGGTTTTGGCCTATTCGTATTTGATATTAGAGATGGTTAATGGAGTACAGTAGGTTTATCAACAGATCATACTTTCGAATTCATCGCAGTTGGATTTCTAGGTTGACATATGTGCTCAAAGCCGATTGTGCACCAAACATTATCTGAGTTGATTATTACAACAAAACCGACTTTGGGCCTACGTATCTGATTTGGTTTTAGAACCTGCTGAGATAGACATACACTATTTTACTCTATCGGTCCCAGTCAAATGGGAAAAAGGCTCAGGGAAATGTACCAAAAATGGCTGTAATAATCACTTTGGTACAATTGTTTGTGGATTGATCGTAGACATATGGGGGCAATGCAATCGTTAGTGCAAAGATTAATTATACAAAGAGAAAAGATCCATTGGTCGTAAATAAATTTTTCCTTTTCAAAATGGCCATTCAAAGCGAATATGTTTATAGCTCTTTTAACTCTTCAGGGTCGGACTGTTTGCAGATACTGAAACCAATAAAAATATAAAAATGTGTAAAATCAAGACAACACAGGAAGCTGTAAAAAGGCTCCAGTGAGCAAGCCAGCATGGCCCAAAGCAAGCAGCAACCCAGCAGCCCTAGTGAGATCTGGTCCAACAGGGATCAAGCCAGACAATGTGCTGCTACGTACTCCCTCCGTTTCAAAATAGATGACTTTCATTTGTCTACATATGGATGTATTTGGACATCTTTTAGTGTGTAGATACATCCATATGTAGATATATGGAAGTCAAGTATTTTAGAACGGAGGGAGTACCTGTTAGGGCTGCCAACATACATAAAGAAATGATGACTACCAAAGCTTTAGATGGTATTGTGCTATCCTGACAATCAATCCATATTTTCTATATTGTGTGTGAAATTTTATGTCAATGTAAATACAAACTGCGTCAACCCACCCATGTTTTCACAAAAAATTACGCCATTTAGGTTGTGTTTTTCTTAAGGTTAACATCTGGATTATATTATCCACTAACAAATATTACAAACAATCCTAATTCCTAAATCACGTGTTTGCTATGCCCGTTACTCTTGGCATGTGTTATGACCCGAATAGTATATTATGCCACCGAGAACATTGCTAAATTAACAAGGAGCCACACCACATCAGGTAGCACAACATGTTCGGTTTTTCAGACACGATGACTGCATCAACCGGTTCTAGCTTGAGACAGAATGTGGCTCTTATCCTGGTCACAGATTATAGTAGGTTACTCCAATAGTACATAGCCTCTAAAACTGAAGTAAGTGGTCCTGTCATGTACTGAATATATAGCTAATGCACACACCAACCTTTCCCTGTTTAAGCACGAATCACCTTATAAAAGACATAACCCCCTCTTATCATTGTGCTCAATATATACGTTCCATATGCCTTGTTTACCACAACATCCTATTTGTCGTAGCGCTTATAAGATAGCTGTGTACTAGATTCACGCCAAAGAGAGAAATACCCATTACAATTAGTTGGATGCATGCAATGCTACTTGGAATGGGAGATATCAGGAAAGGAGGGGTTTAGGGGGACATGCCAGTGCGACAAGTCCGCTAGCTAATCCGATTCCCTTGGTTTGCTAGCAATGGTTCTAATAACTGAAAAATAGCTCCTATGGTTAATTTCGTCGACTGGCCTACTAAAGGATAATGGCTGAAGGAGTACTCAAGCCCAACTCCCCTGTGTGCAGTTGCTGCTTGCTTCCCTGACTGTGATACACGGCTAGATCACCCATGTTTGCGGATGACTTCGTGTATCAGTAGAGGCGGAAACGATAGCCCTTTGGAGCTCTGTGGTACGTGTTATATAGGAGGGAGCTTTGTGGTACATGTTATATAGGAGGTGGAAATAGGGACGTGGACTAATGGCACATGGAGACTAGCATATCTGATATATGGATTTTTAGAAAATTAAAAAATGTTCGAAAACTTCTGAAATTTTTTACGCTTAAAGATCGTGTAAATAATTTGGTCGCGAAATATTTTGCGTTGACTTCTGGGCAAAAAAGACAAATCTTTCACGAATATAGCGTGTATACAGCGTTATTTTTGGTAAATCTTTAACCTAGGTTGCAATAAATGTTATTTTCTGACCGAATTTTTTTGTACGGGTGCAATACTTGATAATATTTGCCCGACTAAAAATTTCGGATTTTTTTTTATTTTTTACGAATTATTAAATTATTTTTGAATATCGGGTGCAGGAGTACCCCAGAGTCACTACCAATTTTTGGTGGAAATAGCCTCCATCGTGGCGTACAAAGAGGTATGTCTACAGCGGTGTACTACACAGACTAACAGCCCACTCCTTAATCCAAACTTCGCAGAAGATTCAGATTACGTCTAAACTCATGTAAATTCCTAACATGAAGTAGTAAAACCATCGGCTATTTGATCCTTGCTAGATACAAACCTTCAGGGACGGACCCAAGAGGTGCAGGCAGGGGCCACGGCCCCCCTATGCTGGATTTTTTTTGAAAACCGGCCTATGTACGTAATATGTGTTTTGACCCCTAAGTTTTCGAGAAATTGACTACATAGCCCCCTCCAAGTAGTTGAGTTTTCATTTGATCCCTCCTTCTGCTAATAATGGCTCCGTCCCTGCAAACCTTCGACCGGTTCTAGCTTGACACCCAATGTGGCTCTTATCCTGGTCACAGATTGTAGTATGTTACTCCAACAGTACATAACCTCTAAAACTAGAAGTAAGTGCGCAAAAAAAAACTAGAAGTAAGTGGTCCTGTCATGTACTGAATAGATAGCTAATGCACACACCAACCTTCCCCTGTTTAAGCATGAACCACCTTTATAACAGACACAACCCCTCTTATCATTGTGCTCAATATATCCATTCCATATGCCTATTGTTACCACAACAACTTATTTGCTCGTAGCTCTCGTAAGATAGCTGTGTGTACTCGATTCACGCCAAAGAGAGAAATTCCCATTACAATTAGTTGGATGCATGCCATGCTACCTAGAAGTTGGAATGTGAGGTATCAGGAAAGGACGAGTTTAGGGGGATGTGTTGGAGCGACGCGCCTGCTAGCTAATCTGATTCCCTTTGTTAGCTAGCGATGGTTCTTATAACTAAAATATACTCCCTCCGTTCCAAATTAGATGACTTCCATTTGTCCACATGCGGATGTATCTAGACATGTTACAAGTATAGATACATCCGTATGTGGACAAATGGAAGTCATCTAATTTGGAACGGAGGGAGTAGCTCATATGCGTAATGTCGTCGACTGGCCTACTAAAGCACATTGCGTGAAGGGGGGCTGAAGCCTATACACCCTATGTACCGTTGCTACTTGCTCCAGCTAGCGAGTCCGATATATGACTAGACCACCCATGTTTGCGGACAATTTCGTGGACTATTGGTTCCACTCTAACCGATCTAAACTTCCGGCTTTGCGCAAGGTCATCTCCTGAGTGAACAATGATCTTTGTGTGGTGGATCCGTAAGAATCATAAGACGGCAGTCTTTGACAACACCAAATTGCTTGTTTGCTTGAACGGTATCAAGGCCGAGATCGGGTTGTGGGAACAGGCAGGAGCGACATCGGTTGGTGCGGACTTTAGGCGGGCTGGGTTGTAATCGAGGAGTTGGCCTATCTCGGTTATTACTGCCTTCGTCGCTGAAAGTAAAGTGTATTTTTTTTTCAAATGCGAAGTAATGTAAAGTTTGACCCTTTTTAAAACAATGACCAACAACTACAATACTATGATCACGTCATACGAAAATACATTTCATGATGTATCTAATGGTATTTTTCTTCGAAAAGGGGAGAAGCCGCAACCTCTGCATCGAGTGAGGCACACAGCCATTTATTATGGAGTTTAAGAGTATTATAGTTTTACATCTCAGCACACACAAAGTAAATGAGACAAGCCTCAACCGGCAAAGAAACAAGCTAAAAGAAACAACAGAAGTCTACTAATATGTTGCCACGTATGCCGGGAAAAAAATCATGTGCCACCAACACGAGACTTGTGCATCCACAAACCAAAAGGTCTCGCTGGTCCGAAGGAAGGAGGAAAGGCCACAACTAGATCCAGTGCACCGGCATATGGATAACATGTAAGACATGAAAATTTTCTTTTCTGTTAAAAACAAGATTATTCCTACAATTCCAAAAAGACCAACAAATAGATGAAACACCAATACGAATCCTAGCCTTGGTCTTTCTGTCGACCACATTCAACCAATTCCCAAACATATTAGAAACATTGGTAGGGGAGGGATATTATAGGTACAGAAAACAACACGCCACACAAGTTTCGCAAAAGGGCAAGAGAGAAACAAATGCTCTATGGTATCAGAACATTCACAAAATGGGCAGTTGGTGTTACCTTGCCAATTTCTCTTTGCAAGGTTATCCTTTGTAAGCAAGACCTTTCTATCAAAAAACCACATAAATATTTTAATCTTTAGCGGTATTTTTAATTTCCATAAGTAAGTTTATAGGTATCTAGTATGACCATTCATTAAATCCTCATACATTAAAGACAGTTCTGAGTATTCCAATGAAGAGAATCCGGAACATCAGTTAACATAATATCCATTAGTCTTAGGCATAAATGTGACCACATATCCCATTTATTCCCGGTAAGTGCCCTCCTAAAACTCATATTCAGAGGTGGCGCATTGTGAAACACATCATGAACCGACACATCTTTGTGTTACACAATGTTATATAACAATGGATATTGGTTTTTCAACGGAGAAGAATCCAACCAAGTGTCCATCCAAAACCTTGTGGTTTCCCCGTTGCAACTCTAAAAAAGGTTCTAGCAAAGAACTCATCCTTGACTCTCATGCGCCATTTTCAGAAAGGAGAATAAGTTGGTTGTGCTTCCACTTGAGCCAAAGTTTTATTACTAATGTATTTGTTTGGCAGTAACTCCTGCCAAACCCCTTCTTCATTTAAAAGTTTAAACAATCACTTCCTGAGTAAACATTTATTCTTTAGTTCAAGCACCTCAACCCCTAAACCTCCTTGATCTTTCGGTCTACAAATGATGTTCCATTTAGTTAATCTATACTTTCGTTTGTTCTCATCACTCTGTTAGAAGAACCTTGATCTATAGAAGTCAAGTCTTTTTCTTACCCCCTTAGGTATTTCCAGAAATGACAACATAAACATCGGTAAACTTGTTAAAACCGCATTCACAAGGACAAGTCGATCCCCATGGGACAACATTCTACCTTTTCCAAAATCCTAGTTAGCCTTCGAAACGGCTTTCAACTGGATACCATTGATCAGAGTTCCAAAGACCTATAGTGAATCGGAACTCCAAGATATTTAAAAGGTAAAGAACCAGATTCACAATCAAAAATCTGTTTGTATTGGTCTTCCACCTCTTTTGACTTCACAAAACAAAATATTTCACTCTTATGAAAATTTATTTTGACACCCGAAAGCTGTTCAAAAATGCAGAGAATGAGCTTCATATTTACCGCTTTTTCGAAATCATGCTCCATGAATAAAATTGTGTCATCCGCATATTGTAGTATAGATCCACCATCAACTAAATGAGGAATAAGACCTCCTATATGACCATCTTCCGTCGCCTTTGCGAAAAGAATGGCTAACATATCTGCAACAATATTAAACAACATAGGAGACAGAGGATCTCCCTATCTTAGACCTTTTTTGTTGGAAATAATGACCAATGTCATCATTTACCCGTATACCAACACTTCCTCCTGAACAAATTGCATGATCCAATTGCACCATTGTTGTGCAAAACCTTTCATACGCAAAGCTTGTTGGAGAAACGGTCATTTAACTTTATCATATGCTTTCTCAAAGTCGATTTTGAAGATAACACCATCCATTTTATTCCTTTGAAGCTCATGAATAGTTTCGTGTAGGACGACCACACCTTCTAAAATGTGTCTCCCAGACATAAAAACCGGTTGTATCGGTCTAATTATCTTTGAGAAATTTCAGTAATACGATTAGTACCTACTTTTGTGAAGATTTAAAACTGACACTGAGAAGATAAATTGGTCTGTATTGCTGGATCTGTACCGCATTTTTTTTTGGGAAGTAACATAATGACTCCAAAATTTAACTTAAACAAGGGCAAGTTTCCTTGTTGTAGTTGACCGAACATAGCCATTAAATCATCCCTAATGACCTCCTAAAAGGTCTTATAGAACTGCGCAGGGAACCCATCTGGTCACAGCGCTTTGTTCAATTCCATCTGAGAAATAGCCTTATACACTTCTTTCACTAAGAAATTAGCTGTAAGAATGCTATTTTCCTCATTAGTTAGTTGCGGAATATCATGTATGATTCGTTCATCCAGTGTAATATTATTTGGAGCCGAATCCCCAAATATTTTTTTATAGTATTCAGATATATAAGTTTTTAAATTCTCCTCTCCAACAATGGTTCCTTCGTCTTGCTCTAGTTGGAAATTATTTTTTTCCTATGTTTTCCATTTGCTATCAGATGGAAATACTTCGTATTGTTTCCACCTTCTTGAATGTATTTTACTTTTTCCCTTTGTGCCCATTTTATCTCCTCATCTCGCCCATGACAACAAATTTTATCATTTGCTTCTCTCAAGGTATCCCTCTCGAATACAAAAGAGGAGTGGTTTCGGTTTTGATATCCAGCTCATCTATGATTTTTACAACCTTTCTTTTTCCTTCTTATACTTTCCACTTTGATTTTTAGCCCATCCTTTTAGAAAACACCGTAAATGTCTTATTTTATTTTGCCAAACCTCTATAGGTGTGTCCCTTTTGCAAAAGCAGCTCACTCGGCCTCTACCATCTCATAAAACCTTCCAATCTAAGCCTTGAAAGTTCAAACGAGAAGCGTGCTTTGTTTCCTACATGAGCACGAACCCCTGAATCAATTAATAAAGGAGTGTGATCTTAACCCGTGCGTGTTAAGGCCTGAACCGTGATCAATGGAAATTTTTGTTCCCCTTCCATCGTAGCAAGAACCATGTCCAACTTTTCAAGAGTAGGATTTTCTCTTCTATTAGCCCAGGTATATTGTCTACCCGATAGTTCAAGTTCTTTCAACTCTAAACTCTCAAATGATAGCATTAAACATAATTGGCCATCTTGGGTTATAATTAGCATTGTTCTTTTTCTTCAGGTTTCCAAATTATGTTAAAATCCGCACCCACCATCATTGGTAATGGTTCATTTCACATAATTGAACTAACTCTGATAAGAATGAGTTTTTTGATCATCCTGGGCCGCACAATATACTGACATAAAAAACCACTCGTACCCTTAGATTTTAAATGAAGTTTTTGGTAAGAGTAGTAGTGTTTACCCCTATTAGCATGCCCTCAGACCTGCCTCTAGGCGGTAAGGTATTGATTTGGTATTATAAATGTTAATGATTTTTTTATAAAATTTAGTAAAATTTCACATTGTTTGACTTTAAAAAAAATTACGCCTTGCTTTCAGGAACAGAGACACTCCCTCCGTTTCTAAATATAAGATGTTTCAACTTTTTTCATATTCACATGTATCTAGACATATTTTAGTGTGTACGTTCACTCATTTCAGTTTGTGTCTAGTCAACATGTAAAGTATATAAACATAGCGAGTACTATATAATTTTTCTCTAGTCTGAGTGCATTAAGATACAAAAACAGTTGTGTTTTCTTAAAAAAAAGGAACATTGATGAATTAACTCGGAGCCACACCATCGCAATCAGTTGTTTGGTAGTTCGGCCATATGGTACCGCATAGACCGGTTCTAGTTTGAGAGTTGAGACGGAACGTGGCTCTTATCTGAGTGAGGTGTTTTGGTACCAGAACTCCATGTAGCTCGTTTTGAAAAAGTATCAAAATTGCATTTTAAGTTTCTAATAAAAAATAAAAAAAAATCAGATGTAGATAGTGATATCTGATCTATAAGTGTGCAAAATGTTAACTTTAAATCCAATATATATTAGGTTGTGCGAAAATAACAAATGGGTGGATCTGAGTGGTGAATAGTACACAAATTTAAAAACTTGAAATTTTGTCTGATTTGTCTTTTTTTGTAGCTTAGAATAATACGAATTTAGGATTAAAAATTTGTTCACTTGTAGATTGAATATTATGTACATGCAGGAGTTTTGTTTCGAATTTTTGAAACAAAAAAATGCCGATTTTGAATTTTTGACAAAACGAGCTACATGGAGTCGGAGCTCCATTTGCACTTTCCGGCTCTTATCTTAGCTTCAACAGGTTCTACCTTGAGACAGAATGTGGCTCTTATTTTGGTCACCGATCGTAGTATGTTACTCCAATAGTACATATCTTATCTGTACTGGATGGATAGCTAATGCACACACCAACCTTCCCTGTTTAAGCATGAACCACCTTTATAAAAGACACAACCCCCTCTTATCATTGTGCTCAATATATACGTTCCATAAGTCTATTGGTTACCACAACATCCTATCTGTCATAGCTCTCGTAAGATAGCTGTGTACCAGATTCACGCCAAAGAGAGAAATACCCATTGCAAGTAGTTGGATGCATGCAATGCTACTTGGAAGGGGAGGTATCAGGCAAGGAGGGATTTAGGGGGACATGCCGGAGCGAACCGACCGCTAGCTAATCTGATTCCCTTCGTTAGCTAGCAATGGTTCTAATAACTGAAAAATAGCTCATATGGCTAGTTTCGTCGACCGCCCTACGAAACCACATTGCCCGAAGGAGGACTCAAGCCTAGCCCCCGTATGCGCAGCTGCTACTCGCTCCCTGGAATCCGATACACGGCTAGACCACCCATGTTTGCGGAGGATTTCGTTGACTATATGGACTGCACGATGAGCGATCTAAACTGCCGGATTTGTGCAAGGGCACTTCCTCCCAAAAAAATTCTTGATGAGTTTTTTTTTTTTAGACTAACAGGGGACGCCCCCGGCTCCATTACTCATAACGAAACCATCAGCGTCTTTTACATCCTTGCATATCGCATAGGTCCATAGCAAAATAAACTAGGAACGAAAGTTTCAAACTAAGCTATTACAGCCAACTCAAGAAAGCAAAGCTGACTGCAGCCTGGGCATCAGCCCCAGCACTGCCAGGAGCACAGTGCAGCAAAAGCACTCCGAAAACTGCGGGAAAGAGCAACTACAACTAACCCAGGACACTACCAGAACGGTCATCAGCTCCTTTCGCACCTCATCTTCGGTCCAGCTTCTTCTCCAACAGGGGCAGAAGACTCGCCACCTCCCATCACATCACCACGTGGATGTTCTTGCTCTCCTCGGGATGTTCTTGAAGGTATGACAGCGTAGCTCTTCCCCCGTAAGCTGAGCCAGCGGTCGCCAGCCATGATGACACCCAAGCGAAGTCCTTGCAACTTGTTCTCACCCCACTTCCAAAGAGAGAGGGCTTCTGAGTTTTGCTGCCAGCGCTTCCATGAACAGCAAGACCTTTTCCCCTTCTAGCTCTTTGTACGCTACTTTCCAGCTTCTTAGGTACGACAGCACCATCGACCACACCTGTTTCAAGTTAATCCAAGTTTTTCTATTAAAAACCAGGTTATTTCTATTATTCCACAGCCCCCATAAAACTGCAGCAGTAACTATATTCAAATGCACATGTTTTTTATTGCACAGCCATTTAGAAGCTAGAGACATGTAATCAACAATTACTATATCAAAAACCTCGAAAACAATATCCCAAATGGCCCTAGCAACAATGCATTAGAAGAAAAGATGATAGACTGATTCTATCTCCTTGCACATAACACACTCTAGTTCTTTAGGAATCCCTCTTTTTCTCAGATTATCCCTAGTCAGAATTTTATTCTGCGAGAAAAGCCAAAGAAAAACCTGAATCCTTGGTGGAACTTTGAGGTCCCACACTGCACTCAAGTACACAGGTTTAACCCCCCTAAAGTTAATTATGGAATACATAGATTTCGACGAGTAGACACCACTGGTTTCGTGCTGCCAAACCATCTGGTCTTCCTCTTGTTCTAGAACAATCGAATTGGCAATTCCTAGTATCTCTAACCACTGCACCATCATCTCATCAGTGAATGTTCTTCTAAAATCACATCTCAGCTCTGAACCATCCCACAGCTCCGCTATGGTTTTGGTTTGCTGGTTCGACACCACATAGATGTCCCAAAACTGGGTAGCTAAATTTGTATTTCCAAACCAAACGTCTTCCCAAAATTTTACCAATCTACCATTCTCTATTTTCCATCTATAACCAAACTTAACAGCTTGCATTGCCCACATCAGCCCCTTCCAAAAAACAGAAGGCTGTGTGTCCTGGCAACACAAGATAGTATTATATTTAGCATCTACTACCTTCTTCCACAACGAGCCTTCCCCCTGCGAATATCTTCTAACCCATGACCACAGCATACAGAGATTCATCTCCTGTAAATTGGGTATACCTAACCCCCCGAACTCTTTTCTCATGCAAACCGAGGGCCAGTTTGCCAGGTGGATTTTATGCTTTCCATCCTCATCATCCCAAAGACAGTTTGCTAGTTGAGTGTCAATTAATTTCAGCGCCCACTTAGGGAATTTGAAGAAAGAAAGCAAATAGATAGGTATACTCGCTAACACTGATCTAACTAACTCTCTTTTTGCTGCAGAAGACAACAATTTGCCTCTCCAGCCCGATAATCTCTTCAGTAGATTATCAATAAGGGGTTGTAGATCTTCTCTCCTAAGTTTCTCATAATGTAAAGGTATCCCCAGGTATTTCACCGGAATTTTCCTTCTAAACACTGTAGGATTTCTAGGTACTGGGCACACTCCTCCGGTTCTATATTGATGGGGATTAGCTCACTTTTATGGTAGTTGATCCTCATCCCTGAGATTTGCTCAAAACAAGTCAAAATCCACTTAAGATTTCTAGCTACATCTACATTTGCTTCCATAAACAGCAGGGTATCGTCAGCATACTGCAGACAAACTACCCCACCAGGAAGGAATCTAGGGCATAAGCCTCTGACTAAGTTATGGGCAGTGCCTTTTACTAGCATTTTAGAGAAGACATCTACCACAAAATTAAACAAAATAGGAGACAGGGGGTCCCCCTGACGAAGCCCAATCGAAGGCAAAAAAAAATCTTGATGAGTTATCAACCAATCGAAGGCAATACGATGCTTTGAGAGTTCTTTGACTATAAACTATCCTTTGGCAATGTTAACAAATATTTAGATTATTGTATTATGCTATCCCTGACAATCAATCCATATCTTGTATATTGTGTGTGGATTTCATTTGAAATTTTATGTCATTGTAATACAAACTGCGTCAATCCACCCATGTTTTCACTTTTTTTTATGATATTAGTTTGTGTTTTTTAGGGCTAACATCTGAATTATGTTAACCCATAACAACGATTACAAAATACACAACTAGACTTACAACAGTTGTTTCCATAATCAGAAAAATATCCCAAGAAAACTTAGATATACATCTATCCTAAAACACGCGTGTGCTATCGCCATTACTCTTAACATGTGTTATGTTCCCAAGAGTATTATGCCACCGAGAACATTGCTAAATTAACAAGGATCCACACCACCTCATCAGGTAGCACAACGTGCTCGGATTTTTCAGCCACGGTGACTGCGTCAACCGATTATAGCTTGAGACAGAATGTGGCTCTTATCTTGGTCACATATTGTAATATGTTACTCCAATAGTACATATCCTATTGTGTACTGGATGGATAACTAATGCGCACACCAACCTTTCCATGTTTAAGCATGAACCATCCCTATAAAACACACAACAGAGCCCCCCTACTATCATTGTGCTCAATATATATGCCTATTGCTTACCACAACATCTTTGTCGTAGCTCTCGTAAGATAGCGGTGTACTATATTCACGTCAAAGGGAGAAATACCCATTACAATTAGTTGGATGCATGCAATGCTACTTGGAATGGGAGGTATAGGTATTTTGGCTTTGCGCCCCCAAGGAGGTTGGGGGCATAGGTATTTTGGCTTCTCGTCGCATACCTACGTGGTTGTCCTCTCATGGCCTGTGATGGGGGAGGATCCTGAGGGGTGATGGGGGACTTTGGCTTCAGCTAGTGAAGGCCAAATACCTACGTGGTTGTCCTCTCATGGCCTGTGAGAGGAAGGAGGGGTCCCAGTTTTGGAGATCTCTTCAAGCCATCAAACATGAGATCCGGCTTGGGGCTACCTTCTCTGTAGGCGACGGAGGGAGTACCCTATTTTGGCTAGATTCATGGCTTGGTGAAAGACCACTTAGGCATGAGTTCTCTGAGCTCTTTGCCATCTACTCTGACCCAATGCTCTTGGTGGCGGATGCGGCCCATAATAGGCGCTGGAACATTAGGTTCCGCTGCACTTTTGGCCTGGTGGAGGCCAACAGGTGGGAGAGCTTGTTGGCCTCCCTTCCATACTCCCTCTCGGACGCCCCAGATAGTGTTTCTTGGGCCCTCTCGCCCTCGAAATGCTTTACAGTTGGCTCTGCTTACCGGGCCCTCTTTAGAGGACCCGTGCTCTCGTGGACCTCCCACTTCTGGAAGGCCCCAATGCCTCTGAAGATTAAGATCTTTATGTGGCAGTTGCTGCGAGACCGCCTCCCTTCGGGTGTGGAGGTGGTCAAGCGCTTTGGCCCAGGGGATGGTACTTGCCCCTTATGCGCGGTCCCCGAGACGGGGACCCATATTTTTTTCTCTTGCCCCGCAGCTCGCTTCTTGTGGAGCTTCCTGGCCGAGGCGCTTGGGCCTGAGTGGCAGGCCCAAAACCTTGCTGAGTTACTAGAAGTGCAGGCAAACCGTATTGGTAAGAAGAGGCGCATCTTCTGGTTAGTGTTTGCCGCGATGACCTGGACACTTTGGACTATACGTAACAAGATGGTTATCGAGCGTGTCTTTCTGAGGCGTGCCTCTGACTCCGTTTTCAAATTCTTGACATTTTTGCAGCAGTGGTAGACAGCGGGACATGGAGCGGCTGGGTGGATTGATCGAGAAGCTTCTGAGGGCGGCACGCCTTCTATCTGCGTCATCCAGCCACCGAGTTACTCCCGTGTGGAGTTGTATCGTTTCACTTTAGCTTTGGGCGTTATTGTGCTGTGGCCCCAGCAGACTTGTTGTTTTTTTTTCTTTTTTGAACCTGTGACTGGATCTTTATATGCTTGTGGGCGGTTGCTTTATTTATAAAGCGGGGCGAAAACCTGTTTCGAGAAGAAATGGGAGGTATCAGGAAAGGACGGATTTAGGGGGACGTGCCGGAGCGACACGCCCGCTAGCTAATCTGATTCCTTTGGTTAGCTAGCAGTGGTTCTAATAACTGAAAAATAGGTCATATGGCTAATTTGGCCGTCTTGCCTACTAAAGCTCATTAGTTTAAGGAAGAATTTAGCCCAGCCCCCTATGTGTAGTTGCTACTTGCTCCCTGGATGCCGATCCACAGCTAGACCACCCATGTTTGCGGACGATTTCGTGGACAACTGGTTGCACTTTGACCGATATAAACTGCCGGCTTTGCGCAAGTGTATCTCCTCGATGAACATGGTCGTCGCGGCTTGGTGAATTCCTTCTTACTGGAGGTGGAGCGTAGTCCTTAGGCGGCCTGAGTTGTAATCGAGGTGTTGCCTTGTTCTTGGGTTGTACTCCATATAACTTTCTCTCTATCACTGCATCGAGACACAATTTGTTTTACGTTTTCTCGAAAAATGAAACATTGCTGAATTAACTCGGAGCCACACCACACAGGTAGCGTAATCTGCTAGGTACTTTCAGCAACGGTGACTGCATAGACCGGTTCCAGCTTGAGAAAGAATGCGGCTCTTATCTTAGCATCTCTGAACTAGCCAGCCATTTGTGATGGACAAACGGTAGCTGCCGACTTCGACCATTTCGAGGCAGCCATCAAGGACCAGTGCCCTTGGCACCTTGCAGTTGCAGTGACAATTGCCTGTGTGATCAAGCACACCGTCAGATGCTTACCAGCAACAGCAATGGGCTCTGTTTTTCAGCTGGCAAGTTGGTGACTTGGTAGAGATCTGAAGTGAACATGCAGATGTGGCTTGAGCCTGATGATGAACAGGATTCGGTCAGTGATCTGGAACAATCACCTTTGCAGAACCTTGCTGTAAGAAATTGCTATTTGGAGAAGTCGACTGACAGAAAACACTAAGCTTCCTGTTACAAGACGTTTTGGACATCGACATCGGTTACATGGTTTCGAACACGCAACTTTGACCCCTACTTCTTCACATGTATTATGCAACTTCCAGAGATTGGCCTCCTCGTCTATTTCTGAACGGTGGCAGTATCTATCCTTATATCTATCTATCACCGTCGGTTTCTGTTCCGACGTTTCTCAAGATGTTCAGAACAACCTTCAGATTGGATTTCCCTTTCGTAGGACAACTTTTTTCGATTGGATTTCTCTTTCAGTAGGTCCAAAATTGGCCAAAACACATCACAGAGGGGCAGGCCCACTCTGCTCCTGTGCATACTATACATGTTACCCTTGAGGCTGTGGTGATTGGCTGGGCCATGCTTTGATTGGCTCTGGGCCAGCCCTACCCATGCATTGTCCATCTCATGAAACCATCCAAACCAACTAGAGCCTACCAGTTTTTAAATCAGGGCATTTTTATTTTTCTTTAAAAAAATCAAGTCATAAATTGGAGATAATGCAATGCAAATCACAAGCTATCTTCCAATGAGAACATATTAGGTGCAGTGCCAGTGTCACGTCAACATACATAGTGGTCAGATGCATGCACTTGGTTGGAACTGAAGCACCATGGGTTTCTGCAGGGGGGTTGAACGTGAACCAATGGATCGATCTAAGCTTATCAAAGGTCTGGGCTCCATTGTGATCCTTTAGTTGCATACCTCTTCAATGCTAGATTTGTTTTTCTGTACCTTGGCTGTTTGCTTCTTCCTCACTTATTTCCAACATCTGGTATTGTACCCATCTTGACTTCAGATATAATAGTCTACTTATTTTTCATAATCTTCAACGTTAACGCGATATCTACAGGCTATGAGAGAACTTTGAGAGGCAAATCTAGTTACTATTTTCAATAAAGTCAATACATATACCTCTGTGTTTCTTCCGGAATTTGAAAATGTTACCGCATGAATAAAAAATGATGAACGATTATGCTTGGAGACGGCGGGAGTTTCTCGAATTTGTTTGTATCTAGGTGAAAACAGGGACAATAAAACTATGTATGTCGGCGAGAATTTGGGTGTGTTTTTCTTATTATTTTATAAAGTGGAGGCATTTTGCCTTGCTTTAAATTAATAAGCCACAAACGGCCGAGAGTATAAGGTAATGAGGAAAACAGGTTGCAAAGACTACAACCACAAGCACATAAAAGAGAAAAATCCTGTTACACTATTTTCATTCAAGCCAATACATATTTATTGTGTTTTGGTGTCAGAAGTTTCAAAAGGTTGGCCACACGAATCGGATATGACAGACAATTATACTTGGAGACGGCCGGAGTTTCTCGAACTTGTGTGTATGTGTCTAAAGCAGGGACCATGAAACTATCGGCTTCTTTTGAGTTGTATGATGAGGATGGCATGTTACTAATACTTCATATCGTTTCTTTTACGAGAGGATATAAAGAATCTTAGGTCATATCCTAGCAATGTAAAGCAGAATAAATCTTTCTTTGTGGCTAGTGTTATTGCAATGGCAAACATGAGATGACACCACTCAACCTAAAGATACCTCCTTGATGAATATGTATATTTATTATCGCCTAGCTAGAGAGATTTTCTTTTCACGGCATAAAACAAAATGAAAGAAGGGATTTGGTTGATGCAATGACCACAGAATTTTAGAGAATATAGCTATATGCAAAAAAGATGGAAGAATAATATTTTCTATTATGTTCAAGACAACTTTTTTTTTCATTCTGCATAACGCCGCCATAAGATTTCCATCTAGCTAGGCTTTATGAAGAGTTTTCTCTAGATGAATGAAGGGCTCTTTAGGCATACTTGACATGAAAAGCTTGCAACAAATATCGATCTATGAACAAATAAAACGGTGAAGTGGGGGTTCCATCCGCGGAACCGTTCGGATAAGGGTGTACTGTTTGAGAGCGGTGACCGCGAGGCGACCGCGCGTTCTCCCAGAGTTCGCCGGCGGATCTCCTGCTCCCCTCCGCCTCCGGCCGCCGTTCGGCGCCGTGAGGTGGGGGGGAGCCTCAGCTCCGTTGTGGGTGTGTTAGGTCGTAGTTTAGCTAGGTGTGTGTTCCCGTGGGTGCTGCTGTTGGCGGTGGCGGTGGCGCCGTGTGGGTTATCTTCCTCCCCCTCTTCCCGTTCCGGCGTCTTCGCCGGAGAGGTTGTGGAGGTGCTGCTTCAGGCGCGGCCTCCGTTCGAGCTCCTCTGGCCGGCCGTGGTGGCGAGGAGAGGTGCGGGAGGTGGCTGTGGTCCTGGTTTTGTTTGCAGGTGGTGCGGGTGGTCCTCTTCTTCGACGTTTGAGCTCTGGCCGGCCGTGGTGGCGAGGGGAGCTGCGTCGAGAGGTGCTGAGGTGGTTGTGGCGGTTGGCCTGGGCGGTGCTCCGTCGGCTGGAGGTGCGGTGGAGCGGGGATGTGCGTACTGCGGCCGTGCTCGTTCAGTGAGCTTAAGCTTCGTCGCGGGGCGGCGGACGACCCATGCGGCCTTCTACATCTTGTGGCAGTGCTCTCCCCCCGGAGGAAGGTGGTACGGCGACGGTGGCGCCGGCTAGGATCTTGGGAGCCGGCGAGGGGTCTGATTGCGTTTTCCTTCAGAGTGCACAGGGTGTTTTGTGCAATGTTCGGGGTCCTTTTGTAATTTTTGTTTCTTTGTTGGACCTTCTTGTATGTTGTACTGACCACTCTGTTAATTTGAATCGGACCCTTTCCTCAAAAAAAAAAAAAAAAAAAAAACGGTGAAGTGGGACAAGTATATCAGTACAACCGGACGAAGAAGCTACAAACAAAGGGCAGTCTGGACGAATGGTATCTCGAAAACAACCTCAGTAGTTTAGTTTCAAATTTAAACTAAATTCTCGAACTCTCGAGTGAAATATCTCCTATTCAAATACTAAACGGTGGATGAATATCTCCTATGCATGCAAGGGTGCGGCAGCTGTGATGGATAGATATTCACCCGTCGCACAAGTCGTTTCATGGATCATGTACTGAAACATATGCCGATCGAGCGAGCTTTGGCAATTGGCAGTGACCGATCGATTTGACTCTAGTGGCCGGTGTTCGTCAGAGAAGAAAAGGGGGCCACCATCCTCTAGCAATTTCTTTTTTCCTGTCTGCTAGATGATCGTGTCGGCAGGTTGAAGCTCCTAGCTAATTGATTATCTAGATAACTTTTTACCACACTGGTAGAGTGCATGGTTACTTTTTCCCAGTCACTTTTTTTATCAAAAGGAAAGCCAAGTGGTGGTGCAGAATTTTTTTAGGTCTACATGGAAGGCTGCATGCATGTTGGACACGCCGGGTCGTACTTGCAATGATCAAAGACACATTATTCCTTGGAACAAAATGGATTTTACAAGAAACACCTATATGCATGGACGCCGGATCCCCTTAAACATATGTCTCCATCTTACATACTCTATAACACTTAAAAGGGCTCTTTGGATTGCAGGGTTGAAAAACACAGCAATAGGAAAAACACATAAATCCCACAGTTTTGCATGTGCAAAACAGATGATTTTAAAACAGAGAAAAACTACAGGAAAAGTTAGTTGGATAAAACACATGAAAAACACAGACAACATGTTGTGATCCTACGCACTTGAGTATAAAAATAAGGTTGGAGTGGGTGTTCGAATTCCTATAGAATTGAGGCATATGAATCCAATTCATACGAATTTTGGCAGACCATTCCATTGACACGAACACAATCCATGGAAAAATCTTAAGGATTAGAATCTTCCAAACATCTTATGAAAATCTTACAATCCTAAGAGGCCCTTATGAAGAGGCCCTTATAGAATATACCATCGCATTCGGCTCCAAAAAATATTTGTTGGCAAATATATGTGTTGTTTGGGTAGGGTAATCTCATAGTCGGTGCTCTCATGGGCCTTGCAGAGGCAAATGGTAGGGGATTCGGTGTTCTGAAAGATTTTTTTTTTTTTGAAATGGGGACAAAAGCATTGCCCCAATCTATTAATTAAGAAGGAGAGAATTGTCCACTTAATTTAGGGAAAACCGAGCGAAAACGCATGATCGGTGGAGGCTACGCATGATCGGTCAAAATTATGGCACACAAGAGATTCATAACCAGGTTTAGTTCAGTATGAATGATTCGATTGTCTTATAATTTTTCTAATGGCGAATTCATGTTAAGGAGTACAAGATTACAACCACTATGGTAATGGTTTCTATAACGACAACATCGGGAGTATCAAGTCACGTTGACTTCTACAGATATTGAGAATATAAGAATCTAACTTTTGTACTAATCATACGTTTCTCGCGCGAGGGGCGGTTCCGGAGGCGACGACCAGCCCTAGCGAGCGCCGCCCGACCTTCTCCCTCCGGCCGCTGCCACCGGCTCCGGTGGTGGCGGCCACGCCCTGGCCGTCGAAGGCGGTGGGCGGGGGGGTGGCGCGGCCGTCGGGGTCCTCTCGCGCGGGGCCCCGTATTGGCGACGCTGGTGCGCGACAAAGGCCATGGCGGCGGCGCACCTCGGCCCGTGCTGGGTGGCGGTGGCGGTCGTCTGCTTGCGGCAGGGAGGCGGGAAGGCGGTGAGGAGACGGCGGCGTGCCGCCGGCGGCCGCGGGGCCACGGTGTGGCAGTTGGATCCAATCTGGCTTCGATCTGGATTGACCCAATCCGAGCTTGTACTGTGGGATTTCTGCAGTCGGACATGGTGCTGCTGTCCCCTCCGATGCTATCCCGCTGGAGTTCTTAGCCGGGGCGGCGATTCCTTTGCTGCTCCGACCGGCGGCGTGGGGGTCTGCCGGTGTGCTCAAATAATGGTGGCGGTCCTTGAGTTTCAACTCGCACAAGGACGAAGATCTGCTTGTCGCCGGTCATCTTTGTTCTGGCAAGAGTGTCGAGTTTCAGAAGGCTCCGCCGGTGATCTTTCATGGGCAAATTCCTAGAGATTACTGGATCGGAGGGATTCGGTCGCGCCGGAGGGAGCGGCGTGAAGCTCTGCTTCCGTGCCATCATGGGCAAATCCATGTTGTAGTCGGAGGCGGGGAATGTCATAAAAGCTGAGATTAAAGGACTGGCAAACGGCGATTGGAGGCTTTGCGGCGATGAGGAACTTGCTTGGAGTTGCAGGAGGCGGAGCAGCGGTATGTTAGTGGGGGCAACATCACAGGTGAAGTTCAAAGTTCTACCTTTCAGGGTGAAAATCCAAGGCCTGGCCTTAATTGGTTGTGCCTGGCAATGCTCTTGCTGAAGACATTGTTTTGAGAGCGGGGACTATTATCTTCAGGGTGAAAACCCAAGGTCTGGCCTTAATTGGTTGGGTCTGGCACTGTTCTTCTTGAAGACGTTGCTTTTGAAGATTTGGACATCAGGTGGTGTCTTGGTGGTGGTTGTGCGGCTGCTGCAATGTCTGTAACTCTGTAGCGGGACTTTTCTTTTTATTTCTTCTTCTTATTGTCTTTCGGCTGTGTGCATCTGTAACAGCTTTTGGTTGTTGCGTTGTTGCAGAGGCTGGGTGTAATTTGGTATTCCCGCGATATTAATATACACTCTTTATCTAAAAAAGTTGCTTGTTGCAAGATAGTCAGGAAAAACAACAAAAATGTTTTCTAAATAATTTGGTGCATACATGACATAGTTTGTCGTAGAAAGATAATGCTTATCTCAAGTAGTCCCTAGTTAGTAGTAGTAGTACGTGTCCACAAAATCATAAAAAGCCTATCACTAGATGTTCGTCCCATCTGAATTCCGCTAGCTCCACGTGCCCGTACACAGTAGTACACCGGCCGGCAGCCGTACTGCCCGCCGCTGCGGCCGTGTCGATCGAACGAAAACTGGCAGGCCGGCACTTCGCTGACCATGTGAAAAATTATTGCTGAATTCTTGTTCTTTTTTTGAGAATCTGCTGAATTCATTTGAATCAAGTAGTCCCTAGTTAACCTTTTTTTTTAACGGGGAAGAGACCCGAAGGCGGAAGCTTTCATTACTCGGCGGGATAAAATACGAAGAGTCCCTTACGGGATACATAACTTGTAATCCGGATCTCGACTTTTACAAGAAAGATCCTAGGAATAAAACTGAAAACGCGTTCCGGTCCTTCTTCTCCGCCGCGTCTGCTGCTCTCTGCTGACCTCGAAACGCGGCCACAGTCGACAGCACCGGGGACTACACCACTTGGGCTGTCGCCGGCGAGGGGCGTCGCACTGAGATCGAAGATCCTCCACATCGGCACTTCAGCCTAGAGGAAGAAAGAGCTGCGACGCCTCCCAAACACCGCAGTGCGGAGTGGCCTCCGTCGGCCAGAAATCACGTCGGCGAACTTTTCCTCCGTGGATATACTCCGCTGAAGGGCTTCTTGAGATATTAATTCCCCGGCTCCCACCCGCCACATCCGCCGCCTAGCGTATGTCGCCATGGCAGCCCGACAGAGAAGCCAGATCCAAGGAAGGAAGACCGTCATCGAGCTTATTCAAGCACGCACATGTAGATCTGCTCGCCCACCGCATCACCCACCATGGAAGCACGCCGGGGCCAAATTAGTCATCGCTCGGTGGCCAGGCGCGTAGACAGAGGAGACGGTATAAACGTTAGTTGTCACGAAGGACTAAACCCTAACCCTAGGACACACTCTACAGCTTGGTTCTGACAGATGGTACGTGTCCACAGAATCCTAAAATGCTGATATCACAAGGTTTTCGTCTCATTTGAAAATGGTTTTCCTGCTCCACGTGGCCGTACACCGGTGTCCGTACTGGCGGTAGCTGCGGCCGTGTCGATCGAACGACATTTGGCTGAGCAGGCGAGGCGCTGTCCGTCCTTTGTGTTGGTTGTGGACGTGAAACCTATGACTGCGTGTCTCGAGGGCAGGGGACAGGCCAAATCCGCAGACGATGTGCTGCTTGCTCCCTCCCTCCCTCCCTGCAGTAACTACTATTGTGCCTGGTGTAAATTCAGTTGTTCAGGTCATATGCTGTGAGCTTCGGTGGTCCAGGCGCTTCATGCCGCGTCACGGTGGCAGATTCACTACTCGGTGCGAAAAGCTACGAGAAACTGAAAATGGTCTTCGTACTCCCTCCGTTTTTTAATATAAAATGTTTTAGGTGGTATATATGTCTATATCCAAACTAAAATGAGTGAACATATACACAAAAATGTGTCTACATACATTTGTGTGCATGTACATGTGGACAAAAACTAAAACATTTTATATTAAAAAACGGAGGGAGTAGTATTTAGCCTAAAATTATTGACTACTCTTTCTGTTCACGACTGTAGGATCTTTTAGCTTTATTCCGAAATTCATGTTTCATATGACTTTTAGTTTGTAGATTCACTAATTTTGCTCCATATACACTACATGTTGAAATATATAAAACATATTATACTTCCTCCGGTACAGTTTACGGAGAACGCACCTAGTTTAAGAGAAAGAATTGACGGTTAAATTTGGTCAACAAAATGCTATGTCACAAAAATCATACCAATGGATTTACATTCAAGATAAGTTTCAATGATAAAAAGTTTATGATGTAAAATTTATATTTTATTGACTAAATTAATGATCAAAATGTTTTCTTAAACTACATGCATACTGTGAAATGTTCAGGAGGAAGTAGTTGTGAATGGAAGGAGTAATTAAGAAAGGTAAGTGAGTAGGTAAGTGGGATGAATATGCCAAATCTTTGATAGTTTCTCAAAGAAAAACCAAAATATCTTTTACGTCTGAAAAATCTGGTTTGTGGTTGGCTTGAGCCTAAGTTTGCCCAATCAAAAGTTCGGCTAACCTAAATTATGTGAAAGATTTATCTTGTCCATGAATTAGTGAATGGAGGTAGGCAGAAGGATATAGGCTTGGAGAAGAACTATCGAGCATGTAAACAAAGACAACACGAGCGACGATGGCAGAAGCCGTCTCAATGCCGAATTTGCACACATTAGAGCATCTCAACCGGCACCCTCCAAACGACCCCCGAAAGGCCCATTGGGGGTCCGGACGCCAAAATCGGTCACCAGCGGCACCCCCAAAGGATCGGGCCGAGCAAAATCGTGTCCGGCAGGCCCTCTCGGGGGTGCCGGACATGGGGCGGACATGCCTTCCGACAGGGCTGGCCCACCCGTCATACACATAGCGCGGCACGTCCGTGTTAATGAGGGCGCGCAGGAGGCCGTTCTGCCCGCGTTAATGGCGCGCAGTCGTCGGGCGATTTCCCAGACGACGCGACGGGACGGGAGGCGAGGCGACGAGACGGCGGCATGCCTGTCACATGCGTCGCATTAACGCCGGCGCAGCGTGCGCGGCAGTCCACGCGCCGGCGTCGCGGCGTTCCCACGCAACGCATTTACGTCGGCGCGGATGTTCGCGCACCGCTCACCTCCCTCGCCGCCGTATATAACCCCCTCGCCGCCCCAACATCGCCGCACCCTTTCCTCGCCTGCATCCCCACCACCCCCTCTCCCACGGTGCTCACGTCCGTCGCTGCGCAATGGCGAACAACAACCAGTCGGGGAGCAGCCGCGGCGGGCGATCCAACGGCACCCCCGAGGCGTGGGAGCTATACCGGTACGGGCTTCTCGTCCCGCCGGATCACCGCCTCCCCAAGAATTGGGCCACGTCCTGGAACGCGGCCTCCCCGTTCCAGCGCTGCCGGAGACCCAGGAGCAGCTCGAGCGCGCCATCGCCCGACGCCGGAGCTCCAGAGGAGCGTGCCGCCCCGGAGTACGACGACACCAACTACCCGGCGTGGATGGCGCGCTTCCGGCGGGAGGCGGAGGACTTCTATGACGACCACACGCCGCCTGGCCGCTGGAACGCGGAGGGGCGGGACTGGCCACACCGTGGCCTCCGCCATCGAGGCGCCCGCCAGCATGCCGCAATGTTTTTGTATTATATAACAAATATGAATGAAATTTGCAATGCTTTTAAATTTATTTGAATTCATCAAGTTTTTTTTGTTTTTTTTTGGGGGCCTTTGGGGTGCGCCGTTGTGGGCTGCACCCCCCCCCCCCCCCCAACAATTGACGGACACATGTTCGGAACCCTCCAATTGGGCCTAAATTGGGGGTGCCGGACACCCCATTGGAGGGTGCCGGTGGAGATGCTCTTAGTGGAAACACTTGACTATAATTTCTCAATGTCGGCGAACTCTTACGGCGTGTACTTGTTGAGGTGGTGACTCTAAGCCCGGCTTAGGAGATGAAAATCTCGAGATCGACCGACGGCTGGACTTGTCACCATGGTGACGTGCGCAGGTTCCTTCTTAAAATACTTTTTAAAGAATTGTATATTTTTTTATATATCCCCCCCCCCCCCCCCCCACCCTAGGGTTAGTGATAACATGGTGGAGGTACCATCCTGAGACATGATACACTGGACTTGTTTCTTTCTTTTCTTACGTTTATTCGGCTTGCATGGATTTTAAAAATATTTGGCTACATGCATCAATCAAATACAAAGGCAGGAGTTATCCTCCTTTTTTCAAAAAAAAAACACTAAAAACAAAAAAGGTGGTCGTGGATAAAAACAGATGCAGGGCATTTTGGCCGCAACGTACGCCTCCCTCACCCCGGATTATAATGCCATGTCGCCTCTGGGTCCATCGTAGCATAAGTATTTTTCTCGGTACGCATATGAAAATAGTTACAAAGAGTATTGCAATCCAAAATAAAAGCGGAAATATGTACAATTTCATTGTATGGCGTCAAAGAAGTTTCATATTGTACATGTACAATATTCGTAGGTCAATGGGAAATTCTACTCTAGGTTTTAGTCATGAATAGAAATTTCCACTTGCTAACCCTTGGTAAGTATGTATATGTAAAAGTAAATCCAACTAAAAAATATATGTGCACTAGGCATACCATTATATTTCTTTCTTGAAAAACAACAATTTTTTTTGAAATTTTCTTTTATTCGAAATGGCATGCATCCTCTCATTGATACAAGCATAAAATTATTAAAACTGATGCCAAGCGTCAAGGCGAACACAACAACTTACAAAAAGAAAAGGGAAAATTTGGAGTGTCGTCTCCTCTACCATTAGATTTGTATTCCAAAAAAAATTTAACGTTCTAATTTTTATGCCACATATCACTTATTTTCTAGTAAAAATTGGCAGTCAAAGTTGAAACCCGCAAAATAAGTACACCATCTAAATAGGGACGAAGGGACTAAATTACTCCCACTATCCACAGTTATATGAGGGGCATGCATTTTTGAGATCTAACTTTAACATCAATTTGAGCAACAATATGAATTATATGTCATGAAAGTTATACCACTAAATTTGTACGAATAAATTTTCTAATGGTATATTTTTATAACCAGTCTCATGTATTAATGATCGAATTAGAAAAGTTCAAACAAAAAACAAGGGCACCACATGCATTAGGACAGATGGAGTAATGTGTATAATTTGGAAAGCCACATCTATGCTAAACAAGTATGGACGTGTCTGTTTTGTGTTGTAACTTACTACCTCCGTTAATCAGAATAAGATGTCTATTTCTTATAAAAGCCAATCAGTTAATTTTAATTAACATTGTAGAAAAAATATTTACAATTATAAAACCATGTAGATACACTATGAAAATATTATGTATTTAGTGATATTGATTTGACCTTGTAAATGTTACTTTTTATATAAATTTAGTTAATTTTTAGTTGTTTTAATTTTAACCAAAAATTATGCGCTTTATTGAAGGCACGGAAGGAGTAGGGACTAATCAGTTGAGTCGATTGAAGGAGAAACAAAGTTTATTAAAAAAATTGCAAAAAAAGATATACATTTTTGGAACCTTAGCAATTTAATATTGTAAAATGATTCTTGTAGCAATTTTATGATGTACAATTTTTATATGTATACATCGCATGTATTTTTTTATTATTTTCTTGTCAAGTATACAATGAGGAAATGGTGGGAAACCCGGTGGCTTTGTTGTGACATGGTCAAATATCAATGCAAGTACGCTGCTCTCCACACAAACATATGAAAAGTAGCGAGCAAAATTAAATCTTTCGAGCTATATATTATTTGAAGAATACTCTCTTAGTTCTACTCCCTCCTGCCAAATTAGATCGCTTATATTTTTTTTACAGAGTCAAACTTTAGAAAGTTTGATCAAACATATTGATTAAAGTATAAATATTTATAACACCAGATTAATTTAATTATAATCATCATGAAATATATTTTGAAATCATACGCACATGGTATTGTAAATGTTCGTATATTTTTATGCATACTTGGTCAAATTTCATAAATTTTGATTTCGACCAAAAGTTATATGGAACCTATTTTGGCCAGGAGGGGGTATTTTTTTGATGTTATTACAACTAACATAGGATAAATGCCAAATTCCATGAATTTCTCCTGTCGAAAGAGGACCTCGCCGTGGACCCCGATGGATAAACGCAGACATTAAGCTGTCGATGTACTCGCTGGCTTAATGGGCCGTTCAATCTCGATCGACCAGTCGCTTTCTCAGCTTACGCTCACGTGCTTGAAACCCCATTGGCGTTTACACGCAGCAGCGGCATGCGATCGCTTGCCCGAAGACGACACGGCTAGCTCTTCCGATTCAGTCTTCTCCCATGCTCAGCAGCTCGGGCGACGAGCTCGGCGAGCCCCTGGTTTAATCAGCGAGAGTCCCGAGGCAGAACAGGGCACGCCATGGCTGCCTCGGAAGCCGAGCTCCACGCGTGATGACGCAGGTCGAACTGCGGGCCTCCCTCGTAGGGATGAGAGAGAGGGGGTGGTGAAAACAGAGTGAAAAGAGGTGGCGGTGAAAAGCCGGAAGAAGAGGGCGATTGTCCCCTGCGCGCCCGGCAAGCATGTCCCTCCAAATCGTATTTTTTTTCTAGCTATTGTTCTCACTGTCTCGAGCTCACTAAATTTTGGACCTTCTGAATTGAAGAATGGTCGTGTAAATTTTGTATTACACTATTAGACTACCTATAGTGGGAGTAACTTCACTAGTAACATAGATGTCACCTAAGCAAAAAATCATATGTGGCATGTAATTAATGAGGAGAGATACAAATAGAGTAACTTAGCTAGTTACTTGTAACACTAGTAACATCACACTTTTCAAGAGAAAATGTGTCTATAAAGTAATAAATGAGACCATATATGACACCACCTCTATGTTACTTTGCACTATGAGGGTAGTAACATAGTCTAGTAATATGTGTATATTACTAGTTGAAGTTACTCTCCACTATGGCTAGTCTTATAATACTGGTATGGATTTCGATCGGCGCGAGTTTTTTTATATACTGTATTTAGTGATGTTCGGGTCTGAATGAACGGCCGAACAAAAAAAAATCTGTACGACGATGGTCGTGTGAATTTTGGAGAGAGATATTGACGATTCTTTATATATTCACTCGAACAATACTTACCCTGCATTCACGTCTTGATCAAAGTCAAACTTCGTAAATTTGATGAATCATATACTCACTCCGTCCAAAAATAAGTGTCTCAAGTTTGGCAAAAAGTGGATGTATCTATACATGAAACATGTCTAGATACCTCTACTTTTGGGTAAACTTGAGACACCTATTTTTGAATGGAGGGAGTACAAAATTGTATTAACATACACAATACGAAATGAACATACTCCGAAAATATATCGTATGATGATTTAAAATAATATTTTTCCTACGTGGCTAGTCAAAACTTATAAAGTTAGATTTTGGCAACACCCAAAATGCAGGGCAATTATGCGCATAGGGAGTACTCCCTCTGTCCCAAATTACCCTGCGTTCTGGCTTTAGTCAAAGTCAAAGTTTGTAAACTTTAACTAAATATATGTCAAAAAATATTAATATTTATAATACAAATAAATATTATTGGAATCGCCATAAAATTTATAACCGTATTATATCCATTACATATTATAAATGTTGATATTTTCTTGCTATTTTTTTTAAATAATACGCAAAATTTATTTAATTATGTACATAATACGTGTTTTTATTTTTTTTCAAAAATAGAATCCAATCGGTCAAGGCGAAGACGACATGACCCAATCGGTCATGGCGAAGACGACAGGAGCTACTCGTCTTCGCCAAGGACGACAAGGCGGTGTGGCGCTGGGCGAGAGCGGCGCGTTCCCGTGCTGCTGGGCGAGAGCTACGACGGCGGCGTTTCCGGGCAGCTGGGCGAGAGCGGCAGCGTTCCCGGGCAGCTGGGCGTCGTTCCCGTGCGACTGGGCGACCGCGGCGTCATTCTCGGGCTGCTGGGCGAGCGCGGCGGCCGGCGCTCCGGCCAGAGCGACCATGGCGGCGTTCCTGGGCAGGTTGGCGGCGTTCCCGGCATGCTGGACGAGCCGTGCGTGCGTATCGATCGATACGTGCTGGCCGTGCTGCCCTTCTGGCCGCCGTGCGCCGGCGTGCGTGTGTTGGCCGCCGTGCGCCGGCGTGCCGTGCGTGTGCTGGCCGTGCGTGCCGCCGTGTGCCGGCGTGCGTGTGTTGGCCGCCGTGTGCCGTGCGTGTGCTGGCCGCCGATCGGCCGGGCGTGCTACCTTCACATCGAGAAGATGAACACGGCTGGCTGGCTGGACCGTGCTAGCGAGCGATCGGCCGGGCGTGCTAGCTGCATACGCAGTCATCTTCGCCAATGCATGTCGTCTTCGCCATGACCGATTGGGTCCTGTCGTCTTCGCCAAGGCCGACAGGGTCCTGTCATCTTCGCCATGACCGATTGGATTCTATTTTTGAAAAAGAAAAAAACGAGTATTATTTCTTGAATTAAATAAATTTCGCGTATTATTTTAAAAAATTAGCATTTTTCTTTATATGTTTGGTCAAACTTTGAAAAGTTTGACTTTGACCAAACCCAAAACACAGGGTAATTTGGGACAGAGGGAGTATGTTGCATGGCCCTTCTCGGTTCTCATTTCTATCGAGGATCAAGACGCGTCTTAAGGCCGTCCCCCACTCGTAGTATTAGGCATCGCCACGCCGCTGACTCCCTCTGGTCCTTTGCACTCCCACATATTAGGTTTGTTGTAAGTCAGTTCTTTAAATTTTGATCAAATTTATAAGAAAAAAATACCAATAACAAACAAATATTATTTGATCCATCATGTCGTATATTTTCATATTATATCGATTTTGTATTATGGACGTTGGTATTCTTTCTTATAAACTTGGTCAAACTTTATAACGGTTGCTTTAAAGCAAACCTAATATTCGTAAACACACCGATTTTTTACTTAGCGATTTGTTCTATAAAATTTTCTGTTGTGTTTGTGTCGATATATTTGTACGAAGGGTT
Organism: Poa pratensis; assembly: GCA_947311845.1. Taxonomy (NCBI): domain Eukaryota; kingdom Viridiplantae; phylum Streptophyta; class Magnoliopsida; order Poales; family Poaceae; genus Poa; species Poa pratensis. Next base: position 27,424,582 of record CAMZMU010000095.1, read on the forward strand.
ACGTTAGGACTTGGAGTTGTATTAGGTGTGGATAGGATACAAGTAGTATTGGAGTCGAACTCTTATAGCCTGGGCCTCCCATGAGGGGAGTACCACACGTGTAACCTATGACGACTTGATAGCAGCAGGCACGCAGGGGAGCCGGCGGCTTGTGCCGACGCCTAGGGCGGCCAGGGTTGCGGTATCAGAGGGAAGGAGCGCCCGCAGTCATGCCCCGCAGATGTAGGCGAGTTCGCCGAACTGCGTTAACAAATCTCGGTGTCGTCATCGTGCTGTGGTTGCTTCGTGTTCTCGGTAGATCAATTATGTGCCTACGACGGTAACAATTGGTATGCACGGGACACGGCGACAGACCAGGGGCACAGGCGGTCAAACATGTTGTCAGATAGGTGTGCAGGGGGTGCTGAAGCCGTGTTGGCGTATCGGATTCAAGTTGGTGACTGTTCTATCGATACTGACGTCAGGTGATAGACATGAGTCAGCCATGGGAAATCTGAGAAAGTGTTGGAAAGTCTGAAATGTCGGAAGCTTTGAGTGTACATGGCCGTATATTCAGTGATGTTCAGTGCACATGCAAAGTGCGGATGATTAGATACAGAAGGAGGCGGAGTGTTATAGCTGTGGGACATGTAGAAGACTATCCAGGATGAGACGACTGTGAAATTGACTCAAGGTGACTAAAGTGCGACGGTGAAATTTCTTCAAGCTGAAAACACTTTCACGCGGATCAGTGGTCGGTGTGTGATAGTGTTGAACAGGAAGAAGAGACTACAGTTACAGGTGGAGTCACGTGGATTCTTGAAGTAGCAGCGGAACTCATGGAAGACAGCTCAAGTCCGGTGTACATGGACGTTTGACGCATTGACGAATCCAAGGTGGTGGAATATTCGCCAAGGTGGAGTTTGTTGTGTTTGTGTCGAAATATTTGTACGAAGGGTTACATTAGGACTTAGAGTTGTATTAGGTGTGGATAGGATACAAGTAGTATTGGAGTCGAACTCTTATAGCCTGGGCCTCCCATATAATGAGGGGAGCACCACACGTGTAACCTATGACGACTTGATAGCAGCAGGCACGCAGGGGGAGCCGGCGGCTTGTGCCAGCGTCTAGAGCGGCCAGGTTTGCGGTATCAGAGGGGAGGAGCGCACGTAGTCATGCCCCGCAGATGTAGGCGAGTTCGCCGAACTGCGTTAACAAATCTCGGTGTCGTCATCGTGATGTGGTTGCTTCGTGTTCTCGGTAGATCAATTATGCGCCTACGACGGTAACATCTTCACTTACCAATTTTTTCATAGCGATAGAACCGAAAGAAGCACTAACTAGTTAGAGCTTAAAATGCATTCATTAAGAGACACTTAATAATGTTATGTTAAAAAGCTTTCCAAAAAGGATACATTTGATGGTTATTTTAGACCTAACCTCCAACCATGCATGCCATTTCCATGCAGATGAATATGTAGGCAGATCCCTAATGGCACGTTGAAAATCAAGATACTCCCGAAAAGTGGGCTAAGCAGTATAGAGTACTTAGCATTGGATGGCGACATCCCGGCCACATCAAGATACAGAAAAAATGGGAATAATTAACCAACTGGCTACGCGTACGTAACCCCATAGACATGATCATGTTTCTTCAGTCTAACACTGTTACCGCCACACACACGAGAAAACGGCGGTTGCTGAGGACGTACGGACACGCTCAAGCCAGCAGCTGGATAAGTTAGTTGCGTATGATTCCATTAGTTTGGACATCCCAACTAATTTGATGGTTAGCTAACTGCAAAATCGAGTCCAGCTATTACTAAAAAAAAAATCGAGTCCAGCTAGCATCTTATACCAGTGTTGCACTTTGTCTTTCTCCGTATGGATACTGAACTGAGTTCCGCTCGCACAGATAAATTATGAGTGAATTATATTCTTTACCCACTATTAGTTGTTTTGGGACGGTTTTTATTCTATTTTGTATTTATACCATACGGTACCCAAGCTTGGAACGGTTTGTCAAGTTTTTCCTCATTTCGTCATTTGCCCTTGGTTCTGGCTACCTAGTACCATTAGTCAGGCATGATGCTTCCTCCTCTATCGAGTTCGGCCGTTTGCGACACCCTATCGGCTTCGGTCTGCCATACTCTTGCTGCGTGCTATATCCACCCCTATATATGGAGCGTATCGGCCACCACATGGAGGTAACTTTGCCATTTCATCGAAGCCAGCTCGCCGCCGCATCCGAATCCCTAACTATAGATACCGCCTTCTGAAAATGTTGATCAGTGCGAGCCGTGGCTAAGTAACACCTAAGTGGGGGCTTGTCGGCGATGGACCTACTGTTAGCGGGTCAGCTATAGTTGGGGGGGGGGGGGGGGGGGGGGGGGGGGGGGGGGAGAGAGAACGTAAAAACCGCATGCCCGAAGTTTAAGGCGGAATCGCCATCCAAACAACTTGGCTTTTAGGTCCATGTTGTTGGAATCATGACAAAGTAGTTAAATAGGATAAAACTTGACACAACATAAAAAATTAGGGTAAAATGTGGCACAAAATAAAATAGGGTAAAATCGTCATGAAATAAAAAATTGGGGTAAAATATGGGAATTCACTCAAAAAACAATTATATGTACATCCGACTATACGAGTTGGGTTGGTTAATATTTGGTTCATAGGTTTTTTTTTAAACAGAGGCAAAAGATTTGCCTCATCCATTAATTAAGAAGAAGAGATTTGCCTAGTTAATTATCGGGAAGCCGGGTGAAAACCGGTACAGCATGGCCAATTGAAATGGCACACAACAATGATGCGATACACTACCAAGAGGGAACACACCACCGGAGTAGCACCCATGCGTCATCGTCGTCGCTCCTCCACGAGCATGCGAACCTGACTTCTCCATCTGACTCCTCTGAGGAATGCAACCACTACAACAGGAGGGTGAAGCCAAAGGAGCACCGCCAAACAGCCGGCCGCACACGCCGACAACAGCGTAGCCTCAGATCCGAGGACAAGCTACAAAGGAGAACTATGCGAAGTTGACACCGAGAAGGATCACCGAGCCGGACTTGTCGCTTTTCATCGTCGCCGCACAGACCTTGCCGCCGCAGCTCCGACTTCAAGCCACAAACAACCATGGCAAACCAGAGGACACACCGCCAAGAGACGACTACCGCAACTTTGTCGCGACTCCATCCTCGGGCATCCTCATAGCTGCTGCTACCCAAACCATCAGCAACCACCAAAACAAACAACAAAACCTGCTGGTCGAACCAAAACGAAGCCTCAAGAGCGAAGAATGGCAAAGTCGACATCGTCCGATCCGAGGATCCCGGATCAAGGGTTCCCCCGAAGAGCTTGGACGTGAAGACGAGATTACATCAACGACGCCTCCAACAAGGTGACGACTCCCACAAGAGTCGCCGCCGTCGGCCCTGACGAATCCGGGCCGTCTTTCACCGGCAAACACGCTCCCAAATCCATGGTCGGCAGATCTTGGGTTGGACTGTATTAGTTTTTAGTATGTTTTAAGGCACCCATCATTTTACGGTAAGAGTAGTGATTTTTTTCATGTATTTCAGGTGTTAGATAGTAAGATCAAAATCTGTCTTATCCAAGAAGGCACTAACAGTTATGCATCTACTTATGGACACTAATGGCTTAGGTAAAGGTGTATCAACGATTCAACAATCCCAAACTATACTTAGAAACATTTTTTCTCGAACTTGCTTGGAAGTGCTTTATTTTTGTTAAGAAGATAGTGTTAGCGACAAAATTTACAAATACTTACAAAAAGAGTAAAAAAAATTCCCTCTAAATGACCAAAAAACAGTGAGTCCCTAGCTAAAGTAGGCATAGCATTCACAACATGGGAACAAATGACGCCAAGCCTGAAGCACCATGAGTACTCACCCGAAGCCACACCGATGCTCAAGAGAACTCGCGAACGTGTGGGTACAGGAGCAACACAGGGAGCAAGACCCCAAGGAAGGATTGGAAGCACTGTCTATGCAGACAGATCCTTGGTCAACCTATATGATCAAAGGAGTACAAAAGGACCACCAAACTTCTATCAAATCGGCAGGGGACTTCCCTTGCCATATCTATCTAGGAAAGGTGAAGAGCACGAGAACATAGAAAGGAGAAAGCCACACCGTGACGTCGAGAAGGGGTGCATCCGACTGAACAGTACGCGACGGACGGTGCCAACTAACTTAGCACCATGGCTCCGCTAGCACCACTCGGCCATGGCTCGACCCCTAAGAATTGACGCCGGCTCCGCCTCATCATCAACTTTGTCGCCACCAAGAAGAAAGGAACACCCGCCACGAAAGGAGGCAACCGCGAGGGCGATCCACCGGAGACGGCGGCGAGAGGGGTGGATCGAGCTCTACGGTAAGGGTTGAGAGGGATGGGGATAGGTACGCGAGGGGATCTCGATCCTACACTCTCCCATTCCTAATACAGAGGCACCGACATGTGGGGCCTCTAGACATGGGGCCCACATGTCATGACCCAAGTACCCAACTGCAGGGTAACGTACATTAGGCGATCCTCGTCCGTGGGATGTAGTCATACTGTCATTGACCATTGTGTATAGAAATGTGGCTCGGTGACTTCGGTGCTCTTCCTCACTTTTTTCTTGGATGATGCAAGGGGATATCCCTGAAAATTCCGTGTGGAGGCGTTCATAGATCCTAGCTTGTTCTTTCTAGCTTGGATAGGAGTAATACACAATTAACTGTAGCTCTCAGTAGTTCTGTTATTATTTGTCTCTGGGATGACGTCCAAGGTGGCTTGTTTAGCGGGACTACTAGCTAGATATATGTGGCCGAGGTTGACTTGGACATACGCCCTCCATGCAGAGGTTGCATATATGTTCCATTTTAGTCTGCGTCTTAGCAAAAGCAGGGATACCAAGGGGAACAACCAGCGTAGTTTCTTTAGCGAAAGAGCAAGTTCTAGCGTGAACGTGTATTTTCTTTTGAAACTTCTTTATAAACACTCATGAACATGTAGTTTGAGGAGAAGTAACCAAGAATTAGCAAAAACCGAGGTCAGAGTTTCCTTAAACAATCTTTATTAGCCTTATTACTAGCTTGTCTTTCATAGTAAATGTCCTAGAAAAATCTCTTCTTCAAATTCGAGGGAGTATCACTTTCCATTTTATTAAAACTAGACATTCTAGTAGCCTCATCTTATCTTTTGAACGGGGCTCTGTGTTCTACCGATTGCTATTTTTGCAGAAAATTCAATGGCACATAGAAAAACAACAATCAAGCCGATCAATTGGTACGAATATAGCAACATGTACCAGAAAAGACATAATTTTGCCGTAGGTTGTACTACCTCCCTACCAAAACATAAGTTTTAGTATTTTTTGTAGATACGGATATAACTAGACGCGTATTAATGTGTAAATTCACTGTAATCCACGATTATCTAAAAAAAATTGATACGGAGGGAGTATATATTTAGCTTGCAAGGAACACGGCAAACATTTCTTTGTTGTTCCATCATCTTTGATAGTGGAACCTGACCCTTTTCCGTGGCCGTATGGAAAAAAAAATGACCGGCATAAAGAATTCTCTACTTACTACTAAAAAATACTTACCTTTTCCCTTACTTAAAAATAAAATATTGCTTAACACAAATTTTATTTCCACTCATAAGTTTCTGACATTGTGTCGTTAAAACTGATGGGATGACACGTTGATGGGATGGCAATGCGCGCCATTAGGTTCTAGCTTTGTTTAAAAAAAGGAATATATTTCTTTGAGAAAACAAATAATTTCTGGGACGCTACAAAAGGACGAAATGGCTCCTCCCGGAAATGCGCAGCTGCGCTTTCTCTCTCTCCTCCGACCCTCACACTGAAACGAACGAGGGGAGAGAGAGAGAGAGCGTCTGGTTTTTAACTCCCGACAGGCCGCAGCACACACGACGCACCAACCGGCGACAGCAAACCAAGAAAGCCCAGAGAGCTCTCTCTCTAGCTCTCTCTCTCTCTCTAGGACTAGACGGGGGTCCTTGGACTTCGTGCTGCTGCTGCTTCTCGTCTAGCTTGTCGGGACGGAGGGCCGCCGCCGCTCTCGCACGCCGCCGCCGCAGGGCACGGCAGCGTTGTGCAAGAACCCGGCACGGCCAGAGGGTGACCGGCGCCCATCCGGCAAAAAAAGAAGGGAAAAGCCCGGTCGCCGCGCGCGCTCCTTCGTCATGCGCGGGGCCCGCTGAAGCTATAGCTTCCGCCTGAAGAAGCAACCACCATGGCGCAGTCGCCGGCGAGCTCCGCCGCCGCCGTCCCAGCGAAGGTACTTCTTTCTTCTTACTTCCGTTCCGTGCATTTCCGGTCCCGTGCTTCGACGATCGTGCGTCGCCGGGAAGTACAGCTAGAGTCTTGTTTTGGCGCTTGGTCGCTGACGCGGCGGTGGGTGGGCGCAGGGGAGAGGAAGGCGCCGGCGATCAACGGGGAGCTGTGGCACGCCTGCGCGGGCCCGCTGGTGTCGCTGCCGCCGGTGGGCAGCCTCGTCGTCTACTTCCCCCAAGGCCACAGCGAACAGGTGAGTGCGAGGCCTATCTGTCCATGCCATTTCTGCAGTGTTGTATGCCCCTCGGTTCTGTTCTTGAATGACAATACTATCTTCTCTCTTTTTTTTTGTGCTTCCCAAAATATCGATTCCCCATCAAATTTTTTTTGGAGTAAACGTTTGATTTTTGATTGATGTACCATGGGGGGAACTTCTTGAAGTTAGAGGGCTCCTAACATCGTCTTTGACATGGTCCTCAAGAAAAATGTTGCTATCATGGATATATTGCATTTTTTAGTAGTTGTGATTGGATTATACTTGCTTGCTGATTGCTCTCTCAAGCCGGATCTTGGGTTATTGCCAAGGTGGTTGGGAGCTTTGGGCCTACTTCGTTCTTTTCTTTCTGTTGGTTTTTGGTGTGTTGTGTAGTACTGTTTTCATGTTATCAAGTTTGGTATATGCAACAAGCATCTCTATAGCTTTAATATGTGTTTTCTTTGCATTTATGGTCCTGATCTGCTCTGCAACCTCTGGTTTGTAACTGTGTTCTACTATCATGTTTTTCCAAAGATTGCCAGAAATAAAAGTTTTTTTTGTGTGTATGTGGGGCAGGTAGTGTTGCCCATGATGGTATGTGGGAGGAACACTTTATCGGTGTATGTACTTATGCAGAGTTTATCTAAAAGGAGTTCACTCATGAACTTACCACTTTCTGGATTACAGAGTACTTTTAACTTCGTATTTTAGGGAAACTGCAGAAAGTTGGTATATAAAAGGAAGCATGTTTGAATGCCTGTACTTTCTAATCACTCCATGAGATAATTCTCATTTTTCAATGAAAGTTAGCAATGCATGATGAGTACCATGACAGTGTACGTGTACAGAAAGCAGTTGGATTTGCTTTGGAAAATCCTTTTCCAGAATACTCGCTACATGGTTTAGCTGCATGTTTTTTTCTATCTATTTGCTTCATGATTTAAAAATGCTCTTATTTTTTATGTGGATAAAATGTTGTGTTGGATCTTTATTCAATAACCACTAGTTCATCTTCAAATCGAAAAGGAATTTTTCTTGGACTTAGCATGTGTATGATTCAGGTTGCAGCTTCTATGCAAAAGGATGTGGAAGCACACGTACCAAATTACCCCAATCTTCCCTCGAAGCTGATATGTCTTCTACACAGTGTGACTTTGCAGGTAATCTACAGCTCGTCCCCCATATTGTTTGACAGCGGTGCACTTGCGGTCAAAATTCTGAACGATTTTTTCGGTTGATTTTTCAGGCAGACCCAGATACTGATGAGGTGTATGCACAGATGACTCTTCAGCCAGTAAATACAGTAAGCATCGAAAAATTTGTGGATTTTCCCCAAAAATTTCCCTGCATGGTAAAATGCCTTAATCCCTGTCTTGCTTTTAATCTCTTGTTATCAGTATGCAAAAGAGGCATTGCAGCTTTCAGAGCTTGCGCTAAGACAAGCGAGGCCACAGATGGAGTTCTTCTGTAAGACGCTCACTGCGAGTGACACAAGCACACATGGAGGCTTCTCCGTGCCTCGCCGTGCCGCAGAAAAGATATTCCCTGCCCTGGTAAGCATGCATGATGTTTTCAAGTTTTTTCTGCAATAAAACCTGTTTACCATTTTAATTTCGTTCCTCTGTGCTATAGGACTTTTCTTTGCAGCCTCCGTGTCAAGAAATCCAAGCCAGAGATATACATGACAATGTGTGGACATTCCGTCATATATTTCGAGGTATGGAAGGTTTTTCAATTGAGTAGAGCTCCCTTCTGCTGCAATGATGAGTACAATACGGGGTTTGACTAATATTATTGTGCTTTGTAATAATCAGGTCAGCCCAAAAGGCATTTACTTACAACTGGTTGGAGCCTCTTTGTGAGTGGCAAGAAGCTATTTGCTGGTGATTCTGTCATATTTGTTAGGTAAATTCCTATGCTTCTTTTCATCTTGTGAAAGCTTATCCTGGTTCCACCTAGAATTCAAACTTCAGTTACAGTAATCTGAAATAAAGAAAATAACATGAAAATTAAATGCCACATTTTGTTTTGTTGGACCTTCCAGGGATGAAAAGCATCAACTTCTACTGGGAATCAGGCGTGCTAATCGACAACCCACAAACATATCGTCTTCGGTACTTTCAAGCGACAGTATGCACATAGGGGTCCTTGCTGCAGCTGCACATGCTTCGGCCAACAGCAGCCCATTTACCATATTTTATAACCCTAGGTGAGTTTCTAAATCTGTGGTTTGGTTTCAATAATCCTGCTAACTAGTAGTAGTTTCTATGTACTTTCAGTACTAGCTGCTAAAACTATGTTTTGAACTATGGAATTTCAGGGCCAGTCCTACTGAATTCGTTATTCCATTTGCCAAATACCAGAAGGCAATGTATAGTAATCAGATCTCTTTAGGTATGCGCTTCCGCATGATGTGCGAGACCGAAGAGTTAGGAACAAGACGGTATGCCAAATTACCCATACAATCTATTATCTTTCAATTTGTTTTCCGTTTTCAAACATAAAAGATGCTATTAGTTGCGATGTTACCAGTAGCAAATTAGCTAGCTAAATACTTAACATTTTTCAGGTACATGGGTACGATAACTGGAATAAGTGATCTAGATCCAGTGAGATGGAAAAATTCCCAGTGGCGCAGCTTACAGGTTGGATTTACTAACAGCATCCAAATTGCAAGCTCTTGCACTACGTTACTCTTTGTCCATCTTGGTTTCTGATCCACTGATTTGATGTTCTCTTATAGGTCGGGTGGGACGAGTCGCAGCAGGCGAAAGGAGGAACAGAGTTTCAATCTGGGAGATTGAACCGCTTGCTGCTCCTTTTTTCATATGCCCCCAGCCATTTTTTGGCGTGAAGCGCCCCAGACAATTAGGTACGTCGTGTAAAGATCTTAATTCAAATATGATATGTATGGACTACTTTGGTGGAATGGTGGTTGACTACTTCTGATGCTGTTTATCTTGTTTATTTCTGAACAGTGTACTATGTTTCTTAGTCTTTCAACACATGCAGTTTATCAAAAGAAGCACAAAATAGGGATTTTACTTTACTTGAATGTGCCATACAGATAATTCGATGGCACAACTTAACACGCCATTAGACACAGAGATCAGAATGGCACCAAGAACTAATCTAGTCAGTGTCTTGCTAACAATAGATTGAAATAAAATGTGTCAGTTAAAATCGATCTTACTTTTCTTAAAATTGGAGAATGCTACATGCTTAATTTATATCACATTGCCATAGCATGATGATTTTCATGCTTCATACTTTTTTAATTGGAATTCACAGATGACGAGTCATCCGAGATGGAAAATCTTTTGAAGAGAGCAATGCCTTGGCTTGGTGAAGAAGTATGCATAAAGGATGCTCAAACCCAGACTGCTACAATACCTGGCCTGAGCTTGGTTCAGTGGATGAACATGAATCGGCAGCAGAGCTCCTCATTAGCTAGCACGGCCATGCAGTCCGAGTACCTGCGATCTGCGAGTAACCCTGCAATGCAAAATATTGGCGCTGCTGACATTGCAAGGCAGTTATATATGCAGAACCATCTCCTTCAACAGAATAGCATACAGTTTAATCATCCCAACCTCCATCAGCAAATGAAGCCTATCAATGATTTGTGCAAGGCATCACTTCCACTGAATCAACTTGGTGCCGTCAGGAATCATCAAGATCAGAAGCAAGATCAACAGAGACAACAGCAGTCCAGTAACCAAGTAATTCCCCTGAGCCAGGCTCAAACTAATGTTGTCCAGGCTCAAGTAATTCTCCAGAATCAGATGCAGCAGCAGCAGCAACAACCAACAACAACAACAGCAAAAACAACAATCACCATCTCCAACTCAAAACCAGCAAGGGTCCAGTGGCCAACAGCTGCCTCAGTCTCATCAACTGCAGGACCATAATTTGCAACTGCAGCAGCAGCTTTTACTTCAGCAACAGTTACAGCAGCAGCAGCTAAATAAATTGCCTGGGCAGCTAGTTAATCTGGCAAGCCAACAAACACAATTGTCTGATCAGGAACTCCACTTGCAGCTCTTACAGAAACTACAGCAGCAGTCTTTGATGTCACAATCCACAGTTACACTCTCGCGATTACCACTAATTCAAGAGCAGCAAAATTTTCTTGAGACATGCAACAGCAGTTGTCGAATTCGCATTCACTTCCCCATCAACAAGTGATGCCTCAACAGGACTGCAGAACTTCTTCAATGCAGGCAACCCAACTGCCGCCGCCCATGCAGCAAGAGCAACAGGAGAAGCCTTTACAGAAACAAGCTGCACCTGCATATGTGCCAGAAGCAGCCTTTCCACAGATGTCATCGACCGGTTTGATCGCAAAAACTGGAAACACTATGACAGTTCCAGGTGCTGCACGATCTGCACTTACTGAAGAAATACCTTCTTGCTCGACATCCCCTTCTACAGCTAATGGCAACCACCTTGTGCAGCCAACCATTGGCAGGAATGAGCATTGCAAGATCAACTCAGAGAAGGTGCGACAATCAACTGCTCAGATGTCGATTCTGACCTCAATTGAAGCTGTAACAGCAACTCCAGTGACGACCAAGGAATTGTCAAAGTTGAATAATAGTGTTAAGCCAAGTGTGGTCACCTCCAAATTACCAAATGTTGTGTCTGGCCTTCAAAATTTTATGAATAATGCACTGCCAACAGACAACCTGGAAACAGCTTCGTCAGCAACTTCATTATGGCCTTCACAAACAGATGGGCTTCTGCATCAAGGTTTCACCACTTCTAACTTCAATGAGCACCAAATGTTCAAAGATGAACTTCCTGATGTAGAAATTGAAGCTGTGGATCCAAGTAACAGTGGCCTATTTGGGATGAACAATGATGGCCCATTAGGCTTCCCTATGGAAACAGAAGGCTTGTTGGAAAATGCACTTGATTCTGTGAAGTATCGGAATCATTTCTCAACTGATAATGAAAACAACTACCAAATACAAAAGGATGCCCGTCAAGAGGTATCGACCTCCATGGTTTCACAATCATTCGGTCAATCGGATATGGCTTTTAATTCCATCGATTCTGCAATCAACGATGGTGCCTTACTGAACAGAAATTCTTGGCCCCCTGTCCCTCCACCACAGAGGATGCGTACATTCACTAAGGTTTTCCCTTTTCTATCACATATTTATCCTATGGAGTATCAACAGTATTTTCAAGCAGTATATGTTTTGTGGTCTATATACTACCAAAAAATAAAATGCAAGGCGTTGCTGAAAAATAAAGTGCACTTCTGACCAAAGCTGCAACGTAGTCCATAAGTTAGGACAAAACATTGGAGTAGACACCACACAATATTATTCTATAATGAACCAGCTAGTTATCAAATATGTCACTGTAATTGCCTGCACAAAACATGGAGCTTGATTGAATGAGATATATGTCGTAAGACATTGTATGTAGTGTGGATCAGATGGTCACATATAGCATTAAAAGCTTTTAAGGGCAAAACAGTTGCCATAATCTCTTTGGAACATGCTTTGTTTTCTGTAACCGCCCCCCTCCCCATTTTTCTATCTTAGCTTAATCTATGTCTTGCAGGTGTACAAACGTGGAGCTGTAGGCCGGTCTATTGATATCGGTAGGTTCTCTGGATATGGAGAACTGAATCAAGCTTTGGCCCGCATGTTTGGTATAGAGGGTCAACTTGAAGACCGACAGAGAATAGGTTGGAAGCTAGTCTACACAGATCATGAGGATGACGTCCTACTTCTCGGCGATGACCCATGGGAGTAAGTCCATCTGTCTTTCTACCTGTGATTATGTGAATCTGAATTTCCAGGACTCAAATATTCCCCAAGGAAATGTAGTTAGTGCATATAGGATGTTAACATAAATGTTCACATGAATGAAAGATTCTAATGATTGGTTTCCCTGATTATATCTTATGTGGGTGATGCAGAGAGTTTGTGAATTGCGTGAAATGCATTAGGATCCTGTCCCCTCAAGAAGTGCAAAAGATGAGTTTGGATGGTGATTTGGGGAACAATGTCCTTCCCAACCAGGCTTGCAGCAGCTCAGAAGGCGGAAATGCTTGGAAGCCTCGTTATGACCAGAACTCCGGGAACCCTCCCTTCGACCAATTCGAATGACCTGATTTGGAGGCATTCACATAGTTGCCACTAGAACTGTAGATGTATCAGCTTATAGCTGTGAGGGAAAATGCTCCTTAGAGTAGGTTTTCTTTTTGATATATATGTAGTTTTCTAGCAGTTGAAACTAGTAGGGATGACCGGATGAGAGCTGATACTTGGCTAGAGAAGTCGGAGACTTGAGACAGAGGGTTAGGCAAATCTGAAGATAGTGTGTTCATTTGTACTGAACTACTGCTGGGGTTTGTAGCCCTTGCAAGATCACCAGTCTCCGAATCTGCTCATACTGAAAAGAATATGAAGCTGTGATAACCAAGTGTCCATGCAGTTCTATTTCTGAATTGGTTCACAATCCACCAAATGGACCTGTTACCCTTCCATGTCATACTTGAAGTGTGATGACTTCTGTTTATTATTGCCAGGATACCGCTTGCGCATTTTGAGAAATGCAAGACTTTCCCTATGTCTTAATTTGGTTGAATTCAATGACAGAAGGTTTCAAGTGATCAATTTTTTTTATTCAACTGATCATTGATCAAGAGAAGAGATGAAGGGTGCCACTGGTAGGCATGACCTAAACAGGCAAAAAGGACTCACACAACTTACCGAACAAATTCAAATTTATTTGTTTCACATGCAAGGGGCTGAAGCTGCATTGATTGATCCAGAAAGCAGAGATTTTTTTACAGCCAAAACAGTATGGTTTTTCTGTTGGGTTACTGGTAATTCAATAAATATCTTATTTACAATTCAGATTAGAGCTGGTTGAACAAAGAACATACAATACATCGGTAATTAACCCTTCTGGCCTTCTGGAACAATGATTCGCTTCAATCATCTGCCTTCGATTCGACCTGTTCCAATTCCTCCTTGAAACCTTGTGTCATTGTGAGATAATCCTTCAAATGCACTTTCTTCCATTCCTACAGGCACCACATAAATAATGGGGGAGTAGTAAGTTGAATTTTAAAATAGAGGTCACTGCTTGAATGGATACTACAGAAGCATGCCACAGAAAACTGACGAGAGTAGAGGACATTGCCAAAAAGCATACCAGTGACTACATTGCAGTTTTCCCTATGATAACTAACAGAAAAAGGAATGATGCAACACGCGGGAGTTGTGTGCCGTTTGGAATTATAACCATAAACTTGCCATGTTTTTGCATATCCAGAACTTCATGAACTCAAAGCATGTGCTTTTCTTAGAAGTACTTAATTGGTCATGTTATTCTTTGTTAAAGAATGTAGACTGCTCAACAAGTAGGAGTAGTATACTAGCATTAGCATTTGCTCAAGATTGCTTCTCATGACATCGCCAGAATTTTGCATGCCATGAGTTCCATAGTGTGGCAGTGTTTGCTTGCCTTTCATTCCATACCAGAATGCCCAAGATGAGCATGAAGGAGAAAAAACTCACATCAAAATCCCATTCACCATAGAGGTCAGGATCATCCACATTCCCCCATACGTATGCAAGGGCAGTAATTGTTTCGGATGAATCCTGCAGATCCAAAACTGAGTTAAACAGGGTTACTGATATTCACTGAATTTTTCAGTTCAACGTCAACCCGGGCACCCCCGCTACTACCCACTGGAGCAGAGACCTTGGTGAATGGTGATGCGAGTAATCTTTCTTTAGGGGAACTGAGATGAATGGACTTACAGTCAGCGAGACGCCAACAGTTTCCCTCACATACTCCTCAGCCTCGAATGTATCCAGCACATCGAGCTCCCAATCAGTGATTCCCTTGAAAACCTGCAGCGCAGAAAGAGGAACAGATTGACATTTGCTACTGTTCCATACTGATGAGTAACAAGGCAAACAGGCAAGGCAGGAACTCATTTCGCGCACCTTTCCTGAGACCTCGTTGCCGTCGACGGGCAGAATCGCCGGGTAGACGCGCCCCCTGATGCTGAACCTCTGGCTGCGAAAAAGGCAACGCGTCGGCAAAATAGAACAATGGACGCGGAGGCAGAGGAGAAGGAAGACCACGGGGTGAAGACCGGGAGGAGGAGCGGAGGCACGTACTGGTTGCGGAGGAGCGCGGGGAGGACGGTGGGACGCGGCCGAGGAGGATGCGCACGACCTCCTCGGACATCAGGAGCCGTAGACGAACACTCTGTGGGCCGCGGCGGCGGAGGCCGGCGGAGGAGGCGACGCCATTGGGGAGAGGAGCAGAGTTGCAGAGAGTAAACGCCGGTACAGGTATATGTATGGCCGGTGGGTCCAAGGTTGAGAACTACTGTATTATCATGTCCACCACGAAGGCGGAACGTGATGAACACCACGTTGGAAAGACATGATTCTTCCAAAAGTCAATATTTGACGTTTAATAATTGTAAAAAACTAGTGTTTTTTTGTTTAATGGATACAAATGCAATGAAAATAAGAACTCGTGATATCTGCCACGACAAAGTTTTTTTTAAAACCAGCGAAAGATTTGCCGAAATGTGTTGGCCAGTTTATACGGGAAATTGATCGAAAACCGATAAAACACAAAACACATCAACCCCCGAGGTCGCGTTTCACATGAGTCGACGACCAAGTTACCCAAGCAACCGAGACCGACACCTAAACATCTCTACGCAACACGGTGGAGCGAACATTCGGAGCCGCCACTCCGACATCCACGCCGGTCTCAAGGCCGCGCCCCCACACGAATCGATGATCAAGTCGCCCGAGCAACCAAGACCGCCACTCTAACAGCTCAACACGACTCGGCGGAGGCGAAAATCTGGAGCCACTGCTCCAACATGCACGTCGGCCCCAGGGCCGTGCACCGCCAAGCCAATGATGAAATAAGCACAACGCTAGCTGGGACGACACACCAGACACCGACACGAGAAGTGAGAGACTCCACAGCGATGCCTCCAAGGAGGGGAGCGACGAGCGAGAGCCACCATCGCCGGCATCAACCGAGGCTGATGCAAGGTTTTCACCAAAGCTACCAACTCCCTTCACTGGTCCCTTCGGCCGGCGGGACATCCAAGGTGAGGCCCCAAGAGGTATGCAACGCAAGAGAGCCGTCCTCGCCCGACCCCGAGAGGGATCTGGGGTTTCCGCGAAGAAACCCGGGCGTAGGAGCGAGAGCACCACCACGATAGCACCTTCAAAAAGGAAACGACGACAAAGGGTGCCATCGCCGTCGGTACCGGCCGGAGACCGCCGTCACCGCCTTCCTCCTCATCATCGCTGGGACGCGGTGCAGGATGCCGAGATCCACCACAAGCGACACCAACCGGCCGACCACCTCCCCCCCTTGGAGGAGGACGGTGCCGCCTTGCCCAGGGCCGCTGCTCCGGCATCCTCGTCAAAACGTGCCGCCAGGGACCACAAGCATCCGTCGCGCTGGAAATGAGGCCACTGCCCCACAGGAAGGCTCCACCGACCGCCGGTGTCGCCCAGGCTTTGCCGAGGCGACACCTTCTGGCAGGAGTGAGGGAGGGCGAGACAGGGAGGGCCGAGAGCAGCTGGTCGGGGATGCCCCGGTGCGGCCGACGGGGCCGCACGGGAGCGACTTGGCCTAGAGGTCGGGCGCGTCGCAGGAGGACGACGACAGCTGCGACCTCTGCGCCCGCGGCGACGGTGGCGCTGGATTTCCGTAGGAACAGAGAGAGGGAGTAGAGAGGGCTCCGGACCTGTCCTCGGTTGTGGAGGAGCTGGTTGGAGACGGGAGATCAAGCACCGGCGGTGGAGCTCCCTGGGCGAGCTTGGACGCGCCGCGCGACCCCCTCGCGCGCAGAAGGGTATGTTTGCAAATTTCGCCACGACAAAGTTTGAAGTAGGACATTTATGAAAAGGATTTGCTAATTCTCAACTGACTGATTTTTTTAAGTCTCAATCATATTTTAGAAAAGTGTAACAACAGTTCAGAGAAAAGTGTTTTTAACTACCGTTGCACATTTCTAAGGTGACTAAGACTTAAGCAAAAATCAGTCAGCTTAGACATAGGCACTCCCATCCTGAGCGTAAATAAAGACGTGGGTCATCTTTGTGAGTGTCCAGTGGACACGCCTAGTAGACTTTTTAGAACACGGATGTGCATTTTTATGTAAACTGGGACTAACTAGACATCCTCCGAATAGTTTTACTCTACTTAATTTATGGCGAGTAGAGACAAAAGTATATCTCCAAAGCGTCCAAGACATGAGCATCAACATGAACTACGTGATGCATAGGCGTGCTATTTTTATAAAGTTTTCAATTTTCCTCTAGCTTATCCTTGTAGCCACCTTGCGTGACCCATTAAGTGTAAATTTTATATAGCATCTAAACTCTGTAATAAAATGGTTGTGTGCATCAATTGACGCATATGTCGAGATCATGCTCCTCTTTTTCGACAAAAAAGCAAGCGGCACCCACCCCTTTCAAAGGGATTAACAATATCAACTCTTCATCCATACCGGGTTCATAGGTGTTGAAGACCCGCAGTGTATTGCCGAGGATAAGTCAACAAAACATAGTATACGTCTAATCAAAAGTTTAAAATGGCTCCTGAGCTCATATGTTCCTGCCCAAAAAATAAAATAAAAAATCAGTAAAACATTTTTTTTAAATCTGAAAAAATTGGTGACAAAACATATACAAGTGTTTTACATACGTGCCAAGTTTCGTGATTAAATGACATTGTATTGCTCTGTGCAAAACAAAAACAAATCAGTGGCCAAAATAGGGATCCAAAAAGGTTTTCTTTTTAAGCGCATTGATTTTGTTTTCTTCGCAGAGACCACACACATATGTCAATTTATCACGAAACTTGGCACGTATGTAAATAAATTGTATATGTTTGCCAGCCATTTTTCAGAATTGTTTGAAATGATTTACAATTTTTTCCAATTTTTTTATTTGTGCAGGAGCATATGAGTTGCGGTAGCCAAAACGCCCTTCTCACGTCTAATTATATACAAAGACAGCCAAAATTTAAATATCAACTAAAGATACATAAATGTACAAGAGATCGAATAACATCAATAGTATCGTCATACTTTACATATATATACATGAGCATGTGAGCTCGGGAGACAAAGCGAACTTCTGTACATACACAGAAATAAAATGCTCATAAACCAACTACTCCCTCCGTTCTAAATTAGATGACTTTTATTTGTCTACATGCGGATGTATCTAAATGTGTAACAAGTCTAGATACACCCGTATCTAGACAAATGGAAGTCATTTATTTTGGAACGGAGGGAGTAATACTCAAGAAAGAAATAAACAACCAGCCAATGGGATGACCACACAAAAAGAAGAATGGTCATCAACAAGTGATCAGACGGGATGACAGCATGTTCAGGCTCCAGACTCCAGATCAACCATGATGAACATATTGATGACGAAGCGTGAGGCAGAACTTGATCAGAAGCAGGCGTCGAGGAGGCAGCAGCAGCAGAGCGCGGCGCAACTGCAAACATAATTACCATCATCAGTATCATCACGAAAGTAACAGGCCAGAGCCACGCGGTGGGAGAAGAGCGATCCACGAAGCAGAGCGAGAGAATACGGAACGGGAAAAGAAAGAACTTACCATCCTCTCCAGAAGCCGCCGCCGCCACCGTTGTGGTGATGGTTGTGGTGGTGGCCGTGGCCGCCGCGGCTGGTGGTGTCGGCGGCGCCGCCGGCAGCGGGATACTGCTTGTCGTCAGCCTGCGGGTAGCCGGCAGGCGGCGGTGGCGCGACGTAGGCCTGCTGCTGCTGGCCCTGCGGAGGGTACGCCGCCGTGTTGCCCTGCTGGTAGCTCATGATCGAATTGCAGAAAGAGCTAAGCAAACACTCCTGTGTACGCGATCAACGGATACTCCACTACCGATCAAGAAGAAGAGATTGCGATGAAAAGGCTCTGAGATGAGATGCTGCTGCGTTATCCAGCGGCTGATCTTGTGTATTTATAGCCTTATCGGAGCTGTAAACACGGTTGCTTAGACGCGTCGAGCCGACGCGGGAAGAAGGGAAAGGAATAAAGTTTGTTTTAAACCCTGAGCTTTAGAGGAGGTCGGAACTGAACCCTCAACTCTCAATCCCTGAAATCAGCACCCCAAACTCTTAATCCTGGTCATTATTTGCCCTACGCTCATTTCCGGCCGGGATTTGATGACGTGGCAGAAGTCAACGCTAGGATTGTCTAACTCAACAAATCTGAACGACTCATCTCTGAAAAAAAAGATGAACAGTGCACAGGTGTCCCTGTGCCCGTCGTCATCTAGCCGTCGCAGCTGTCCACGGTTTGGTCGCCGCCCGTCGCCGTGGTCACCGCACCCTACTAGCATCAGCGTTGCATGACAATTGACAAGTGCTTCATCTCCTTCCCCAAGAGCTTGCATACCCTCCCAATCGCGGAAATCGTCCCTGCGCCTCGTGGACATTTTGAAGGACATGGCGGGGGCCGCTCAGTTCTCTACAAGAGATGCGTCTCCATGACATTGAGGTGCTGCTCGTGGACCCAGTTGATCAAATATCAGAAATTTGATGAAGTGTTGTTTGGGGGAGAGAGATTGTCTCGTGAATTTCATATGCAATTTCCCTACAAACTCAATCATCTGCGATCTGGACAATCTAGCTGAATTTGGAAGAACACAAAGGCCGGTCAAGAGAAAATGGCATATCTCCTGCACTGGTGAGGTCGTGTACTCATGTTCGCCGACCTCGCCGCGTTGGGCGCTGCGTGTAGACACCACCTCGTGCTCTGGCGGCTGCTACTCGCCTACTCCTGCTGAGGGTCTAAGGATATGATTGTGCTGTAGCCACGAGAGTCGCGCTCGTGCAGCACGTCGGCCTCGACAACCCTCTCGCTTTTCATCAGGTGTTGCGCTTGCATGCCACGTCAACACCTGATTCTACGTAGCACCGTGTAGCATACGACTCAGTTGCTGTGATTACAATTACAACCTTATAATACGACAAACGGCTGCCCTGTTATACGTGTTGCAATGCGGATAGGACATAACTCTTTGTAGGTCATTTGGGCCCTTGATGTAAATTTTGTCAACTTTTTTGTCAAACAAAAAAACACCAAGTGTTGCAAATATAAAACATTTTAACTGCTGATATACAACGCAACAGAAAGGCCAACACGCGCATGCTAACTACTAATCGGAAGTTTCATGTCATCCTCACGCCTCTCCTCACCGCCATCTATTCTCGCATCGATTTAGCCTCGAGTCTGGCATTTCCACCATAATTCTGACCGATTCGACCGTGAATCCACCACCAATGTAGACTGGGAGGGATTTAGCCTCGAGGGATGCGGACCATCGCTCTCCTCCCGCACACAGCCACCATCAACTCCCGTCCATATTAGGTCATTTGGGACCAAAAATCTTACTGCAGCAGCTGTCCTTGATGTAAATTTTATCAAATGTTTTTGTCAAACAAAAAAACAGCAAGTGCTGTAAAAAGAACACTTGGGCTGCTGCTATAAAACAGAAAGGCCAACATGCGACGGTAAATGCCAATTGGAATTTTCATGTTGCCCTCACGCCTCTCCCTCCGGTGAGCACCGCCGCCTCTTCTCCCATCGATTCGGCCTCGAATCCGGCAGCTCCACCACAACTCTTTTGATTCGGTCACGAATCCACCGCCATACTCAAGGGCACCACGGATCGGGAGGGATTCGGCCTTGAGTCTTGTCGTCGCTCTCCTCCCGTGCACGGCAACCAATGACTCCCTTTTGTAGCTCCGGCTGACGAGGCATCCGAGCGGCCATCCTCCCCTCCCCTTTAGCTCACCGTACCTCCTGCATCCCTGCAAGCACGAGCACGAGCGACACACAGTAGCTCTGCCTCCGTCTACACCTCGACTAGCCTCGCCTCGCACGGCTGCTCCGCCAGGAAAGGAATCACGCACGAACGACACCATCATCAGAGATTTATATCTCGGGCAAAATTAAAGGGATCATACCGGTTCTCACCACGAGAAGGATTAGCCAGAGGTGCTGCGTGGGAAATTACGTTACTTACGTACCAACAAAAATGACCTTCCCATTTCATAGCAAAGATAACCGACCGACCCAACAGAACGTCATTTTTGCTCCCGAGTTTCAGTGGTCCAATTAAAAGCTTCATAAAAATCTAGAAAAATACGCATGTTGTCAATGATATATACTATAAGCGTGCAAAAATAACAGTGTGAAATGTTTTGTATTATGGGCTACACAAAAATGACAAAATTTGGAGATTTAAAACTATACATTGTTCACTATACTCAGATCGGTACGTTTGTCATTTTTGTGTAGCTCAAAAAGAGAGGTCCTTTGCATTGAGATTCTGCATGCTTGTAGAATTCAATGAGAACTTGCATGATATTTTCAGATTTTTTATAAACTTTTTAGTATATTTTTACAAAATAGAGAGACCACCTAAACTCGGATAACGAAATATCCACTCCCAACCTAATCACTAACTGGTTCTGACTTTAAGCAATGGCTTCATATTGAAGAATGAAAAAAACCCCGCACAGTTTTGTCATCCTCTCCTTATATGGACACTATGCCAGGAAGCCCAGGATCAACAATGGTCTGTGTACACGAATTGAGACAAAAAATAATAAGCTACGAGTTACACATTTTGCTAATTAATTTGCCAATGCCATTCAATTCATGAACAGTAAATACTTTCAGAGATGTAGTCTCATTCACCATCTGTATAGGTTGGTCGGAGTCGGTGATGATCCATTCACGAGAGCTAACGTGAACACAATGTTCCCAGCGATGCAACACGTCCACGTGGCGCTTGATACGTCCATTTTGCATCACTATTTTGTATCATAATTTACTGTTATTCATTGATATATTTCATATTATAATGCAATACTTATGTTATTTTATCTTATTTTCATGTTTTATGATATTGGGGATTTAACTGCCGGAGTTTGGATTCAGTTGGAAAAAGCACCGTCAAGATACTATATTTATGCAACTCCAAAAATTTAGAGAATAATATTTCGCCAGAAGACGAGGCGAGCCAAAAGATGGGCCAGAGGGAGGCACCAGGGTGGCCAGACGGCATCTGGCCGCGGTCCACCCCTGGACTGCGCCTGGGGCCCACCTGGCGGCCCTGGGTCGCCTCCGGCTCACCCCTTTCGCCTATATCATCCCCGTGACCTAAAAACATCGTGGGACGCTTCGAAGAAAATTCCGCCGCCGCCTTGGGAGCGGAAACCACAGAGAGATAAAAGCTCTCCGACAGGGAGAAATTGTCGGGGAAATTCCTTCCCGGAGGTGGGAAATCGTCGCCATCGTCATCGTCATCGCTACGGGCTTCATCGGGATCATCATCCACACCATCTCCACCGCCAGCACCATCATCACCGCAGCTCCACTTCGTTCCGCTGAGACATCAATGGTTCCTCCTTGTGTAGTTTGTTGGGATTACTTTTCCGGTGTTGATTACTAGTTGTAGTTGATGCTATTGAGTTTTATCGGTGAATTACTTTTATGTCCAGATTGTTGTTCATCACTTTATCACCTCTGATCATGTTCCAAATGATGCCTCGTGAGTAGTTCGTTTAGTTCTTGAGGACATGGTAGAAGTCTTGACACTAGTAGTGGAATTATGTTGAGTAGTATTTAATAGTTTGATATTTAAGTTGTGGTGTTATTCTTCTAGTGGTGTCGTGTGAACGTCGACTACATGATACTTCACCTTTATGGGCCTAGGTTAATGCATTGTGTATTTAGTTTACTTATTGTGAAGTTGCTGGAGCGACAAAAAGCTAAACCCCCGTCGGCAAGCTGTTGCACAAGGGAGTGTAGGATCTCAGAGTTTAAGGTTGTGATTAGTTAATTCTGAAATACTTTCTTGCATTTTCCGATACTTGTGAGAAAGTTTAATAACAAATATGTACTGGTCCAAGTAAGGGCGGTGCATTAGCATAGGTTCACTCACACAACACTTATCAAAATATAAAGACTAAGCATCGGTATGAAGCGAAAGTGACTTGGCGAAATTTCCGTGTGTCCTCAGGAACGCTTTAGCGATCATAAGTAATACCACCGGATTGTCCTTTGTGCTAAAAAGGATTGGGCCACTTACTGCAATTAACTATTGCTCTCTTTTATTTACTCGCACTTTATTTATTTGCTACTACAAAAATCCATAAAAAATTGTCTGTTAGTATTTGAAGTGAAACTTTGCGCGAAACCACCCGCCAACACCTTCTGCTCCTCGTTGGGTTCGACACTCTTATTTATCGAAAGTATTATGATAGATCCCCTATACTTGTGGGTCATCAGCGCTGGAGGACACCGAGCTGAGCAGCTAGATCAGGTGACGGTGGTCCTCGCACCGACGTGTATGAGTTCAGGTGGGGGGGGCATTTGCCCCCCTCCCAGTTTGCAGTAAGCTTCGTCCCTAGAGTTAACCATATTTGATCAAGATATCTAAAAAGGAGATTATATCGTTTGTCCAAATATGACCGGTCCAATGTTGGGCTCGAAGTTGTGGCCACCGAAGAATTTTTTATCCAAATTGTTAGAAAAAGCGCGCGCTTCCTGTAGCACGCTCCATGTCGCATGCGCTGCCAGCACGTGGAGCTCCCTTGGCGCATGTGAGCTCTCCCGCGGGAGTCGCTCCCTGGCCGCCACGTGCTGGCCAGGCGTACCTCACTCGGTCGTCGCTCACTCTTATCTCTGGCTGGGCTGGCTGGTTCGGTATGTGCTGTTCTTTTTTCTTTTCTCCTTTCAATTCCAAGACAAAAAATGAAATATCTTTCGAACGGAGTTTTCAAATCACGATCCGTTTTCGGAATGGGTTAAAACTAGATCCCATGTTGATATGTTTTGACAAACTTTTTTTGTGCACTGCCTGGAGTGAGTAGGTTGCACTGCCTTTCTGCCTTCTGGGTGTAGCCTTCTCTTTTTCGGTGTACTGTCCCGGATGGGCATGCACTGTCTTCTCTATTGCGGTGCACTGCCCGGATGGGCATGCACTGCCTTCTATTTTGCGGTGCACTGTCCGGATGGGCAGTGCACTGCCTTCTCTTTTTCGGTGCACTGCCATGGATGGACATGTAATGCCTTCTCTTTTTGTGGTGCACTACCTCAGATGGGTAGTGCACTGCCTAGTCTTTTGCGGTGCACTGCCTTGTTTTTTGCGGTGCACTGCCTTCTCTTTTTTGCGGTGCACTGCCTTCTTTTATGCATTTTGATAATTTTTGTGGTATCACCGTTGAAAAGGAAAAAAACGAAAACCTACGTACTAAACAAAGCAGGCATGCAGGCAGCTGGATCATTCAGCTAGCTCGCGGGCTCGTTTGGCTCGGACACGGGCACACAAGCGCGTACGAGCGTACGAGGAGCGTACGAGGATGGCGCGTTCCGCACGCGTGCTGCTGGCAGGCCACGTGGAAAGCAGGGAGGGGCTCTCTCGCTGGGTTCGATCGCGCGTCAGGTTCAGGGCGGAAGCGCGCACTTTTGTTAGTCGTCCTCATTTTTTTATTAGATATTATATTTACAAAACATATCCCCGTATGTATTTTTTATTAGCATAATGCGGTAGCGTCGTACCCATAACGCGTCACCGTATCTGTGCATCCTAAGCTGTCGCTCGACAACATATTTTTCCGGGACTCTCGGTTATGTCGACGCCTACCTCTTTAGGCTTATCGACGAGGACTGGAAGAGCAACGAGTTGGGACACTTCGAGCGCCACTGAGGCATCTTCTAGTTGACTTTCATATTTACAAATAATGATGATAGACATAGTGTAGTAACAACATATTTACACCTTATTCTTCGGCGGCAACAACAAAATGTACTGGAAGGAAATAATGAAGATAGACATAGTGTAGTAACAACATTATGCCTGCGCATCCCTCCAACGGAGATCAACTTCACTTCTAAAGTGAACTTCGAGATAAATCATCACGTCTATGGTGTAGTTATTTCTAAATCTATTAACTTACTTGTATACTTGTTTATGTTGTGTGCTAAATTGTATCCTTGTCGCCATTATATAGGTTGCTCATCTAGGTTCATTATCTAGAGAATCAATTTTTGCATTTTCTATAAATTGATAAGAAAAGGTTAAAATTGTTGTCGTGTATTCTCTTTCCCTCTCTCTAGTCGACCTCGTCGATCCTTTCATCATTTTATTAATTGAAAAATCTAAATACTCAAAATTATTTGTCTCCTAAACCGTCAATTTGATTAGAGATCCATATTTAGTGATGAGTTCGTATCGACGAGGGTTGCAAAACTAGATCACATGTTCATATATGTCGACAATTTTAACGAACAATTGACAAGATAATAATGCATAGTTGGGTAGTAATTTACACATTTTTAGGCATTACAGTGGTACGAAGAGGTAAAGAGTGAGCATTTCTAATGTTTCCAATAACTAGGAGACGATATAGTTTCACTAAGAGTATTATGCATACTTGCATTGATCTAGAATGAATATAGTAACCTGACAACTAAGTTATTATAATTTGGTAAGTAATGTATAATCTGGCAAGTAAGTGATACCAATTTGGCAATTTTCAATGAAATTATTATCGAACGTATTAACATGTGATCCAGTATAAAAAAATCGCGTCGCGACTAAGGTGAAAACAGAATTTCAATTAGAATGACAGTTCAAGAGATTAAAGTTGTAAATTTTAAGCATGAAGGGAAATCTCGATGATATCATCATGTATGTCATCCCATGCATTCCTTGAGAAAAATATTGTCCACAAGACCAGAAGCCTTTCGTGTGAAGCCCTAGTGTAGTTCGGTCGTCAGTGTATGCAATGACATATTTCAAAGTATGAAGTACGTGGGATATTAACAATTAGAGAATGCAATGACATTTATAAATCTTGAAACTTTGTAGTGGCCTATATAACATAGCCTAAAATTATCGATTTTTTTATTGGAGCATACCAAATCGCAAGCACAAATGAATATGTGGGTCATCTTTATGAGTGTAAGAGAACGCGGAATCTTCATAGTCTAGGTCCTTTTAGAGCTAAAACATTAGGAGATACTCCTAATATGCTCCATAGTTATATTCGTATTGTACAATGTACATTATCTGATAAAAATAATGATGTAAGTTTTTCATGACCCTAGAAAGTTCTCGGTTCTCAGCTTAATCGATATGTTGGCAATCTGACCGAAGAATACGCAGCCAAGACTGCGTACATGGTGCCATATTGTCAAAGAGCTTCCTATTTCTCTCTTCCAAAATTCCCCGACCGTTCAGAATGGTAATCCAATGAAATATATGGATTTACACTTTGTGAATTCCAAGAATTGCCCGACTAGAGGTACTAAAGGGCATTGGAAAAGGAGGGTGATCAAATGTTTTGTCTATGCGAGGCCAGCGCAATAGCCATGCACCAATATCTTCACCAATATTAAAGTAACATAGGCAAAATCATATACTGAGTTTTTAGTACCACGGTGCAAGTGCCAAACAAGGACCTTTTGCTTTATAGTGCATTTACCTTTCCAAATACAAGGTGGACGTGGATGAACATTGTGAAAAGCCATATAACCTACTGAATTTATAGCCAGTAGCCCCCTCCCCCCCTCCCTCCAAGCGACGGCGGGGGAAACCCTAGCCCCGGATCTTCTAGCCCCTCCCTCGTCTTCCCTCATCCTCGCCGCCGCCGGACGGCGCCTCAGGCCGAAGGCCGAGCGTGGCGGCGGCGGGCCTCTCCTTCCCTCAGGCGCGGGGCCATGGCACGGGCCAGGGCGTCGGCCTGGGTGCCGGGCTGCTCAAGGGACGCGGCGGCGCACCTGTTCCGACGGGGGCGTGGCGGCTTCGTTGTGGTGGGGCGCGCTGGTGGCGGCGGCGGTCCGGGACGACGCTCCTGGTCGGGCGACGCGGTAGCGGCCGGGCTGGGCCGGATACTTTGACTGCTTGGGGCGGGCTCGGGGATGCCATGGACGGCCGGCGGTGGTGGAGAGGTCGCGGACGCGCGGCAATCCGAGGCGGCAGGTGGTGATGGCCATGGACGGCGGGGCCTCGACTCGGATCCAGGCCCTCTTGGGCCCGATCTGGGTGTTGTGGGCCCTGCTGACCTAGGTTTCAGGGGTTCCTCTAGGGAACCAATCCCCTAGCCATGTTTGACTGGGGTGCTAGATCCGGGCCACGGGCCTAGATCCGGCGACCGCCCGGCAGGCCCGCTTCGGGCTCTGTGGCTGTGACGGGTGGGAGGGACCGCTCGTTACACCCCGTGTTCCGAGTGCTGATTCGCTGACCTCAACCTCTCCCGTCCGATCTTGCAGTCATGTTGTTCCCTGCCTGCATCTTGGTGGGCACGAGGTCTTGGATGCCGGGGCGGCGGCCCCGGAAGGTGGATACTGCGCGGGCGTTCTGCGGCGAGCGACGTAGCGGTGGTGATGGTCCCTTTCCTGGTCTAGGTGGCTGGCGGGAAGCGGACGGCAGGGGATCCTGGTGTTGTTCGCTTCGGCTTTGGCAGCGCCCAGATCGTGGTTGGGAGTCTGACTCGATGACGGGGTGGTCTGAGATTTCGGGTGGCGCGAAGGTTTCCGGGCGAAAGCCCAGCGCTCCGGCGCCGACAACGGCGATGCCTGTGGGTGTCGTAACCCTCTTGGGGGCGTTGTTGTGGCAACCTTCGCCGCGTCAGGACTCCGGGTGAAAACCTTGGCCTTCGGTCTCGACAATGGCGGCGATAGCGTCGTTTCCTTCTTGGGGGCTTTGTCGTGGAGTTCGGGTCTCTTTAGGCTTAGTTCCGTTGTCATCGGTGGCAAGTCTGGCTCTCCGGTGTTTTTTCTGTTTATCTCTGATCTGCTTTGTAAGAGGTTCTCCTCATCACCTTGTATCGGTTTGGCCGTTTGAGGCTTTATTTATAAAGCGGGGCTACGGCCTAATTCGAATTTATAGCCAGTAGAGACCTAAGGATATCTCCAAAGCGTCAAAGACATGAGCATCAACATTAAGTAGCTGATGCATAGCCGTGCTATGCTTTTAATCTCTGTTGGCTTATCTTTGTAGCCACCTTATGTGCTCTATGTATTGTAAAAAAAAGAATCTAAACGACGCAACAAAATGGTTGTGTGCATTGATTGATTCAGATGGCGGGTTCATACCCCTCTTTCTAAAAAAAGCAAGTGGCATCTACCCCTAGCAAAGGAATTACGAAATAGGTTCTCCTTGCTTTATAAATTAAAAAACCACATCCATACAAAGGGTACAACTGCAAGTCGGGAAAATACGATTCTGCTAAGGCAGCATCACAAACATGGCTAGGCTGGGGCTTGCCCATTTCGAAAAAAATCACAAACATGTCGAACTGAATGAAAAAAAGCAATACAACTCCAAGACATAAAGAAGCACAACTAAACGTTCAAAAAAAATAATGAAGCACAACTAAATGAGGTGGCATGCTGCCACCAGAGGATCATCAATCATGTCGTCCAGTCGGCCCCTATCCTGCTGCCACTGCTACAAGAATGCCAAAAAAAAAAAAACATAGATCAAAAGCACGACGTAGGAACACCCACTCGATAACCATCTTATTTCCCAATAGTTCTCATAAGGCCCAGATCATCATGGCAAACACTAACGAAAAAAGACGTCTCATCCTACTAGTACGGTTCGTCTGAGCTTAGGAACTTGCCATGGTCCGGGGCTTTCCACTCAGGTCACATGGACTCACGGACGAACCTCCGAAGGAAGCGGGCAGTGTGACACGATACAAGATATGTGTCTCAAAATCGGAGGTCACACAAAGGGGCACAAGCCATCACCTATACACCCGACATGTGCTACTTTGGCACCTCTACACCCGAGGGAAGGTGATCCTAGAGTAGCAGGAAAACAAAGATCTAATATTCCGAGGCAACAAAGCTTTTCAGAAAGGTGAGGTCCATGTCAAAGTCAACCCGTGAAATAATCCACAATATGCTGACCCAATAAATAAGGTTCTTGAGGGGGATAAGTGTCAAGATATAATGTCTGGGGACCCCCGAGAGGGATTGCGGTACAGCCATTCGAAGCTTGTTCCAAGCTAAGACTTCGAGCGGTCCATATGTTCAGCGAAATGAGATGTTCGAAGTCTCATTCTGGGCGCTGAGGCCACCAAAAGCATCGGGTCCAAAGAAATCGTGAAGAGGTATACGAAAACTCGTTTCAAAGGGGGCCATTGCTGAGCCATTCTAATCTAGCTAGCCAAAAAAAGTGTACACTCTCCATCGCCACGAACAATTTGACACGGATGTGAATCTCATGTTTGATTGCCTCGAGGATCTCCCCGGCCGAGACCCCTCCTGACGATCACAAATTAGGAGGGCAGCCGTGCAGATATTTTCCTGTAATGAGCTGCAACCAAAGGCCCCCTTGTCCCTAAGGATTCGTTACACCCAACATCACATGAGAGCGACACTCATACGTCGAGATGCCAGAATAGCTATGCATACATGATTCTTGGGGCGCAAATATATTCTCATTTTACTATAAGATAGTTTTGTGCTCTGCCAGAAGAAACACGATAACTCTTATCAAAGACGTACGCCATGCACACCTCCGGGAGGATTTACTATATCAACTCTTGATCCATGCCTAGTTCATAGTTTTTGAGGACGCGTAATGTATTGCCAAGGATAAATCAACACAACATAATCGACGTCTAATAATATACCTAGACAGTCAAAAGATATGAACTGCAACAACAGAAATGTACAAGAGATCGAATAACATCAATTAACAGCATCATCACCATACATACACATATACATACATACACAAAAAGTATTACATGCTCAGAAACCAACTAATACTCAATAAAGTAACAAACAAGCAGCCAATGGCATGGCCACACACACACACACACACACACACAAAGAAGAATATAATGATCATCAACAACTGATCAGACAGAAGACCACACCAGACTTCATATCAGCCATGATGAACATTGATGACGACGAAGGGCGTCATCGTGTGATAATAACATTGATGATCAGACAGAAGAGGCAGCAACAGCAGAGCGCCGCGCAACTGCAACACATACTCGCATCAGTTTTCATCATGAACATACGAGACCAGAGCTAGCGATCGAAGAAGCAGAGCGAGAACGCAGAACGGAAAATAAAAACTTACCATCCTTTCAAGAAGCCGCCGCCGCCGCCGTTGTGGTGGTGGTGGTGGTGGCCGTGGCCGCCGCGGCTGGCAGGGGCGAATCTAGAAAAAATCGGCAATGGGTTCGGACCAAGGAAAAAAATAGCTCGCTATAACAAAATAGCGCGGACATCAAATACGCTAGCGAGACATTGTACACTGATTTATTTAGCGAGACAATTCTCAAAATGCTATATCGTGCTATTAGCAGCGCTATTTCTTTTCCATGGTACAGACACTATAGAAAAACTTTTTTGGTCATTGAGCTAATATAATGGACTACTATAACAAACATCTCCCATACCAAAATATAGTGTTTAAAGACAATTTGAAAGTGTGCAATAATGCATTCGGATGAGGTTATGTGGATATTCTTTAAAAAAGATTCTGGTCTCTAGTGTCCCGAGTTAAGCACATTCGACTTATCTCACCTTGTTTCTTGGAAAGAAAATTCGAAAAGATGTTTCATGAATTTTTGTTTTGGTGTTCTCTCGAATTTCTCTCCAATCTCAGCCGGATCATATAATTAATTTCTCTTGGGATACTTGCACAAATGAGGTATTATCATTCACAATTGTCTAGAGGTGTCTACATTAATAACTGATCTGTTTTTCTCAATACAAATCGATACATAACCTAAAACGATTAAGAAAAAGACAATGCATCTTTAGACATTGGTGCCTACGGATGGGGAAAAAGCAAAGCTTACTTGAGTTTAGAATGGATTTTTAATTCCAACACCAACCTGTGGATTCAATCTTACGCCTCTAGTCTTCTGCTTCCCGCCGATCAGCGCCGGCCTTAGTCTTCCTATTTTGTGGCCGCCGGCGCTTGATGGTCGGTGTGAGGCGTGAGAGCGCGGAGAAAATTAGAGTTTTGGGAAAGTGGAGAGATCATGGCGTTATTTATTTTTTGAGTGGTGATCATGGCGTTAATTACGACACAGGCTGCGTACAATGATACAAGCAACGAGCCTAATGATTTTGCGGCCTTGGTAAATCACGCATGGGCAAATGCACGGGCCAGCTTTTCTAGTTTTTATTTACCGAGCCCATGAGCATGTAGCTTGTGCAGTTGGGCCTGACGAGAGATGGGGTCAGATAGATTTTTGGGATGGGTTCAGACACCGTTTTTACGTGAGCTTCTTCAATATTACATCGGTTTCATTGGTGTCAACTGCACCCAATCGCTACACGTGAGATCCGCCCCTGGCGGCTGGTGGTGTCGGCGGCGCCGCCGGCAGCGGGGTACTGCTGGTCGTCAGCCTGCGGGTAGCCAGCCGGCGGCGGAGGGGCGACGTAGGCCTGCTGCTGGCCCTGCTGCGCCGCGCTGCTCTGCTGGTAGCTCATGGTCGAATTGCAGAAAGAGCTAGCAGACACTCGTGTGTGTGTTCTCGGATATCAGTGAGATGACGAGGAAAGGTTTTGAGATGCTGATTATCCGGCGACCGGGCTGTATATTTATAGCCTTATTACGGTAGGAACAGAGAGAGGGATTAGAGAGGGCTCCGGACCTGTCCTCGGTTGTGGAGGAGCTGGTTGGAGACGGGAGATCAAGCACCGGGTGGAGCTCCCTGGGCGAGCTCGAACGCGGGCGCGCGACCCCTCGCGCACAGAAGGGTATGTTTGCAAATTCCGCCACGACAAAGTTGAAGTAGGACATTTATGAAAAGGATTTGCTAATTCTCAGCTGACTGATTTTTTAAAGTCTCAGTCATCTTTACTATTAAATGGGAGTCTGCTGTCGTGATGGTTGGTCGTGGTACGTTCGTAGGTCCGTGGTCTGCCATCGGCAGAAAATTTAGCACCAACAGGTGGGGCCAAAACCTACCGCACCCTCTATTCTCCGCTTGAATCTCGCGTGCGTGTCGTTCGCTGCCCCCTCCTATAGCTCCGATATCTCTCTTCTCGAGACACCGCCGCCATCCCAGTCGTGCACATCCTGGTCTCTCTGACCGTGGCGGAGGCGCTACATCGTGGCTTGGCGGAGGCGCTACATCGTGGCTCGACGGGGACCAGACCTATAGCGACCACCACGAAGCTGGAGGTCAACGGAGGTCACCCTGGAGGCAGCGCTGTGGTGCTCGACCTCGGCCGCCTCAACTACTCCCGCTCCGGCGGCACGCCTCACAAGGTTGCCTTCGTGGCCGCCGCCACCGCTGGGGCCCGCGTCTTCTCGGACCTCGAGTGGACCCTTCCGTCTCCGCTCGAAGCGTCAGGCGGGGAGGCAGAAGGGTGTAGCTGCCCACACTCGATCTCCTGCAGGAATAGGATCGCCTTCTCATTCTCCCTGCCAATCCAATCCGTCTTCGTTTCCTCTCGCAATTTCGACGGCGCTACCTCTAGGCTAGCTAGCAAGATGGCGGCCGGAGGCGAGGCCATTGAGCGAGACATGAGGAGAGGGACTGGTCGGATCTGACGTTGTTGTGCATGGTGGAGTCATTCTTTTGGCTTGTCCTGGAGGGCCTGTGGTGCAGCGCCTCGTCTCACATACTCAACTTTTTCACGATATAGCG
The DNA here is from genome assembly GCA_947311845.1 of Poa pratensis. Classification (NCBI taxonomy): domain Eukaryota; kingdom Viridiplantae; phylum Streptophyta; class Magnoliopsida; order Poales; family Poaceae; genus Poa; species Poa pratensis. The sequence goes on from CAMZMU010000095.1 coordinate 27,456,842, forward strand.
CCGTCGGGATGCACTCTGAACAAATTTAGTTAACTCTATGGATGTTGAATCAGGTAAGCACATATCAAGGTACTGCTGCACATGTTATCATGAATCATTAGTCAAGATTCAAGAAGCTGAAAAAAATTCAAGACCAAGGCCGTCAGCCGAATGCAGGTAACTGAACACACTTGGCTTTGCTTTTTTACACCTTTTTCCCTTTCAATTGATCGCTCATGCACGAAGTCAATTCCAGATTCTCACTTGTGTAGTGATTGTGCATATACTGGATTGGAAGTGTAAGACTGCCGATGACAGCACGTTCTGAGTTCTGACTATACTTGTGACTTTTTTTTGCATTATCCTCTCGAAATGGAGTTTCTCAGACTATCCCTGATGTCGCATCCAAATAGGATTTCTTGGAGTAAGAAGCAACCTAGAAAGCCGTTTCAGGAACATTTGGTTAGTATCCTTATTAACTGGCTTCTGTTCTTGCACTTGTGTCTTGTATATGCAAAACTAACGTTTTAATGAATCTTCAGCCCAATTAAAGCTTGCCTTACTGCAATAGAGGTGTTCCACTTGTACATTGTATTATGGATTGAAGACTAACGCAGAGCACTGATGTAAAACTGCAGGCTGGAAAAGCTAATTTTAGTTTGTATTTGTCTGATGTGGAAATAACTTTCCATGAAGCATGGCCTGAAGTCGAAAAAGATTATTCAGCCTGGTTTTACAGTGAATATACCTATCCTGTATGAAATTTTTCGTTCGAATTTGGGAGCAGTATATGCTGTTTGAGAATCTCTATTTTAGAAGAAGACTACGCTTCTGGGCATCCCTCGGCGTCTCCGGGGCTGCCGTCGCACGCGCTCGCGATGCCTCAACGTGCCCCCTTCCCCCTTCTGCGCCGCCCAAGTCTGCTGCAACGCTACGTCCCTCTGCCTCTGGCACCTTTGGAAACATTGGAACGGCGTGGTGTTCGACAAGCTCCCCCTCCATGGTTCTGATCAAGAAGAAATGTCGCGACGATGCTATTCTCTGGCGCGCTCGACTCCCCCTTGAGCAACGTGCCGATGTTGACCTCTGGCTTACTTACTTCCTTCCCGAGCGGCCGTAGCAGCTCCTTTTTTTTTCATTCCTTTTAGCTGCCTAATAACTTGGCCGTGCTCACCAGCTTGTTGGTGATGCACCCCCCCCCCCCCCCCCCCCCCCCCCCCCTAACCCTGGTTCAAAAAACCAGAAAATGAGAAATTCAGGTGGGAGCCTTTGTGCTCCCCCCGGTGACTACTCGAAAAAGAAGAAGACTACTTGTTCTTCTATCTGCGTACTCACCAGAGTTAATTTTTTCCTAGATAATGGGGTAGGAATACACTCGATGTTGTTACCCCATCTATATGTTGGTCTGATTTTATGGTTAGTAGCTTTGATAGGAATTCTAATCTTCAACAAAGTGTTATAGTTCAAGCAATTTATATGAAAAAAGATTCATGAAAGGATAAATGTTCAGTCATAGTTTAAGGTTTGTAGCATAGTTCGAGATAACTGCATTGTACCCTGTACGACGATTGGGTCCTCTTGGTAGGATTATATCAACTGCTAATACGTTGGCCAAAAAGGTGTGCAGCATAGCTTGTCAAAGAGATGGAGGACAAATGTATGAGAAGAATTTATAATGCCATAGTCATCGCTTATTCGCTCTAGGCTTTGCTCCTTAGTTTATATATTTTATATGTAAAGGTAGTAAAGATAGAAGCTATGCTTGAAGACACACATTCGAAGATAATGCTGGAGAGGTTAATTTGCATGGGCATTTGCTTCTTGTGAATTACCACATTTTATTTTGCAGACACACATTGAAGGTTACAATAAAAGATTAGCAAAGGCCACCAGAATGAGAATGTGAGTAGTGCTAATTATTTTGGGTAGTTTTACTTTATATCTTAGCACATTCTTTACTAAAAAAGGTCCTATAATCAAATTGGGCATACTTGTGTTGACGGCAATTTAGGCATTTTGGCTGTAGGGTGACTCTACTCTGATCTATAGTTGATTGAGAAGGCAATAGTGGATGGTGATGAATACCCCTAGGGAGTAGTATCTTAACCGACAGCAGGTTAACTTCAAAGAGTCAACAAGGCCAGAGAAGAGCCATTTCTTATCTCGCAAGTAAGTGTTATTTTGTGGTGATCCAAATTCGTATATACTGATAAAGCCCGACTTGTGACGAGGAGAGCGGAGCCCCCCGCGGTACGGTACGAGTTGTACTCGACTTGGAGGTCACGTTACCGACCTAGATTAGGTCAGGCCAGCTATAAATACATCTTGTAAGCCGCCGTCATGGGATAAGTCGCTCGTTGTAAATCCCCGGCGTTTGTAACCTCACCCGATATAGTGAAGTATTCCTGGCTGGCGCCCGTGGTTTTTTCTCCTCCATTGTTGGAGGGGTTTTCCATGTTAAAATTTTCTTTGCTATCGATTATAACAAGTGGTATCAGAGCCCTGTTTTCAGATCTGTTTCAGATTAGGGTTTCGTGATGGCATCGATGAAGTTTGATCTACCGTTGCTGGACTACAAGACGAGATTTTTGTTGTGGCAAGTCAAGATGCGTGCGATCCTCGCACAGTCCAATGATCTTGACAATGAGCTGGATAAATTCGGCGACAAGGAGGCAGACAAGTGGACCGCTGATGAGAAGAGGAAAGACCGTAAGGCTCTGTCCTGATTCAACTTCATCTATCTAATGATATTCTGCTAGAAGTACTGCAGGAAAAAACCGCAGCAAAGCTGTGGGCTAAGCTGGAGGCGATCTGCATGTCCAAGGATCTAACCAGCAAGATGCACGTGAAGATGAAGTTGTTCACTCACAAGTTGCAAGAAGGTGGTTCGGTAATGAATCACTATCGATCTTTAAGGAGATCTTTTCTGACCTAGTGTCGATGGAGGTAAAGTACGATGATGAAGATCTAGCACATTTACTTCTATGTTCGCTGCCAAATTCCTTTGCAAATTTTCGTGATACCATACTGTTACGCCGTGATGAACTAATCACCGCGGAAGTATATGAGGCCCTGCTTGCCAGGGAAAAGATGAAAGGTATGTTACAGAAAGAGGAGACGTCGTCCTCCAAGGGCGATGCTTTGCAGGTCCGAGGGAGGCCTGAGCAGCGAGATAACAACCACTACAACAACAACAGAGATAAGAGCAAGGGTGACAGAGGTCGCTCAAAGTCCAAAGGACGAGACAAGTTCTGCAGGTATTGTAAGAAATCTAATCATGTCATTGATGACTGTTGGAAGTTGCAGAACAAGGAGAAAAGAAAAGGTACTTACCAACCGAAAAATAATGAAGGTAATGATACCGGTGAGGCTGCTGTTGTTGATGGTAGTTCTGATGGCGATTGCCTAGCTGTTTTTGCTGCATGTGTTTCTCGTCATGATGAATGGATTCTTGATACTGCATGTTCGTTTCATATTTGCTGTAACAAAGATTGGTTCAGTTCTTATGAGTTAGTGCAGACTGAATTTCGTGCGTGTGGGTAATGACCAACAATGTCACATTGCTGGCGTCGGTTCTGTTCAGATCAAGACGCATGATGGTATGACACGCACGCTGACGGGAGTGAAACACATACCAGCCATGGCGAGAAATTTGATCTCGCTTAGTACACTTGATTGTGACGGGTACAAGTATGCCGGCGGGAATAGACTCCTGAAGGTATCAAAAGGTTCTCTCATTACCGTGATAGGTGACATGAATTCTGCTAAGTTATATGTTCTTAGAGGTAGCACTTTGCCTGGTATTGTTGCTGCTGTTTCTAATGATGATCCAAGTAAAACTAACCTTTGGCATAAGCGACTTGGACATATGAGTGAACTTGGTATGGCAGAATTGATGAAGAGAGACTTGCTGCAAGGCTGCAATTTGGGTAAGATGCAATTCTGTGAACATTGCGTTTTCGGTAAGCACACAAGAGTTAAGTTTAATGCTTCCGTTCACACCACCAAAGGTACACTTGATTATGTACATGCTGATGTTTGGGGGCCGTCTCGTAAGCCCTCTTATGGTGGTGCTCGTTATATGCTTACCATTATTGATGATTACTCTAGGAGAGTTTGGCCTTATTTCATGAAAAATAAGGATGATACGTTTGCTGCTTTTAAAGAGTGGAAAGCTATGATTGAAAGGCAAACAGAAAGGAAGGTGAAATTGCTTCGTACTGACAATGGTGGTGAATTTTGTTCGAATGCCTTTAATGATTATTGCAGGAAAGAAGGCATTGTCAGGCACCTCACCATCCCGTACACGCCTCAGCAGAATGGTGTAGCGGAGCGGATGAACAGGACCATCATCTCCAAGGCTCGCTGCATGATCTCCAACGCTCGCATGAGTAAGCGTTTTTGGGCTGAGGCGGCTGCCACCGCATGTTACTTGATAAACAGGTCACCATCTATTCCCCTTGACAAGAAAACTCCGATCGAGGTATGGTCAGGTACTCCTGCTGATTATTCACAGCTTAAAGTTTTCGGTTGCACTGTTATGCTCATGTTGATAATGGGAAGTTAGAGCCGAGAGCTATTAAGTGTGTGTTCATTGGTTATGGTTCGGGTGTAAAAGGATATAAGTTATGGAATCCCGAAACTTACAAGTCATTTATGAGTAGGAGTGTTGTTTTCAATGAATCTGTTATGTACTTTGATAAGTTGTCCTCAGATATTTTGCCAGATAGTTCTGATGAGGAAGAACAGCAGGTTCGTGTCGAGGTGGAGCACTCTGTTGAAAAGGAAAATGTCACTGTTGACAATGATGGTGCTGCTACAGATGATTCTGATGATAATAATGTTTAGAACTCACCTCCTGTTTTGCAGCCACAAAATCAGTCTATTGCTGCTCGTAGACAAAGGAGGAATTGTGGTCCTCGACCACGTTTAATTGAAGAGTGTAACATTGTTGATTATGCTCTGAGTTGTGCAGAACAGGTGGAGCACGGACATGAGCCGTCCACGTATACTGAAGCTGTTGGTTCGGGTGACCGCGAGAAGTGGATTGCTGCTATGCAAGAAGAGATGCAGTCAGTCGAGAAAAATAGCACATGGGATGTTGTGCGCTTGCCTAAGAAAAAGAAGGTTGTCCGCTGTAAGTGGATCTTCAAGAGAGAAAGGAGGGTTTATCTCCTAGTGAGCCTCCAAGGTTTAAGGCAAGGTTATTTGCAAAAGGCTTCAGTCAAATTCCAGGTGTGGATTATAATGATGTTTTCTCTCCGGTTGTTAAGCATAGTTCAATTCGTACATTTTTTGGTATTGTTGCTATGCGTGATCTTGAGCTTGAGCAGTTAGATGTAAAGACTGCGTTTCTGCACGGAGAGTTGGAGGAGGAGATATACATGGACCAGGCAGAAGGGTTCATAGTGCCGGGTAAGGAGGATCTTGTGTGTAAGTTGAAAAGGTCCTTGTACGGTTTGAAACAATCTCCTCGACAGTGGTATAAAAGGTTTGATTCTTTTATGTTGTCACATGGCTTTAAGAGGTCTGAATTTGATAGCTGTGTGTACATTAAGTTTGTTAATGGATCGCCTATATACCTGCTGTTATATGTTGATGATATGTTGATTGCTGCCAAGAGCAAGAAAGATATCGCTGCTCTCAAGTCACAATTGAGCAGCGAGTTTGAGATGAATGATCTTGGTGCTGCTAAGAAAATTCTAGGTATGGAGATTACCCGTGATAGAAGTTCTGGTTTGTTGTTTCTTAGTCAGCAAAATTACATTAAGAAAGTTCTTCATCGTTTTAACATGCATGATGCAAAATCTGTTAGTCTCCTATTGCTCCTCACTTTAAATTGTCAGCTGAACAATGTCCTACTACGGATGATGATTTTGAGTTCATGTCTAGAGTTCCATATTCTAGTGTTGTTGGTTCTTTAATGTATGCCATGGTTTGCTCACGTCCAGATTTATCATATGCTATGAGTTTGGTTAGTAGATATATGGCTAATCCTGGTAAAGAACATTGGAAGGCTGTTCAGTGGATTTTCAGGTACCTTCGCGGCACATGCAATGCTTGCCTCAAGTTTGGCAAGACTGATGAGTGACTCGTAGGCTATGTGGATTCAGATTTTGCTGCCGATTTGGATAAGAGGAGATCCCTCACATGTTATGTGTTCACGCTTGGTGGTTATGCCGTGAGTTGGAGGGCAACGTTGCAATCCATTGTTGCCCAGTCTACCACTGAAGCAGAGTACATGGCTATTGCTGAAGCATGTAAAGAATCTGTTTAGTTGAAAGGTTTGTTTGCTGAGCTTTGTGGAGATGATACTTGCATTAACCTGTTTTGTGACAGTCAGAGTGCTATTTACCTTACAAAGAATCAGATGTTCCATGAGAGAACAAGGCACATTGACGTCAAATACCATTATGTGCGTGATGTTGTTGCAAAAGGTAAGCTAAAGGTATGCAAGATAAGTACTCATGATAATCCTGCTGATATGATGACAAAGCCAGTTCCTGTTACTAAGTTTGAGCTTTGCTCAGACTTAGTTGGTATCACTGTCTAGCCCAAGAGGCTATTTGGCGCCGAAAGTGTTTTCTTTGTTGTTTCAGGGTGAAGTTCTCGTTCATGCTACACGATGAAATTTGTCTCAAGGTGGAGTGTTATTTTGTGATGATCCAAATTCGTATATACTGATAAAGGCCGACTTGTGACGAGGAGAGCGGAGCCCCCCGCGGTACGGTACAAGTTATACTCGACTTGGAGGTCACGTTACTGACCTAGATTAGGTCAGGCCATCTATAAATACATCTTGTAAGCCACCGTCATGGGATAAGTCGCTCGTTGTAAATCCTCGGCGTTTGTAACCTCACCCGATATAGTGAAGTATTGCTGGCTGGCGCCCGCGGTTTTTTCTCCTCCATTGTTGGAGGGGTTTTCCACGTTAAAATCTCGTGTCCCCGTTGGTTGATCTTTCCGCTACTTCGTCGTTTTCTTTGCTATCGATTATAACAGTAAGCACACTTCTCTTGCCATCCAGTGAAATTTGTAATGTTCTGTTGTTGATCGGATGTTCACATGAAACTGGAATGCTTTCCTATTTTATAGTTTTCAGTTGATTGGTTCAGCCATGGTAGCGGATAGAGGCAGTGAGAATTGGGTCGTACTCTCTCAGGATGCAATTGCTCCTAGCAATGAGCATTATTTACATCCAAGTGATGAAAACTAACATTTCTGGACAGGACGTGGACTCGATGATCTGCTACCTGGTGGAGATTGGAGCGCCTCAGTAGCCGTCGTCGGAAAGGAAAGCTGATAATGAATTCAACGCGCATAAACCATAGAAATAATGATATAGGCCTTGTGAGTTGCAATACCAATGTATTGTCGCCGTGTTGGGGGAAAATAATGAATAAAAGTTCTGATCTATTGATCCAACCAGGTGTGTTTGACATCCTGGTGTTCCATTTTGATCATTATTTAATGTTGCTTACTCTGTGGAGCTGGGTACAGCACTTTGCCACAACAAGGCATGCATTACGTATCACACTTCACATATTGAGGCGTGCTTTGAATACATTTTGTGTTATAAACCACCAGGTTTCTTCATCGGGGGAAATTGTCTTCTAAAGCCTAATTGAAAAACACAAACACATCTAAAAACACAGGAGATTGAAAAATGGAGTGTATGATTAACCTGAAGATGAATAATGCATATAGTCCACTAAACAACGCATGTGCAAAAGTCAAAATCAGCATGTGCTAATACATGTACAAGAGCAAGCGAAAATAATAAGAAAACAGATACTGAGAAACTGCCAAAAACTATATATCAAAGTTGAAAAAAAGTAGAAATTCAGCAAACCTATCTTCTATCGAATTTGTTATTCTATCAAATTTCCTTGATTTGTCTTGAAATGTGTGGATTTACTCGGTACGAATAACTGTATAGTTCATGAACCAAAATAAACAATTTTCTTATAACTACTTATGCCACAGGACCGTCAACAAACAACAAAGGCATGTGTCGGTTCAAATTGTAGTTATGAAGCAGATCAAGAGCATGAAATGTGGTTTGAGTAACCCAAATCATGATTTTTAAGGCGGTAAGACATTGTAAGGGGAAGGGGAGCCTTGGCGCAGCGGTAAAAGCTGCTGCCTTGTGACCATAAGGTCACGGGTACAAGTTCTGGAAACAGCCTCTTACAGAAATGCAGGGAAAGGCTGCATACTAAAGACCCAAAGTGGTCGGACCCTTCCCCGGACCCTGCGCAAGCGGGAGCTACTGCACCGGGGCTGCCCTTTTTTTTATGACGTTGTAAGGGGTTCTACCCCGGTCTGATGGGTAAGAGGACGTCTAAGCGCCTAAAGCGGGCAAATTTTCAAGGCATTGATAGGACGCCTTATTATCTAAGCGTGGACTGAGGATTCTAAGGAGGACGCCTGACGTGGGGTGGCCACGGCAAATCCCAGGGTCGAGTACCCCAGGTTGATTGAGAGGGAGAAGAGTTGGAGTGCTGATAGTTACCACAGCTGACAAGCAAGGCGATTTACCCTGGTTCAGACTCCCGGAGGATAATACCCTACTTCCAGCTTGTCTGTTATTGATATTTGGGGAGGTGTTACAATTGCGATCCCGGCGAGATGTCGATCTCGCTAGGGTTTTGGGGGTGGAGTATGAGCGTGATCGTGAGCGTACCCTAGATCGGCGGCCCTCCCAGCCTTTATAAAGGAGGCTGGGTCTCGAGAGTTCACATCCGACTGGGTTTACAAGTATGGTAGGTTCTACCGACATAGTATTCTCTGTCTTGAGGCGTACTCTATCCTCCTTCGGCTCCCTTCGTGGGCCTTGATCATCGCCTTCTAGCAGACCACCGGTTGGGCCCTAGTCCTTGCGTGCACCAGGTACCTTCATAGTGGGGCACCGATAGGTAGGCCCACGTCAGTAGCCCCTGAGTGCTTGGTCGAGTCGAAGAATCGGGTAAGGACTCCTCTCCCGGTGCACGTTGTCTTTACCTGTTACAAGGCACTTTGTTCTGAGTCGGTAGCACATCGACTGTTGGATATGTTCATGTTTTGCTGTCTTGCCGACAGTTTCTAGGGATGATGACATGGCTGGCCTGGCGCACTCGACGGATCGGGACCAGTTAGATGCTCTTGGGCAAGAACCTAGCCACATCAAGCTCGATTCCCCAGACTCGAACCTGGAAAGAGCTGATAAGCTTCGACTCATGCCGCGGAGGACTTACAGAGGATACCCAACGCGTCCGTCAGGGTTTTCTTCATGCCTGCTGGCACGGAAATTACAGGGTGGAACGCAGCTGGTGCGAGCTGTGGCCGGCTCGACGGATCGGCGAGTCTTATCTTTGCACTTTGAGTGCAGCATCCGAGGATCATATGCGGCGGACGCATCTCGAGAATCGAATGTTTTGCGACTGCTGCAGTCATGTGCTTTGCGTAGAGCTGTGTAGCCTCAGTCTATAAGAATTCGGGTGCCTGCTTTGGGACTCAATGGTCCAGTAGTCTTGTATTTATCGGGTGCGCGACAGCGCTCCCGATGGGAGTAGCCACCGAGATTGAGCTGAATTGCTTGCAATTGAGGTTAATCTCAATTAACATCCAGTCGAAAGAAATTTTAGATATGCTCCCGATGGGAGTGAAGGGAATTGACAGATCAAGGAGTCCCATTTCAGCCTGCTGGCCTACTGAATGTAGTGTAAGATCAGGTGGAGATGCATCTGAGTCGAATGATGTGAGGGTCCGTCGAAGGAACCCGACAGCCTGTTGGCTTTGTCGTATTGTTTGCACCAAAATATTGGCTCGAGAAAATCCTCCAGCTCGTAAAGCTGACGTCATGCATGACGATCGTTGCTTGTGCGGCTCCGCTTGATGGGACGCGTCAGTGTGGGCCCAGTGTTAGTGTTGACCAGGGAGGACGCCAGTTCAGTTCCGATTTGACCGCACGACGCGCAGTTTTTGAGACGTGATGATGGTCTCCTCGTTTTTCGTGCGTAGTGGACGGCGTGGGCTGCGACGGTTGCCCTCCGTGGGTAGGGTTGGATATATGCCGTTGCGGCCGATGCCATTTGAACGGTGAAGATATGACGGCGCCGCGGTGTATTCATTTCACCGCGAGGGGAAAGATTACTTTCCTCCCCATTATCGCCGTTCTCTGCCCTTACTGCTTCTCCTTCCTCGCGCTTGTTCTCCATTGCCACCGTACTCCAAGCTCGTCCACGCGCCCGCGATGAGAAGCAAACCATGACGAAGGTGGGCGCGAAGAAAGGCGTCGCGGCGGCGAGCTCGGCTGCCACTGGTGTTGCAGGCACGAAGAGAAGAGGAGGTGCGGCGGCGAGCGCCGCCACCATCACTAGTAGGGAAGTGCCTTTCTGTGGATTCTCTATCTGTGGCGCACCAAACCGACCATGCGCCACAAAAAAATTTCTGTGGCGCACCATTCCGAATGCGCCACAAAATACTGTGGCGCATACGTGCATGCGTGCGCCACAGAAACATGGTGGGTCCCGCCACCAAATATATCTGGTGACCTTTTTGTGGCGCATCTGTACGGATGCGCCAGAGAAATTATACTTTCTATGGCGCATCCATCCAGATGCGCCACAAAAATTCGGTGGGGCCCCCTCCAATGATTGCATTGGTGCTTTATCTGTGGCGCACTATGCTACATGCGCCACAGAAAACATGGTGCGGCCCCACCAATAATTTAAGGGGGCAACATTCTGTGGCGCATGCATCATGGTGCGCCACAGAAAGACATGTTTCTGTGGCGCACCATGATGCATGCGCCACAGAATGTTGCCCCCAGATCTACAAAAAAGGTGGCAACCCCTCTACCTACCACCATTTACTTCTTCTCTTCTTCCTCCTCCACCTCCACCTAGCTCGTATTTCTCTTCCCTCCCCTCCCATTTTGCCCATAGTTTTCTCCATTTTTTTTAGTTAAACCTATTTTGTTTGATAGATTATTGGTGAGGGTTAGGAGAGCCTCCAATACATCTCTTTTTGTCCACTAGTTTCTCTCCAAAATCACACGCTCTCTCATCGATCGCGGTCACGTCTCGGCACCAAATCTACTAGGTGAGACATGGATCTACATGGATGATGAACATGCATATGCATGTTTGGTGGCGCCGACGGTGTGTGTATGGCCGGATGTGTGTCGTGGTTGTTTGTGTTCCGACCATGGTGTCGTGTATGTGGATGTTGCCAGCAACATGATTTGTGAAATGTCTGCAGGTACCCATGAGGCCCTTGAGTTTGCCGGAACGTCGATTAACTTCCGTTCCGGTAAATTCGGGTACTCCATATGTCCTACTTTTAGGAGAGGTCATGCCGATTTTTTTTTGTGAATTTTGGCATGAGACTTTGCTAAAAATAGGACATATGGGGTATTGCGACTAATGCATGGGCCAACTAATGTGTGTGCATGCATGTTGCGGTTCTAATTAACATACTCTTGTTTGCGCTCTATGTATACCGCGTAGGCCACAACCATGGTCGTCAGGATGAGCTCGGTCGAATCAGTAGATACAAGGAAAAAGCGAAGGCGGACATGATTCGGTGTAACAGGCGCCAGATAAGATGTCCGTGTCGAAAATGCAAACTCGTGAGCTGGATCGACCCTGTTTCCGGACAATTGGAGGATCACCTGCTCAGGCGCGGTTTCATGTTAGGCTTCAACCATGACGAAGGAGATGTCGGCGGACAAGATCATCATGATCATGCCGAAGGAGATGTCGGCGGACAAGATCATCATGACGAAGGAGATGCCGGCGAACAAGATCATCATGGTGACGAAGGAGATGCCGGCGGACACGGTCATGATGAAGGAGTAGATGGTGGTGGAGAAGACGCGAACACGCAGACCTCGCTAATTTTGGCCTTGCAGGACCCTCATGTTCAAGAACTGCTACTCAAGGAGACGAGCAACGACAGAGCTACAGCCAGAGAGAAAGCCAAGCTAGCGCAAACGGAGATAGACGGGAAGACTCCGTTGTATCCTGGGTGCCGGCCACAGGATACGCGCTTGCAAGTAACGCTTGATGCTCTGGAGAGGAAGTCGGAAAACAAATGGACCGACGTGAGCTTCAACAAGAACATGAAATTCTTCCACGATCGTCTTCCCGAGGGGAACACATTGCCAACTAGTATCCAGGATGCCAAGAAAGTCGTGTGCCCTCTTGACCTACCGCACGTTAAATAGCACGCCTGCATCAATGATTGCGCAATTTATCGGGGCGAGTACAAGGACAGATCCACATGTCCGGTGTGCGGCCAAGGACGGTACAAGAGTGGGAAGGACAAGAAAGTTCCTCGAAAAGTGGTATGGTACTTTCCTATCACTCCCCGTCTGCAGCGGTATTTCGTAGACCCTAAGGAAGCAAAGCTCATGCAATGGCATGCGGAAAGGGAGAAGCCCCAAGAAGATCCGGAGAAGGGAAAGATCCTGACACACCCTTCAGATGCTAGCCAGTGGGAAGCATTGGACATGGCCTTCGAAAATTTTGGGGGCGACGCAAGGAACGTCAGGCTGGGTATGAGCACCGATGGACTCAATCCGTTCGGCAACCAGAGTAGCACCCATAGCACCTGGCCCGTATTTGTATGGCCTTACAACCTTCCCCGTGGTTGTGCACGAAGCAAAGGTACATACACATGAGTATTCTCATTCAGGGGCCGAAACAACCAGGTATCGACATACATCTGTATCTCGGGCTGTTGAAAGAGGAGTTAGCCACGTTGTGGGAGATGCCAGCCCGTACGTGGGACGCCTACACAGCTGATTATTTTGATATGAGAGCCGCGTTGTTCACGACGGTGCAGGACTATCCTGGTTGCTCATATGTATCGGCCCAGGTAGGTCACGGATTTTGCGCATGTGTCAAGTGCATGGATAAGACCCCGCATCTCCAGCTACCAAGGGATCCCGGGTCTTTGAAAACCGTGTTCCCAGGGGCTCGAAGGTGGCTTCGCATGGATCACCCGTGGAGAAAACGCGGTGATTTGTTCAATGGTAAATACGAGCCCGAAAGAGCCCCGTGCCCGAGGAGCGGCACAGAAATAGACGAGCTTTTGAAAAACTGGAAGGAGTGCCCTGCGCCGGGAAAGAAGCGACCGAAGGTAGATCCAATGCTGGGTGTATGGAAAGCGAGGTCTGTTTTCCACGACTTGGAGTACTGGAAAAGGACATGTATAGCGAATATCAAAACTCAGGAGTAACTATGCTATCCTACGCCGATGATGAGGCTACTGTCAAGGAAAGATTGTTCAGAAGGATCGAGGAGATATGGGAGCTCAACTACTGTGGAGAGTTGGTGCCAATGTTCCGTGTGAGATGGGCCAAGGACGTCGTCAAAGAAGACCGGTATTTTACCACCATGGTTATACCCGATGCCAAATCGAAGAACGCCTCCGCAAAAAATGAGCCATGGGTACTCGCTAGCCAAGTTGAGCAATGTTTCTTCATTACCGACCCGTCAAAGCCTAGCCGTGTTGTCGTGAGGAGGGGCAAGAGGAGCATCATCGGAATGGAAGGAGATGCCAACGAGGAAGACTTGGACAAAAACGGCGATACGAAGATCGAGGAGGAGTTCGACAAGTACTTCAACATGCCGACTACTAGTAAACAAAGAAGGAAGACATCCCTACCTACTAAATGCTGTCCGTTCACGCGAAGAAATCTCAAGATGCCCGGCCTAAAGTATTCAACCGCGAAGAAGGGAAAGAAGAGAAGCTAGCTTGGAACCGGCCGGGACGAAGAAGACTTTTTTGGTGTATTAATTTGTGTGTGTGTGTGACAGACAATCATATATATGTATATCATGAATAAAATAATGGTATACTAACAAATGTGTGTATATTCTTTTTTTAATGTATGTATGTTCTTTCTTTAAATATAACCAAACATTTTTTTTAAAAGAACAACAAATGTGTTTGTGTTTTTTTAAAGGAAAAACAAATGTGTTTGTGTTTTTTAAAAGAAATACAAATTCATGCCAACGAATTTTGTGGCGCATCCTCCACCTGGTGCACCACAGAATTATGGAATTCTGTGGCGCATCTGCGTGGGGATGCGCCACAGAATTCTGGCACTTAGCCATATTTTGGCTCGGCCTCCTCTTTCGCGCCCACGTACACACGCGCCCACACACCACGCACCCAACACGCGCGCGCCCACGATGCGCCCGGCGACGTCCTCCCCACGCCGGCCACCTCCCGCGCCGGCGACCTCCCCTCCCCTGCCAATCTCGCCGCCAGCGACCACCTCTTTCGCGCTCCGCCCTCGCCGCGCCCCGCACCTCGACACCAATGCCGCCGGCCCCGACACGACGCCGCCGGCCTCGACACCGCCGTCCTCTCCATCCCCTCCCCGAGGTGCTGCCTCTCTTCCATCCCTCTCCCTCCCCTCCACACCTGCACATAAGGTGTTTGGTGAAATGCCAAACCAATTTTTTTTGAAAAAATTGATGATTTGGTTGTTGATTGCTTGCTGCAAGTAGTTGTTAATACTTCTAGTTGCTGCTAGTGGTGTTTAGTCAATTTTGGAGACCAAAAAAATTTGAAATTTTGCTAAGTTAAATATGGTCACTGTTTAAACATACCTACAAAAATGCCTTCAATTAAGGTTCTAGATGTATTCAAAAAATTATTTCTGGGGTTAATTATGAAGTACTAACTTAGTACAAGAGATCCATGAGGGTTAATGTGAAATAGGATCAAGATTTGATGCTTTAGAAATGCTCCAAAGTTGGTACTTTTTAAAGGAAATGAAGATATATATGGATGTGAATTTTCTTATTTTTTTCTTGTGCAGACCACCGGCTTCGACTACATCAACTATCTCCTCAACTACAGTTCCCCCTTTGGTGAGCTATTGGTTAACCCGGTGACCATGTGTTCTGTGCTACCACGACCATCGTGTCGTGGTTGTTTGTGTTCCGACCAGCGTGTCGTGTATGTGGATGTTGCCGGCCGTAGATACCGGCAACATGATTTGTGAAATCTATGCAGGTAACCATGAGGCCCTTGAGTTTGCCGGAACGTCGATTAACTTCCGTTCCGGCAAATTCGGGTACTCCATATGTCCCTTTTTTAGCAAAGGTCATGCCGAATTTTTTCGTGAATTTTGGCATGACTTTGCTAAAAATAGGACATGTGGAGATGTGGATGTGGTATTGTGTTTGTTGTCGGCCGCAGATGTGGATATGTGTTTGTTGTTGGCCGGCCGGAGATGCCGGCAACATGATTTGTGAAATGTCTGCAGGTACCCATGAGGCCCTTGAGTTTGCCGGAACGTCGATTAACTTCCGTTCCGGCAAATTCGGGTACTCCATATGTCCCTTTTTTAGCAAAGGTCATGCCGAAATTTTTCGTGAATTTTGGCATGGCTTTGCTAAAAACAAGACATATGGGGTATTGCGACTAATGCATGGGCCGGGTATCTTAGTACTTAATTAAGTGATTTTTTTCTTATATTTGGTGTACTAACTTCGACATTTTTTTCTTATAGGTGAGACGAACATGGCTGACAATAACGAGGCCGGGGGTTCTCGAACAGGAGGCGAGGAACCGATAGAGGAAAATAGTATGATTCAGACGGTCATCGCACAGGCAGTGACAACGACGTTCACGTCGATCTTTACTACCGTCTGTGAGTCTGTCAGGGTTTGGATTGAGGGAGGGAGAAAAGGGCCTCCCCAGTGATCAGCTTCGGCTCCAACAAGTACTCAATCAATGTGCCTACTACAGAAGATGCACCCCCAGCATCCCCAGAGGTAAAGAAGAAGAAGCACAGGAAGAGAAGTAAGCCAGCTCCTAAGACGACTATCCGGGGGTATGAAGACATGGTATCACCCCGTGCGGATGGCTTGAGCCGAGTTCATGAAGCTGGTCAACCGATCCTGTCTCGGGAGCTGCTCCACCTCGCAGACGGATGCATGCTCTCTTTGCAAAATGCTATCTTGACGCGAGAGAGCAACCTTCTTAAAGAAGATAATCCAAATTACCCGGTGTTCACTGTCAAGGTGCCAAAAGACTTGGCCGAGTTCGTCCATGAAACCCCCGCGGATCTGTTTTTCATATCGTACGAGGACGTCTTCAGGCTGTTTCACTTTAGACGGCTGGACTATAACTTGGTCCGCCTATACGCGCTCAACCAGGCGATGAGGATCAGGAGAGATAATACCCCGTACATCAAGGTAGTGGATCCCTACTACATGCGTGACAGCCTGCTGGTGGAAGGATCAACGACACGGGCCAAGGCCACGAAGTTCCTCCAGAGAATCATGCTGAACAACAAGGATAAGAACAGCTTTCTTATGCCTTTCTTTTCCGAGTAAGTACACATCCGGTCGCCGCCGTCGTATCTTATGCTTTCTTATAGATTTCTTCCGTTGTTGATCCTTTCCAACATTCCGTTTCAATTGTGTTGAGCAGTGACGAGTACGCAGTACTCATCGTCGTAAGCCCGAGGTGGTCCGTTGCCACTTATTTCGACTCGGGGAGTCTTAAAGACTACACCAGAATAAAGGGTGTTCTCGATGAGGCTCTCGAGGGCTATGCCCAAAAGGGAGGCCACTTCCACAAAGAAAAGAATGGGGAACGTTTAACGAAGGACAACAAACACATTTTCTGGCATGGGACCGGGTTCCATTGCATCAAGCATGCGCCTGGCAGCGTGAAGGATGCCTTCTACGTCCTCCATCACATTAAAGGGCTTGTCCGGGATGTAGAGACAACGAGGTGGCCATCTAGTCTCCAAGAATGGAGCAAAAATGTGGGGGAAATCACCGATTCTGAGCTTAGAGAAGACTTCCATCGCATCCAGAGGCAGTTATCGCAAATCATTTTGGAAGATGTCATGGAAGCAGGGGGTCCTTACACAACGCCAGAGGTAGGATGTATTGTAAAAGAAAGCCTTGCCTCACTCGATAGAAGTGCTTCTTTATTTTCTTTATTATAGACTTATCCACTTAATTAGATGAATAAATCATACTCTATTTATATTATTAATCAAATATATATCCCAATTCATCTCCAGGGTTGTCTAAGTGGGAGATCGAAGAACGCCTAGACAAGCAAAATGACATGAGGACGTGGATGACGAAAGACTGCTATAAACCGTTCCCGGAGCCGATACACCAGAAGGCTCAATCCTACCAGTGGAGCTAGACGTGTTCTCCGTCAGCGACCCAGCAAGAGACCCCAGCAGCGACTCAAGAAGAAGAGACTCCAGCGGCGACTCAAGAAGAGACTCCAGCGGTTCCTCCCGCACCCTCGACAAGTGGGCTGAGGCTGAGAAGCCAGATTCAGCGTGGGGCGCAGGAGCCCGACGATGATAAGTGGGCCCTAGTGATTGCTTAGACATTAAGACTTATGTGACTTGAGATGAACTTTTGTACAATTAATTTGGCACTTAATTGTCACTATATATGTATGTATCTCGGGCTCTAAGTGGTGATGTACATATTTATCTGTCTGTTTTAATACTGTGTCAAAATATATTACTGTTTCTATTATTTTCTGTATAAATTCTGTAATATACCTGTATTATTGTCAAATACAGCAAATAATCGATAATACAGCAAATAATCGATAATATATATAGCAAATAATTTAGTGGCGCACGGTAAATAATTTTGTGGCGCACCATATTCTGTGGCGCACGAACAAAGTGCGCCACAGATACATTATTGTCAAATACAGCAAATAATCGAAATTCTTTCTGTGGCGCATGGAAAATAATTTAGTGGCGCATTTCTGGAGGTGCGCCACAGAATTGTCTACTTTCTGTTGCGCATGGTTCCGTGTGCCACAGAAATAATATTTTTGTGGCGAGGATTCTGTGGCGCACCTACCATGCGCCACAGAAACAGTTTTTGGTGCGCCACAGAAAGGCACTTCCCTACTAGTGCATTGTTGACGCCGCTGGCGTTGACACACTGAAGAAAGTTCCCGGCGACTGGGTCAAGTCGTCCGTCAAGGCACACCACCTTGACGAGCTTCGGGAGGATGGATTGCTACCGCCGGCTGATCAACTGGCCGTGAGTGCACCGAGGAAAGAGGTAATCCCCCAGCCTCGAGCCGGCGAGCGCGTCTGTTTTGTTGATTTGCCGCATCGGGGTTTCTCCTTTCCCCTACACGATTTCTTGCGCGGACTACTGTACGCGTACGGAATCCAGATGCATGATCTGACGCCGAACGGCGTTCTGCACATCGCCTGTTTCTTCGTCCTCTGCGAGTGCTTCTTGGGAGTGCACCCACATTGGGGCATGTGGAAGGCCATCTTCAATGTGAAGAGGAACGTAGGCGGCGGCACCTTCCCGATTGGCGGCTTCGGCATCAGGTGCGCGGCGATACCAACTACTTCCTGCTGAAGCAAGCTGATTCCATCCAAGGCTGGCGGAAGAAGTGGTTCTACGTCCACGTAGAGCAGGAAGGTGTCCCCGCCTTTGAGGCTAACAAGCCTCTGAGGAAGTCGAACGTCTAGGTGCACTCGCTGTCGAGCGCGGACAAGGTTGAAGTGGCGCCACTGCTGGGCGCGGTTGCTGAATTGCTGAAGTCGATGGGCAAAGAGGTGGGTGGCATCCATCTTATTGCCACGATGATGAGGAGGCGAGTGCAGCCGCTACGCCTGCGGGACCACCCTATGTGGGAGTACCAAGGCAAAGACGACTCGTCTCGCCTGACGAAGGAGCGGCAGTCGAAGAGGGAGATCGATACCTCTGTGCGATCAGTGACTAGCCTCAGAGCTGCCGACCCCTGCAACATCGACTGCCCTGTGAAGCCATATGGAGTCGACAACCACTGCCTGAGGTATGTATCTGACTCTGTTTACGTTTGACTTTTCTGTTTTTGTTGTTGTGTTAGTGCTTTTGTGCTTTCGATTGATGAACTTCTCTGTGCTGGACTCGCAGGATCAGCCAGCTCCCACCTGTCTGCCACCACTGCCTGAAGATGGGCCCACCTTGGAGGTGGAATATCCTGAAGTGGAGCCAGTGGACGATGACGACTCCCTTCCCTCAGCGACCACCTCCTCTCCCGAAGAGGTGGTAGAGGAAACGGAGCTGGATGAAGAGGAGGAGCAGCCGCTCAAGCGCCAACGCCGGGACAAGGCGAAAGCTGTTGTCGTGGAACCGCCAACTGAAAAGGTGGAGCTTCGCGATGATGGTGACTCGGGTTCGTCGTCGCCTAGCTTGAAGGAGCCCGTGGTGGTTGAGCCGCTCAACATGGCACCTCCTGTTAGCGGCGCAACCGAGTTCGGCGGGCTGTTTAACGTCGATGACCTTGGCAGTGATGAAGAGAAGGTGAGCACCTATCTTCAAAGTAAACTCCTGTCGTTGACTTAGCCTTGTATTGATTTGTTCCTTGTTTGCGTAGCACCGGTCATGGCACGAACGTGCCCCAATCGCCTGCCCGGGCTGCTACTCCGAGTGGCAGGGAGTCAGAGCCGACCCCTCCGGAGGCTTCTGCCTTGGCAACCACGACGGCCGCGACAGAGGTTGCGAAAATGGCGGCTCCCTCTGCTCCGAGAGTGCCTGCTCCGTCGCCTTCGAGTGCGGCGCAGCTCCAGGATCATGTAAGTATATCTTCTGTCTTGTGTATTTATCGGGTGCGCAGCAGCGCTCCCGATGGAAGTAGCCCCGAGGCTATGTGCAACTAGTATAGTTGGGCGTAGCCTCAAAATCATGTATTGAACTCCATCTTGCAGCCTTACTACCGCAACCTCATGGAGTCGGGTGCGGCCTATGTCCAGCTGGAGCAGGAGAGGGATGAGCTGCGCGTTGCGCTGGAGCAGTCGAAGCGTAAGCGCTTCTCTGCTGTTGTTGATTTGCTGTCTCGTGAATCGCAACCACTCGACATGCTTTGTCCTCATGCAGGCGATCAGGAGTCTTCTGCGAAGCGAGTGCGCGAGCTCGAGAAGGAGCTCAAAACTCAGCACGATGACGTCGAGCGGAAGCTGAAGGAGGCCCAGGACAGCGAGGATGCCACCAGGCAAAAGGGTGCAGGTGGAGCGTCTGCTCACGCTTGCCCACGTTATAGGAGGTAACGCATCCCTGTACTGTTTGCTTGTAGTTTTGTTCTCCCAATTCAGTCGAATTGGTACTGAGGTCCTGAGATGTATAGGTGCATTTGGCATGACTCCTCCTCCGGAGCCAACGGATGAGGACGTCCCACTGGAGCGTGCCGTCAGCGTCTTCGACTCCATGTGTGCGTACGCCAAGGACGCATTCACCAAGTTGACCGGCGCGCTTGCTGCAGTGCACAAGAACATCTTTCCACAGCGCGCACCACCTGCCAATGTTGACGGCTTGGCCGCGGTGCTTGGCCCCGAGTCTTCCACCATGGCGAACTTCACGCGCGCTCAAACGGTACGTGGCTCAGAGCTTACATTCAAGCTGTTGCTGGGCCACGGTGTTGCGGCTGACTTCAAGAAGGTTGTTGCGGACTTCCCACGTAAACCTGATGAGAGGACCGCATCGTTGAGTGCGGTTAAGGACGAGGCGGCACGACTGGCAGAGGAGATGGTGTCCATGGTGGAGTGCCGCAGTGCCGAAGTGGCTGCCCGTGCCGTTAGGTCTAGGTCGGAGTCGATGGCATAGGATGTAGCATCGACTCCCTTTTGATGTTTTGTTTGTAAAGAACCTTGAAATACTTGTAAACTTAATGTCCACTCCGCAATCGACTTTTGTTTAATTGTTGTGTTGGGACCCAGCCCCCGAGTGTGTTGTCCCGTATTTTGGAGGTCGCACGTTCATCAACCTTTGCCATTGAACAGGCTGGGTCTTCTGGTACATCCGAGGCTGCTCCGTCCACGAGTATGTGACACCGAACTGCTGCTCGAAGCAAAAATGACAAGGCCGTAATGGCGTGGATGAAGCGAAAGATGGCGAATCTGGAGCAGGAGCTGAAGGATGTGCGGGCTGAACTTGTCGCTGAGACGGCGAGGCCTGCACCCTCGACTGAGCGAGAGGACTATTTGATTGGGCAGTTGGACCTGATTAATCAGCAGCTGGAATGTGAGATCACTCAACCATACCTTCGACTGACATTTGTTGCTTTTGTAAATGCTGCTATATTTGCCACCTTGTCTTCGTTGTGCAGGTGTAAACCCTGACCGAAAAGCGGAGGAAACTCGCGTAGAAGGGCGATTGGATGGAGTTGTTGAAAGCACAGCCTCCGGCGCCCAATGCTTCTGGTCTGACCGATCCAAGGCCCGAGTGCTTGCAACCTTATCAGATCGTGCTTGGCGTGCTGTCTTGCTCTTGGAGTCTTGTCGAAGTACCTTGGCCAAGGTTCACAAAGCAATGTTTCCGCATAACGAGCAGCCGTAGGATCTACCCGCTCTGCTGACAAGGTTCCGCGATGGCAAGGCCATCCAGAAGATGCTTCGTGCTGAACTTGTGGGTGGGACGAATATTGCCTTTGCATATTTGCGACTCCACTGGTCGAACTTCAACTTCGAGGGTGCCACCACTAGTAGGGATAAGCCTTTTAGCGGCGCACCATATTTGTGATTCTGTGGCGCATGGTGCATGCGCCACAGACATCACGCCACAAAAATCCACATTCTGTGGCGCACCTGGGATGCGCCACAGAAATCCCACATTCTGTGGCGCACCGTCGACCATGCGCCACAGAAATTTTATTTAGTGGCGCACCAGAGAGGGGTGCGCCACAGAATAGGGTGCGCCACAGAAACGAACTTGGTGCGCCACAGAATGTCTGTACAGGATTTGGCAATTTACTGCTGCCCGCTGTACAAATACAGATATATTACAGAAATACATGTATATTACAGTATTTATGCAGATATAACAGAAACAACAATATATTTTGACAGGTATATTAAAACAAACACAGTACTATGTCATCGCATTACTTATATCCCGAGATAACATACATATAGATCGAGTGACAAGTGCGGAATTTTTACACAAATGTTGATACAAAAGTTTCACATGTTACAGATGAAGTGTTCACCGCCTACACTATAGGATCGAATAGAGTACATCGGCGATGATGGTGAGCAAGAGCAGGAGCACGACGATCATGAAGCCTTCTTCTTGGGGAGCGGCGCCGGGAACGGTTTATACATCTCTTTCGTCATCCACGTCCTGTTGTCACTCTGCAACTCTAGGCGTTTTTCGATGTCCCTCTGATGCAACCCTGGAGATGGATTGGGATATATATTGGTTAGTAATATAAATAGAGTATGCATGATTTATTCATCTAAGTGGATACATCCTACCTCGGCCGCGGTAGTTGAAGGCCCCCCCTGATGTGTTGACATCATCGACGATGATTTCCGATAACTTTGTCACGATGCGATGGAAGTCTTCTCTAAGATCAGCATCGGTGAGCCTATCGTCATTTTTGACCCATTCTCGCATACAAGATGGCATCCTCAATTGCTCAGCATCTCGGACATACCCTTTAAGGAACCGGAGGGCGTACAAGGCATCCTTCTTGCTGCCAGGCTGCTGCTTGAGGCAAGGAAACTCGGTCACATGCTTGAACCGGTGCTTGTTGTCTTTCGTAAAAACTTCGGCCTTATTTTCGAAGGCGCCTCCCTTTTGATAGTAGCCCTCGATAGCATCATCGAGAACACCCTTTATTCTGGTGTAGTCTTTCTTCCTCCTACTATCCGAGTCGAAATAAGTGGCAACGGACCACCTCGGGTTTAGGACGATGAGGACGCAGAACGTGTCCCTGCTCAACACAATTGAAACGGAATGTTGGAAAGGATCAGCAATAATGGAAGAAATCGATAAGAAAGCATAAGTTACGACGGCGGCGAGCGGATGTGTGTACTTACTCGGGAAAGAAAGGCAGAAGAAGGCTGTTCTTCCTCTTGTTTTCCAGCATGAACCTCTCGAGGTGCTCCGTCGCCATGGTCCGTGTCCTTGATCCTTCCACCAGCTGGCTGTCACGCATGTAGTAGGGATCCGCTACCGCGACGAGCTGGAGATTATCTCTATAGATCCTCCTCGCCTCATTGAGCGCGTATAGGCGGACCAAGTTATAGTTCAGCCGGTTTTGGTGAAATAGATGGAAGACGTCCTCGTACGCTATGAAGAACACATCCGCGGGGGCTTCACGGACGAAGTCGAACTCATCATCCATTGGCACTTGGACAATGAACACCGGGTAATTTGGATGCTTGTCTTTAAGAAGGAGGCCCTCTAGATGCAGGATAGATTGATGCAAAACGTGCATGTGTCCATATGCCATGCAGAGCATCTCCGGAGGCAGTATCGGTTTACCAGCTTCATGAAGTCGGTGCGCAATGCCATCCGGACGGGGTGGTACCAAGTCTTCACGACCCCGGACAATCATAGGAGGCTGGCTCGAAGAGGCGCCTCCCTTCCTCTTCCTGTGCTTCTGGTTCTTCACCTGCCCTGGAAGCCCCGCGCGAACCGTATTCCGTAGTGTGCCAGGGGTGAAAACGGTAGTCGGTTTGTCTAGAGCTTCATCGCCGGTCGCTGGAGGCGTCTCTTGAGATAAACCCTGGAAGGTCAGGCGCTGCGTGACTGTAGTGGGACGAGCAGGTTGATCGGCGTGATCACGAAAGGGTGGTTCGTCATCCACAGGAGGCATGTATATGTCTTCTCTGGCGCCAGTGTTTAGGAAGGCGTCGATGTCGACATGCTCATCATCACCGTCGTCGTTGCCATCAACAACTTGAGGTGCAGAGGCGTTGCCTAATTGGGACGGTTGTGGTTCAGACGCTCCCAACAGTTTTAAGTGGCGGTTGGTGGTGGCGACGACCGCCGGTTCCTTCCGGGCGGTGGCGACGGCTGCAGTCTTCGAGGGCTTCGGGGGACGGATCGGGTTGACCCGGAACTTCGAGGTGGCGCCGGTGTTGCGTCTTGGGCCCTCATCAACAAGACCCCCCCAAGACGAATCTGGTTCTTCGGCCATGGCGTGGGCCAGCCGGGGCACTTTCCAAAGACCAAGTGCTCATCGGCTCCCGGAGGTTGAACGGGGGGGTCCATGTCGAAAAACGCAGACAGTACCGTAACTACCTTGACCTTCATATAAGCCTCGTCCATTCTAGCGTGGTGGATTTCGCGGCTCTTTGGTTGTATGATAATGCCCGCACCAACTTCCTTCAACTCGCCGCCGGCCTCTACCCTATGCAGGAGTATGCAAGGGGAGTCCTGAGTCAAAACAACACATGTTGGGCATCATCATGAGATGGCAGTCATCAAATCAGGCATAGTTATAGAATATGACGCGGACTAACTAATTAGTTACCTTGGTGATGGCATCCAGCTCGGCTAATGTCGAGACCCGGGCGCCGGTGCCGGCGGCCGGACTCTTATTCTCGGGTGCCGGTGCCGTAGGGGGCGTCGGTGCGACCAAAGGGAGCGGCGGCTGCGCCGCGGCGTTGGGCGGCGGCGGGGTCACCATGTCCGGCGACAGGTTCTGCGGGTTCATGGTGGAGTTGCTGCCGGAGAAGCTGGGCACGTAGATCGGCCCTTGTTGACCTCCCGCATTCCAGGCAGCTATCCCCTCCAATAACGCAGGGGGAAACATCTCCCGGATCCTGTCGGTCACTAACTTGTCAACCGTGGTGGAGTCCACTTTTTCCTTCTCCAGTGACTCCACCTTCTTCTTTAGCTCCACAACCTCGGCTCTATCCTTGGTCGTCTTCTTCCTCTCCTTTTTCATCGCGCCGCCGTCCGAGCTATAGTACTCTGTGAACTTCATGCTCGTACCAAAGCCGGTCACACGGCCAGCTGATCTCGGCGGCGCCGACTTGTCCCTTTCCCTGTAAACGTTCATCGCCCTGTTGAAAGTCGTGTCCCACGGTTCCGTCGACCCCTGGGACGATGGGCCGGCCTGCAACTCTTCCTCCTGCATACAAAGGTGAACCCACTTAGAAATTTGGCTTTGTTATCTAATTACATCAACGCAATGGACTTTGAGATATATATATGTGGTAATTAAATTCCCTTACCAGCTTTTTCTGGAATTCCTTCACATCCTCATAATCGGTAACGAATTCCCCAGTCTCCCAGTCGAGATAGTAGCGGGACCGGACAAAATTCCTGGTCTGCTCGTCTAAGATTTTTTCCCAATGGTTTTCTTTTCCAAGACGTGCAATCTCTCTATCCTCCTTCTCCCAAATGGGCTTTTTCCCTCGGTAACCGCCGCTTCCCAAATGGTGGTTACCTAAGTTCAGCTCCCGCATGTCCTTCCCCCACTTGGTCCATTTTTCAGCCTCCTCAGATTTTAAGGACAAGTTGAATTCCTCGAACTCTTCTTCGGTGATGTGCGGCTCTTTTTTCCTAATCTCCTCCCAGCTGGCACCGCTCCCAATCTTGTTCTTCACCCGGGTTTTCCAGCTGCTCAAGGCGGTGCTCATCTTCGTGATGGCTAAACTGTCCACCTTTTTGTTTAGCGGCAGCGGGAACGTGTATCGTTGGTGAACCCTCTTGAGGAGGTGTTCGACCAAAGCCTCATTAGCTTTGCTTCTGAGGTCCTTCGTGTTGATCGACACGCTTTCCCGAAGGATGCACCCTAGTTGCATGCCGTACCCTGCGGCAAGTTTCTCAGGCGCCACTGGTTGGCCACTTGCCGTGACCTCAGTGAACACGTCCGTGGCATTGTCGACCGATTGCGGTGTCCTATCCTTCCTTTGCTTCTTCTTCTTCGGAGCGGCCGGGTTGGCCGGGTTGCTGCCGCCAAGGTCACTATCCGTGTGGTTGCCGCCATCGGAGGTGGTGGTGTCATCCTCACCACCTTCTACGTTGTATTCGGGGTCGTCCTCCTGTCCCTCTTGCTCATCGTCGGGACGCTCGGCGCCACTAGTGGCGGCGGCATCCTCCACCTCCCAGAACGACTGGTTCTTTTCTCTAGCTTCTTGTTCGACGCTCATGCGCTTAGAAGCGTCGGCCGACATGTTTGCACTGCATTAAAAAGAGGCAAACAGTTAGTACAACAAAAATTAATCACTTAATTAGTACTAATTAAGATACCCCGGCCCATGCATTAGTCGCAATACCCCATATGTCCTTTTTTTAGCAAAGTCATGCTAAATTTCACGAAAAAATTCGGCATGACTTTTGCTAAAAAAGGGACATATGGAGTACCCGAATTTGCCGGAACGGAAGTTAATCGACATTCCGGCAATCTCAAGGGTCTCGGGGTACCTGCATATATTTCACACATCCACACATCTTCGGCCGGCATCTCCGGCCGGCAACAAACAACATATGGAGTATCATCCACATCCACACACATGCACATCCACATCCACACACATCCACAATATCTCACACACATCCACATCCACACACATGCACATATGAAGTATCATCCACATCCACATCCACATCCACACACATGCACATATGGAGTATCATCCACATCCACACACATGCACATATGGAATTTGACTAAGGAATTTGCACAAGCACCTTCGGTGCTAGGAGGGAGAGGTGACCAGGGAGAGGAGGAGGGGCTCACCTTCGGTGCTAGGAGGAAGAGGAGACCAGGCAGTGCGTGCTCTCGGTGCTCGTGGCAGAGGGGCGGCGAGCTCTTGTCGGCGGCAGTGCTCGGGGCGAGCTCCAGGCGGCGACGAGGGGCGTCCGTGTGGAAGGCAGAGGCGGGAGGGGCGACGGCGAGAGCAGGGTGAGGGGGAGAGCAGGGAGAGAGGGAGACGTCGACGGCGAGGGCGGCCGGAGCGTCCACGGCGAGGACGGCGAGGGCGGTCGAGCGGCGGTGGTCGGCGGCGGTTGGTCGAGAACGAGAGCGCGCGCGGGATGGAGTTGAATTGGGGAATTTGCAGGAGAAGGGAGAGAGGCCGGCGCGCGGGCGGGGCCACATGTAAGTGGGACACAGGAATTCTGTGGCGCACGGCTTCAGCGGGATGCGCCACAGAATTCTGTGATTCTGTGGCGCATCTACTGGGGGGTGCGCCACAGAATTTTGTGGCTAGAATTGTTAAAAAACTTGCTGACAGTTATTTGACAATCACAGGCGCATGGCCCAGTGGTTAGAGTGGGGAAATTTCAGGAACCTGGGGCAGCCAGGTTCGAATCCTGGTTGTCCCACATTTTGTTTTCTTTAAAAAAAAAAATTTTTTATTAAATTTAAAGAAAGAACACACATTTGTTATTCTTTATAACTTGTGCCATATCAAAATACATAGATATGCTTGTTGTCTCACACACACAAACAAATTATATATAATACACCAAAAAAGTCTTCTTCGAGATTTCTTCTTTCCCGGCCGGTTCCGAGCTAGCATCTCTTCTTTCCCTTCTTGGCGGTTGAGTACTTTAGGCCGGACACCTTGAGATTTCTTCGCGTAAACGGACAACCTTTAGTAGGTAGGGAGGTCTTCCTTCTTTCTCTACTAGTAGTAGGCATGTCGAAGTACTTGTCGAATTCCTCCTCGATCTTCGGATCGCCGTTCTTGTCCAAGTCTTCCTCGTTGGCATATCCTTCCATTCCGATGATGCTCCTCTTTCCCCTCCTCATGACAACACGGCTAGGCTTTGACGGGTCGGTAATGAAGAAGCATTGCTCAACTTGGCTAGCGAGTACCCATGGCTCATTTTTCGCGGAGGCGTTCTTCGATTTGGCATCGGGTATTACCATGGTGGTGAAATACCGGCCTTCTTTGACGACGTCCTTGGCCCATCTCACACGGAACATTGGCACCGACTCTCCACAGTAGTTGAGGTCCCATATCTCCTCGATCCTTCCGAAGTATCTTTGCTTGACAGTAGCCTCGTCATCACCGTAGGATAGCATAGTTACTCCTGAGTTTTGATATTCGCTATTCCTGTCCTTTTCCTCGGTGCAGAATCTGAAACCGCTGATGTCGTACGACTGATAGGTCGGGGCCCTGTGATAAGGAGAATATGACTTTTTCATCTTCCGTAGATGGCTTTTTGTGCTGTGCTTCAAGCAGTTGCCTTTTCTTGAACCAACTCGTGAAGCTGGAGTTGTGCTCTCTGGTTACGTCTCCCTTCTTCCCGGCCGCCTAGGTCGATGTAATTCTTCTCGATTAAGCTTTTGTGCTCTTTCACCCAAGGTTCGATCAATTGTAAGTGTTGTAGCGCGACCCGGTGAGCCCTGTCAAAGTCATCACGTCGACCAACAATGTCGACAGGGAGTGAGCGGTAGCCCTCGCGGTGACCAAATCCATCGAGCCTGCCGAGGTGCGTCCTGGTGGGCAGACCAACATCCTGGTTCTCGGTGCTTAGATAACTCTGACAGAAGGAGATGCACTCGTAGGTTAGAAAGCCCTTGGCCATGCTTGCGTCTGGACGGGCCCTGTTGCGAACGTATCCTTTCATGACACCGTTCTGCCTTTCGAACGGCATCATGTAGTGCAGGAACGTCGGCCCGAGCTGCAGGATGTCATCAACGACATGGAGAAGGAGATGCACGCAGATGTCAAAGAATGCGGGCGGGAAGTAAATCTCGAGATCGCATAGTATCACCACGATCTCCTCCTGTAGCCTGTGGAGCTGCCTCACGCCGATCGACTTCCTGTTGATGACGTCGAAAAAGTTGCAAAGGCAAACAGCGTATCACGGACGTGCTCGTCCATTATCCCTCGGATCGCAACGGGAAGTATCTGCGTCATCAGCACGTGACAATCGTGAGACTTCATCCCGCTGAACCTCTTCTTCGTTCGTCCAGATATCTGCTTATCTTCCCCGCATAACCATAAGGAAATTTGACTCCTAGGAGGCACCTGTAAAACTGCTCGAGCTCCTCCGTACTCATAGTGAAGCAGGCAGGGGAAGCACCACCGCGTTCTTCTTTACCCTTTTGCGGCGACCTTGAGTCCCTTCCGTCTGGTCATCATCATCATCATCATCATCACTATCGGGGGCTGAAGATCTTTCTTGATGCCAAGCCATTTCAGATCGTATCTTGCTTTCGTCCCATCCTTGGTCTTTTCTGGCATGTTCGAAAGAGTGCCAAGAAGACTCTCGGTAACATTCTTCGTAATGTGCATTACATCGAGGCTATGGGGCGTGTGGAGGACCTTCCAGTACTCCAAGTCGTGGAAAACAGACCTCGCTTTCCATACACCCAGCAGCGGATCTACCCTTGGTCGCTTCTTTCCCGGCGCAGGGCACTCCTCCCAATTTTTCAAAAGCCGTCGATTTCTGTGCCGCTCCTCGGGTGCGGTTCTGTTTCGAGCTCGTCTTGACCATCGAACAAATCACCGCGTTTTCTCCACGGGTGCTCCATGCGAAGCCACCTTCGAGCCCCTGGGTACACGGTTTTCGAAGACCCGAGATCCCTTGGTAGCTGGATATGCGGGGTCTCATCCATGCACCTGACACATGCGCAGAATCCGTGGCCCACCTGGGCCGATACATATGAGCATCCAGGATAGTCCTGCACCGTCGTGAGCAACGCGGCTCTCATATCGAAATAATCTTTAGTGTAGGCGTCCCACGTACGGGCTGGCGTCTTCCATAGCGTTTCTAACTCCTCTTTCAACAGCTCGAGATACAGATGTATGTCGATACCAGGTTGTTTCGGCCGCTGAATGAGAATACTCATGTGTATGTACTTTTGCTTCGTGCACAGCCACGGGGGAAGGTTGTAAGGCCATACAAACACGGGCCAGGTGCTATGTGTGCTACTCTGGTTGCCGAACGGATTGAGTCCATCGGTGCTCATACCCAGCCTGACGTTCCTTGCGTCGCCCCCGAAATCTTCGAAGGCGATGTCCAATGCTTCCCAATTGCTAGCGTCTGCAGGGTGTGTCAGGATGGTGCCCTTCTCCAGATCTTCTTCGGGCTTCTTCCTTTCCGCGTGCCATTGCATGAGCTTTGCTTCCTTAGGGTCCACGAACCACCGCTGCAGACGGGGAGTGATAGGAAAGTACCATACCACTTTTCGAGGATTTTTCTTGCTCCCACTCTTGTACCGTCCGTGGCCGCACACCGGACATGTGGTCATGTCCTTGTAATGCCCCGATAAATGGCGCAATCATTGATGCAGGCGTGGTATTTGACGTGCGGTAGGTCAAGAGGGCACACGACTTTCTTGGCCTCCTCGATACTACTTGGCAATGTGTTCCCCTCGGGGAGAATATCGTGCATGAATTTCATGTTCTTGTCGAAGCTCACGTCGGTCCATGTTTTCCGCCTTCATCTCCAGAGCATCAAGCGTTACTTGCAAACGCGTATCCTGGGGCCGGCACCCAGGATACAACGGAGTCTTCCCGTCTATCTCCATTTGCGCCAGCTTGGCTTTCTCTCTGGCCGCAGCTCTGGCGTTGCTCGTCTCCTTGAGGAGCAGTTCTTGAACATGAGCGTCCTGCAATGCCGAAGTTAGCGGGGTCTGCGTGTTCGCGCCACCACCGGCATCTCCTTCGTCATGATGATGATCTGTCCGCCGACATCTCCTTGTCATGATGATGATCTTGTCCGCCGGCATCTTCTTCGTCATGATGATCTTGTTCGCCGGCATATCCTTCGTCATGATGATGATCTTCTCCGCCGGCATCTCCTTCGTCATGATGATGATCTTGTCCGCCGACATCTCTTTCGTCATGACGATGATCTTGTTCCAGCATGAAACCGCGCCTGAGCAGGTGATCCTCCAATTTCCAGAATCAGGGTCGATCCACCTCACAAGTTTGCATCTTCGACATGGACATCTTATCTGGCTTCTGTTGAACCGAATCATGTCCGGAGCTCATCATGATGACCATGGTTGACTACGCGGCATACATAGAGTAGAGACAAGAGTATATATATGATAATTAGAACCGCAACATGCACAAACAGAAACACACATGCATGCAAGGTCGCCGAAAAAATTCGGCATGACCTCTCTTAAAAGTATGACATATGGGTGGTGCAAAAATTTGCCGAAATTAAAATTAATCAATATTTCGGCAAACATCCATGCACCACGCCGGCGCAAGCAACAACAAAAAGTTTCTTCCGGTCCAATTCATGCACAACACACAAGCTTCACATACACAACATACAAACATCCATGCACCACGCCGGCGCAAGCAACAACAAAAGTTTCTTCCGGACCAATTCATGCACAACACACAAGCTTCACATACACAACATACAAACATGCATATGCATGTCCATCCAACTTTCCTCACCTAGTAGATTCGTTGCCGAGACGTGACCGCGATGGACGAGAGAGTGTGTGGGAGGAAAAGAGATGGGGGAGAGAGGTGGAGAGTATATATGGGGAGCCTCCCGGTTCTCAACAATTATCTATCAACCAAAATAGGTTTAACTACAAAAAATGGAGAAAAGAGTGAGCAAAATGGGATGGGAGGGAGGAGGAACACGAGCTAGGTGGAGGAGGAAGAAGAGCAAATGGGTAGGGAAAGGGGGGCCTTTCCCCTTTTGTACATCTGGGACAGTAATTCTGTGGCGCATGGGCCCACGTGCGCCACAGAAAGTTGACATTCTGTGGCGCATGTGGGTCCATGCGCCACAGAATTACTGTCCCACCAATCATTGGTGTGGGCCCCGCCAAGCTTTCTGTGGCGCATGAGCACAGATGCGCCACAGAAATGTATCAAAGATTGGAGGTGGGGCCCACAGGCTTTCTGTGGCGCACCCCTTCTGGTGCGCCACAGAATGCATGCTTTCTGTGGCGCATGGCCCCTGGATGCGCCACAAAAGCGTCACTCTTTCTGTGGCGCACCAGTTGGTGTGCGCCACCGAATCTTTTTAGTGGCGCATGGACTTTTTGGTGCGCCACAAAAAGCCTGTCCATAGAAAGGCAGTTTCCTAGTAGTGCACCGAAGGTCTGCCTGAGTGGAGCCATTATGAAGCCACCCTTGGCTGGGCGCGTAAGGTCATCTATCAGATGCAGAAGCAGACGGATGAGCTTGTAGGTCCGTTGGACGGTGGTCCCAAGGATGAGCCTGTAGATGAGTAGGACAAGTTGTATATTTGCTGAGCTTTGTAAATGAACGATTTGACTCCGTGGGGGCAGCCCCCGAGTATATATGTGTGATGTGTTTGTCGAAGACAATAATTTGTAGAGAAAACTTGGACATAGCCCCCGAGCGTGCGGGTGTGGTCAAGATTGTTTTGTTTGGTGAAGTAACCTGTGTGGCGCAGCCCCGAGTGTTCGAGTGCGGCCAAACCCTTTTTTGTTTGAACCTGTACGGTGCAGCCCCGAGTGTTCTAGTGCATCCAAGGCCTTTTTTCTTTAAACCTGTACGGCGCAGCCCCCGAGTGTTCGAGTGCGGCCAAGGCCTTTTTTGGTTGAACCTGTACGGCGCAACCCCCAAGTGTTCGAGTGCGGCTAAGGCCTTTTTTGTTTGAACCTGTACGGCACAGCCCCTGAGTGTTCGAGTGCGGCCAAGGTTTTGTTTGCTTGAACCTGTACGGCGCAGCCCTCGAGTGTTCGAGTGTGGCCAAGGTTTTGTTTACTTTTTGACTAAAAAGTAAAGGGAGAATGCTTTTGTATCTGAATCATTGTATATTAAGCTAGCAAGCCGCCTCATTAAAAACCTTTAGTCTATTGGGTTAAGTGCATGGAAAACAAAAATTTCGCCAACTTACGCAACAGCCAAGATCTACTATGAAGATACAAGTGACAAAACATGCATATTTGATCTAACTGTAAATCGTTACCGACACCGTTGAAGCGGAAGAGATGTCGATGACGATGTTGACATAATCGTCGCCGATGTCGATGACGATGACGACGTTGATGAAGGTTGTGGAAGAACTCCCTCGGCTAAGTCTAGCCAAGAGAACACCATAGACTCCTCGCGTCCCGCCTCGATCCAACAGAGTGGAGGGTCAACCGTTTCTCAACGGATCACCCCTCTGAGTTTCGCACACATACATCTGATCTAGTCCAGCAGGGCTTCGCCGTCCATGCTTGAAGCACTCACCGCTGGTGTATATGAAGGTGGAGATCTCAACACATGAGAAGGAGGGAGAGAGAGATTAGATCTAGATCTAATCTAATCGGAGAGAGGAATCCTCTAATCCAACTAGAAGAGATCTAGACTTGGGTCAACTTGTGTGGACTTGTGTGCCCTCCAAATAGGAGGGGGTGGGGTTTATATAGGAGGCCCAAGGGGTGGAGGGACTTGGGGAAGGGGAAATCCTTCCCCTAGTCCAAGTCGGCTTGGGGGAGGGGAAACCTCCCCCTTTTGGTGCGCCGGCCTAGGGGAGGAGGAGGAGTCCTCCTCCAACTCCCCCTCCCCAACCGCCATCCCCATGGGCCCTAGGCCCATTAGGGTTCGGGTGAGGGGGGAGGCTCCCCCCTTTCTGGCGCCTTGGGCCTTGGGGCCCACCCGCCCTATGAAGGGTGCGGCTACCCTGTGGGCCCCATGGGCCCACTTGGTAGCCCCATGGTGGTGGGCTCCAAAAATCCAATTTAATATTTTTCCAATAATTATTTATTAATTAAATAAATTAATATTTAATTAAATAATATTTTGTCTAATTAATTCTTATTTGAATATTTCCTTTTACAGAATATTTCACTGAATTAATTACCTATCATATAAAACACTTTTATATGATCCGGGACACCCAGTGTCCGCAGACAAAATAGTCCGGATAAATATTTCCCTCTTATATAAACCCTCGGAATAAATCCGACTAGTGATAGCAACTTCGATCACTCCGAGACACCTAGTGTCTGCATAATCCAATCTCTCTGATAAAGATATTATCTACCACATGGAGACCATTCCGGTGATACTCTCTCGGTATCCAGACCAACCATATACACAACAAACTAGAACTGACTTAAGCGTGTTTCCCTACAGGTTCGATAACGATAGCTATAATTAGATGTTTCCATCTAATCACCAGCCAGAGTCAGATACATGGGCTACCTGAATAACTGCGACCGTTATGCGAATGTTCTCTGTTGAACCTGTTGATTATTAATTCGTCATTCCCATTACTCACGATACTAAAATTACCCGAGATAAAGTATTCCAGATATTTCCATGAATCAATCCTTGATTCGCTATATCTCTGTCTATCTCGTTACTGGTAAATTTCCTTTTCTCGTTCCCGTAATCCGATATCCCACATGATGTAACTTCATCATGCATTGTCTGCAGAACATATTGGACATCATACATACCGAGTGGGCCCTGGAAGTATCTCTCTTTTGACAGAGGAGTAATTTCCCATCTTGGAACATTGGGATATATGCACATCTTCAGAACCACCCAGTGACTGCCATTTTCCCACCCAGTTACGGCAATGGTTATGACAGTACCAAAGTAATTCTTCCAATGTACACAACCCTAATAACCTCATGGTCTAAGGACATGTCATATAACAATCATCTGCGATATTGCACTAAGGACAAAAAGACACTTTGGAATCTTAATTAGCATATCAACGATTTGGGCTACCCAGCCATATTGTTTCCACCAACAATATGCCACTCATTGATGCTGACATAAACAATGTCCCAGACCAGGAAAACATGGTCTCAAGCAATCAACGACTTAGTCTAAAAGGCAAGACTAGGGTATACTTTATTTTGTTCATATCTCTACACGTGCGAGTGAGTTTTCCTCTGAATCACATGTTCAGGAGTCACCGCAGTTATAGCATAGAATCATGAAGCATAATTATGAATCAGATGTTAAACTTTATTGCCTTTTGGGCATACATCCAACAGTCTCCCACTTGCACAATAGGCAATTTACTATTTGCACAAGACTCAACATCTGGGTGAAACAGATGGTTTCTCATGCTCAGGGCCGGTCCTGAGATTTCCGGGGCCCGGGGCGAAACTAAAACTTGGGACCCTTATATAGACATAATAATAATAAATATATGTGTAAATGATATTTTTCAGTAAAACTTGAATGCATCCAAAACAATACACATATCAAATAAATTATGAAAATTACCTTAAATTTTTCTTCTAACATTTCTCGATGCAAATTCACTTATGATGGGCTCGATGTCAATGTCATCCAATAATTTCTTCTCGATGCATAATGTTGCCAGCCCGTTTAACCTCTCTCAAAGGTCCTTTCTCAACTAAGATATCTCTTGATTTATTATCAGGATTATCCCAATTTCGTGGATCATAAATATCAGAAGTATGAACTGGTTGTTCATCAACACTAGCAGATTGGGTTTGTGCATCAGAGCCACTTACATCATTGCCAATGTTGGTGTCGACATTTTCTTCTTACTGATCAGATTCAGAATTCCATTAGTTGGTTGCTCTTCCTCCACGGAAACAATCGCCCTCTCATCTGGATTTTTTGAAGCACTGGAATTACCCCTGAAAATTTTCAGAATATCTCCTCTTTCTGATTCTACCAAATCATCCACACGTCTTGCTCTTTTCCTTTTAGAGCTACCAGATTCATACTTTCTTTTTGACATGAGCCCACAAGATGCTGGAAATAAAGTTAAATTAGGTATCATACCGTCACACATCACATACACATACAGATTTGATTACAAAAAGAAGAGCAGAGAAGAATTACCGTGGCCAGGGCCTGAGCGTGGCGGCGACGGACGACGGCCGGGGGCGGCGACTGCTGGGGATGAGATCGCCTAGTTCTAGTTACTGCTGGGATCCGCCGCCGGCCGATCGATTAGGCGTGAGAGCCGAGGAATCACAGGCGTCAGGGAGGAGCCGAGGCGACGAACAGAAACAGAGGCAGTCAGGATAGTTCGTATGCCTGGGAACAAGGATGCGACCTGGGCCACATTCGTGCGATTAGCTCCTTTCCATGGGCCCAAATTCCTATAGACTGGCCAGCCCATTTCGTTTTTTTCTGTTAAATACATGCTTACATATCTGTACAACTTGGACACATATACTAAAACGTACCTGGGGTGGGGCCCCTGGATTTTGGGGGCCCGGGGCGGCCGCCCACCCTGCCACCCTCCAGGGCCGGCCCTGCTCATGATTTCTTTCTTGTGGCAGACATTTGTCATCAGACCCTTTCGAGGCTGTGTGAACTTTATGCATTATGCAGAAAAACCTTTTTCTATCATAATTTCCTTGATCATATGATTATTGTCTCTTTTGTAAAGAACCACACCTAGTTCATTCAATGAACTGATAACCCTGTTAGAAACAATTAAGCTCCCACTGTCACTGCGACTTGTTGTAGTGTTACGTAACTCTATGCTCAAAATTAATTAAGCATCCTAACCCTTGCTATTTCACAAAATCATAAGATCATGTTTTATCCTTGGTTTATCCTTTATGCTTATCTCATAAGTCTTTGTTCAATGTAACTCTTACATGTTGATATTCTCTTTTGAATTTCTTCAAAACACCATTTAGAGAATACTTTATTAAAATTGGAGTCAATTGAACTTTTGTTACAAAGTCAACTTGCCAACAATTTCTTTTTATCACTTGATATTTGAATCCAAGAATGCACTATTCAGGAAATTCCCATGATGATAAAATGAAAGAATCATTTGATCATGCTCACCATCGATATACTATCGTGGTTCTTGCATATGAATTTCCTTATCCTTTATGAGAACCTAGTTCCCTCATGTTTCGAATTTTCATTCAAAACACTTTGTGTGCAATCCTGCAGCAAGATAATAAATCATTATCAGGACAAATCCTGTCATGATACTAATTCCTTGCTCCATCGTTTCACGGAACAATTTTTCAATGATACACATATTCTATCAAATGAAGTATTGTTAATGGTTTCCAAAATTAATTGAATATCATAAACAAGCTCCCACTAACTTTTAAGAACTTTGCAATTTCCTATGAAGTTAAACATTGCTTGTTTTACTTCACATAATTACAAAACTAATCCAACCTTCATATCATCATTTGTCTGCCACCATGATACGTCTCCAACGTATCCATAATTTCTGATGTTCCATGCTTATATTATACCATTTGCTACATGTTTTATATACACTTCATATCACTTTTATGCATTTTCTGGGACTAACCTATTAACAAGATGCCACAGTGCCAGTTCCCTGTTTTCTGCTGTTTTTGGTTTCAGAAAACTACTTCTGCAAATATTCTCGGAATTGCACGAAACAAAAGGCCAAGTCCCTATTTTTCCAACACGTACACGGAGTCCGAAGGAGAGACGAAGGGGAGCCACGAGGTGGCCAAACCACCTGGCGGCGCGCCCCCCCTTCTGCCGCGCCAGCTGGTGAGGAGGCCCACCTCGGGCTCCACCGACGTTACCCCTTCGCCTATTTATTCCCCCCGAGGCGTAAACCCTAAAAAACGAAGTCAATTTCCACGAAGAGTTCCGCAGCGCCGCCGCCATCGACGACAAGTTTCGGGGGACAGAAGTCTCTGTTCCGGCACGCTGCCGGGACGGGGAATTGCCCCCGGAGTCATCTCCATCGACACCACCGCCATCTTCATCGCCGCTGCTGACTCCATGATGAGGAGGGAGTAGTTCTCCCCGAGGCTGAGGGCTCTACCGGTAGCTATGTGGTTCATCTCTCTCTCCTATGGTGTGATCTTTATGTAATCATGTGTATTGCTAGTATCGCTGAATGCATTAATAATGTTTATGCTACTCAAGTGATTTTGTCTAGTTTCTGGAGTCATTGTGACAACACGGTATCAAGGTGACAGTGTGGGTACTTGTGTGACTCTATGAATAATTTAGACATGTATCATGGCTTATTCTTGGGAATTGTGGTGTTTGTTTACTCAGACTTTGAGGTGTGCTTTTGCAGCCCTACGCATAGTACTCTTGCTTCATCAAGAAGGAGAATAATCCCGAGTAGTATTTACTTGTGTTCAGTTGTGCTAATCTAGTTGAATATGTAGATGTTACTCTTTATCTATTATGCACTCTATAGGTTACTTTAATATAAACTCCGGTACTCTACACGGTGTAAAGGTGACAGTGTGTGCACCGTGTGTGATTCCTTTATGACGTTGTGGCGCTTGTTTACTCCGGCTTGAGGTGTGCTTTTGTAGCCCTACACAATGAATGATGTTTGTTATCCAACAAGAGAGTGTTTAAGAGTAGCTTTTATTTATTCAGTTATGAGATCATTGTTGAGAGTGTCCACTAGTGAAAGTATGATCCCTAGGCCTTGTTTCTAAGCATTGAAACACCGTTTACATCAAGTTCTGCTACATGTTTGCTTGCTGCCATCTTTATTTCAGATTGCAGTTACTACTTATAATCATCCATATTACTTGTATTTCACTATCTCTTCGCCGAACTAGTGCACCTATACATCTGACAAGTGTATTGGGTGTGTTGGGGACACAAGAGACTTCTTGTATCTTAATTGCAGGGTTGCTTGAGAGGAATATCTTTGACCTCTACCTCCCTGAGTTCGATAAACCTTGGGTGATTCACTTAAGGGAAACTTGCTGCTGTTCTACAAACCTCTGCTCTTGGAGGCCCAACACTGTCTACAAGAATAGAAGCACACGTAGACATCACACCACAGACGTTACCTTTTAATGACAAATTGTGTATTCATTTAACAAAACCCTTGAGCTGTACGTTGTACACTTCCTCGATAAATTTTCCTTCAAAGGAATTTGTTTTGTTAACATCTTATACAAACATACTCATTAAATAACTAGTATTGTATTCATTTAACAAAGCCCTCGAGTTGTACATCGTACACATACTCGATAATTTTTCCTTAGAGGAATATACTTTGTTAACATCTCATACAAATCTACTAGTCCCATTTAGATCAATAAAGCTGTGCCACAGATCATATGATCTTGAGTAGTCAACTCTTGAATTTATCATAAAAACCATTTATGACAAAACAAACTTTATGATCAAATATTCCAACAGGAATTCCTTCAAGTCTTTCAACTCGAACTTGATGATATTACTAATTAATATGACTCTAAGTCATGAAGGTTTGGATACTATAGCACCTTATCTTATTACTTTGTCTTTGGCATATGGACTCAAGTTTCCTAGAAACTCATATGCTCTTTATCTGGTTAAGTGATTATTTCTTGACAAGAAGTCATGCTCATACTGCAATGACTCTCGGTATTAGTCTAAAGGAATTGTCAATTGGAATTGCTTCCGCCTGCACAACTGCTGATAACTATTTCTGAAGATTCAATAATCTCTTCAAGAATCACCATCCTCCCACTGAATTTAACAAGGAATAAATTTCTTAAGAATCACATTTATCTTAGTAACAAAACATTGTCACTTATGTGGTGTTTATAAGAGGACTTCCAATTAACTTATTGGAACAACCTACAAAGTAACTCATTGTCTTTTACTATTAGGATCGAGTTTCATCTTTCAGAAAATCTCAAAACCTAAATCCATCATGTCCATCAAAGTTTATCTTTCAAAACAATGACATGAGGCAAGAGACAATGAAATTCTCTTTGTCTTTTATCTTAGGACTAAATTCCAATATTTCAGAAACTTTTAGTACCTAAGACCAACGTGTCCATCAAAGTTTATCTTTCAAAACAATGACACGAAGCAAGACAATTATCTGTGCTAAAATTTCCTAGCGAGTAAACATATTCTAGATTGAGTATTGCCAAACATTATGCAAAAACAAGAAGATTCTTAGTGCTGACTTCGTCACACTTAGTCAGATCATGAATTGAAAACTTTCAAGACACAATTATATTCACCAAGACTTTATATCTGAAACATTTTGTGAAACTTTAGACATTAATGATAAAATCATTAACAGTCCAAAACCTTTATCTTTTGTTGATTTCTCACTATGTGCAATACCTTGGATTTCCTTCCATCATGCATATGATGCATCCAAGATGATAGTGTCACCCGAAGGTGATATCAACACAATCACAAAATATTTTAGAACAAATGATATTCCCTTAACTTCAAAAGATTTGTAACTTGATCATCCCTAGGGGAGTGATCTCCAATATTCTTTATCATAATAAACAGGACCAACTTGTCGTATAAATTCACAAGAATATTTTTTGCCAAACATGCAACATTAACTAGAGCCAAAGCTCACAAATCTTTCAACTTGAAAAATAAAAGTGGAGATGCCTTCATCCCAAGGTCAAAGGTCCATGCGCCTAACTTGGCACATACTGCCACCTTTTATTCTCCATCATTCTTACTTTCCGCAGCCTTTATATTGAATGCAAGGAAAAATTCTTCGCAATCAATACTCCAGAGTTACTAGTAAAATAACGAATATCATTTAAATATAACCTCTAGCAGGTTTCTTCTCATTAGTGCCCGAAACCTTTTACAGTTCCACCTCCAATATCTTTTTATTTCCTCGGAAGAGGTATTCAGGATTATCCTGAATTAAACTTCTTCTTCTTCTTGAAGCATGCGAATTGGGCAACAATCGAACTTGATTAATGTTATCCCTCATCACATAAGCTTCTGCAGATTTCAGCATAGCAAGGAGCCACTTAACGTTTTTCTTCCTCCCACTCATGTTTTGAATGATGAATCCGTTGTTAAACGGGGAATTGAAGACAACATCAAATCTGTATTTGGCTCAGCTGGGATCAGAAAACCCCAGAGTCTGTAGCCTAATACCGCAATCAATTATCTTGATTACATGCTCGCTCGCTGAGCTTCCTTCTGCCATGTGACATGACCAGAAAAACTTTGTTATCTCATAACTCTCAGTCTTTGCCTGAGTCTGGAGCATGGCTGTGAGTACGACGATCATGTCGCTCAGCAGATGCGCGATCCAACCGCTTCTGCTACTCATGGCCCATGCATGTCAACATAAGACATTTGACAGCCTCATCACTCTTGAAGGTGTGAGCTTCCCTCTCATAAGTAGTTTCGATAACAACCCCCGAAGGAGGAGCGTCGAGGACATACTTATTCTTGGCACCCCTAAGTACAAAACTTAGGAAACATACCCAAACAACATATTTACTCCTAAAGGTAGAAAAGTGGTATTTCTTAAACGTAGTGGACCAAGGCAAATAGCGGGTGTTACGTTTGTCGATCTACAACAATCTAAAGTTCACTAAGACATGTTCATAATTATTTTTATAACACTAGTTAAAGATAAACTAATAATGTGCTCCCACTAAACTCTGATATTCCTCGTGATCAGATTTTAGCGATTCGGAATCCTCAGTCCTCAATAGATGGAAGCATGGATACATGTCATCCTCTATGACGAAGGGGTAGGCCAACTTGCCAATCACTTCCTGCCGTGACTTCCGTTCATCTTTCGATGTAGTGCTCCGAACTCATAACTAGTTATGCCCGGACTTCAAGACAACCAACCGATCATGCTGCTAGAACGGTTTGTGCCCGCCTCCCGAACCCTTGGCACACATTACTCGTGGATACACGGCGTACGATGACAAGCATCCGGTTTGACGGTGCCACGGTTGGATGAGCACGATCTCCTTGATATTTCTTTATTGAGCTTAGATAATTAAATCCGTAACTCCTTTCTGAGGAATCTCCCTAATAATCACGTCTACTGCGCAACCAAGGGAAAAGCAAGAAAACAGGTATAAAACATGCACTAGTAAATAACACTTCGTGATGTAGTATAGTCTTCTTCCTTCATCCACCGGTGGCGCCTCCACCGGTGCGGCCATGTCGAGGTTCACGACAAGTGCATGCCTTCTCCTATTCTCCACTATCACCATAGCTCGACGAACAAGAACGGCACACCGGCCAACAAAATAAGGTTAGTCAACAAAATAAAATTTCGAGACTATACCACATCACATGTCTTGCAAAACAGAGTTAGACATTTCTAACGTTTTTTTGCATCTTTTAGCGTGGTTGTAGGATTCCCAAAAGATCCCAAAGAAAAACCTACGGCCCTGACCAAGCATGATTATTCATGTTGCTAGATTGACCTTGCGGGGTGATTATCCATCCCAACATTACGAAAACATTGCGGATGCTAATCCAGACGATTGCATTTGGTTGCACATGACCCCGTGTGGACCTAGTCCACATGCCCCTTCCGCTATCAAGTCGACGAATACCAACTATAGATAGATTCGAAGCTACTGTTAGCACTTCGTTGGCGCCAACGGGCATACTAGGAGCAGTCGGAAGGTCCGCGGATTGCCAAAGTTCGAGATCTAACTATGCCATTGGAAACAAGACGAGACCGCATATTGGGAAGCAACCATAAATAAACTGAATGTTAGAAGTAACCAATTCAATAACATACCCGCACAAACTTGTGCGGTGCCCGCACACCATGTGCTCTAGATCAAATCTTGTATCTACGCATAGCAAGCTCTGATACCACTATTGGGTTGCGTGCATGGAAAACAAAAATTTCGCCAAGTTACGCAACAGCCAAGATCTACTATGAAGATACAAGTGACAAGACATGCATATTTGATCTAACTGTAAATCGTTACCGACACCGTTGAAGCGGAAGAGATGTCGATGACGATGTTGACATAGTCGTCGCCGATGTCGATGACGATGACGACGTTGATGAAGGTTGTGGAAGAACTCCCTCGGCTAAGTCTAGCCAAGAGAACACCATAGACTCCTCGCGTCCCGCCTTGATCCAACAGAGTGGAGGGTCAACCGTTTCTCAACGGATCAGCCCTCTGAGTTTCGCACACATACATCTGATCTAGTCCAGCAGGGCTTAGCCGTCCATGCTTGAAGCACCCACCGCTGGTGTATATGAAGGTGGAGATCTCAACACATGAGAAGGAGGGAGAGAGAGATTAGATCTAGAGCTAATCTAATCGGAGAGAGGAATCCTCTAATCCAACTGGAAGAGATATAGACTTGGGTCAACTTGTGTGGACTTGTGTGTCCTCCAAATAGGAGGGGGTGGGGTTTATATAGGAGGCCCAAGGGGTGGAGGGACTTGGGGAAGGGGAAATCCTTCCCCTAGTCCAAGTCGGCTTGGGGGAGGGGAAACCTCCCCCTTTTGGTGCGCCGGCCTAGGGGAGGAGGAGGAGTCCTCCTCCAACTCCCCCTCCCCAACCGCCATCCCCATGGGCCCTAGGCCCATTAGGGTTCGGGTGAGGGGGGAGGCTCCCCCTTTCCGGCGCCTTGGGCCTTGGGGCCCACCCGCCCTATGCAGGGTGCGGCTACCATGTGGGCCCCATGGGCCCACTTGGTAGCCCCATGGTGGTGGGCTCCAAAAATCCAATTTAATATTTTTCCAATAATTATTTATTAATTAAATAAATTAATATCTAATTAATATTTAATTAAATAATATTTTGTCTAATTAATTCTTATTTGAATATTTCCTTTTGCAGAATATTTCACTGAATTAATTACCTATCATATAAAACACTTTTATATGATCTGGGACACCCAGTGTCCGCAGATAAAATACTCCGGATAAATATTTCCCTCTTATATAAACCCTCGGAATAAATCTGACTAGTGATAGCAACTTCTATCACTCCGAGACACCTAGTGTCTGCATAATCCAATCTCTCTGATAAAGATATTATCTACCACACGGAGACCATTCCGGTGATACTCTCTCGGTATCCAGACCAACCATATACACACCAAACTAGAACTGACTTAAGCGTGTTTCCCTACAGGTTTGATAACGATAGCTATAATTAGATGTTTCCATCTAATCACCAGCCAGAGTCAGATACATGGGCTACCTGAATAACTGCGACCGTTATGCGAATGTTCTCTGTTGAACCTGTTGATTATTAATTCGTCATTCCATTACTCACAATACTGAAATTACCCGAGATAAAGTATTCCA
This sequence comes from Poa pratensis, assembly GCA_947311845.1. Lineage (NCBI taxonomy): Eukaryota > Viridiplantae > Streptophyta > Magnoliopsida > Poales > Poaceae > Poa > Poa pratensis. The sequence continues at coordinate 27,500,473 of CAMZMU010000095.1, forward strand.
GATATTTCCATGAATCAATCCTTGATTCACTATATCTCTGTCTATCTCGTTACCGGTAAATTTCTTTTTCTCGTTCCCGTAATCCGATATCCCACGTGATGTAACTTCATCATGCATTGTCTGCAGAACATATTGGACATCATACATACCGAGTGGGCCCTGGATGTATCTCTCTTTTGATAGAGGAGTAATTTCCCATCTTGGAACATTGGGATATATGCACATCTTCAGAACCACCCAGTGACTGCCGTTTTCCCACCCAGTTACGGCAATGGTTATGACAGTACCAAAGTAATTATTCCAATGTACACAACCCTAATAACCTCATGGTCTAAGGACATGTCATATAACAATCATCTGCGATATTGCACTAAGGACAAAAAGACACTTTGGAATCTTACTTAGCATATCAACGATTTGGGCTACCCAGCCATATTGTTTCCACCAACAATATGCCACTCATTGATGCTGACATAAACAATGTCCCAGACCAGGAAAACGTGGTCTCAAGCAATCAACGACTTAGTCTAAAAGGCAAGACTAGGATATACTTTATTTTGTTCATATCTCTACATGTGCGAGTGAGTTTTCCTCTGAATCACATATTCAGGAGTCACCGCAGTTATAGCATAGAATCATGAAGCATAATTATGAATCAGATGTTAAATTTTATTGCCTTTTGGGCATACATCCAACACAGTCCCCTTAGGTACCCTGGTAAGGAAAAGAGTGCGTCTGAAACCTGCTGCTTGTTTGGCGTGTAAGCACGATTACATGGATGTGTATGCTATGCGTAGAAACGACGCAGTTGCGCGACGTTCCACGGGTTGAGGGAGAGTTCCCCTCTCTTCGCATGCTTCAGGCGGTATGCACCGCCGTCGATGACTTCTGTAATGATGAAGGGTCCCTCCCATGGGGAGGCGAGCTTGTGCACCTTCTTCTGCTAGAGCCGCAACACCAAGTCGCAGGGACGAAGGATCTCGTGCGCAGTCGTCGGCGATGGTAGTTGCGGAGACTTTGCTGATAAACGGCTGTTCGGGAGAGTGCAATGTCCCTAGCCTCGTCCAGCGTGTCGACGCCATCTTCGAGTGCTTCTTCTGCGTCTGACTCGTCGTATGCAACCACGTGAGGTGCGTCGAATCGTAGATCATATGGCAGAACTGCTTCGGCGCCATAGACCATGAAGAACGGAGTCTATTGCGTTGATCTGTTGGGTGTAGTTCTGAGACTCCAGAGGACAGAGGGTAGCTCCTCGACCCAGGCACCCGTGGCGCGCTTGAGTGGCACCAGTAGACGTTTCTTGAGGCCGCTACAGACTAAGCCGTTTGCTTTCTCGACTTGTCCATTGGATTGAGGGTGTGCGACTGAGGCGTAGTTCAGTTTGATGCCTTGCTCCACGCAGAAGTCCTTGAACTCGTCGGCTGTGAAATTTGTGCTGTTGTCTGTGATGATGCTATGTGGTATCCCGAATCTGAAGATGATGGACCTGATGAAGTTGACGGCAGATGTAGCAATCGAGCTTGTTATAGGTACAGCTTCGATCCACTTCGTGAACTTGTCGACTGCCACCAAAAGGTGCGTGTGTCCACCACGAGATGACTTCTTCAGTGGTCCCACCATGTCGAGTCCCCATTGGGCAAAGGGCCAGGTGAGCGGTATCATTTTCAGCTCGGATGCAGGTGCGTGTGGCCTGGTGGCGAACTTCTGGCACCCGTAGCATTTCCTGACTATCTCTTCGGCTTCCCGCATTGCCGTGGGCCAATAAAATCCCGCTCGAAAGGCTTTGGCCACCAGGGCTCGACTGCTGGCGTGATGCCCGCATGTTCCTGCATGGATGTCATAGAGTATTGCTCTGCCGTCTTCTGGGTCGATGCAGCGCTGAAGGACTCCAGATATGCTTCGCTTGTACAGTTCTCCGTTGATGATCGTAAAGGCCTTCGAGCGGCGAGTGATGCACCGAGCTTCAGTTACTAGGAAACTGCCTTTCTATGGACAGGCTTTTTGTGGCGCACCAAAAAGGCCATGCGCCACTAAAAAGATTCTATGGTGCACACGGTGCGCCACAGAAAGTGTGACGCTTTTGTGGCGCATCCAGGGGCCATGCGCCACAGAAAGCATGCATTCTGTGGCGCACCAGAAGGGTTGCGCCACAGAAAGCCTGTGGGCCCCACCTCCAATCTTTCGATTTCGAATTCTGAGGTCCTTTCTGTGGCGCACATTTCTGTCGCGCGTCTGTGCTCATGCGCCACAGAAAGCTTGGCGGGGCCCACACCAATGATTGGTGGGACAGTAATTCTGTGGCGCATGGACCCACATGCGCCACAGAATGTCAACTTTCTGTGGCGCATGTGGGCCCATGCGCCACAGAATTGCTGTCCCAGATGTACAAAAGGGGAAAAGCCCCCCTTTCCCTACCCATTTGCTCTTCTTCCTCCTCCACCTACCTCGTGTTCCTCCTCCCTCCCATCCCATTTTGCTCACTCTTTTCTCCATTTTTTGTAGTTAAACCTATTTTGGTTGATAGATAATTGTTGAGAACCGGGAGGCTACCCATATATACTCTCCTCCTCTCTCCCCCATCTCTTTTCCTCCCACACACTCTCTCGTCCGTCACGTCTCGGCAACGAATCTACTAGGTGAGGAAAGTTGGATGGACATGCATATGCATGTTTGTATGTTGTGTATGTGAAGCTTGTGTGTTGTGCATGAATTGGTCCGGAAGAAACTTTTTGTTCTTGCTTGCGCCGGCGTGGTGCATGGATGTTTGCCGAAATGTTGATTAATTTCCATTTCGGCAAATTTTTGCTCCACCCATATGTCATACTTTTAAGAGAGGTCATGCCGAATTTTTTCGGCGACCTTGCATGCATGTGTGTTTCTGTTTGTATAATTTGCGGTTCTAATTATCATATATACTCTCGTCTCTGCTCTATGTATACCGCGTAGTCAACCATGGTCATCATGATGAGCTCCGGTCGAATCAGAAGATACAAGGAAGAAGCGAAGGCGGACATGATTCGGTTCAACAGAAGCCAGATAAGATGTCCATGTCGAAGATGCAAACTTGTGAGGTGGATCGACCCTGATTCTGGACAATTGGAGGATCACCTGCTCAGGCGCGGTTTCATGCTGGAACAAGATCATCGTCATGACGAAGGAGATGCCGGCGGACAAGATCATCATCATGACGAAGGAGATGCCGGCGGAGAAGATCATCATCATGACGAAGGAGATGCCGGCGAACAAGATCATCATGACGAAAAGATGCCGGCGGACAAGATCATCATCATGACGAAGGAGATGTCGGCGGACAAGATCATCATCATGACGAAGGAGATGCCGGTGGTGGCGCGAACACGCAGACCCCGCTAACTTCGGCCTTGCAGGACGCTCATGTTCAAGAACTGCTCCTCAAGGAGACGAGCAACGCCAGAGCTGCGGCCAGAGAGAAAGCCAAGCTGGCGCAAATGGAGATAGACGGGAAGACTCCGTTGTATCCTGGGTGCCGGCCCCAGGATACGCGTTTGCAAGTAACGCTTGATGCTCTGGAGATGAAGGCGGGAAACAGATGGACCGACGTGAGCTTCGACAAGAACATGAAATTCATGCACGATATTCTCCCCGAGGGGAACACATTGCCAAGTAGTATCGAGGAGGCCAAGAAAGTCGTGTGCCCTCTTGACCTACCGCACGTCAAATACCACGCCTGCATCAATGATTGCGCCATTTATCGGGGCGATTACAAGGACATGACCACATGTCCGGTGTGCGGCCACGGACGGTACAAGAGTGGGAACAAGAAAAATCCTCGAAAAGTGGTATGGTACTTTCCTATCACTCCCCGTCTGCAGCGGTGGTTCGTGGACCCTAAGGAAGCAAAGCTCATGCAATGGCACGCGGAAAGGAAGAAGCCCGAAGAAGATCCGGAGAAGGGCACCATCCTGACACACCCTGCAGACGCTAGCAATTGGGAAGCATTGGACATCGCCTTCGAAGATTTCGGGGGCGACGCAAGGAACGTCAGGCTGGGTATGAGCACCGATGGACTCAATCCGTTCGGCAACCAGAGTAGCACACATAGCACCTGGCCCGTGTTTGTATGGCCTTACAACCTTCCCCCGTGGCTGTGCACGAAGCAAAAGTACATACACATGAGTATTCTCATTCAGGGGCCGAAACAACCTGGTATCGACATACATCTGTATCTCGAGCTGTTGAAAGAGGAGTTAGAAACGCTATGGAAGACGCCAGCCCGTACGTGGGACGCCTACACTAAAGATTATTTCGATATGAGAGCCGCGTTGCTCACGACGGTGCAGGACTATCCTGGATGCTCATATGTATCGGCCCAGGTGGGCCACGGATTCTGCGCATGTGTCAGGTGCATGGATGAGACCCCGCATATCCAGCTACCAAGGGATCTCGGGTCTTCGAAAACCGTGTACCCAGGGGCTCGAAGGTGGCTTCGCATGGAGCACCCGTGGAGAAAACGCGGTGATTTGTTCGATGGTCAAGACGAGCTCGAAACAGAACCGCGCCCGAGGAGCGGCACAGAAATCGACGAGCTTTTGAAAAATTGGGAGGAGTGCCCTGCGCCGGGAAAGAAGCGACCGAGGGTAGATCCGCTGCTGGGTGTATGGAAAGCGAGGTCTGTTTTCCACGACTTGGAGTACTGGAAGGTCCTCCACACGCCCCATAGCCTCGATGTAATGCACATTACGAAGAATGTTACCGAGAGTCTTCTTGGCACTCTTTCGAACATGCCGAAAAGACCAAGGATGGGACGAAAGCAAGATACGATCTGAAATGGCTTGGCATCAAGAAAGATCTTCAGGCCCCCGATAGTGATGATGATGATGATGACCAGACGGAAGGGACTCAAGGTCGCCGCAAAAGGGTAAAGAAGAACGCGGTGGTGCTTCCCCTGCCTGCTTCACTATGAGTACGGAGGAGCTCGAGCAGTTTTACAGGTGCCTCCTAGGAGTCAAATTTCCTTACGGTTACGCGGGGAAGATAAGCAGATATCTGGACGGAACGAAGAAGAGGTTCAGCGGGATGAAGTCTCACGATTGTCACGTGCTGATGACGCAGATACTTCCCGTTGCGATCCGAGGGATAATGGACGAGCACGTCCGTGATACGCTGTTTGGCCTTTGCAACTTTTTCGACGTCATCAACAGGAAGTCGATCGGCGTGAGGCAGCTCCACAGGCTACAGGAGGAGATCGTGGTGATACTATGCGAGCTCGAGATTTACTTCCCGCCCGCATTCTTTGACATCTGCGTGCATCTCCTTCTCCATGTCGTTGATGACATCCTGCAGCTCGGGCCGACGTTCCTGCACTACATGATGCCGTTCGAAAGGCAGAACGGTGTCATGAAAGGATACGTTCGCAACAGGGCCCGTCCAGACGCAAGCATGGCCAAGGGCTTTCTAACCTACGAGTGCATCTCCTTCTGTCAGAGTTATCTAAGCACCGAGAACCAGGATGTTGGTCTGCCCACCAGGACGCACCTCGGCAGGCTCGATGGATTTGGTCACCGCGAGGGCTACCGCTCACTCCCTGTCGACATTGTTGGTCGACGCGATGACTTTGACAGGGCTCACCGGGTCGCGCTACAACACTTACAATTGATCGAACCTTGGGTGAAAGAGCACAAAAGCTTAATCGAGAAGAATTACATCGACCTAGGCCGGCCGAGGAAGAAGGGAGACGTAACCAGAGAGCACAACTCCAGCTTCACGAGTTGGTTCAAGAAAAGGCAACTGCTTGAAGCACAGCACAAAAAGCCATCTACGGAAGATGAAAAAGTCATATTCTCCTTATCACAGGGCCCCGGGCACAACATAAGGACCTATCAGTCGTACGACATCAGCGGTTTCAGATTCTGCACCGAGGAAAAGGACAGGAATAGCGAATATCAAAACTCAGGAGTAACTATGCTATCCTACGGTGATGACGAGGCTACTGTCAAGCAAAGATACTTCGGAAGGATCGAGGAGATATGGGACCTCAACTACTGTGGAGAGTCGGTGCCAATGTTCCGTGTGAGATGGGCCAAGGACGTCGTCAAAGAAGGCCGGTATTTCACCACCATGGTAATACCCGATGCCAAATCGAAGAACGCCTCCGCGAAAAATGAGCCATGGGTACTCGCTAGCCAAGTTGAGCAATGCTTCTTCATTACCGACCCGTCAAAGCCTAGCCGTGTTGTCGTGAGGAGGGGCAAGAGGAGCATCATCGGAATGGAAGGAGATGCCAACGAGGAAGACTTGGACAAGAACGGCGATCCGAAGATCGAGGAGGAATTCGACAAGTACTTCGACATGCCTACTACTAGTAGAGAAAGAAGGAAGACCTCCCTACCTACTAAAGGTTGTCCGTTCACGCGAAGAAATCTCAAGGTGTCCGGCCTAAAGTACTCAACCGCCAAGAAGGGAAAGAAGAGATGCTAGCTCGGAACCGGCCGGGAAAGAAGAAATCTCGAAGAAGACTTTTTTGGTGTATTATATATAATTTGTTTGTGTGTGTGAGACAACAAGCATATCTATGTATTTTGATATGGCACAAGTTATAAAGAATAACAAATGTGTGTTCTTTCTTTAAATTTAATAAAAAAATATTTTTTTAAAAGAAAAAAAAATGTGGGACAGCCAGGATTCGAACCTGGCTGCACCAGGTTCCTGAAATTTCCCCACTCTAACCACTGGGCCATGCGCCTGTGATTGTCAAATAACTGTCAGCAAGTTTTTTAACAATTCCAGCCACAAAATTCTGTGGCGCACCCCCAGTAGATGCGCCACAGAATCACAGAATTCTGTGGCGCATCCCGCTGAAGCCGTGCGCCACAGAATTCCTGTGTCCCACTTACATGTGGCCCCGCCCGCGCGCCGGCCTCTCTCCCTTCTCCTGCAAATTCCCCAATTCAACTCCATCCCGCGCGCGCTCTCGTTCTCGACCAACCGCCGCCGACCACCGCCGCTCGACCGCCCTCGCCGTCCTCGCCGTGGACGCTCCGGCCGCCCTCGCCGTCAACGTCTCCCTCTCTCCCTGCTCTCCCCCTCACCCTGCTCTCGCCGTCGCCCCTCCCGCCTCTTCCTTCCACGGACGCCCCTCGTCGCCGCCTGGAGCTCGCCCCGAGCACTGCCGCCGACGAGAGCTCGCCGCCCCTCTGCCACGAGCACCGAGAGCACGCACTGCCTGGTCTCCTCTCCCTCCTAGCACCGAAGGTGAGCCCCTCCTCCTCTCCCTGGTCTCCTCTCCCTCCTAGCACCGAAGGTGCTTGTGCAAATTCCTTAGTCAATTTGTTGATTTCAGTTGCTGTTAGGTTAGTTGTTAGTTTAGGTTAGTTTCTAGGTTAGTTGCTAGGTTAGTGCTGCTAGGTTAGTTGCTAGGTTAGTTGCTAGGTTTGTTTAAAATTTTGCTAAGTTAGTTGCTTGCTTAGGTTAGTGCATGCTGTTGCTGTTAGGTGCTGCTGCTGTTAGGTGCTGCTAGTTTGTTGTGTATGTGTGCAGTAATTAGGTGCTGCTGAATTATGTTAGTTGCTTGCTAAATTAGTTGCTATATTAGGTGCTGCTAGGTTAGGTGCTGCTAGGTAGTTGTTGCTGTTAGGTTAGTATTTTTGACAGTAGCTAGGTTAGTGGCAGTAGCTAGGTTAGTTGCTAGGTCTCCCTATTTTTAAGGTTAAGTTTAATTAACTAATGCATTATTTTGCCGTATGCAGGAAATTTAGAAGAACCTCCACGTTCTTTCAGGTGAATGTCGATGTGGTGATGCCACGTATGTGTGTGAGATACTGTGGATGTGTGTGGATGTGGATGTGTGTGAGATATTGTGGATGTGTGTGGATGTGGATGTGCATGTGTGTGATGTGGATGATACTCCATATGTTGTTTGTTGCTGGCCGGAGATGCCGGCCGAAGATGTGTGGATGTGTGAAATATATGCAGGTACCCCGAGACCCTTGAGATTGCCGGAACGTCGATTAACTTCCGTTCCGGCAAATTCGGGTACTCCATATGTCCCTTTTTTAGCAAAAGTCATGCCGAATTTTTTCGTGAAATTTAGCATGACTTTGCTAAAAAAAGGACATATGGGGTATTGCGACTAATGCATGGGCCGGGGTATCTTAATTAGTACTAATTAAGTGATTAATTTTGTTGTACTAACTGTTTGCCTCTTTTTAATGCAGTGCAAACATGTCGGCCGACGCTTCTAAGCGCATGAGCGTCGAACAAGAAGCTAGAGAAAAGAACCAGTCGTTCTGGGAGGTGGAGGATGCCGCCGCCACTAGTGGCGCCGAGCGTCCCGACGATGAGCAAGAGGGACAGGAGGACGACCCCGAATACAACGTAGAAGGTGGTGAGGATGACACCACCACCTCCGATGGCGGCAACCACACGGATAGTGACCTTGGCGGCAGCAACCCGGCCAACCCGGCCGCTCCGAAGAAGAAGAAGCAAAGGAAGGATAGGACACCGCAATCGGTCGACAATGCCACGGACGTGTTCACTGAGGTCACGGCAAGTGGCCAACCAGTGGCGCCTGAGAAACTTGCCGCAGGGTACGGCATGCAACTAGGGTGCATCCTTCGGGAAAGTGTGTCGATCAACACGAAGGACCTCAGAAGCAAAGCTAATGAGGCTTTGGTCGAACACCTCCTCAAGAGGGTTCACCAACGATACACGTTCCCGCTGCCGCTAAACAAAAAGGTGGACAGTTTAGCCATCACGAAGATGAGCACCGCCTTGAGCAGCTGGAAAACCCGGGTGAAGAACAAGATTGGGAGCGGTGCCAGCTGGGAGGAGATTAGTAAAAAAGAGCCGCACATCACCGAAGAAGAGTTCGAGGAATTCAACTTGTCCTTAAAATCTGAGGAGGCTGAAAAATGGACCAAGTGGGGGAAGGACATGCGGGAGCTGAACTTAGGTAACCACCATTTGGGAAGCGGCGGTTACCGAGGGAAAAAGCCCATTTGGGAGAAGGAGGATAGAGAGATTGCACGTCTTGGAAAAGAAAACCATTGGGAAAAAATCTTAGACGAGCAGACCAGGAATTTTGTCCGGTCCCGCTACTATCTCGACTGGGAGACTGGGGAATTCGTTACCGATTATGAGGATGTGAAGGAATTCCAGAAAAAGCTGGTAAGGGAATTTAATTACCACATATATATATCTCAAAGTCCATTGCGTTGATGTAATTAGATAACAAAGCCAAATTTCTAAGTGGGTTCACCTTTGTATGCAGGAGGAAGAGTTGCAGGCCGGCCCATCGTCCCAGGGGTCGACGGAACCGTGGGACACGACTTTCAACAGGGCGATGAACGTTTACAGGGAAAGGGACAAGTCGGCGCCGCCGAGATCAGCTGGCCGTGTGACCGGCTTTGGTACGAGCATGAAGTTCACAGAGTACTATAGCTCGGACGGCGGCGCGATGAAAAAGGAGAGGAAGAAGACGACCAAGGATAGAGCCGAGGTTGTGGAGCTAAAGAAGAAGGTGGAGTCACTGGAGAAGGAAAAAGTGGACTCCACCACGGTTGACAAGTTAGTGACCGACAGGATCCGGGAGATGTTTCCCCCTGCGTTATTGGAGGGGATAGCTGCCTGGAATGCGGGAGGTCAACAAGGGCCGATCTACGTGCCCAGCTTCTCCGGCAGCAACTCCACCATGAACCCGCAGAACCTGTCGCCGGACATGGTGACCCCGCCGCCGCCCAACGCCGCGGCGCAGCCGCCGCTCCCTTTGGTCGCACCGACGCCCCCTACGGCACCGGCACCCGAGAATAAGAGTCCGGCCGCCGGCACCGGCGCCCGGGTCTCGACATTAGCCGAGCTGGATGCCATCACCAAGGTAACTAATTAGTTAGTCCGCGTCATATTCTATAACTATGCCTGATTTGATGACTGCCATCTCATGATGATGCCCAACATGTGTTGTTTTGACTCAGGACTCCCCTTGCATACTCCTGCATAGGGTAGAGGCCGGCGGCGAGTTGAAGGAAGTTGGTGCGGGCATTATCATACAACCAAAGAGCCGCGAAATCCACCACGCTAGAATGGACGAGGCTTATATGAAGGTCAAGGTAGTTACGGTACTGTCTGCGTTTTTCGACATGGACCCCCCCGTTCAACCTCCGGGAGCCGATGAGCACTTGGTCTTTGGAAAGTGCCCCGGCTGGCCCACGCCATGGCCGAAGAACCAGATTCGTCTTGGGGGGGTCTTGTTGATGAGGGCCCAAGACGCAACACCGGCGCCACCTCGAAGTTCCGGGTCAACCCGATCCGTCCCCCGAAGCCCTCGAAGCCTGCAGCCGTCGCCACCACCCGGAAGGAACCGGCGGTCGTCGCCACCACCAACCGCCACTTAAAACTGTTGGGAGCGTCTGAACCACAACCGTCCCAATTAGGCAACGCCTCTGCACCTCAAGTTGTTGATGGCAACGACGACGGTGATGATGAGCATGTCGACATCGACGCCTTCCTAAACACTGGCGCCAGAGAAGACATATACATGCCTCCTGTGGATGACGAACCACCCTTTCGTGATCACGCCGATCAACCTGCTCGTCCCACTACAGTCACGCAGCGCCTGACCTTCCAGGGTTTATCTCAAGAGACGCCTCCAGCGACCGGCGATGAAGCTCTAGACAAACCGACTACCGTTTTCACCCCTGGCACACTACGGAATACGGTTCGCGCGGGGCTTCCAGGGCAGGTGAAGAACCAGAAGCACAGGAAGAGGAAGGGAGGCGCCTCTTCGAGCCAGCCTCCTATGATTGTCCGGGGTCGTGAAGACTTGGTACCACCCCGTCCGGATGGCATTGCGCACCGACTTCATGAAGCTGGTAAACCGATACTGCCTCCGGAGATGCTCTGCATGGCATATGGACACATGCACGTTTTGCATCAATCTATCCTGCATCTAGAGGGCCTCCTTCTTAAAGACAAGCATCCAAATTACCCGGTGTTCATTGTCCAAGTGCCAATGGATGATGAGTTCGACTTCGTCCGTGAAGCCCCCGCGGATGTGTTCTTCATAGCGTACGAGGACGTCTTCCATCTATTTCACCAAAACCGGCTGAACTATAACTTGGTCCGCCTATACGCGCTCAATGAGGCGAGGAGGATCTATAGAGATAATCTCCAGCTCGTCGCGGTAGCGGATCCCTACTACATGCGTGACAGCCAGCTGGTGGAAGGATCAAGGACACGGACCATGGCGACGGAGCACCTCGAGAGGTTCATGCTGGAAAACAAGAGGAAGAACAGCCTTCTTCTGCCTTTCTTTCCCGAGTAAGTACACACATCCGCTCGCCGCCGTCGTAACTTATGCTTTCTTATCGATTTCTTCCATTATTGCTGATCCTTTCCAACATTCCGTTTCAATTGTGTTGAGCAGGGACACGTTCTGCGTCCTCATCGTCCTAAACCCGAGGTGGTCCGTTGCCACTTATTTCGACTCGGATAGTAGGAGGAAGAAAGACTACACCAGAATAAAGGGTGTTCTCGATGATGCTATCGAGGGCTACTATCAAAAGGGAGGCGCCTTCGAAAATAAGGCCGAAGTTTTTACGAAAGACAACAAGCACCGGTTCAAGCATGTGACCGAGTTTCCTTGCCTCAAGCAGCAGCCTGGCAGCAAGAAGGATGCCTTGTACGCCCTCCGGTTCCTTAAAGGGTATGTCCGAGATGCTGAGCAATTGAGGATGCCATCTTGTATGCGAGAATGGGTCAAAATGACGATAGGCTCACCGATGCTGATCTTAGAGAAGACTTCCATCGCATCGTGACAAAGTTATCGGAAATCATCGTCGATGATGTCAACACAGCAGGGGGGGCCTTCAACTACCGCGGCCGAGGTAGGATGTATCCACTTAGATGAATTAATCATGCATACTCTATTTATATTACTAACCAATATATATCCCAATCCATCTCCAGGGTTGCATCAGAGGGACATCGAAAAACGCCTAGAGTTGCAGAGTGACAACAGGACGTGGATGACGAAAGAGATGTATAAACCGTTCCCGGCGCCGCTCCCCAAGAAGAAGGCTCCATGATCGTCGTGCTCCTGCTCTTGCTCACCATCATCGCCGATGTACTCTATTCGATCCTAGTGTAGGCGGTGAACACTTCATCTGTAACATGTGAAACTTTTGTATCAACATTTGTGTAAAAATTCCGCACTTGTCACTCGATCTATATGTATGTTATCTCGGGATATAAGTAATGCGATGACATAGTAATGTGTTTGTTTTAATATACCTGTCAAAATATATTGTTGTTTCTGTTATATCTGCATAAATACTGTAATATACATGTATTCTGTAATATACCTGTATTTGTACAGCGGGCAGCAGTAAATTGCCAAATCCTGTACAGACATTCTGTGGCGCACCATGTTTTTTCTCTGGCGCACCCTATTCTGTGGCGCACCCCTGTCTGGTGCGCCACTAAATAAAATTTCTGTGGCACATGGTCGATAGTGCGCCACAGAATGTATTTCTGTGGCGGATCCCAGGTGCGCCACAGAATGTCGATTTTTGTGGCGTGATGTCTGTGGCGCATGCCCCATGCGCCATAGAATCACCAAAATGGAGCGCCACTAAAATGCTTATCCCTACTAGTGGTTGTATCTTCTGGCAGCTCAACGAGGAAAACTTCGACATGTGCTTCTCCCTCGTCGGGCACCACTGGCTCCTTTACCGAGTGATCCTTGGTTGTTGCTATTGTAGAGGGCTCGATTGGCTGCTTGACCTTAATGGACCGCTGCTTGATGCACTCGACGAGCCGAGGTTGGCTAGCATGTCAGCTTCTTCGTTACTTTCGCGGCCTATGTGCCGCAGCTCGCAGCCGTCGAAGCTGCCCTCCATGGTGTTGTAGAGGTCCCGATATGCAATCATGTTTTCTGTCGTGGCGTCGCACTCCTTCATCGTTTGCTGTACCACGAGGTTCGAGTCCCCGTAGATCATGAGGCGAGTGGCTCCGCAGTTCTTGGCCATCCGCATGCCGTGTATTAGAGCTTCATACTCAGCTTCATTGTTGGAGGGCTTGTGGAAGTCCATCTGTAGCACGTAGTGGAGTTTGTCGCCTTTTGGTGATGTCAGGATGATGCCTACGCCCGCACCCTCGAATTTCTTGGATCCGTCAAAGTACATATTTCATGCGTTGGACAAGTTAGGTAAGTTGGACAGCTGGGCTTCGATCCACTCGGTTGTGAAGTCCGGAAGTACTTGTGCCTTGATCGCGTTGGGGTGCATATACTTTGGGTCCCACGGGCCGAGCTCGATGACCCACTTGGTGACTCGTCCTGTCACGTCGGGATTGGTAAGGATGTCTGAGAGGCCCGAGACACTCACACTACTGTGATCGGGTGCTCGGCGAAGTAATGGACGACGACCTCGCGTGAACTCATGAAGACGTCGTAGGCTAGCTTCTGGTAGTGCGGGTACCGCTGCTTTGATATGGAGAGCACCTCGCTGAGGTAGTATATGGGCCGTTGCACTCGATGGGCGTGGCCTTCTTCTTGGCGCTCGACGACGAGGACGGTGCTGACCACCCTGTTGGTGGCTGCAATGTAAAGATAGAGGGGTTCCTTCTCGTGTGGTGCGACGACCACTGGTGGACTCGCCAGGACCCTCTTGAGGTCCACGAATGCTGCTTGGGCTTCTGGCGTCCACTCGAATTTGTCAGATTTCTTCATCAGTTGGTAGAAAGGGAGTGCCTTTTCACCCAACTTACTAATGAACCGGCTGAGCGCTGCGACTCGGCCGGCTAGGCGCTGGACCTCCCGAAGCTTGGTCGGGGGTGGCATCGTGAGGATTGCTTCTATCATTCCGGGGTTTGCCTCGATGCCTATGGCAGATACGAGGTACCCGAGTAGTTGCCCAGCTGGTACGCCGAAGACGCACTTAGTTGGGTTGTGCTTGATCTTGTACGCGTTGAGCACGGCGAATGTCTTGCGTAGGTCATCGAGGAGCGTGTCTTCTTGCTTGGTCTTGATGACTATGTCGTCGACATAAACTTGGACGTTGCGTCCTATCTGGTCCTTGAGGCAGGACTGCATCATGCGCTGGTAGGTGGCTCCAGCGTTCTTGAGTCCGAAGGGCATAGTTTTGTAGCAGTATACACCATGGGGTGTGATGAAAGCTATCTTCTCCTCATCCTCCTCTCGCATCCTTATCTGGTTGTAACCTGAGTAGGCATCCAGGAAGGACAGTCGCGCGCAACCAGCTGTGGAGTCGACGATCTGGTCGATTTTCGTGGCAACGGGAAGTGATCCTTTGGGCAGCACTTGTTGAGGGAGGTGAAGTCGACGCACATACGGAGGATTTTTGTTTTCTTCTTCTCTACCAGGACTGGGTTGGCGACCCAGTCGGACTTCTTGATTTCTCGGATGAACTGGGCGTGAAGTAATCTGTCGACTTCCAGCCCTGTAGCAACGCGCTTCGGCTCGGAGAAGCGGCGCATGGTTTGCTTGACAGGTTTGGCGTCTGGATAGAATTGTAAGGCGTGCTCGGCGAATTCACTGGGTATACCTGGCATGTCGGCTGGACACCAGGCGAAGATTTCCCTGTTCTCACGGAGAAACTCGACGAGCGCGCTTTCCTATGGAGGAGACAGGCTTGATGACACGAGCACTGTCTTGGAAGCGTCAGCCGGATGAACTTGGTGTGCCCTTGTGTCGTCGGTTGTGCTGAACGAAGCGTCAGGTGCCAGTTTCTTGCTTGCAGGGAAGAGGGTTTTATCGTTGCTGAGCGAGAGTTCCTCGAGTTGCTGCTGCATGCCGAAGGACTCAAAGATCCTGCTGAACTCGCGGTCGCAGTTATCTGAGCGCTGGAAGTCGCCGCGCACAGTTATAACTCCCTTTGGTCCTGACATCTTGATCATGAGATAGGCGTAGTGTGGAACTGCCATGAAGCGGGCGAACGTTGGGCGCCCAAGTATAGCGTGGTACTGCGACTTCCAGTCCACCACCTCAAAGTCAATCATCTCCTTACGGAAGTGATCAGGTGTGCCGAAGATAACTTCGAGTGTGATGACTCCTTCAGGGTAGACTGCCTTCCCTGGTACGATGCCATGAAAGGTGCTGTCTGATTTTGCTAGGTTCTCCAGAGACCAGCCCATCTTCCGGAGAGTGTCGGCGAAGATAATGTTGATGCCGCTGCCGCCATCCATGAAGACCTTGGTCATGTGGAATTGACCGATCTGAGCTTCGAGTACTAGCGCAGCATGGCCTGGGCGCGGTACCCGTGGAGGATGGTCCTCTCGAGAGAATGTAATGCTGGTCTCCGAGCCTTTGAGGTACTAAGGTGCGGCTGGTGGCATTGTCACAGCCTGATAGACTTGGCGGGTGATCAACTTCTGGCACCTGTTTGATGGGCGCCCCTTCTGTATCATGTTCATTTGCCTTCGAGCCTGAGGATATTGCTCTTCCAGCGTAGGAGGTGCTTCCTGTCTCGGCTGGTACTGGATTGCCCTTGCGATGTTCGCATGGTTTGCTGCTGCTGCGGGTGGTCCTGGGAGGGCCAACTGCGGTGCTGGTTGAGGTACTAGGGCTGGAGTCAGGATTTTGGCGAATGCTCCATTAATGCGCTGCATTTTCCGGCAGTCCTTCAACAGGTGAGTGGAGACCAGCTTGCCGGTTTCTTCGCTTCTGAACAGATGGAAGTTGCATGGTTCTTCGAGCTCCTGCTCGGGTGTAAGCTCCTGTCGCGAGGTTTGCGCCGCCAGTCGCGTCTCCGATTTCCATCGCTCCTGTACTCCTCTCGGCTTCGACTGTCCTGGCGATTGCTGTCGCGGCTCCGATCTTCTCGGGTGTCGGTGAATCCGGCCGCCACTAGTTCGGCTGGCTCGCCTTCGTAGAAACGGGCCTTGTGCTTGTGGCGGCGATCGCTGCCGCGGTTGTTTCTGCGGCCCCAGCTGCTTGGTTCTCCTTCCTCGTTTGGGAACTCATTGCGTACAGAGTCCTCTCCGTCAGCTCACTCGTTGGCGATCTTCATGAGCTCGACGATGGATTGTGGTTGGAGGCGACCAAAGGGCTCCCGAAGGTCGTGTCGAATGACGCCATGGATGAATGCATCGATTGCTCTGTCCTCGGAGACGACTCCGACGGAATTGCGCATGAGTGTCCAACGCTGGATGTATGATCGTAGTGTCTCGTCCTTCTGCTGCCAGCAGTCTTGCAGTTCTGCGAACGTCGCGGGCCGTGCGTATGTGCCAAGGAAGTTCTTGACGAAGGCATCTTCGAATTGGCCCCAGGATCTGAAGGAGTTCCGGGGTAAGTTCTGGAGCCAGGTACGGGCTGATCCTACGAGCATCAGCTGGATGTACTGCATGGTTGTTGTTGTGGTGCCCCCTTGGCAGTTAACTGCGATGATGTAATCGTCGAGCCAAAGTTTGGGATCTTACGTGCCGTCAAACTTGACTGACTCGGATGTGAGTTTGAAGCCTCGTGGTATTCAGGTGGCGCGGATGCGGTAGTTGAAGCAGGCCAGACCACAAGGTTCGTTGTCGCCGTCCGAGTAAAGTTCCTCAGTCGGGGTACTAACGGGTCGGTTAGAGCGGTTGCGGTCGATTGTTCATTGTGTGATGACGTTGCGCGCATCCTCCCCCTCTTGCAGATGACGAATGGGTCGATCTCCGCGTGCTGCACGTTCGCGATCACGCCTGTCGCGATCTCCGCGTGGTTGGATCGCTGCTGCGGGTGCGGCTCCTGGAATCAATGCCTCCTTTGCCAAGCGGAGCGCCTGGATTTGTTGTCGATGTAGAGCTGCGCGAGGATCTCCCTCCGGAGGTTGTGTTGTCCGCAGGTATGTGGATAGTGACATGAGAGCACCCGAGTTTGTTTTGGGGATGGGTATCCCATCTGCATCTTCGAACATGAAGGATGACTCGAGATTGCGGGTAGTCGCGGCTCTTTTGACATCCGTCATTATACGGGCACGTGATCGATAACGGCCATGTTCTTGCGTGACGGTGGGTCCCGAGGAAGAGAAGGAATAGGCTGCGCGACGAGCACTCGACGCATCAGCGAGTTCCTTACGCCGGGCCAGCTCGGCTTTCTCCAGTAGCAGGTTCTCGTTCTCTTTCCACACGAGGTATTGGTATGCCATCATGTCCTCTCGAGTCGCTTCCGCAGGAGGAAAGGTGCACTCTTGGACATGCTTCATGGCCCGGATTCCATCTCTTGACTGATCACCAGGGTAGTTACTTTGTCCGGCATGATGACTTCCATGGGGAACGTCGGTTCCTCGCGATGGGGACCGGTGTCGGGTGTCCTGTTGTTTGTTGCGTCCACCATGAAGACTTGGACGGGGTAAGATTGCGCAGTCGAATACGCGTTGTTGCTGCTGCTTTGGCCGCCAGAGTTGTCTTCGGAGCCGAAGATGGAGGCGACGTGGTAGACGCCACAGTCGACGCAGAACTCGTCAGGTGAAGCAGCAGTCGGCGATGCCACGGTCGTCGGAGTCAAAAACGACGCGAGTGTAGTTGAGGCAGATGCGATTTACGTGGTTGACGAAGACTTGGGTCCCGCGGTCGGAGCATGCATGTGCAATCTCTGTAGTCGATGGAGATGCAGGTGACGTAGTCAAAGCAGGCGCGATCTCCGTAGTCGATGGAGATGCAGGTGACGTAGTCGAAGCAGGCGCGATCTCCGCAGGCGATGGAGATGCAGGTGACGTAGTCGAAGCAGGCGTGATCTCCGTAGTCGATGGAGATGCAGGTGACGTAGTCGAAGCAGGCGCGATCTCTGTAGTCGATGGAGATGCAGGTGCGCGATCGGAGAGTTGAGTCGTCCCCCACTTGTTCACATGGGAATTCATGCTACCAAAAGTAAGACACATACCTTCGTAGAGATCGGCGTACACCGATCGATGGGTTGGCGGGTAGGGGACGAATTCGAAGGAGCCGAAGCGGATCGGCGCCGTGATTGTTGGCGTGTCGATGATCATTGCGGATGGAGCCGGTGCAACCATGATTCCAGCACTCTTCTTTCCCACAGATGGCGTCAGTTGATGTGGGGTGGCCACGGCAAATCCCAGGGTCGAGTACCCCAGGTTGATTGAGAGGGAGAAGAGTTGGAGTGCTGGTAGTTACCACGGCTGACAAGCAAGGCGATTTACCCTGGTTCAGACTCCCGGAGGATAATACCCTACTTCCAGCTTGTCTGTTATTGAAATTAGGGGAGGTGTTACAATGGCGATCCCGGCGAGATGTCGATCTCGCTAGGGTTTTGGAGGTGGAGTATGAGCGTGATCTTGAGCGTACCCTAGATCGGCGGCCCTCCCAGCCTTTATAAAGGAGGCTGGGTCTCGGGAGTTCACATCCGACTGGGTTTACAAGTATGGTAGGTTCTACCAACATAGTATTCTCTGTCTTGAGGCGTACTCTATCCTCCTTGGGCTCCCTTTGTGGGCCTTGATCATCGCCTTCTAGCAGACCACCGGTTGGGCCCTAGTCCTTGCGTGCACACTAGTGGAAAAAGGGCTTCTTGTACCGGGTGGTAAGGACCTCTGGTCCCGGATGCCTACCCGGGATGCCACAATCGGGACTAGAGGCCCCCCCCCCCCCCCTCTACTCCCGGGTGGCTTACGGCCCGGTACAAGAAAGGTCCACGCGGGGCCGTGGCAGAGCGCGTAGCTGAGGACTTCTTGTACCGGGCCGTAATACGGCCCGGTACAAGAGAGGTCCAGGCGGGGCCGTGGCAGAGCGCGTGGCTGAGGACTACTTGTACCGGGCCGGAATACGGCCCGGTACAAGAGAGTCCCCACGTGGCGGCCTCTGCCTTTTTTTTGTTTTTCCAGCTTATTGCTACGATTAATCTTGCAAAAAATATGGTTAATTAATTACAAATCAGAAAAATAAATATAGCATATCAAAATATTCATAAAAGAAATATTTATGAGAATTCGACCGGGACTAGAGCCCGTCTATTCGATTACAACCGGGACTAGATCCCGTCTATTCGATTACAACCAGGAATAGAGCCCGTCTATTCGATTACATAGAGGTCGACCGGGACTAGAACCCGTCATGTTCGATTACATGGCGATCATTTCCTGGACCCATCGATGGCATTGTATCTTCCCTTTTGGTTTATGACATGGTCCATCAAAAATCCCGCAATTTCCTCTTGAAGTGGTCGAAAGCGGTCCTTTAGTTCCAGGTTTCTCCGCATGCTATCCATCTATAAAAGAAGGAGAACAATGTGAATATCAATCATCATAACAGAAATTATGAATGACACTCAACACAATTGATGGTAATAAAATAAATTGTGAATATATTTTGTTCACTTACGTCTAGAAATTTCTGTGGGTTCCGCTCACTGACCTCCCGGCGAATCCACTGGCACACGAAGTATCCACACAAATTGGTCCCCGGTGGCTGCCTCTCACAGTTCTTTACAAGAATAGATTTCAATCAAATAATAATCAAGCATGGTATGATGGTATTGAAATTTGAATTAAAAAGATGCGCGAACCTAGCTCGTACTACTTACCTTGTCAGGATAAAAACTAAGCACCTCTTTAAATTGACCTGTTGTCCTCGCTCTGAATTCTTTCCAAATGCTGCCCGGCAAACAAATAAATAAATGAGTTATTAATTAGTTACTTGATATCTCAGGAATTGAACAAATTGAAGAGACCGATATAGTACGATAGAAAATAACTTTGCATCATCAACTTGAATGATTAGCAGAATGTAATGGTCGCTGCGCACGTTTATATATGTCAGTTACTAATCAGTTACACTTAACATCGAGTAAGAAAAAATTAATGTGTACAAGACAGTAACACTCTTAATTACCTGAAGTGGTAAGGAAAGAATATCTTCCTTTTTATAATTTTGCCTATGTATGAACCTAAACAAGTTGGCCTTCGTTTCCTCGGGGTAATCCCGTAGCAATTTTTCATTAATTCGGACCGGGTCAACGAACCCAAAGTCAAATATTCTCATTCTGTCACATTCATCACTCTTCATTCTGCATAATAGCGTAGTGAGCATAATTAGAACAAGCAATGACCGAGCTGGGCTATAGACTTTATTTTAGAAATAAATGAATTGAATCACTTACAGACAATAGGTACTGACGATACTCAAGTCCAGGGAGTCAAGCTGGTATAACTGATACTCTGATAGAGTTCTTCAAGATAAACATGTAACTCATCTTTACCTATGTAATGTTCTTCTGTAACTTGCACAAGGAGCACTTTTCGACCTTCCCTTGTGACATCCATGTACCAGTCATGCAGTCTTCGCATTTGTGTTGGTAGAAACTCGATCTGATCAGGTGGCACTAGAGACTTCCCGTATTCTCAAGTCCATTTATCTACATGCATATAGGGGGGGAGCTCTTGTGCATCCAGTTGAGAAAGTGACATACCAACTTCGGTAGCAAATTTCGCGCGGTAGGCTAAATCATCAGTGTCCGCCGCGCGCGCGGAGCCCTTATCAGTGGTCACCTTGAGCGGGAGATTGACTGTTTTGACTGTGCTCCGAGCTGGGCAACGTCTCTTTTTCTTTTCCCGCTATCACTAGTACTTGTCGTCTTGCTGGATCGAATTCTACTCAGACAGCGTGCATAGTCATCTTTCCTATTTATCTCGACTTGCGATGGATGATTAAGAAAATCCGTAGCCCACTTTTTTTGATCTGCCGTATATACTTGCTTCGGCGGGGGCTTTTTCGGTTCCATCTGTCTTTTAACGTCGGCTGCCACGGCCGCGGCGTTTTCCTCTACAGTCCTGTCCCAAGGTCTCGGGGGAGGAACCTTCGGTAATTTTGGGAGGGGCTCTTGTCGGGGTACCGGCGATCGGTCGTGACGGAAACCCATTAGTGACGAAACGACGGTCTTCGTCGACTGGTTGCTCCTAGTGGGCGGAGGCGGCGGAGGAGACGGCTGAGGTGTCTGTTGAGGCAGCGGCGGAGGAGACGGCTGAGGAGTCTGCTGAGGCGGCGGTGAAGATCGAGATGGACTCGTGTTGTGGTGGTTGTCCAAGTCGTCATCATGTGGACTTGGAGGCGATGGTGGCCTTGGCGCCGTCCAACCTGGAATCACGATGTATTTCTTGGGCCATAGAATGAGTCCACCCTGGACATCTCCCAGTGTCCTCTCATCATCACCTCTAGGGATTTGAAGTTCGAGTGATTCAAATACGGGGCTAATTTGATCCACGCCGACACGAGCATAGCCATCTGGAATCTCATTGCCCAAATACAGTGCTGTAGATTCACAAGTTAAAACATAGCCCTCCGCCGCCTTCACGGATAAGTTTCTCATAGCCTCATGTAGCTCACAACTTGTCTTCTCAGTGATATAATCAACGGGGTAGGTTTCCTTCGATGGCTCATCAGCACCAACCCCCGTGGAAGCCACGCTGCTTCTCAGTTGAGATGGACCACCTGTTGGAGCACCTTCCTGCAGCTGATGAGTTGCCCCATGCTCGCGCATTTCATCTACTTGCTGATGAAGGTGGCTCACCATACTTTCTAGTTTGCTCAACCGGTCTGATTCCTCCTGCTCCTTCCTCTTCTTTGCTCTTGCTCGGCTTCTATAAGATTCACGGTCCTCAGGAAACCCTTCATTCCATGGCACAACTCCACGGCCTCGTGTTCGTCCTCCTTTTTCTTTATTACCGAGGGCCTAGATAAAAATATATCTATGTCAAGTTGGTCGCATGATTGTCATAAACACGAAACGAAACAAATATATAGTTATAACAAACCTTTGTCAGCTCGTCGTTCTCTCGGTCGGGAATAAACCTTCCCTCTCGAGCATCGGCGAGTGCATCAAGAATTTGCATCCGGGGTATAGGAGTTTCTTTCTTTTCATCAACTATTAGATCCCCTGTTTCCATGTCATACTCCGCCCCATGCGCAAGCATCCAATTTCTGACCCTATGGGGCCAGTTATGTGTAATTGGAGTGATCCCTTTATTGCGCAGCTCAGCCTCAATCTTATCCCACTTAGGCTCGGCACTTATGTAGCCACCTGCTCCCATCTTATGGTGATATTTCTTTTTCGCTGCATTTTCCTTATTCTTTTTCGATCTTTCCTTAGCTACTTCTGATTCCTTGTATTCCAGAAATGCCTTCCAGTGAGGCCGCTGCCTCTCTAGTGTGCCAGTGAAATCTGGAGCTTTCTTTTTCGATTGCCAATCACGGTATAATCTGTTCTTGTAATTGTTGAATTGTTCAGCCATCTTCTTCAGAGCGAAATGCTTGACTTTTTTCGTCATGGCTTTTGTCCTTTCGGTACAATCCAACACCGGCAGGGTGAACTTTGCTATGACCTTGTCCCAAAGCACATCTTTAGTTCTGTTGCTGACCCAACTGGCGCCCTCTAAGTTTTTTGGCTCATTCCATTCCTGAATGCTGATCGGAACATTGTCCCTAACAACAACTCCGCATTGATGCACAAACTTAGATGTGTTCGCCTTGGGCTCCAACGGTTTGCCATCTGCAGAGATGACCTCAATTATGAGATGCGCATCTCCGGCCAACCCTTTGGCATGGCCTCGTTTAGTTTCTGCAGATTGGGCCGATGCGGAGGTCTAAAAATTAAAAAAATATGTGTTAATACATACATATAGTAATCAATTATTCCATCTGATCAACAGAGGCTTAATATACCTCGCCAGACTGCGGAGGTTCACAAATTAGCGAGTCGTCATTGCACTCGATGCTCGTTTGCGCTTCGTCTCTTTGTTCCTCCTCCATTCCCGGACCGGACTCGTTCAAAAATTCTGAGCCATCTTATGTTCCACCGGCTTCTGCTCCCCCCACAGGTTCACGTATAATGTCGAACACCTCATTTTCAAGGTGTCTGCTGTTGAAGTTATCCATTGGGCTTAACTAATACAAAAGAAATATAAAACAATGTTAGCATTAATTAGCAGAATACAAAAGTTATACAAAAGAAATTTGCAAAAAGTATCACTAATACACAGAAATTTAAATCTACACTTAGCAAATTTACACTAAATTTCTAACCCTAAATTTCTAACACTAAAAAAATACATAGCAAATTTAAATCTACACTTAGAAATTTGCAAAAAGTATCACTAATACATAGCAAATTTAAATCTACACTTAGCAAATTTAAATTCACACTTAGCAAATTTAAATCTCTAACCCTAAATTTCTAACCCTAAATTTAAATTTAAATCTATACATAGCAAATTTACCCTAAATTTCTAACCCTAAATTTCTAACACTAAAAAACAATAAATACATAGCAAATTTAAATCTCTAACCCTAAATTTAAATTTCTAACACAAAAATTTAAATTTCTAACCCTAAATTACTAACACTAATAAAATCTAACCCTAAATTACTAACACAAAAATTTAAATTTATATTTCTAACCCTAAATTACTAACACTAAAAAAATCTAACCCTAAAATTTCTAACACAAAAAAAGAAAAAAACTCACCTAATTTCTAACCGTAGCTAGGGCGGCGAGCTCGCCGGCGCGCGGTCGTCGAGGCGGTGGAGGAGGAGGAGGATGGCGCGGCGGCGTGTGGAGGAGGAGGAGGGCGCGGCGGCGTGTGGAGGAGGCGCCGCGGCGGCAGAGGAGGAGAGGCGGTCGAAGAGAGGCGGAGGGCGGAGGAGGAGAGGCGGAGAGCCGGAGCAGCGGAGGAGGAGAGGCGGAGAGGCGGAGGGCGAGGCAGCGCGAGCGGCGGCGGCGCGTGCAGGAGAGGGACGGCGGCGGCCCTCGAATCGGGCAGCCTGACGGCGTCTAATTCGTCGGCGGCGGCTCCTCCTTCGTCTTCTCCCGGGTCGTGGCTCGGCCCGGGGTGGAAGATAAGCATTTATAGGCAAGGACCTCTAGTACCGGGCCGTGGCACCACCCGGTACTAGAGGGTTTTCGCCCACGCCGCCCACCTGCGCGCCCAAATAGACCTCTTGTACCGGGTGGAGCCACCACCCGGTACTAGAGGTCCTTTTTTTTGCTTTCACGCACGAAAATTTCAAATTTTTGCGCGCAAATTTTTGAATTGTATTTGGATATGAATTTGTATAATTTCTACATACTTTTGAATCTGACAACAAGTTCAACATGAAAAGTGTTTGAATTTGAATAAGTAATTCAAAACCATTTTCTGTTTTCTAAAATAATTATTCTATCTATTCAAACTATTATACATTTTGCCATTTTCAATTAAAAATGCATTAACTAATATAGTTTGAATTAAAAATGCATTAACTAATATAGTTTGAATTTGAATAATTTCTACATACTTTTGAATCTGACAACAAGTTTAACATGAAAAGTGTTTGAATTTGAATAAGTAATTCAAAACCATTTTCTGTTTTCTAAAATAATTACTCTATCTATTCAAACTATTATACATTTTGCCATTTTGAATTAAAAATGCATTAACTAATATAGTTTGAATTAAAAATGCATTAACTAATATAGTTTGAATTAAAAATGCCCAAGAAGCCTAGCAGGTTCACGGAAACATTTTTCGTCACGTGCATCACGTCGATTGCAGAGCGGACCTGTAGGAGTTTTCAGTAGGTTAGCTCCCAAAATATAGACTTCTTCTTCCACATGGGTACGTGTCCGCCAACGTCATTCAGAACAGACTGTCCGTCAGGACCCTTTCCAAAGATTACTTCTAAATCATTGACCATATCATATATAACATCACCAGTAGGGAGGGGTGGCTTCGTCCGGTGATCTGCCTCACCTTTGAAATGCTTGCCTCTCTTTCTTACAGGATGCTGCCTTAGAATAAATCGACGATGCTCCGGGTACACATTCTTGTTACCTAAATATATACTTTCAGTCTTATCTAAACAGTGTGTGCATGCATTGTATCCCTTGTTTGACTGTCCTGAAATGTTACTAAGAGCGGGCCAATCATTGATGGTTACAAATAACAACGTTCGTAGGTCAAATGGCTCCTGTTTGTACTCATCCCACACACGTACCCCTTCATCACGCCACAACTGTAAAAGTTCTTCAACTAATGGCCTTAGGTACACATCAATGTCGTTGCCGGGTTGCTTCGGGCCTTGGATGAGCACTGCCATCATAATGAACTTTCGCTTCATGCACAACCAAGGAGGAAGGTTATAGATACATAGAGTCACATGCCAGGTGCTATGACTGCTGCTCTGCTCCCCAAATGGATTAAAGCCATCCGTACTTAGACCAAACCTTAAGTTTCTTGCGTCACGTGCAAATTCCTTAAACTCTCTATCGATTTTTCTCCACTGTGACCAATCAGCCGGGTGTCTCGACATCTCGTCGTTCTTGCGGTCTTCTTTGTGCCATCGCAACAACTTGGCATGCTCTTTGTTTCTGAGCAAACGTTTCAACCGTGGTATTATAGGAGCGTACCACATCACCTTGGCAGGAACCCTCTTCCTGGGGGGCTGGCCCTCAACATCACCAGGGTCATCTCGTCTGATCTTATATCGCAATGCACCGCATACCGGGCATTCATTCATATTCTCGTACTGCTCACCGCGGTAGAGGATGCAGTCATTAATGCATGCATATATCTTCTGCACATCTAATCCTAGAGGGCAGATAACCTTCTTTGCTTCGTACGTACTGTGAGGCAATTCGTTATCCTTTGAAAGCTTTTGCTTCATTATTTTCAGTAAATTCTCAAATCCCTTGTCAGATAAACCATTCTCTGCCTTCCATTGCAGTAATTCCAGTGTGGTACCGAGCTTTGTGTTGCCATCTTCGCAAGTTGGGTACAACTTTTTTTTGTGATCCTCTAACATGTGCTCCAACTTCAACTTCTCGAGTGCACTTTCTGCTTCGGTCTGTGCATCAACGATGACCGGCCGTAAATCATCATCTATGATGGGCTCATCTGGTACCTCTTCATCTTCAGCTTCCCCCCTTGCATTACCACCGTATTCAGGGCACATGTAGTTGTCATCGTTCTGTTCTTATTTGTTGTCTTCCATCATAACCCCTCATTCTCCGTGCTTGGTTCAACAATTATAGCCGGACATGAAACCAAACTGAATCAGGTGGATGTGAAGGGTTTTTGAGCAAGAGTAATCCTTCTCATTCCGACAGTTACGACATGGACAACACATAAAACCATTCCGCGTGCTTGCCTCAGCCACGTTGAGAAAAGAACGCAGGCCTTGCATGTACTCGTTAGAGCGTCGGTCAGCGTACATCCATGGATGACTCATCTGCATTATATAAGTATGTCAAACGCAATCACGATGCTAAAACCCATTACGATAAACAAACATAATAGATAACTGACCATATTCATTAATACAAGTTCATCACATTAAAACCAAATTAGAGTAGTGACCAAATGTAATACATAGTTCTCAGAAAACATACATTTAAACCAACATACAATTATCCAAATAATTTAAATCCAACAACAAATGCGATCAAAATCGCAACTAAGGTAATTATTGAACCAATAGCATAATGATACCAAGCCTCTTGACTAATGGCATAATTTCTAATATTTTTAATCTTCAAGCACATTGCATCCATCTTGATCTCGTGAGCATCGACGACGTCGGCAAGCTTGAACTTGTGTTCAGCGACGATGTCGGCAAGCTTGAACTCCAACTTCATCTTCTCTTCTAGGCATTGGAGACGAAGATCTTCACTTCTTTTCAATTTTGCTTTCAAATCATTGTTTTCTTTTATAAAAAACTCGACAATAGGGTCGGTTGGAATTTCCGGTTCAACTACCTCCTAGATAAAAAATATATCTATGTCAAGTTGGTCGGCATGATTGTCATAAATACGAAACGAAACAAATATATAGTTATAACAAACAATCATACCACATCCGAATAATAGAGCGGACGAGAGCCGGTGTGGTCAAGTGTCAAAACCATGGCACCATATATATATATAACAAACAATTATACAACTAATAAAATTATACAAATAATAATTATGCATCTAAATCATACAACTAAGATTTTTGAAATAAAAGTTTTAAAAAAGAGGCTTACCGAGGTGGTGCCGGTGACGGGACAACGTGGGCGATCAACGGCGGTGAGCACGGCACTAGAACACACAAATCATAATTTAATTTTAGCTCCAATTGCATATAAAACAAATGAACTCCCTAACTTAGCCATTTCATCAAACACCTAGGTAGCAACTCAAAAATGAAATGAGCTAAGCTAGTATGGAAATGAGCTAAAATGAGGAACGCCGGATGAAAGGATCAAGTTGCTAACACTTGAAAAGATGGGTGCCGTTAATCTTGACAAATCGTGGAGGAAAATGGAGATGAACTCGAGCTCGGGAGAGTAAAACAATGGAGAAAATGGTGATGAACTCGAGCTGCAAAATGGAGATGCTCTCGGTGGGTGGAAGATGATATAGGGAACATTAGTACCGGGTCGTAGCACGACCCGGTACTAAAGCGCCACCTTCTAGTGCCGGGCCGTTATACGAGCCGGTGCTAGAGGTGCTCGCGCGGGCCCCGCGCTGCTGCTGCCCTGCCACGGACCTCTAGTACCTGCTCGTATCACGGCCCGGTACTAGAGGTCCCCTCCGACCCGGTACAAGACCTGCTTGGCCTCGTAGATTGTGAACCGGTACTAGAGCCACACTCTAGTACCGGTTCGTAAGCCACCCGGGACTAGAGCCACAATTGGCTCTGGACGAAAGGCTATGTTTCCACTAGTGGCACCAGGTACCTTCATAGTGGGGCACCCGATAGGTAGGCCCACGTCAACGGCTAAAACATCATGAGCCAAACTGGATACTCTTTCCCTCAGATGGATTGTGTTTTTTATTGATTAGAGAGTTGTCTTAATTAACATATCTTCCTCGTCCTTAGAAACTTTCAAGTACACTTTGTTTAAGACGAGAAAATAAATTTGAAAACCCGTAGCAACGCACGGGCATTCAACTAGTATTTTAGAAAAGTGTAACAACAGTTCAGAGAAAAGTGCAATTGCACTTTTTTTTAAACTACCGTTGCACATTTCTAATGTGACTGAGACTTAAGCAAAAATCAGTCAGCTTAGACATAGGCACTCCCATCCTGAGCGTAAATAAAGACGTGGGTCATCTTTGTGAGTGTCCAGTGGACACGCCTAGTAGACTTTTTAGAACACGGATGTGCACTTTTATGTAAACTGGGACTAACTAGACATCTCCGAATAGTTTTACTCTACTTAATTTATGGCGAGTAGAGACAAAAGTATATCTCCAAAGCGTCCAAGACATGAGCATCAACATGAACTACGTGATGCATAGGCGTGCTATTTTTATAAAGTTTTCCACTTTTCCTCTAGCTTACCCTTGTAGCCACCTTGCGTGACCCATTAAGTGTAAATTTTATATAGTATCTAAACTCTGCAATAAAATGGTTGTGTGTATCAATTGACGCATATGTCGAGATCATACTCCTCTTTTTCGACAAAAAAGCAAGCGGCACCCGCCCCTTTCAAAGGAATTAACAATATCAACTCTTCATCCATACCGGGTTCATAGGTGTTGAGGACCCGCAGTGTATTACCGAGGATAAATCAACAAAACATAGTATACGTCTAATCAAAAGTTTAAAATGGCTCCTGAGCTCATATGTTCCTGCCCAAAAAATAAAATAAAATAATAGTAAACATTTTTAAGAAAATCTGAAAAATTGGTGACAAAACATATACAAGTGTTTTACATGCGTGCCAAGTTTCATGATTAAAAGACATTTGTATTGCTCTGTGCAAAACAAAAACAAATCAGTGGCCAAAATAGGGATCCAAAAGTTTTTCTTTTTAAGCGCATTGATTTTTTTTCTTCGCAGAGACCACGACATATGTCAATTTATCACAAAACTTGGCACGTATGTAAATAAATTGTATATGTTTCTCAGCCATTTTTCAGAATTGTTTGAAATGATTTACAATTTTTCTAATTTTTTATTTGGCAGGAGCATATGAGTTCGGTAGCCAAAACGCCCTTCTCACGTCTAATTATATACAAAGACTGCCAAAATTTAAATATCAACTAAAGATACATAAATGTACAAGAGATCGAATAACATCAATAGTATGGTCATACTTTACATATATATATACATGAGCATGTGAGCTCGGGAGACAAAGTGAACTTGTGTACATACACAGAAAATAAAATGCTCAGAAACCAACTAATACTCAAGAAAGAAATAAACAACCAGCCAATGGGATGACCACACAAAAAGAAGAATGGTCATCAACAAGTGATCAGACGGGAAGACAGCATGTTCAGGCTCCAAACTCCAGATTCAGGGCACATGTAGTTGTCATCGTTCTGTTCTTCTTCATTGTCTTCCATCATAACCCCTCATTCTCCGTGCTTGGTTCAACAATTATAGCCGGACATGAAACCAAACTGAATCAGGTGGATGTGAAGGGTTTTTGAGTAAGAGTAATCCTTCTCATTCCGACAGTTACGACATGGACAACACATAAAACCATTCCACGTGCTTGCCTCAGCCACGTTGAGAAAAGAACGCAGGCCTTGCATGTACTCGTTAGAGCGTCGGTCAGCGTACATCCATGGATGACTCATCTGCATTATATAAGTATGTCAAACGCAATCACGATGCTAAAACCCATTACGGTAAACGAACATAATAGATAACTGACCATATTCATTAATACAAGTTCATCACATTAAAACCAAATTAGATTAGTGACCAAATGTAATACATAGTTCTCAGAAAACATACATTTAAACCAACATACAATTATCCAAAGAATTTAAATCCAACAACAAATGCGATCAAATCGCAACTAAGTTAATTATTGAACCAACAGCATAATGATACCAAGCCTCTTGACTAATGGCATAATTCTAATATTTTTAATCTTTAAGCGCATTGCATCCATCTTGATCTCGTGAGCATCGACGACGTCGGCAAGCTTCAACTCGTGTTCAGCGACGATGTCGGCAAGTTTGAACTCCAACTTCATCTTCTCTTCTAGGCATTGGAGACGAAGATCTTCTCTTCTTTTCAATTTTGCTTTCAAATCATTGTTTTCTTTTATAAAAAACTCGACAATAGGGTCGGTTGGAATTTCCGGTTCAACTACCTCCTAGATAAAAATATATCTATGTCAAGTTGGTCGGCATGATTGTCATAAACACGAAACGAAACAATATATAGTTATAACAAACAATCATACCACATCCGAATAATAGAGCGGACGAGAGCCGGTGTGGTCAAGTGTCAAAACCATGGCACTATATATATATATAACAAACAATTATACAACTAATAAAATTATACAAATAATAATTATGCATCTAAATCATACAACTAAGATTTTTTGAAATAAAAGTTTTTAAAAAGAGGCTTACCGAGGTGGTGCCGGTGACGGGACAACGCGGCGATCAACGGCGGTGAGCACGGCACTAGAACACACAAATCATAATTTAATTTTAGCTCAAATTGCATATAAAACAAATGAACTCCCTAACTTAGGCATTTCATCAAACACCTATCTAGCACCTCAAAAATGAAATGAGCTAAGCTAGTATGGAAATGAGCTAAAATGAGGAACACCGGATGAAAGGATTGTATATGTTTGCCAGCCATTTTTCAGAATTGTTTGAAATGACTTAATATTTTTTCCAATTTTTATTTGTGCAGGAGCATATGAGTTGCGGTAGCCAAAACGCCCTTCTCACGTCTATTTATATACAAAGACAGCCAAAATTTAAATATCAACTAAAGATACATAAATGTACAAGAGATCGAATAACATCAATAGTATGGTCATACTTTACATATATACATGAGCATGTGAGCTCGGGAGACAAAGTGAACTTGTGTACATACACAGAAAATAAAATGCTCAGAAACCAACTAATACTCAAGAAAGAAATAATCAACCAGCCAATGGGATGACCACACAAAAAGAAGAATGGTCATCAACAAGTGATCAGACGGGAAGACAGCATGTTCAGGCTCCAAACTCCAGATAAACCATGATGAACATATTGATCACGAAGCGTGACTGCTGAGGCAGAACTTGATCAGAAGCAGACGTCGAGGAGGCAGCAGCAGCAGAGCGCGGCGCAACTGCAAACATAATTACCATCATCAGTATCTCACGAAAATATCAGGCCAAGAGCCACGCGGCGGGAGAAGAGTGATCCAAGAAGCAGAGCGAGAATACGGAACGGAACGGGAAGAAAAAGAACTTACCATCCTCTCCAGTAGCCGCCGCGCCGCCGTTGTGGTAATGATGATGGTGGTGGCCGTGGCCGCCGCGGCTGGTGTGTCGTTGGCGCCGCCGGCAGCGGGATACTGCTTGTTGGAATTTACTAGCCCAAGATAAATTCAGAAATTCTCATTGGCACATTATTATATTTTGTTAATTGGGAAAATTAATGAGTCATTGATTAATTAGTAACGGTCACGTTTATTACGGCCGTTTCTAATTCATTAACAGACACGGTTAATACACCATTTTGATTCAGTCATTGATTAATTAGTAACGGTCACGTTTATTACGGCCGTTTCTAATTCATTAACAGACACGGTTAATACAGCCGTTTCTGATTCACAAACACGTTTATTGTGACCGTTTTTAATTCATAAACGGACGTGTTTAATACGGCAGTTTCTAAATCATAAACGGACGCGTTTATGAGGGCTGCTTTGACTCCCAACCTGCACTATATAAAACGAACCAAGCCAATTTTGGCATATATACGCAACACATGGTCTCGCACCACCGTTCCAAAACCTTGCGCCGCCGTCTTCCAAGTCTTCTCCATCCCGTCTTCCGGCGTGCACCGGTTGAAGGGACAGTAGGCCTCCGGAACCCCGCCTCTTGTGATCCTGTACGGGAGAGGGGCGATCAGGTTTTTGGGGAGCGCACTCGCGCGACTACTGGCATCGAGTTCTTCCCCAACGACGACTTCTTCCCCGACATCGGCAGCCTCTTCATCGACGACATGGGCGACAACAGCAACGCCAACGCTTCGGCTGCCGCTGCACCGTATGATTACTTGATCTTCCTGTTTACGATACTGCTACAGTTTCTGCTTGTAGTAGTTGCTTTAGATTCGTTCTATTTATCTACTATTCAAGTAGATCGCATGATTAGTATAATTCTGGTTATTCTAGTCATAAACTATTTACTGTTTTCGCGGATTAAATCAATAGCTAAATTGCTTATATATTCAACAATCCAAAAACCTGATTATAGGCAATTTGCTGCGCCTGGCTTTCTCGCGTCTATGAGGCCGTTTCCCTTCAAAGGGGTACAGTATAAACGGTGGCGCATGAGAGCAGTTTACTGGTTTCAAAACAGTAACTGCTATGCTGCCACCAAAGGCAAGCCTGAGGGCGATCTCAATGCTGAACAACTGGAAGCTTTTGAGAAGCTCGATACCCTTTTCAAGGGTGCCCTTCTGAGTGTTCTTGACGACTCCATTGTGGACTCGTATATGTCGTTTGATAACGGCAAGGACATGTGGGATGCGCTCGAGGCCAAGTTTGGTGCCTCGGACGCTGGCAGCGAGCTGTACGTCATGGAGCAATTCTATGACTACAAGATGACTGATGAGCGCTCTGTTGTACAGCAGGCTCATGAGATACAGTCACTCGCTAAGGAACTTGAGCACTTTAAGTGTAATTTACCGGACAAGTTTGTTGCCGGTGGCATTATCGCCAAGCTTCCACCTTCGTGGAGCAACTTTGCTACTTCTCTGAAACACAAGAGACAAGAGTTTTCCGTTTCGGATCTCATTGGGTCGCTTGATGTTGAAGAGAAGGCGAGAGCAAAGGATACACGTGCTCGAGTTGCTGAGGCTGGTTCTAGTGCCCATGTGGTACAGAAGAAGAATTACCAGCCGCCCCACAAGCCCAAGTTTAACAAGAACAAATCTGGGGGTAAAGGCAAGTCTGACGATAGGCACAAGCCTTCACAGTCTACCAACTTCAAGAAGAACAACAATAAGCCAAGGAAGGGAGCATGCCATGTTTGCGGTGATCCGAATCACTGGGCACCTCGCTGTCCTAACCGCCATGAGCTTCGCACATCGGAGAACAGCGGCAAGACTGCCAATGTTGTCATCGGCGACACTGAGATGAAGGAATCTGGGTACGGTATATTTCCTACCATTCTTTCAGTTTGTCATTCTCCTGAATGGTTGATTGACACTGGTGCCAATGTACATGTTTGTGCTGATGCTTCCATGTTTTCTTCTTACCAGGTCACAGGGACTTCTCCCGTGCTGATGGGGAACAACTCACATGCTTCTGTTCGTGGTGTTGGTACGGTCGATCTGAAGTTTACTTCGGGGAAGACCGTGCGCCTGAAGAACGTTCATCATGTGCCCTCCATCAATAAAAATCTCGTTAGCGGATCTCTTCTGTGTCGAGATGGTTATAAGTTGGTTTTCGAGTCCAATAAAGTTGTAATATCTAAGTATGGACAATTTGTTGGTAAAGGCTATGAGTGCGGAGGCTTGTTCCGCCTATCTTTGTCAGATATTTGCACCAAAGTTATTAATCATATTTGTCACGAATTTGAATATAATGTTTGGCATTCACGACTTTGTCATATTAACTTTGGTTGCATGACGCGGCTAGCTAATTTGGATTTAATTCCGAAATTCACTACTGTCAAAGGTTCCAAGTGTCAAGTGTGTGTGCAAGCTAAGCAACCTCGCAAGTCTCATACGGCTGCGGAGGCAAGAGACTTGGCGCCACTGGAACTTATACATTCAGATCTTTGTGAGATGAATGGCGTGTTGACAAAAGGCGGAAAGAAATATTTCATGACGCTTATTGATGACTCCACTAGATATTGTTATGTGTATTTTTGAAAACAAAAGATGAGGCTTTAAACTACTTCAAAAACTATAAAGCTGAAGCAGAGAACCAACTTGATCGAAAGATTAAAAGGCTAAGGTCTGATCGTGGTGGAGAATATTTTTCCAATGAATTTGATTCGTTTTGTGCGGAACATGGTATAATACATGAGAGGACGCCTCCCTACTCGCCTCAGTCAAATGGAGTGGCTGAAAGAAAGAACCGAACTCTAACTGATTTGGTTAACGCCATGTTAGACACTTCGGGACTGTCTCAGGCATGGTGGGGGGAGGCTCTATTGACAGCTTGTCATGTCCTAAACCGAGTTCCCATAAAAGATAAAACTGTTTCTCCATTTGAGGAATGGGAAAGGAAAAAGTTGAAACTCTCTTACTTACGTACTTGGGGCTGTTTGGCGAAAGTCAATATTCCAATTCCCAAGAAGCGCAAGCTTGGACCAAAAACCGTGGATTGTGTTCTTCTGGGCTACGCTTTTCATAGCGTTGGTTATAGATTTTTGGTAGTCAAATCTGAGGTATCCGACGTTCATGTTGGTACGATTATGGAGTCGAAGGATGCGACTTTCTTTGAGGATATCTTTCCCATGAAGGGTATGCCTAGCTCATCAAATCAGGAGATACCTAGCACATCTAGTCAGGAATTAGCTGTTATTCCTGAACCTACCATTTCGATAGAACACACTGATAACCCTGTGGAGGATGACAATGAAGCTCCTGTTAGGAGCAAGAGACAGAGGACTGCAAAGTCCTTTGGTGATGATTTCATTGTGTACCTTGTTGATGACACCCCTAGTACCATTTCAGAAGCCTATGCATCTATTGATGCTGACTACTGGAAGGAAGCTGTTCGTAGCGAGATGGATTCCATCTTGGCTAACGGAACCTGGGAAGTCACTGATCGTCCTTATGGGTGTAAACCTGTAGGATGTAAGTGGGTGTTCAAGAAAAAGCTTAGGCCTGATGGTACTATTGAGAAGTACAAGGCGCGGCTTGTGGCCAAGGGTTATACCCAGAAAGAAGGTGAAGACTTCTTTGATACTTACTCACCTGTGGCTAGACTGACCACGATTCGAGTGCTACTTTCATTGGCTGCCTCGCATGGGCTTCTCGTTCATCAAATGGACGTGAAGACAGCTTTCCTAAATGGAGAGTTAGACGAGGAAATTTACATGGATCAGCCCGATGGTTTTGTAGTACCTGGTCAGGAAGCAAAGGTGTGCAAGTTGTTGAAGTCCTTATATGGCCTTAAGCAAGCTCCTAAGCAATGGCACGAAAAGTTTGAAAGAACTTTAACTGCTGCAGGTTTCATTATAAACGAATCTGACAAATGTGTGTACTATCGCTATGGTGGGGGCGAGGGAGTTATTCTCTGTCTGTATGTCGATGACATACTGATCTTTGGAACCAACCTTGATCTAATCAAGGAGGTTAAGGATTTCTTATCTCGTTGCTTTGAGATGAAGGATCTAGGAGTAGCCGATGTTATCTTGAACATCAAGCTGCTGAGAGATGGTGATGGTGGGATTACACTGCTTCAGTCTCACTATGTGGAAAAGGTCTTGAGTCGATTCGGGTATGACGACTGTAAGCCTTCTCCGACACCATATGATCCTAGTGTGTTGCTTCGAAAGAATCAACAGACTGCTAGAGATCAACTGAGATATTCTCAGATTATTGGCTCGCTTATGTATTTGGCTTGTGCCACGAGGCCTGACATCTCTTTTGCTGTGAGCAAGTTGAGCCGGTTTGTTTCTAATCCGGGAGATGATCATTGGCATGCGCTCGAGAGAGTTATGCGTTATTTAAAAGGCACTGCGAGCTATGGAATTCACTACTCTGGATACCCGAGGGTACTGGAGGGTTATAGTGATTCAAATTGGATATCTGATGCTGATGAGATTAAGGCCACGAGTGGTTATGTGTTTACACTCGGTGGTGGAGCTGTTTCCTGGAAGTCTTGCAAGCAGACCATCTTAACGAGGTCAACTATGGAAGCAGAACTCACAGCGTTGGACACAGCCACTGTTGAAGCAGAGTGGCTTCGAGAGCTTTTGATGGACTTACCTGTGGTTGAAAAACCAATACCCGCTATCCTTATGAACTGTGATAATCAAACTGTGATACACAAGATTAAAAGTTCTAAGGATAATATGAAGTCATCAAGGCATGTGAAGAGGAGATTGAAATCTGTCCGAAAATTAAAGAACTCCGGAGTCATTGCGTTGGATTATATCCAAACGTCTAAGAATTTGGCAGATCCCTTCACAAAGGGTTTATCACGTAATGTGATAGATAGTGCATCGAGGAGATGGGTTTGAGACCCACGGTATGAGTTGTCCACAGTGGTAACCTACTCTATGTGATCGGAGATCCCGTGAATTAGAAGTGGGAGACAAGCTGTTGGGCAGCTGAGAGGAGAGTATCCTTATATTATATTTCCCACTCCATGAAGATGCAATACTCTTCTATTCTGTATGGCAGGTTGATATTTATCTTAATGTATTCCAAGTGGCTTACTTTTATAAGCGGAGATGTTGTCCTGCAGAGCATCTCTTGAGGAATACACCTATATGAGTCTGACTGTTAAACGTCGCAGTCCGTGAGAGTTGGGTGCTCTTTAATAAACTCATGAAAGGTCTTGGAGTATGACGCATAAGCTCCACCCGCGGGGAAGCCTTGCGGCAGCTCAGTATTGGTCAAGGGCTTGTGTGAAACTAAGTCGCAGCAAACTTGTAGTTCAAGGCATAGTCCACTATCCAAGTTGTGATCTAGTGTAGCATAAGTTTCTAAGTGGAAGTTCAACTTAACAGTCTCCA
This sequence comes from Poa pratensis, assembly GCA_947311845.1. Lineage (NCBI taxonomy): Eukaryota > Viridiplantae > Streptophyta > Magnoliopsida > Poales > Poaceae > Poa > Poa pratensis. The sequence goes on from CAMZMU010000095.1 coordinate 27,537,100, forward strand.
CTGAGTACCGGTATATAAAACAATGTTTTGGAACTGAATGATGAGATATGAGCCAATGAGACTTTGTGGGGGATTGTTGGAATTTACTAGTATTTACTAGCCCAAGATAAATTCAGAAATTCTCATTGGCACATTATTATATTTGTTAATTGGGAAAATTAATGAGTCATTGATTAATTAGTAACGGTCACGTTTATTACGGCCGTTTCTAATTCATTAACAGACACGGTTAATACAGCCGTTTCTGATTCAGTCATTGATTAATTAGTAACGGTCACGTTTATTACGGCCGTTTCTAATTCATTAACAGACACGGTTAATACAGCCGTTTCTGATTCACAAACACGTTTATTGTGACCGTTTTTAATTCATAAACGGACGTGTTTAATACGGCAGTTTCTAAATCATAAACGGACGCGTTTATGAGGGCTGCTTTGACTCCCAACCTGCACTATATAAAACCGAACCAAGCCAATTTTGGCACATATACGCAACACATGGTCTCGCACCACCGTTCCAAAACCTTGCGCCGCCGTCTTCCAAGTCTTCTCCATCCCGTCTTCCGGCGTGCACCGGTTGAAGGGACAGTAGGCCTCCGGAACCCCGCCTCTTGTGATCCTGTACGGGAGAGGGGCGATCAGATTTTTGGGGAGCGCACTCGCGCGACTACTGGCATCGAGTTCTTCCCCAACGACGACTTCTTCCCCGACATCGGCAGCCTCTTTATCGACGACATGGGCGACAACAGCAACGCCAACGCTTCGGCTGCCGCTGCACCGTATGATTACTTGATCTTCCTGTTTACGATACTGCTACAGTTTCTGCTTGTAGTAGTTGCTTTAGATTCGTTCTATTTATCTACTATTCAAGTAGATCGCATGATTAGTATAATTCTGGTTATTCTAGTCATAAACTATTTACTGTTTTCGCGGATTAAATCAATAGCTAAATTGCTTATATATTCAACACTGCTTGTCGTCAGCCTGCGGGTAGCCGGCAGGCGGCGGTGGCGCGACGTAGGCCTGCTGCTGCTGGCCCTGCGAAGGGTACGCCGCCGCGTTGCCCTACTGGTAGCTCATGATCGATGGAATTGCAGAAAGAGGTACTCCTCCGTTCATAAATATAAGAAGTTTAGCTATCCAAAGTTGTCTACATGCATACTAATATGAGTGCACATGCACACTAAAATATGTCTACATACATCTAGATATATATGAATGTGGACAAATGCTAAAACATCTTATATTAAAAAACGGAGGGAGTAGCTAGCAAACACTCCTGTGTACGCGATCAACGGATATCCAGCGACTGATCTGTGTATTTATTGTTGTTCAAAAAAAATCTGTGTATTTATAGCCTTATCGGAGCTGTAAACACGGTTGCTTAGACGCGTCGAGCCGACGCGGGAAGATGGGAAAGCGAAAGGAAACAGCTGAGCTGCCCGGAGACGGAGGGAAACCATCGCTTTTCATCAGGTGTTGCGCTTGCATGCCACGTCAACACCTGATTCTACGTAGCACCGTGTAGCATACGACTCAGTTGCTGTGATTACAATTACAACCTTATATTACGACAAACGGCTGCCCTGCGTGTTGCAATGCGGATAGGACATAACTCTTTGTAGGTCATTTGGGCCTTGGTGTAAATTTTGTCAACTTTTTTGTCAAACAAAAAACACCAAGTGTTGCAAATATAAAACATTTTAACGGCTGATATACAACGCAACAGAAGGCCAACACGCGCACGCTAACTACTAATCGGAAGTTTCATGTCATCCTTACGCCTCTCCTCACCGCCATCTATTCTCGCATGGATTTAGCCTCGAGTCTGGCAGTTCCACCGCAATTCTGACCGATTCGGCGTGAATCCACCACCAATGTAGAGTGTGAGGGATTTAGCCTCGAGGGATGCGGACCGTCGCTCTCCTCCCGCACACAGCCACCATCGACTCCCGTTCGTATTAGGTCATTTGGGACCAAAAATCTTACTGCAGCAGCTGTCCTTGATGTAAATTTTGCCAAATGTTTTTGTCAAACAAAAAAAACCAGCAAGTGCTGTAAAAAAGAACACTTAGGCTGCTGCTATAAAACAGAAAGGCCAACATGCGACGGCAAATGCCAATTGGAATTTCATGTTGCCCTCACGCCTCTCCCCCCGGTGAGCACCGCCGCCTCTTCTCCCATCGATTCGGCCTCGAATCCGGCAGCTCCACCACAACTCTTTCGATTTGGTCACGAATCCACCGCCATACTCAAGGGCACCACGGATCGGGAGGGATTCGGCCTTGAGTCTTGTCGTCGATCTCCTCCCGTGCACGGCAACCAATGACTCCCTTTGTAGCTCCGGCTGACGAGGCATCCGAGCGGCCATCTCCCCTCCCCTTTAGCTCACCGTACCTCCTGCATCCCTGCAAGCACAAGCACGAGCGACACACAGTAGCTCTGCCTCCGTCTACACCTCGACTAGCCTCGCCTCGCACGGCTGCTCCGCCAGGAAGGGAATCACGCACGAACGACACCATCATCAGAGATTTATATCTCGGGCAAAATTAAAGGGATCATACCCGGTTCTCACCACGAGAGGGATTAGCCAGAGGCGCTGCGTGGGAAATTAGGTTACTTACGTACCAACAAAAATGACCTTCCCATTTCATAGCAAAGATAACCGACCAACCCAACAGAGCGTCATTTTTGCTCCCGAGTTTCAGTGGTCCAATTAAAAGCTTCACAAAAATCTAGAAAAATACGCATGTTGTCAATTATATATACTATAAGCGTGCAAAAATAACAGTGTGAAATGTTTTGTATTATGGGCTACACAAAAATGACAAAATTTGGAGATTTAAAACTATACATTGTTCACTATACTCAGATCGGTACGTTTCTCATTTTTGTGTAGCTAAAAAAAAAGAGGTCCTTTGCATTGAGATTCTGCACGCTTGTAGAATTCAGTGAGAACTTGCATGATATTTTCAGATTTTTTTATAAACTTTTTAGTATATTTTTACAAAATAGAGAGACCACCTAAACTCGGATAACGAAATCTCCACTCCCAACCTAATCACTAACTGGTTCTGACTTTAAGCAATGGCTTCATATTGAAGAATGAAAAAACACCCCCGCACAGTTTTGTCATCCTCTCCTTATATGGACACTATGCCAGGAAGCCCAGGATCAACAATGGTCTGTGTACACGAATTCAGACAAAAAATAATAAGCTACGAGTTACACATTTTGCTAATTAATTTGCCAATGCCATTCAATTCATGAACAGTAAATAGTTTCAGAGATGTAGTCTCATTCACCATTCTGTATAGGTTGTTCGGAGTCGGTGATGATCCATTCACGAGAGCTAAAGTCAACACAATGTTCACAGCGATGCAACACGTCCACGTGGCGCTTGATACGTCCATTTTGCATCACTATTTTGTATCATAATTTACTGTTATTCATTGATATATTTCATATTATAATGCAATACTTATGTTATTTTATCTTCTTTTCATGTTTTATGATTATTGGGGATTTAACTGCCGGAGGTTGGATTTAGCTGGAAAAAGCACCGTCAAGATACTATATTTATGCAACTCCAAAAATTCAGAGAATAATATTTCGCCAGAAGACGAGGCGAGCCAAAAGATGGGCCAGAGGGAGGCACCAGGGTGGCCAGACGGCATCTGGCCGCGGTCCACCCCTGGGCTGCGCCTGGGGTCCACCTAGCGGCCCTGGGTCGCCTCCGGCTCCCCCCTTTCGCCTATATCATCCCCGTGACCTAAAAACATCATGGGACGCTTCGAAGAAATATTCCACCGTCGCCTCGGGGGCAAAAACCACAGAGAGAGAAAAGCTCTCCGACAGGGAGAAATTTGTCAGGGAAATTCCTTCCCGGAGGTGGGAAATCGTCGCCATCGTCATTGTCATCGCTACGGGCTTCATCGGGATCATCATCCACAGCATCTCCACCGCCAGCACCATCATCACCGCAGCTCCACTTCGTTCCGCTGAGACATGAATGGTTCCTCCTTGTGTAGTTTGTTGGGATTACGTTTCCGGTGTTGATTACTAGTTGTAGTTGATGCCATTGAGTTTTATCGGTGAATTAATTTTATGTCCAGATTGTTGTTCATCACTTTATCACCTCTGATCATGTTCCAAATGATGCCTCGTGAGTAGTTCGTTTAGTTCTTGAGGACATGGGAGAAGTCTTGACACTAGTAGTGGAATTATGTTGAGTAGTATTTAATAGTTTGATATTTAACTTGTGGTGTTATTCTTCTAGTGGTGTCGTGTGAACGTCGATTACATGATACTTCACCTTTATGGGCCTAGGAGAATGCATTGTGTATTTAGTTTACTTATTATGAAGTTGCTGGAGCGACAAAAAGCTAAACCCCGGTCGGTAAGCTGTTGCACAAGGGAGTGTAGGATCTCAGAGTTAAGATTGTGATTAGTTAATTCTGAAATACTTTCTTGCATTTTCCGATACTTGTGAGAAAGTTTAATAACAAGTATGTACAGGTGCAAGTAAGGGCGGAGCATTAGCAAAGATTCACCCACACAACACTTATCAAAATATTAAAGATTAAGCATCGGTATGAAGCGAAAGTGACTTGAAGAAATTCTCGTGTGTCCTCAGGAACATTTTAGCCATCATAAGTAACACCACCGGCTTGTCCTTTGTGCTAAAAAGGATTGGGTCACTTACTGCAATTAATATTACTCTCTTTTATTTACTCGCACTTTATTTATTTGCTATTACAAAAATCCATAAAAATTATCTGTTAGTATTTGCAGTGAAACTTTGCACGAAACTACCCGCCAACACCTTCTGCTCCTCGTTGGGTTCGACACTCTTATTTATCGAAAGTACTACGATAGATCCCCCTCCCAGTTTGCAGTAAGCTTCGTCCCTAGAGTTTAACCATATTTGATCAAGATATCTAAAAAGGAGATTATATCGTTTGTCCAAATATAACCGGTCCAATGTTGGGCTCGAAGTTGTGGCCACCGAAGAATTTTTTATTAGATATATATTGTATTTACAAAACGTATCCCTGTATGTATTTTTTTTATTAGCCTAATGTGGTAGCGTCGTACCCATAACCATATCTTCGTCACCGTATTTGTGCATCATAAGCTGTCGCTCACTGCTCGACAACATCTTTTTCCAGGACTCTCGGTGTTGTCGACGCCTACCTCTTTAGGCTTATCGACGAGGACTGGAAGAGCAACGAGTTGGGACACTTCGAGCGCCACTGAGGCATCTTCTAGTTGACTTTCATATTTACAAATAATGATGATAGACATAGTGTAGTAACAACATTTGTTTCTCCTTATTCTTCGGCGGCAACAAACAAAATGTACTGGAAGGAAATAATGAATATAGACATAGTGTAGTAACAACATTATGCCTCTGCATCCCTCCAACGGAGATCAACTTCACTTCTAAAGTGACTTCGAGATAAATCATCATGTCTATGGTGTAGTTATTTCTAAATCTATTAACTTACTTGTATACTTGTTTATGTTGTGTGCTAAATTGTATCCTTGTCGCCATTATATAGGTTGCTCATCTAGGTTCATTATCTAGAGAATCATTTTTTGCATTTTTCTATAAATTGATAAGAAGAGGTTAAAATTGTTGTCGTGAATTCTCTTTCCCTCTCGCTAGTCGACCTCGTCGATCCTTTCATCATTTTATTAATTGAAAAATCTAAATACTCAAAATTATTTGTCTCCTAACACTAGTAGAAAAACCATCTTTGGTCCAGGGCCGCCCCAGCCATTAGCCCCGGTTCAGGTAAAAACCGGGACCAGTGCCTGGCACTGGTCCCGGTTCGAGTTGCCACGGCCCCGTGGACCATTGGTCCCGGTTCGGTTGGGGGTATTGGTCCCGGTTCTTGGCACGAACCGGGACCAAAGCTCCAGAGCCAGACACGTGGCGTGCGGCGGAGCTTTGGTCCCGGTTCGTGCCAAGAACCGGGACCAATACCCCTCCCTGCCTATAAATAACCCCCACCCCCCTTCTCTCCTCTAATTTTTTTCTCTTGGATTGGTGGGAAGTGGGTGCTATTTTTTTTTCCTTTGCCACGCACAAGATGTGTTCGATGAAATGCCCGACCCACACTTAAGTTCACACAAAATGATATCCTCGGCCGAGGTTAGCAACTTTATCCTTTTCGTCTGTAATTGATACAGAAATATTGCACGTGTCGATGTACGGTGGTCATTTCACTATTCAAGATGTTATTGTAATGGTATTTGATAAACTTAATTATATATATGATGCAGATGGATGCACGGATGCGATGGATGTACGGCGAACGACGCAGTTCCGAGTTTATTGCAGGCCTGCATAAATTTCTCGATGTGGCTGAGGCAAACAAAGTGAATAATTTTATGCCTTGTCCATGTGAGAAGTGTCGGAACGTCAGGGAGTACTCTGACCCGAGAACCATTCAAGACCACGTGATTCGGAAAGGTTTCATGCCCAGCTATAATTGTTGGACCAAGCACGGAGAAAGAGGGGTTACGATGGAAGACAATGAAGAAGAGGAGGATGATGACAACTATCCTATGTTCCCTGAGGAATGCGGTGATACTGTTATGGAAGACGTTGAAGAAGAAAGAGGTGAACATCGGGCATCAGATGAGCCCGCTGATGGTCTTGGTGGGGTCATTTCTGATGCAAAGCGAGAATGCGATACAGAAAAGGAGAAGCTAAAGTTGGAGGCCATGCTTGAGGATCACAAAAAGTTGCTGTACCCAAACTGCGAAGATGGCAGCACAAAGCTCGGTACCACACTGGAACTGCTGAAATGGAAGGCAGAGACTGGTTGTTCTGACAAGGGATTTGAGAAGTTACTGAAAATAATGAAGCCGAAGCTTCCAAAGGATAACGAATTGCCCGAGACTACATACGAAGCAAAGAAGGCTATCTGCCCTCTAGGATTAGATGTGCAGAAGATACATGCATGCATTAATGACTGCATCCTGTACCGCGGTGAGTACGAGAACATGGATAAATGCCCGGTATGCAATGCACTGCGGTACAAGATAAGACAAGATGACCCTGGTGATGTTGAGGGCGATGACGAGCCCCCCCGGAAGAGGGTTCCTGCTAAGGTGATGTGGTATGCTCCTATAATACCACGGTTGAAACGTCTGTTCAGAAACAAAGAGCATGCCAGGTTGTTGCGATGGCACAAAGAAGAGCGTAAGAAAGACGGGAAGTTGAGACACCCCGCCGATGGGTCCCAGTGGAGAAAAATCGACAGAGAGTTCCCGACATTTTCAGATGACGCAAGGAACTTAAGATTTGGTCTAAGTACAGATGGCTTTAATCCTTTTGGGGAGCAGAGCTCCAGTCATAGCACTTGGCCCGTGACTCTATGTATCTACAACCTTCCTCCTTGGTTGTGCATGAAGCGGAAGTTCATTATGATGCCAGTGCTCATCCAAGGCCCGAAGCAACCCGGCAACGACATTGATGTGTACCTAAGGCCATTAGTTGATGAACTTTTGCAGTTGTGGTCCGAACCAGGTGTACGTGTGTGGGATGAGCACAAACAACAGGAATTTGACCTACGAGCGTTGCTGTTCGTAACCATCAATGATTGGCCTGCTCTTAGTAACATTTCAGGACAGTCAAACAAGGGATACAATGCATGCACGCACTGTTTAGATAAGACTGAAAGTATACATTTGGGAAACAAGAATGTGTACCTGGGGCATCGTCGATTTCTTCCGAACAGTCATGCCGTAAGAAAGCCCGGCAAGCATTTCAACGGTGAGGCAGATCGCCGGAAGAAGCCTAACCTCCCTGATGGTGATGTTATATATGACATGGTCAAGGATTTAGAAGTAATCTTTGGAAAGGGTCCTGGCAGTCTATCTGTTCCGAATGACGCTGACAACCACGTACCCATATGGAAGAAGTGCTCTATATTCTGGGAGCTACCCTATTGGAAAGTCCTAGAGGTCCGGTCTTCAATCGACGTGATGCACGTGACGAAGAATCTTTGCGTGAACCTGCTAGGCTTCCTGGGCGTGTATGGGAAGACAAAAGATACACCGGAAGCACGGGCAGACCAGCAACGTATGAAAGACCCATACAACAAGCAGACGGATAAAGGGCGTCAATACTTAAGCAGCTACGCTCTTACCAAAGCAGAGAAGGAAATCTTTTTTGAATGCCTGAGCAGTATCAAGGTCCCGGCTGGCTTCTCGTCAAATATAAAGGGAATAATAAATATGGCAGAGAAAAAATTCCAGAACCTGAAGTCTCATGATTGCCACGTGATTATGACGCAGTTGCTTCCGGTTGCATTGAGGGGGCTTCTACCGGAAAATGTTCGAGTACCCATTGTGAAGCTATGTGCATTCCTCAATGCAATATCTCAGAAGGTCATCGATCCAGTAACTCTACCAAGTTTACAGAAGGCTGTGGTCCAATGTCTTGTCAGCTTCGAGTTGGTGTTCCCCCCATCATTCTTCAATATTATGACGCATCTCCTGGTTCACCTAGTCGACGAGATTGCCATTCTCGGTCCTGTATTTCTACACAATATGTTCCCCTTCGAGAGGTTCATGGGAGTCTTGAAGAAATATGTTCATAACCGTGCTAGGCCAGAAGGAAGCATCTCAAGGGGCTATGGAACAGAAGAGGTCATTGAGTTCTGTGTTGACTTTATTCCTGACCTTAAGCCGATTGGTGTTCCTGAATCGCGGCATGAGGGGAGACTGAGTGGAAAAGGCACGCTAGGAAAGAAAGCACTGATATGTAGGGACGGGCATTCTTTAACTCAAGCACACTACACAGTTCTACAAAGTTCCACCTTCGTGGCTCCGTATATCGAGGAACACAAGAATTATGTACGCTCCAAGAACCCGGGGAAGGATGACTCCTGGATTAAAGAAAAACACATGGAGACCTTCGGCAGTTGGTTGCGATTACAGCTCATGAATGACACCACTGTCGGAGATCAGCTCTACTTGTTGGCCGCGTCACCATCTTCGACTGTATTGAATTTCCAAGGGTACGAGATAAATGGGAATACATTTTACACGATCGCCCAAGATAAAAAGAGCACCAACCAGAACAGTGGTGTCCGCTTTGATGCAACAAACGACGATGGGCAAAAGGACACATACTATGGTCGCATAGAGGAGATATGGGAACTTGACTATGGACCTACTTTTAAGGTCCCTTTGTTTCGGTGCAGTTGGGTCAACATGAATGGAGAAGGGATAAAGGTAGACCAGCTGTACGGGATGACAACAGTGGATCTCAAGAATCTTGGTTGTTACAAGAACGAACCATTCGTCCTAGCCAATGATGTGGCTCAGGTTTTCTATGTGAAGGACATGTCCTCCAGACCGAAAAAAAGAAAAAACAAGCAAACGAATACATCAGACGATGAGCCAAAGCGTCACGTAGTTCTTTCAGGGAAAAGAAACATCGTGGGAGTCGAGGACAAGACAGACATGTCAGCAGATTATGATAAGTTTGATGAAATTCCGCCCTTCACAGTGAGAACTGACCCAAGCATCCCGTTAAATAATGAAGATGCTCCATGGTTACGGCTGAAGCGATCATAGGCCAGGGACATACGCGAAGAAGGGTTCATGGCTTTTATGTAAATCAATGTAATGTATTAGCACCGTAGGGCTGTATGACGGGAATCCGAATGCTTTGTATACTGCAAATCATCGCGTGGTCGTGAGCAGCAAATCGACCTTCGATCCACAGCGGCAAGACGTCTCTGATGATCTACGACCGTCCCAAAAAGTGTTGGGAATGTCGCAGATCATCAGAGCGCCTTGCCGCTGCTTGGATCGGACCGAGGGGCATGGCTACCACTTCCACCACCACCACCACTCCCACCTCCTCGGCAATTCATCATTGCGTCACCCTAATCCAGTGGCTGGATTCAACCTACCTGAGGGCTTGTGTTTCCAACAGCGTCGTTGTGTTGTCATTGTTCACCGTCCTACAGGAGGTGGCTCCAATGGCTGGCCGGTGAACAAGGACGAACACAATAATGCCAGGGAACATGCCAGCAGGTAGGCTAAATCCAGCCATTGGATTCGGTGGCGAAGGTAGACGCTCGTTGTGTGCCGTTCGCTGCAGGGACGCCGCTATTTATAGGCGATTAGAAAGTGTACCTGTGGATGAGGTGGGAGTGGTGGTGGTGGTGGGAGTGCTGATCCAACAGCTCACAAGCCCTCAAAAGAAACACACCCCTGATCCAACGGCTCACAAGCGCTCGAAAGAAACACACGATCCGTGTGATTCTTTAGTCCCGGTTGGTGTTACCAACCGGGACTAGTTCTAAAAATCCAACAGCTCACAAGCGCTCAAAAGAAACACACCCCTGATCCAACGGCTCACAAGCGCTCGAAAGAAACACACGATCCGTGTGCTTCTTCCTTATTGGTGGGAATCCCTTTAGTCCCGGTTGGTAAAATTGCGCGGGAACAAATAAGCCCCTTTAGTCCCGGTTGGTGGCTCGAACGGGGACTAAAGGTCTCACTATATATATGTAGTCATGGCCTCCATTGGCATAGCACATCTAAACTCATATCTGCAACCTCATCACTCTCCCATGGCTTCCACCGTACCCACTCTAACCTACTCGGAGGCGGAGGCGCTTTCCGCCTCGAACTACCCCTGCCCGCCCGGCTACGACGTCCCCGCCGGCTGGAGGCTGAGCACCGGAGGCGTGCCGGTCCCTCCTATCCCTCAAGGTTTGGCACGTCGGGCGGCCATCACGAACCACTACTACCTCGAGCTCACTCCGGAGCAGCGGATGGATCCCCGCTGGCATCCCGACTACCGCCCGACTTGGGACGCCTTCTTCATCAATCGGCGTGAGAGGGCGCTCGCCAGGTACGAGGAGGATGGCCCGCCTCCTTCGAACTTCAACGAGGCCGGCCGTCGGCTGTGGTGGAGCGGCCGAACTCTCCAGAGCGTCATGAACTACATCACGGCCGGCGATAACCCCCGCCTGCGCTACCCTCACTTCCAGTCCAGGCGCCCGACGACAGCGCCGCCCGACGACGACGACGGCGGCGACTACGACGACTACGAGGACGAGTATTATAGGCCTAGGCAGGAGTATGACTAACCTATGGTTTGTCTATGTACCCAAGATTGTTGTCATGAACTACTTCTGGTCTAGCTAAGACGACGATCGTGTAAAATGTATCCAAGATTGATGGGTGACTACTTTTCGCATTGATATTAAACAAACCATGCAAATTACATTGACAACATAAACCAACGGCTCACAAGCGCTCGAAAGAAACACACGATCCGTGTGCTTCTTCCTTATTGGTGGGATTCCCTTTAGTCCCGGTTGGTGGCTCACAGAGTGATCCAACAGCTCACAAGCCCTCAAAAGAAACTGTTCTGCATTAATAATTATTATTACATATTATAAATATAGGTTCACTGAAATTGTTCTGCATTTACTTCTGCTTGCCATGGGATTTTACAACACCAAAAATAGAATTAACTGAATTAATAATTATTATTACTTAATCATAAATCTTACTTAATCATTTTTGATCGATTTATACATATTATTAGTCGAGTTTGGATTTTGGATTTTGGATTATTTATACAAATTCAAACACTTTTCATGTTGAAAGTTTTGTCAATTCAAAATATGCAATAAAGTTAATGCATTTTTAATTGAAAATGGCAAAATGGTTAATAGTTTGTATAGTTAGAATAATTATTTTAGAAAACAGAAAATGGTTTTGGATTATTTATTCAAATTTAAAAACTTTTCATGTTGAAAGTCTTTTCAGATTCAAAACCATTTGAAATTCATATCCAAACACCTAAATAAGAAAAAAAAAGGCGGGAACAAAATTTCAGAACTGAAAAGTTCGAAATAATTTTGAAAAAGGACTCTTTGGTCCCGGTTTCTAGCAAGAACCGGGACCAATGAGTCCATAGACGCGCGCCGCGATCTGGCATTAATTACCCACTCTTTGGTCCGGTTGCTGGAAAGAACCGGGACCAAAGAGGCATTGGTCCCGGTTCTTGCCAGCAACCGGGACCAAAGAGCCCCTGCTACTTAACTGCTTGCCTTCTCCTTCCCCGATTCATTCGCAGAAACGCTAAGGACTGGAAGAAGAAGGAGGAGCCCGTGCCGCCGCGCCCGCACGCCGTCAGGCTGCCCAACCTCCCTCGACGCCCGCGCCGCCACGCCCGCACGCCGCGCCGCCCGTGCTGCAGAGAGGAAGAGGCCGAGCCCGCACGCACCTCCACGCGCGGCCGGCCCGAGCCGCCACGCCGCGCCGCCGCCCGAGCCTCCCGAGGCTCCTCCTCCACGCGCCACCTCCACGCGCCGCCCCACGCCGCGCCCCGCCGCGCCCCGCCTAGGTGAGCATCGCGCCACCTCCCCTGTCTCCAGCACGGCGGCGCCGCCAAATCCTTGCGCGGGAAAAAAAAAGAATGGGCCAAGCCCAGTGGGCTGAGGCGCCACGGCCCATTTACTTTTTTTTTCCTTCCTCGATTTAGGAATTAGCAGAAATATTCCAGATATGTGCACTTGTTAGAAATTAAATATCTTGAGATCTATAAGTCCAAAAATGATGAAACCAAATTCTCTATAGAGCTAATCAAAATTTTACATGTTGTCACAAGGCACATATCAATTAGATTAATAACTTTTGAATGGTAATTCAAATAGTACAGGAGGTTAATTTTACAAACTTGGTTGTTTCTGATACTCTGTTAACCCAAATGGAGTAGATCCAATTTTGTTAGCTTAGTAATTTAAAATGTTAGCTATCCCTATTTTTGTAGAATTATTAGAACAACAGAGGCAAAATAGAAAATCAAATAGTGATGTATCCTTGTTTATAGTATCATAATTATAGTGGAATAAATAAGTATCCAAATGGACCTAGACCAATTTTGTTGGATCATAAACAATCAATGTTAGTTGTCCCTATATTAGCATAATTTTGTGACAAACATAACTTGAGTTGTGCATTAAAACTTGTGTGACAAGTTTTGTGCATTGTTCTTAATTTGCAATATTCCTTAGTTTGAAATATTGCTAAGTTAGAAATATTCCTTAGTTTGAAATATTGCTAAGTTAGAAAATTTTAGTAGCAAAGTTTGAAAAATTTAGTGTATAAGAAATTAATTTTATTAGTGTATAAGAAAATTTAGCAAAGTTTGAAAATTTATCAAAGCAATATGTCATTTTTAGTTGCAATGAAATTTAAAGTTCTTTGCTATGAATTAAAAATTTGCAGTGACATTGCAGTGCGGCAGTACGTGAAGAGCCCGAAGCCGGCCGACCGGCCTCCACGCCCCCGCTCGCGCCGCCCCCTCTCGGTGAGAGTTTAGAAGAAATTGCTATTTTTTAATTGTATGAATATATGAATGTGCTAGAATTAGTTTTGTTAGTGTTAGTTTTAGTTTTGCTATATATTCATGTTAATTTTAGTTTTGCTACATATTGATGTTAATTTTAATTTTAGCTTTGCAAATGATTTTAGCTATATTGATGTATATTTTAGCTTGAGTCTTATGTTCTTGAGCTTAATGGCTTTAATTTCTTGATGTTTTAGGGTTTAGGGTCTCCGAGTTCGCCGTCGCGCCCAAGAATCCCCGCCCGAGGTGCTCTGCCGCTCCCCGCCCGAGGTGCTCTTGCAAATGAGATTATAAGGCAGCATATGAAGTTTCTAATTTGTTCTTGCAAATGAGATGATATTGTAGATGTATCTTGACATATGGAACAAGTTACCCAACTAAAGTTTTGTGCATTGTTCTTAATTTGCAGAAACTATGGAACGAGACGAAGATCAGGAAAATATCCTCCAGGATATAATCCGCGGGCCGGAAGATATTGTCGATGTCACCACGGAGTTTTTGAACAACTCCGGTGAGGGAGATGAGTCTCTCAACCGAAGAGACGGCTCCGGTGAGGTAGAACCCGACGGCCGGGGTGAGGGAGAAGTCAGCGAGGGAGAAGCCGACGAGGGAGAAGCCGAAGGCTCCGGTGGAACATTAAATGTTGCAAACTCCGGCGAGGTGCATATACATATATTAATGAAGCCGAAGATTGTATTAATTAAGCCTCTGCTGTCTATATACATATATTAACGCTCTTTCTTCTTTTAGCCCTCCGGATCGAGCAAATCTTCTGTAAGGACAAAACGAGGCCCAGCCAAAAAGTTGGGCGACCAAGAAAGGTACAGGATCGAAAGAGTCGCTGAAGACGGCACACCGACTGCTCCCCCTGGTGTTAAAAATAAAATGGTAAAGCAATGCGGAGTTCTTGTTAGGGACTTCATCCCGATCACCGTTCGAGAATGGCATCGGCCAAAGGAGAAAGGACAGCTATATGTCAGCGTTAAGGGCAAAGAAAGACTTTGGAGAAAGCTCATGGTTAATTTCACCCTGCCGGCGCCAGAGGTGGATTCAGATGAGGAGGATCCAGATGAGGCAGAAAAGATTGCCCGGAAAATCATGGAGCAAAAAGTCAAGGACTGGGCACTTAAGAAGATGGCCGAGCTATTCAAGAACTGGAAGAAAAGATTGAACAACCTGTTTGTCAAGAAAAATAAGACTCCAGACTTCGATAAAGGGTATGAGAAGATAAAGGACTACTGGGAAGAATTTGTGGCGTACAAGAAATCAGAGGAAGCTCTGGAAAAGTCTGCAAAAAATGCGGCAAATGCTGCTCTAAAGATGTACCACCATACTATGGGGCCTGGTGGCTACGCTTTTAGCATGCCTAAGTGGGAGAAACTTGAGGCGGACCTGCTGGCTAATGGGATCACTCCAGAGCCACTCAAGTGGATCGAACGGGCAAGAAATTGGTTTTACGGGCATGGGGGCACGTTGGACGCAGAAGGGAAGTGCATATATAACAGAAGACACAAAGATAATCCCCTACTACCCATCCAAGAAATTAGAAATGCAGTAAAGGATGTTGCAGAGGGACGGTTCATTCCCGATAGAGAGGATGACGAGCTCACACGCGCCCTTGGGAATAAGGAACACGACGGACGGTTACGAGGCGTACCTGGCTCCAAGCCCAAGACAATTGCGATTCCCGAGCACAGGAAGAAATTTCCTGATAGAAGCCATCAGAGGAGAAAGGAAAGGGAGGCAATGGAAGCACGCGCTGCTGCAGACCGGCTGCGTAATATAGAAGAAGAATTAAAGCTGCAGAAGGAACAAATTGCCGTGCTTAGCCAGCAAGGTACTAGCGGCCAATCTCAACGGCACATGGTAGAAGCTGCATGCGATGGTACCGGTGGCCCATCGAATCGGAAAAGCAGCGTGGCTTCCACGGAGCTCCAGGATGGTAATGATGATGCAGTGGCTCCTCTTCGTCGCTACCCAGTGGATGATATCACGGAGAGCACACCTTGTGAGCTGCATGTGAAAGTTTATAACATATCCGTGAAGGTGGCGGTCGGCTATGCCCTACCAATTGGACCTAATCCAACTTACCATTTTGCTCCGGTTCCAAATGGCTACGCTGTTGTCGGGGTGGATGCAGTGATGAAAGATTTTGAGGAGCTGAAGCTGCACCACCCTGCAGGTGAAGATGGGGAGGTGCTTGAACTTGGAGAAGCCAAGAAAGCGCCAATTCTATGGCCAAAGGAATTCATCGTGCTTCCGAACTGGCAGCCAAGGCCATCGACTCCTCACCAGTCTCCAGCGCAACAGTCCTCTTCACCGCCTCAGCATTCTCCAGCGCAGCCGTCCTCTTCACCGCCTCACAAGTCTCCAGCGCAGCCGTCTCCGCCGCCGCGTGACCAGTCTCCAGCGCAGCCGTCTCAGCAGAAGAAACGGACCAACGCCGCTCCCCCGCTCCCCACTCAGAAGAGAGGTCGCACTCAAAAGATAGTCGACATCCCGACGGTTCCTCCCAAGAGACCTTATGACAGGACTGAAGCGGAAAACGCCGAGGTAGTGGCTGCCTACAATAAGGCTTTTTTTGCACCAAAAAAGCCCGAGCAAAAGAAGGTATATGATGCAAAAACCAAAAAGTGGGCTATGTCCTTCCTTGAGCAGCCATCCCAGATATCGATGAATCTGCCATCTGACTATGGTCGTGAACTTACTAAGCTAGCACGTGCCCAGTCTGAGCAGAACAAGGGAAGAAGTGCAAAAAGCGGGAAACAAATTGCCCAGCTCGGACAGCAGAAAAATCAATCGGTCCCCCCGCTCATAGTGTGTTCCGATGTCGACAAGGACTTCAGAGCCGCTATGGATAAGGACCTGGAATTATTGGACCCCAGAGCCATAGCTGCTGCTAAAGAACTTGGTGTCACTGTATCGCAGGCCAAGGAACAGGCTACCGCCTTGGGTATGAGCCTTGGTCAACTTTTAGGCTATGAATATGCGCCAATGTTAGAGATGGCACGGAAATATGTCCAAGGGGAGCCTATGGTCAGTAATGAGGAGCTGACGGGTCTATCAACACATATGCGAAATCTGCATACCTGGTACCTGGTGCACACATCAAAGAAGGACGCGAAAGAGTGGTTTCCGCTGGACGTTAGAGTGGAGCATTTCTTCAAACGTTACATTATACAGGTTCAACTGACTGAACTGTTCCAGTTATTCCAAAAGCGCGCCCTCGACAAATCTATCCTCTCTTGCTATTGTCTGTAAGTGATTTATTTTCGTAATTAAGTCTCTAGCTCAGCTCGTTCATTGCCTGTATTATATTATCCTGACTATATATATCCTTTTGTACGCTATTATGCAGAATGAAGATGCTGGAATGCAAAAGATCTAGAGTTTTTGAGGTTGGGTTCGTTGACCCATATATCGTGAATTCACATACGTTAGTCAATCACCCCAAAGACGTGGAGCATGACCTGACCACCTTTTTAACCATGCAACATTTCTGTACGGAAATACTATTTCCTTACAACTTCAGGTGAGTGTTTCTGTCTTGTACATATTTTTATTTGGCTTTCTCGATGTTAAGTGTAATTGATGAGCTATGCATGTCTGCTTTATGTAAACGTCCGCAGGTTCCACTGGATTCTGCTAAGCATTCAACCTGACAAGTCCATAGTTGAAGTCCACGACTCATTAAGTTGGGACCAAGCGTTGTGGTCCGACATGAAAGAAATGCTCAACAAGTAATTTCAATCATTATCGCATTATATCGCCCTCTTTCGTTCGTTCCCTGATGTCAAGTAATTAATAACTCCTTTGTTCATTTTCTTTGCCAAAGCAGGTGTTGGACAATTTTCAAACAGAAGGTAGAAGGTCCATTCAAAGATGAGCTAACTTATAAAACGGTGAAAAGTCCGCAGCAGCCACCGGGGAGTAATTTATGTGGATTCTACGTTTGCGAGTTCATTCGCGAGTTGACCACTGAGCGGAGAACAACTGCTTTCAGCAAAATGCGGGAGAAGATCGACCCAGAACGGCGCGTACAAGCAATTCAAGAGGAATTGGCGGGATTTCTGCTTAGGGAGGTCATCGATGAAAAGGGAGAACATTATGCTTCGGACGATGAACTACATATGTGATCTATCTCCATGTAATTAAATACTTGTATTCTCGCAAGAGATCGAATATTAATTATATATGCATCAACGTGTACTGTGTATATAGTAGAGCGTATAATATGCGTACGGAAACGATGGAGAGCACGTCGGCGATGCGAAGAAGGGGGAGACGATGGAGGCACCGACGAGAGGGAGAGGGGGCACCGGCGAGAGGGGGCACCGGCGAGAGGGAGAGGGGGCACCGGCGAGAGGGGGCACCGGCGAGAGGGAACCGGCGAGAGGGAGAGGGGGCACCCTAAACCCTAAATACAAAAAAAAAGGCACACATTGGTCCCGGTTCATATTAAGAACCGGGACCAATGAGTCTCCCCCACGCCCAGCCAGAACTGGCCACGTGGACCAGCATTGGTCCCGGTTCTTGGACCAACCGGGACCAGCATTGGTCCCGATTGGCCAGTCCCGGTTGGGCAACCGGGACTGATGTCCAAGCCCAACCGGGACCATAGGTGCTTTTTCTACTAGTGTAAACCGTCAATTTGATTAGAGATCCATATTTAGTGATGAGTTCGTATCGACGAGGGTTACAAAATTAGATCACATGTTCATAGGTTTCAACAATTTTAACGAACAATTGAAAAGATAATAATGCATAGTTGAGTAGTAATTTACACATGTTTTTAGGCATTGCAGTGGTACGAAGAGGTAAAGAGTGAGCATTTCTAATGTTTCCAATAACTAGGAGACGATATAGTTTCACTAAGAGTACTATCAAGCATACTTGCATTGATCTAGAATGAATATAGTAACCTGACAACTAAGTTATTATAATTTGGTAAGTAATGTATAATCTGGCAAGTGATACCAATTTGGCAATTGTCAATGAAATTATTATCGAACGCATTAACATGTGATCCAGTATCAAAAATCGCGTCGCGACTAAGGTGAAAACATAATTTCAATTAGAATGACAGTTCAAGAGATTAAAGTTGTAAATTTTAAGCATGAAGGGAAATCTCGATGATATCATCATGTATGTCATCCCATGCATTCCTTGAGAAAAATATTGTCCACAAGACCGGAAGCCTTTCGTGTGAAGCCCTAGTGTAGTTCGGTCGTCAGTGTATGCAATGACATATTTCAAAGTATGAAGTACGTGGGATATTAACAATTAGAGAATGCAATGACATTTATAAATCTAGAAACTTTGTAGTGGCCTATATAACATAGCCTAATATTATTGAATTTTTTATTGGAGCATACCAAATCGCAAGCATAAATGAATATGTGGGTCATCTTTGTGAGTGTAAGAGAACGCGGAATCTTCGTAGTCTAGGTCCTTTTAGAGCTAAAACATTAGGAGATACTCCTAATATGCGCCATAGTTATATTCGTATTGTACAATGTACATTATCTGATAAACATAATGATGTAAGTTTTTCATGACCCTAGAAAGTTCTCGGTTCTCAGCTTAATCGATATGTTGGCAATCTGACCGAAGAATACGCAGCCAAGACTGCGTACATGGGTGCCATATTGTCAAAGAGCTTCTTATTTCTCTCTTCCACAGAATAAGCGCGTCTATAAGGATGCGCCACAGAATAAGCGCGGGCCCCACACCAACGAGCGGGTCTGCCACTTTTGACCTTATTCTGTGGCGCACTGGGTCAGGTGCGCCACAGAATAGGTTTATTCTGTGGCGCATCCATGCAGGTGCGCCACAGAATAAGGTGCTCTGGCCCCACAAATAATTGGGGGGAACTATTCTGTGGCGCACCTGACCCAGTGCGCCACAGAATTAGATTATTCTGTGGCGCACCAGTTAGGGGTGCGCCACAGAATAAATGTACCAGATATTTTATAAGGCCATCTCCACCCACTTTCCCCTACCCATTTCTCATTTCCTCTTCTTCCTCTCTCTTCCTCCTCTCTCCCAACTCGTGGTGCTCCTCCTTCCCATCCATTTTTGACCATATATTTCTCCTTTTTTTTTAGTTAAACTTATTTTGGTTGATAGACTCCTCCATACATAGTCTCCTTTCTCCCATCTTCTATTTTGGATCAAATCTACAAGGTGAGAAAGGTTATTGTGCTTTGACCATCTTGTTGGAAATGTTTGGAGGTACCTTGAGAGACCCTTGAGATTGCCGGAACGTCGATTAACTTCCGTTCCGGCAACTTCGGGTACTCCATATGTCCCTTTTTTAGCAAAGGTCATGCCGGATTTTTTCGTGAAATTTGGCATGACTTTGTTAAAAATAGGACATGTGGGGTATTAATTGTGCTTGTGCTTCCGACCATCGTGTCGTTGAGATGCCGGACTGAGATGTGTTGTGTGTGTTTGTGTGTGCATGCATGTTGCGGCTCTAATTAAGTTATGTACTCTCGTTTCTTCTCTATGTATAGCGCGTAGTCAACCATGGTCATAATGATGAGCTCCAGTCAAATCAGAACATACAAGGACCAAGCGAAGGCGGACATGATTCGGTCCAACGGGAGGCAGATAAGATGTCCGTGTCGAAAATGCAAACATGAGAGGTGGATACACCCTGATTCTGGATTATTGGAGGAGCACCTGCTCAGGCACGGTTTCATGCCGGAACAAGCCAAACAAGATCATCGTCATGACGAAGGAGATGCCCGCGGCGGACAAGATGATCATGACGAAGGAGATGCCCGCGGCGGACAAGATGATGACGAAGGAGATGCCGGTGACGGACAAGATCATCATGATGACGAAGGAGATGCCGGCGGACATGATCATCATGACGAAGGAGACGAGCAGACCCCGCTAAGTTTGGGCTTGCATGATGCTCATTTTCAAGAACTGCTTCTCAGTCAGACGAGCAACGACAGAGAGAAAGCCAAGCTAGCGCAAATGGGGATAGACGGGATCACTCCGTTGTATCCTGGGTGCCGGCCTCAGGATACGCGCTTGCAAGTAACGCTTAATGCTATGGAGATGAAGTCGGGAAACAGTTGGACCGACAAGAGCTTCAACCAGAACCTGAAATTCTGGCACGATATTCTCCCCGAGGGTAACACATTACCAACTACTATCGAGGAGGCCAAGAAAGTCCTGTGCCCTCTTGACCTACCGCACGAGAGATACCACGCCTGCATCAATGATTGCGTAATTTATCGGGGCGATTACGAGGACTTGACCAAATGTCCGGTGTGCGGTCACGGACGGTACAAGAGTGGAAAGAAGAAAAATCCTCGAAAAGTGGTATGGTACTTTCCTATCACTCCCCGTCTTCAGCGGTGGTTCGTGGATCCTAAGGAAGCAAAGCTCATGCAATGGCACGCGGAAAGGGAGAAGCCCGCAGAAGATCCGGAGAAGGGCACCATCCTGACACACCCTGCAGACGCTATCAATTGGCAAGCATTGGACATCGCCTTCGAAGATTTTGGGCGCGACGCAAGGAACGTCAGGCTGGGTATGTGCACAGATGGAATGAATCCGTTCTTCAATGGCACACATAGCACCTGGCCCGTGTTTGTATGGCCTTACAACCTTCCCCCGTGGCTGTGCACGAAGTCAAAGTACATACACATGAGTATGCTTATTCAGGGTCCGAAACAACCAGGTGTCGACATACATCTGTATTTCGAGCTGTTGAAAGAGGAGTTAGAAACGTTATGGAAGACGCCTGTCCGTACGTGGGACGCCTACACTAAAGAATATTTCAATATGAGCGCCGCGTTGCTCACGACGGTGCAGGACTATCCTGGAATGTCGTCTGTATCGGCCCAGGTGGGCCACGGATTCTGTGGATGTATCAGGTGCATGGATGAGACCCCGCATATCCAGCTACCAAGAATACAAGGGTCTTCGAAAACCGTGTACCCAGGGGCTCGAAGGTGGCTTCGCATGGACCACCCGTGGAGAAAACGCGGGGATTTGTTCGATGGTCAAGAAGAAAGAGAAACAAAACCGATCCCGAGGACCGGCATAGAAATTGATGAGCTTTTGACAAATTGGGAGGAGTGCCCTGCGCCGGGAAAGAAGCGACCGAGGGTAAAACCGCTGCTGGGTGTATGGAAAGCGAGGTGTGCTTTCCATGACTTGGAGTACTGGAAGGTCCTCCACACGCCCCATAGCCTCGATGTAATGCACATTACGAAGAATGTTACCGAGGCTGTTCTTGGCACTCTTTCAAACATGCCGGAAAAGACCAAGGATGGGAAGAAAGCACGATACGATCTGAAATGGCTTGGCATCAAGAAAGATATTCACGGCCCCGATAGTGATGATGATGATGATAATGATGACCAGACGGAAGGGACTCAAGGTCGCCGCAAAAGGAGGAAGAAGAGCGCGGTTGTGCTTCCACCTACCTGCTTCACTATGAGTCCGGAGGAGCTCAAGCAGTTCTACAAGTGCCTCTTAGGAGTCAAATTTCCTTACGGTTACGCGGGGAAGACAAGCAGATATCTGGACGAAACAAAGAAGAGGTTCAGCGGGATGAAGTCTCACGATTGTCATGTGCTTATGACGCAGATAATTCCCGTTGCGATCCGAGGGATAATGGACGAGCACGTCCGTGATACGCTGTCTGCACTTTGCAACTTTTTTGACGTCATCAACCGTAAGTCGATCGGCGTGAGGCAGCTCCAGAAGATACAGGATGAGATCGTGGGGATACTATGCGAGCTCGAGATTTACTTCCCGCCCGCGTTCTTTGACATCTGCGTGCATCTCCTTCTCCACGTCGTTGATGACATACTGAAGCTCGGTCCGACGTTCCTGCACTACATGATGCCGTTCGAAAGGCAGAACGGTGTCATCAAAGGATTCGTTCGCAACAGGGCCCGTCCAGACGCAAGCATGGCCAAGGGCTTTCTGACCAAAGAGTGCATCACCTTCTGCCAGAGTTATCTAAGCACCGAGAACGAGGATGTTGGTCTGGCCACCAGGCCGCACGTCGGCAGGCTCGCTGGTTTTGGTCACCGTGAGGGCTACCGCTCACTCCCTGTCTTGATTGATGGTCGACACGTCGACTTCGATAGGGCTCACCGGGTCGCGCTACAACACTTAGAATTGATCGAACCTTGGGTGGAAGAGCACAGAAGCATAATCGAGAAGAACTACATCGACCTGGGCCGGCCGAGGAAGAACGGAGACGTAACCAGAGAGCACAACTCCAGCTTCACGCGTTGGTTCAGGGAAAAACAACTGTCCGAATCACGGGTCAGAAAGCCAAGTACGGAAGATGAAAAACTCATATTCTCCATATCACAGGGCCCCGCGCAGAACGTGAAGACCTATCAGACGTACGACATCAATGCTTACAGATTCTGCACCGAGGAAAAGGACAGGAGTAGCGAATATCAAAACTCAGGAGTAACTATGCTATCCTACGCCGATGACGAGGCTACCGTCAAACAAAGATACTTCGGAAGGATAGAGGAGATATGGGACCTCAACTACTGTGGAGAGTCGGTGCCAATGTTCCGTGTGAGATGGGCCAAGAACGTCGAAAAAGAAGGCCGGTATTTCACCACCATGGTTATACCCGAAGCCAACTCGAAGAAAGCCTCCGCGAAAAATGAGCCATGGGTACTCGCTAGCCAAGTCGATCAATGCTTCTTCATTACCGACCCGTCAAAGCCTAACCGTGTTGTCGTGAGGAGGGGCAAGAGGAGCATCATCGGAATGGAAGGAGACGCCAATGAGGAGGACCTGGACGGCGATCCGAAGATCGAGGAGGAATTCGACAACTACTTCGACATGCCTACTACTAATTCTAAAGAAAAAAGGAAGACCTCCCTACCTACCAAAGGTTGTCCGTTCACGCGAAGAAGTCTCAAGGTGACCGGCCTAAGCTATTCAACCGCCAAGAAGGGAAAGAAGAAATGCTAGTTTGGAACCGGCCGGGACGAAGATCGAAAACTTTTTTGTGTATTATATATAATTTGTTTTGTATGAGAGACAAGCATATGGTCTATGTAATTTGATATATATGGCACAGTTTCAATATTTGTATTAACTGTTTTTTATTAACATGTGTGTAAAAACAGAAAATTTAAATAAAAAAACCAACTATTAACTGTTTTTTTATTAACATGTGTGTAAAAACAGAAAATTTAAATAAAAAAACCAACTATTCTGTGGCGCACCCCTTATCGGGTGCGCCACAGAATAAGATAATTCTGTGGCGCACCGCTAGGTGGATGCGCCACAGAATAAGGTACACTTAGGCATATTCTGCCGTGCGCCCCGCCTCTTCTTCCTCCACCCAGCGCCCCGCCTCTTCTTCCTCCTCCGCGCCCCAGCCCTAGCGCCGCCGCCCCGCCTCTTCTTCCTCCTCCGCGCCCCAGCCCCGCGCCCCAGCCCTAGCGCCGCCGCCCCGCCTCTTCTTCCTCCTCCGCGCCCCAGCCCCGCGCCCCAGCCCTAGCGCCGCCGCCTCACGCGACTACACCGCCCCGCGCCCCAGCCCTAGCGCCGCCGCCTCTTCTTCCTCCTCCGCGCGCGGCCCCCCTCACGCCCACACCAGCCCGCCCTCCTCGACGCCGCACACCGCGCCGCCGCCTCGACGCCCACGCCAGCACGCCCTCCTCGACGCCGCACACCGCGCCGCCGCCTCGACGCCGCCTCCCTCGGACTCCATCTCCCCTCCCCGGTGTGTGCTGCTCCTCTTCTTCCTCCTCCCTCCCATCCACACCTGCATCCACACCTTCCCCTCAATTGCTTGCTGTTAATTACTTGCTGCTAGTTGCTAGGTGTTAAAATTAGGTTAATTTTACTTGTTGATTGCTTTCAGAAATTTGTTAATTTTACTTGTTAAGTGTTAAAAAATTGCTAAGTGTTAATTTTACTTGCTGTTAGTTCTTAGGAAATTGATGAAAAAATTGCTAAGTGTTAAATTTGGAGATGCATTTTTACTTACTGTTAGGTTAGTGCTGTTAGCTGCTAGGTTAGGTGCTTGCTATTACTTTCGAGATGCATTTATACTTTCTGTTTGGTGCTTGATGAAAAAATTGCTAAAGTGTATTTTTGACAGTAGCTAGGTTAGTGGCAGTAGCTAGGTTAGTTGCTAGGTCACTAGATTAATTTTATTTTCTTCTCTGCAATTGCTAAGTAATATCGTGACTACTGACATGCTTATGTGTTGTGTATGTGTGTAGGTACCCGCCGTGGTGCTTCCCGCTGCTCAAGGTGGTGCCTCCTCCTATATTTTACGGAGATGTTCTTGTGATTGTGTTTGTGCTGCGATTGTCGTGTATTCATGTGTGTGATATATTGTGTTTGTTGCCGGCCGGAGATGCCGGCCGGACATGTGGATGTGTTGGTGTGATGTTGTTGGCCGGGATGCCGGCCAACATGATTTGTGAAATGTTTGCAGGTACCCCGAGACCCTTGAGATTGCCGGAACGTCGATTAACTTCCGTTCCGGCAATTTCGGGTACTCCATATGTCCCTTTTTTAGCAAAGGTCATGCCGGATTTTTTCGTGAAATTTGGCATGACTTTGCTAAAAATAGGACATATGGGGTATTGTGCTTGTGCTCCGACCATCGTGTCGTTGAGATGCCGGCCGGAGGTGCCGGCCGTAGATGTGTTTTTTTTTTGTTGGAAATGCTTGCAGGTACCCCGAGAGGCCCTTGAGATTGCCGGAACGTCGATTAACTTCCGTTCCGGCAATTTCGGGTACTCCATATGTCCCTTTTTTAGCAAAGGTCATGCCGGATTTTTTCGTGAAATTTGGCATGACTTTGCTAAAAATAGGACATATGGGGTATTGCGACTAGTGCATGGGCCGGGGTATCTTAGTACTTATTAGTTAGGTGATTTTTTTATCTTAAATTTGTTATACTAACTTTTTGCCTCTTTTTAATGCAGTGCAAACATGGCCGACAATGACGAGGCTGGGGTTTCTGGAACAAGGGGCGAGGAACCGATGGAGCAAAATATTATGATTCCGAGTTTCATCTCAGAGGCGGTGACAAAGACGTTCATGTCGCTCTTTACAACTATATGTGAGTCTGTCAGGGTTTGGACTGAGGGAGGGAAAAAAGGGCCTGCCCCAGTGATCAGCTTCGGCTCCAGACAGTACCCAATACTGCCTCCAGAAGATACAGCAGATACAGCAGAGAAGAAGAAGAAGCACAGGAAGAGGAGTAAGCCAGCTCCGAAGACGAAACGTAGCACCCCGGGGTATGTCCGGAGTGATCCCATGATACCACCCCGTGCGGGTGACTTGTCGTCCCGGTTGCATGAAGCTGGTCAACCGATACTGCCTTCGGAGCTGCTCCACCTCGCAGATGGATGCATGGCCCCTTTGCAACTTGCTATCTTGAAGCTAGAGGACAACCTTCTTAAAGACGAGAATCCAAACTACCCGGTGTTCACTGTCAAGGTGCCAGACTTTGTTGACTTCGTTGATGAATCTCCAGCGGATCTGTTCTTCATATCGTGCGAGGACGTCTTCAACTTGTTTCACTTTAAACGGCTGGACTATAACTTGGTCCGCCTATACGCGCTCAGCCAGGCGATGATGATCAGGAGAGAACAAACCCCGTACGTCAAGGTAGTGGATCCCTACTACATGCGGGACAGCCAGCTGGAGGAAGGATCACCGACACGGGCCAGGGCCACGGAGTACCTCCAGAGAATCATGCTGAACATGAGCACAAAGACCAGCCTTCTTCTGCCTTTCTTTTTCAAGTAAGTCCGCATCTAGTCGCCGCTGTCGTATCTTATGCTTTCTTATAGATTTCTTCTGTTGTGTTGATCCTTTCCAATATTCCATTTCAATTGTGTTGAGCAGTGACAAGTACTCAGTACTCATCGCCGTGCACCCGAAGTGGTCAATTGCCACATATTTAGACTCAGGGACGACGCCGAAAGACTACACTAGAATTAAGGGTGTTCTCAATGAGGCTCTCGAGGGCTACGCCAAAAACGGAGGTTCCTTCGAGAAGAAAGGGAAACATGTAATTGACAACACACACAAGTTTCACCATGGGACTGGGTTTCATTGCATCAAGCAAAAGTCTGGCAACGTGGATGCCTTCTACGTCCTCTTACACATGAAATCGTATGTCCGGGATGCAGTGATAACGAATTTGCCATATCGTCTGCAAGAATGGGCCACATATGATGAGGATCTCACCGATGATGACCTTAGAGCAGACTTCCATCGCATCCAGTTACAGTTATCGAAAATCATCCTGGAAGATGTCAAGACAGCAGGGGGGTCCTTACACAACGCCAGAGGTAGAAACCTTGCTTCTTTCTTTTCTATATTAGATGAATAAATCATACTCTAGTTATATCATGCATTAATCAAATATATATCCCAACCGATTTTCAGCGTTGTCTAAGTGGGAGATCGAAGAACGCCTAGATAAGCAGAATGACAGGAGGACGTGGATGACGAAAGACGGCATTTATCCGTTTCCGGAGCGAATCAGGAAGAAGGATCCATCATACGGGTTTTCCTCTATTTGATCTTTTTGTGGTAAGTTGATATGCACGAGAAGACACATCTCGTGCATCCTACTTGGCTCACTCACCCCGTCCCTGTAACCTATGTGTGCCACTTCTAAGTATGAGGCATTAATTTTTTTCAATCTTGTTTTGTCTTTGACTAAATCTAGTCTTTTGAATCTTATTTTAATTATGTTCCAATTCATTCTTGTTTATAGTTTTGTATCCTCTAGAATGCCGATGATTAAAACGTTGTGACACTATATATGTGATTCAGGGGCGACGTGAGTGAGACCTGTGTGCCTTCTACTTGGTTCCACAAGGTTATCAGGATTCCTTGTGTGTTCTCGATAATATTCTACGTATATATGAGGCATTAACTTTTTTGAATCTTGTTTTGTCTTTGGCTACCTCTAGTTTTTCAGACGATGCGATATACTTTTAGTTATGTTACTTTAATTACCTAGCTCTAGTCTTATTTATAGTTTTGTATTCTCTTTAATCAGAATTCTTGCTTTTATTTGACTAACACTTTCATCTTTGTCTTGTGTACAGATAGATGACGAAGTGGTACGCGGAGACAAACTCAAGGGCCTCTCGGCAAACCGTTCCCGGCGCCGCTCCGCTCGTAGCGCTCGCGAAGAAGGCTACATGAGATCGTCGTGTTCCCGCTATTGCTCACCGTCAACGCCGAGATGTAATCTATTCGATCCTAGTGTGGGCGGTGAACACTTCATTTTGTAACGTGGGCAACGATTCGATGAACTTTTGTATATCTCAACAATTGTGTAAAACTTCCGCACTTTTGTATCAACTTGTGATGACATATATTAGTAATGTGTTTGTTTTGATATATCTGTGAAAATATATCTCTGTTTCTGTTATATCTGTGTAAATATGAAATATACATGTATTCTGGTATTATACTGGTATTTGTATGAATATACGGGTACAGTACTGCGCAGTAATTCTGTGGCGCACCCAGGACTATTCTGTGGCGCACCCTATTCTGTGGCGCATGGTTACACGGGTGCGCCACAGAATAGTTATTCTGTGGCGCACCAGGCTAGGTGCGCCACAGAATAGCCACTATTCTGTGGCGCATGGGTGGTGCGCCACAGAATAGCTTATTTAGTGGCGACTATTCTGTGGCGCACCACCCATGCGCCACAGAATAGAAAAATGGTGCGCCACAGAATAACTTTTCTGTACTAGTGAATGTTATTTTTAGTTGCAATGAAATTTAAAGTTCTTTGCTATGAATTAAAAATTTGCAGTGACATTGCAGTGCGGCAGTACGTGAAGAGCCCGAAGCCGGCCGACCGGCCTCCACGCCCCCGCTCGCGCCGCCCCCTCTCGGTGAGGGTTTAGAAGAAATTGCTATTTTTTAATTGTATGAATATATGAATGTATGAATATATGAATATATGAGTTTACGAGTTTACGGATTTATGAATATATTTTTTGTTAGCCATTTTCTGTTAGCCATTTGCTAGAATTAGTTTTGTTAGTGTTAGTTTTAGTTTTGCTATATATTGATGTTAATTTTAGTTTTGCTACATATTGATGTTAATTTTAATTTTAGCTTTGCAAATGATTTTAGCTATATTGATGTATATTTTAGCTTGAGTCTTATGTTCTTGAGCTTAATGGCTTTAATTTCTTGATGTTTTAGGGTTTAGGGTCTCCGAGTTCGCCGTCGCGCCCAAGAATCCCCGCCCGAGGTGCTCTGCCGCTCCCCGCCCGAGGTGCTCTTGCAAATGAGATTATAAGGCAGCATATGAAGTTTCTAATTTGTTCTTGCAAATGAGATGATATTGTAGATGTATCTTGACATATGGAACAAGTTACCCAACTAAAGTTTTGTGCATTGTTCTTAATTTGCAGAAACTATGGAACGAGACGAAGATCAGGAAAATATCCTCCAGGATATAATCCGCGGGCCGGAAGATATTGTCGATGTCACCACGGAGTTTTTGAACAACTCCGGTGAGGGAGATGAGTCTCTCAACCGAAGAGACGGCTCCGGTGAGGTAGAACCCGACGGCCGGGGTGAGGGAGAAGTCAGCGAGGGAGAAGCCGACGAGGGAGAAGCCGAAGGCTCCGGTGGAACATTAAATGTTGCAAACTCCGGCGAGGTGCATATACATATATTAATGAAGCCGAAGATTGTATTAATTAAGCCTCTGCTGTCTATATACATATATTAACGCTCTTTCTTCTTTTAGCCCTCCGGATCGAGCAAATCTTCTGTAAGGACAAAACGAGGCCCAGCCAAAAAGTTGGGCGACCAAGAAAGGTACAGGATCGAAAGAGTCGCTGAAGACGGCACACCGACTGCTCCCCCTGGTGTTAAAAATAAAATGGTAAAGCAATGCGGAGTTCTTGTTAGGGACTTCATCCCGATCACCGTTCGAGAATGGCATCGGCCAAAGGAGAAAGGACAGCTATATGTCAGCGTTAAGGGCAAAGAAAGACTTTGGAGAAAGCTCATGGTTAATTTCACCCTGCCGGCGCCAGAGGTGGATTCAGATGAGGAGGATCCAGATGAGGCAGAAAAGATTGCCCGGAAAATCATGGAGCAAAAAGTCAAGGACTGGGCACTTAAGAAGATGGCCGAGCTATTCAAGAACTGGAAGAAAAGATTGAACAACCTGTTTGTCAAGAAAAATAAGACTCCAGACTTCGATAAAGGGTATGAGAAGATAAAGGACTACTGGGAAGAATTTGTGGCGTACAAGAAATCAGAGGAAGCTCTGGAAAAGTCTGCAAAAAATGCGGCAAATGCTGCTCTAAAGATGTACCACCATACTATGGGGCCTGGTGGCTACGCTTTTAGCATGCCTAAGTGGGAGAAACTTGAGGCGGACCTGCTGGCTAATGGGATCACTCCAGAGCCACTCAAGTGGATCGAACGGGCAAGAAATTGGTTTTACGGGCATGGGGGCACGTTGGACGCAGAAGGGAAGTGCATATATAACAGAAGACACAAAGATAATCCCCTACTACCCATCCAAGAAATTAGAAATGCAGTAAAGGATGTTGCAGAGGGACGGTTCATTCCCGATAGAGAGGATGACGAGCTCACACGCGCCCTTGGGAATAAGGAACACGACGGACGGTTACGAGGCGTACCTGGCTCCAAGCCCAAGACAATTGCGATTCCCGAGCACAGGAAGAAATTTCCTGATAGAAGCCATCAGAGGAGAAAGGAAAGGGAGGCAATGGAAGCACGCGCTGCTGCAGACCGGCTGCGTAATATAGAAGAAGAATTAAAGCTGCAGAAGGAACAAATTGCCGTGCTTAGCCAGCAAGGTACTAGCGGCCAATCTCAACGGCACATGGTAGAAGCTGCATGCGATGGTACCGGTGGCCCATCGAATCGGAAAAGCAGCGTGGCTTCCACGGAGCTCCAGGATGGTAATGATGATGCAGTGGCTCCTCTTCGTCGCTACCCAGTGGATGATATCACGGAGAGCACACCTTGTGAGCTGCATGTGAAAGTTTATAACATATCCGTGAAGGTGGCGGTCGGCTATGCCCTACCAATTGGACCTAATCCAACTTACCATTTTGCTCCGGTTCCAAATGGCTACGCTGTTGTCGGGGTGGATGCAGTGATGAAAGATTTTGAGGAGCTGAAGCTGCACCACCCTGCAGGTGAAGATGGGGAGGTGCTTGAACTTGGAGAAGCCAAGAAAGCGCCAATTCTATGGCCAAAGGAATTCATCGTGCTTCCGAACTGGCAGCCAAGGCCATCGACTCCTCACCAGTCTCCAGCGCAACAGTCCTCTTCACCGCCTCAGCATTCTCCAGCGCAGCCGTCCTCTTCACCGCCTCACAAGTCTCCAGCGCAGCCGTCTCCGCCGCCGCGTGACCAGTCTCCAGCGCAGCCGTCTCAGCAGAAGAAACGGACCAACGCCGCTCCCCCGCTCCCCACTCAGAAGAGAGGTCGCACTCAAAAGATAGTCGACATCCCGACGGTTCCTCCCAAGAGACCTTATGACAGGACTGAAGCGGAAAACGCCGAGGTAGTGGCTGCCTACAATAAGGCTTTTTTTGCACCAAAAAAGCCCGAGCAAAAGAAGGTATATGATGCAAAAACCAAAAAGTGGGCTATGTCCTTCCTTGAGCAGCCATCCCAGATATCGATGAATCTGCCATCTGACTATGGTCGTGAACTTACTAAGCTAGCACGTGCCCAGTCTGAGCAGAACAAGGGAAGAAGTGCAAAAAGCGGGAAACAAATTGCCCAGCTCGGACAGCAGAAAAATCAATCGGTCCCCCCGCTCATAGTGTGTTCCGATGTCGACAAGGACTTCAGAGCCGCTATGGATAAGGACCTGGAATTATTGGACCCCAGAGCCATAGCTGCTGCTAAAGAACTTGGTGTCACTGTATCGCAGGCCAAGGAACAGGCTACCGCCTTGGGTATGAGCCTTGGTCAACTTTTAGGCTATGAATATGCGCCAATGTTAGAGATGGCACGGAAATATGTCCAAGGGGAGCCTATGGTCAGTAATGAGGAGCTGACGGGTCTATCAACACATATGCGAAATCTGCATACCTGGTACCTGGTGCACACATCAAAGAAGGACGCGAAAGAGTGGTTTCCGCTGGACGTTAGAGTGGAGCATTTCTTCAAACGTTACATTATACAGGTTCAACTGACTGAACTGTTCCAGTTATTCCAAAAGCGCGCCCTCGACAAATCTATCCTCTCTTGCTATTGTCTGTAAGTGATTTATTTTCGTAATTAAGTCTCTAGCTCAGCTCGTTCATTGCCTGTATTATATTATCCTGACTATATATATATCCTTTTGTACGCTATTATGCAGAATGAAGATGCTGGAATGCAAAAGATCTAGAGTTTTTGAGGTTGGGTTCGTTGACCCATATATCGTGAATTCACATACGTTAGTCAATCACCCCAAAGACGTGGAGCATGACCTGACCACCTTTTTAACCATGCAACATTTCTGTACGGAAATACTATTTCCTTACAACTTCAGGTGAGTGTTTCTGTCTTGTACATATTTTTATTTGGCTTTCTCGATGTTAAGTGTAATTGATGAGCTATGCATGTCTGCTTTATGTAAACGTCCGCAGGTTCCACTGGATTCTGCTAAGCATTCAACCTGACAAGTCCATAGTTGAAGTCCACGACTCATTAAGTTGGGACCAAGCGTTGTGGTCCGACATGAAAGAAATGCTCAACAAGTAATTTCAATCATTATCGCATTATATCGCCCTCTTTCGTTCGTTCCCTGATGTCAAGTAATTAATAACTCATTTGTTCATTTTCTTTGCCAAAGCAGGTGTTGGACAATTTTCAAACAGAAGGTAGAAGGTCCATTCAAAGATGAGCTAACTTATAAAACGGTGAAAAGTCCGCAGCAGCCACCGGGGAGTAATTTATGTGGATTCTACGTTTGCGAGTTCATTCGCGAGTTGACCACTGAGCGGAGAACAACTGCTTTCAGCAAAATGCGGGAGAAGATCGACCCAGAACGGCGCGTACAAGCAATTCAAGAGGAATTGGCGGGATTTCTGCTTAGGGAGGTCATCGATGAAAAGGGAGAACATTATGCTTCGGACGATGAACTACATATGTGATCTATCTCCATGTAATTAAATACTTGTATTCTCGCAAGAGATCGAATATTAATTATATATGCATCAACGTGTACTGTGTATATAGTAGAGCGTATAATATGCGTACGGAAACGATGGAGAGCACGTCGGCGATGCGAAGAAGGCGGAGACGATGGAGGCACCGACGAGAGGGAGAGGGGGCACCGGCGAGACCGGCGAGAGGGAGAGGGGGCACCCTAAACCCTAAATACAAAAATAAGGCACACATTGGTCCCGGTTCGTATTAAGAACCGGGACCAATGAGTCTTCCCACGCCCAGCCAGAACTGGCCACGTGGACCAGCATTGGTCCCGGTTCTTGGACCAACCGGGACCAGCATTGGTCCCGATTGGCCAGTCCCGGTTGGGCAACCGGGACTGATGTCCAAGCCCAACCGGGACCATAGGTGCTTTTTCTACTAGTGTAAACCGTCAATTTGATTAGAGATCCATATTTAGTGATGAGTTCGTATCGACGAGGGTTACAAAATTAGATCACATGTTCATAGGTTTCAACAATTTTAACGAACAATTGAAAAGATAATAATGCATAGTTGAGTAGTAATTTACACATGTTTTTAGGCATTGCAGTGGTACGAAGAGGTAAAGAGTGAGCATTTCTAATGTTTCCAATAACTAGGAGACGATATAGTTTCACTAAGAGTACTATCAAGCATACTTGCATTGATCTAGAATGAATATAGTAACCTGACAACTAAGTTATTATAATTTGGTAAGTAATGTATAATCTGGCAAGTGATACCAATTTGGCAATTGTCAATGAAATTATTATCGAACGCATTAACATGTGATCCAGTATCAAAAATCGCGTCGCGACTAAGGTGAAAACAGAATTTCAATTAGAATGACAGTTCAAGAGATTAAAGTTGTAAATTTTAAGCATGAAGGGAAATCTCGATGATATCATCATGTATGTCATCCCATGCATTCCTTGAGAAAAATATTGTCCACAAGACCGGAAGCCTTTCGTGTGAAGCCCTAGTGTAGTTCGGTCGTCAGTGTATGCAATGACATATTTCAAAGTATGAAGTACGTGGGATATTAACAATTAGAGAATGCAATGACATTTATAAATCTTGAAACTTTGTAGTGGCCTATATAACATAGCCTAATATTATTGAATTTTTTATTGGAGCATACCAAATCGCAAGCATAAATGAATATGTGGGTCATCTTTGTGAGTGTAAGAGAACGCGGAATCTTCGTAGTCTAGGTCCTTTTAGAGCTAAAACATTAGGAGATACTCCTAATATGCGCCATAGTTATATTCGTATTGTACAATGTACATTATCTGATAAAAATAATGATGTAAGTTTTTCATGACCCTAGAAAGTTCTCGGTTCTCAGCTTAATCGATATGTTGGCAATCTGACCGAAGAATACGCAGCCAAGACTGCGTACATGGGTGCCATATTGTCAAAGAGCTTCCTATTTCTCTCTTCCAAAATTCCCCGACCGTTCAGAATGGTAATCCAATGAAAATATGTGGATTTACACTTTTGTGAATTCCAAGAATTACCCGACTAGAGGTACTAAAGGGGCATTGGAAAAGGAGGGTGATCAAATGTTTTGTCTATGCGAGGCCAGCGCAATAGGCATGCACCAATATCTTCACCATTTTAAAGTAACATAGGCAAAATCATATAATGAGTTTTTAGTACCACGGTGCAAGTGCCAAACAAGGACCTTTTGCTTTATAGTGCATTTACCTTTCGAAATACAACGTGGACGGTGGATAAACATTGCGAAAAGCCATATAACCTACTGAATTTATAGCCAGTAGCCCCCCCCCCCCCCCCCCCTCCCTCCCTCCTCGTCGCTCCCGCGAGCGGCGGCGGCGGCGGAAACCCTAGCCCCTCCCTCGTCTTCCCCTCATCCTCGCCGCCGCCGGACGGCGCCTCTGGCCGAAGGCCGAGCGTGGGCGGCGACGGGGCCTCTCCTTCCCTCAGGCGCGGGGCCATGGCGCGGGCCAGGGCGTCGGCCTCGGTGCCGGGTTGCTTAAGGGGCGCGGCGGCGCGCCTGTTCCGGCGGGGGCGTGGCGGCTTCGTTGTGGTGGGGCGCGCTGGTGGCGGCGGCGGTCCGGGACGACGCTCCTGGTCGGCGGGCGACACGGGCGACGCGGTAGCGGCCGGGCTGGGCCGGAGACCTTGACTGCTTGGGACGGGCTCGGGGATGCCATGGACGGCCGGCGGTGGTGGAGAGGTCGCGGACGGCGCGGCAATCCGAGGCGGCAGGTGGTGCTGGCCATGGACGGCGGGGCCTTGACTCAGATCCAGGCCCTCTTGGGCCCGATCTGGGTGTTGTGGGCCCTGCTGACCTAGGTTTCAGGGGTTCCTCTAGGGAACCAATCCCTAGCCATGTTTGACTGGGGTGCTAGATCCGGGCCACGGGCCTAGATCCGGCGACCGCCCGGCAGGCCCGCTTCGGGCTCTGTGACTGTGACGGGTGGGAGGGACTGCTCGTTACACCCCGAGTTCCGAGTGCTGATTCGCTGACCTCAACCTCTCCCGTCCGATCTGGCAGTCCTGTTGTCCCCTGCCTGCATCTCGGCGGGCGCGAGGTCTTGGATGCCGGGGCGGTGGCCCCGGAAGGTGGCTACTGCGCGGGCGTTCTGCGGCGAGCGACGTAGCGGCGGTGATGGTCCCTTTCCTGGTCTAGGTGACTGGCGGGAAGCGGACGGCGGGGGATCCTGGTGTTGTTCGCTTCGGCTTTGGCAGCGCCCAGATCGTGGGTTGG
This sequence comes from Poa pratensis, assembly GCA_947311845.1. Lineage (NCBI taxonomy): Eukaryota > Viridiplantae > Streptophyta > Magnoliopsida > Poales > Poaceae > Poa > Poa pratensis. The sequence goes on from CAMZMU010000095.1 coordinate 27,572,438, forward strand.
GAGTCAGACTCTATGACGGAGGTGGTCTGAGATTTCGGGTGGCGCGAAGGTTTCCGGGCGAAAGCCCAGCGCTCCGGCGCCGACAACGGCGATGCCTGTGGGTGTCGTAACTGTAACACCCCGAATTTTGGCCTTTTTGCAATTTTTCCCAAAAGGCATTATTTCATTATTTCATGTGCATTTGGGTTTAAACCTCCAGGAAATTCTTCTAAAATCTTGAACCTTTGCAAACATGATAAATCAAGTGGGATCTTGTGCTTTCCATTTTCCTCCCACTTGGTACTCGCATTTGTGATTTTATCTCTTGATAAATATTTAATTGGGAAATTCTTTTTCCTTTTTAAAAATTACCCTTTTTATTGACCTTACAAAGGAACCCCTATTTCTATGTCTCCAAAAATTCTGCAAAAATTAGGGAACCTTCCCTAGTTGATGTGGGTCACTTTTATAAAAAAATATGGGGCCATGACTTAGGAAAATTTCCCTCCATAATTATTTTTCCTTTCTGCCTGTTTTCTCAAAACATTTTTAAACCTATCCAAATTATTTTTCCTGGATGAATCCAGGGCATAGATAGACTCCCCATCATCCCTCCTAACTCAGGAAAATAGGGCACATCCATCTAACACCATCTACCCCTCCAAAACTTTAAAACTCTTTTTGACCAGTATTGTTTTTCACAAAAACTAGTCGGACCAACTTTCAAATTTGAAGAAACTTTAGTCAGCAAAGTTAGAGGATTTTGAATTTGGCACACAGTGGTGAAAACCACACCTCATTTGGAGCACGGAGCTGAGAGAAACGTGTCGATGTCGCTTCTGGCGTGGACAAAACAGTGATCACCGCCGGCGAGACCGTGCCCGACGGCGCCGCCACTTTGTGTTCATCGGCATTCAGCTTCCCCGCGACCCTAACCAAGCCCAGCATGTTCCCCTCCTCTCCCTGAACCTCTCCGTCACCACGCGTCGCTGGAGGAGAATCCAGCACGCGCCCGGACCGCTAGCCGACGCGCCGTCAAGCACAGCGTGGCCGGGCCCCGCTCGTCAGCGACCCAGCCGCCCCGAGCTCATCCACTCGCTCCCTCCTGTGCCGCGTGCGCCTTCTGTGCCACCGGTTTCGCGACACGCTGTCCACCGTCGCCTCCACGCCATGCGCGACACCTCGCCGCGCCATTACTCCGGCCGCTGCACGGGAACCGTATAAAACGGCCACCCCCGCACCATTCCTTCACCACACCACCTCTCCCACTCCCTCAGTCGCCCTCCACCCCAGCCACGAGCCCAGAGGAGCTAGCCCTCGCCGGGATCGAGCCCTCCCGAGCCGCACTGGCCACCGCACCATTTGCTCACCCTAGCCCTCCCCCGATCGATTCCTTCCACCCGTAGCCTCCTCAGGTCATGGCGGTGACGATGCCGTGCTCGCCAGGGTGAATGGTGGCCGGAGACGCCGTGTCCATCATCGACCGCAAGCTCCCGCCGCCGGAGAAGACGCACTGGTGCCGCCCGAGCTCCCCATCAAGCTCGAGTGCACCGACGAGCTGCGCAACCTCTTCCTGAGCCGCTCTGCTTCCTTCCCCACCCCTCTACCTCGCCCTAGCCGCCGCGACTCGACGCCGGTGAGTTCGCCGGAGCATCGCCGGATTTCTTTTATTTTTCCGCGCGTGAGAAGAAAACGGTTCGGGATCTATGAGTCACTGACAGTGGGACCCACTGTCAGGTTTTTAAACATTTCCGAATCGTTTTTCTGTTTGGATTTTCTGTTTTATTTTTCTACTGGAAATTGGCAGAAATTAAACCAAACTTTGAAATGCCATTTCTCTCTGAAAAATGGTCAGAAAAATATGAAACCAATTTTGTTGGCTTAGTTTGAATTTTCTCTCTCAAATGGAACCAGAAAAGAATTATTTGGAATTATTTGTTTTGGCATTTATTTAAATACCCTAGGAGGGATTTTTGATGCATTTTTTGTCTTGTTCTTTTAGATTCGAACCTCTCCGACGGATTAGGAGTTACCTCTGAACCCGAAGGCAAGCCACCAACCCATTTTCAAACTTGGTCGAACTTAGGAAATATTTTGACTGCTGAATTAATATCTGTTGCACCTCACATGTCATATTGCATTTTAATTATTGCACTCCTTGTATTGCTTATCCGTGCAACACTCACGTTCCCTAGACAATGGCCGGTGATACCGCCTCAGTCGAAGGAATGGGGGAAATTATTACAACTGTGCGTCTCGCGCTTGCGGGGCTTTGTTTGCTTCTTCCTTCTTCGCCGAGGTGAGGAGCGGACGAATGTCGTCTGATGATCCTCGGAGTTGGGGGCATTCGCCAAAAGAGTTATTTGCCTTGTCCCTCCGTCAAATATGGTTGGCATAGACCACCCGGACTGCGACGCTTGGGAGCTGACTTTCCATTTGGTTCTTATTGCCGAGATTGCTGACACCACGTCGGGGTAACCCCCGAGTGGAATGGATGCCCTCTCATTTTTATGAGTGCTTTTCGGTTCATTCTTTTACGGTGACACCGGCCGGGTCTCCCGCCACCGTCATCCGTTTGAAACATTATGCTATTATTCTGTGAACACTAACCCCCGAGTGACGCCGGCCGGGTCTCCCGCCACAGTCACCCGGGTATTATTATTATTATTGTTATGTTGTTATCTGTGCATGCAAGTGATATATTCTGTGCTGTTATTGTTATGAGGTTACCTTATGTTACTTTGTTAATGTTGATGTCTGTAATCAAATAAAATGACTAAGAAGATAATCACCTCCCTCGACTAGATTGAGTCACTTAGTGCCACTCACCAAACACCCAGCACAACCATGCGTCGTTCACATGGGCGGACCATAACTGAGTATTTTATCAGGCCTCCTTTGACGCCACCCTTTTGGCAAGTCTAGTCGGTTACCTTTGTGGTCGGGGCTAGTCTTGTGAAGGTTCCGGAGCTAGGCGTCGCTCATCTGTTGGGGACGTGCCGAATTCACTTCTTCATAAGGCGTAGAGTTATGTCGGTGGCTATACAGGGAGTGTCCGGGTAGGATAAACGGTTGTGGAAGTGTGGGTTTGTGCTGCCGCCATGATCGGTTCTAGTACTTCGGTACCGGCGGTACAAGCCTAGACCTCAGCGTGTGGATAAATGTTGCAACCTCTCGAGAGTGTAAAATCTAGATTCTAGCCTTGTCCCCAGGTTACGGGACGATGTTTGGGTCAAGTCACACTATGAGTCGGTCCAGTCGAACTTGGAGAAATAAATTAAGTTGAAACCCAACGAACTCAGAAATTATTGGGAGTCCAGCCAGAGTTGGCTAAGGACTCGAGAAGTTGTGAATTAAGCCAGAGTTGGCTAGAGGCTTGAATGCCTAGTTGTGATTATGAGTTGTCAAGTGAGAAACGTGATCTCACTTGATATCGAGAAAACACCCCTACTAAGGTAAGTAGGTAAGTTATGTCCAACCGTTAAGCTTGGACTCATCCTCGCAACCGACCTCATGCCATGTTACTTTCTGAACCATGCCATGTCATATAGATAGACCTTGCTTGTTTTTGGGCTGATGTCTTGCGAGTACTTCAAGTACTTACCTGGCTTTTCATGTGGCCAGACCCTGCTGAACCAGTCGCCGAGTACACGCTCTATGAGAACTAGGAACCCGTGTCCCAGGCAGGACCCTGTGGAATAAGGCCGCTATCGCCACGCTACTATCTTCGCTTCCGCTACGACTTCCGCTAGAGGCTCGATGTTAGAAAAATAATGTTCATACTGTTGTGTGCGCCTGTTGCGCAAGAGCTGGAGCCTCACCCGTGTTGTAACCTTGTATTTGTGCAAACTCGAAGCCTTATGAATATATTTGGTTTTGCCTTTGTTTATCAAGCTGTCATATATCCAGTGTTTCTGGGACTGGTATATGGGGTGACTCGATCATCTGGATCGGGGTGCCACAGTAACCCTCTTGGGGGCGTTGTTGTGGCAACCTTCGCCGCGTCAGGACTCTGGGTGAAAACCTTGGCCTTCGGTCTCGACAATGGCGGCGATAGCGTCGTTTCCTTCTTGGGGGCTTTGTCGTGGAGTTCGGGTCTCTTTAGGCTTAGTTCCGTTGTCATCGGTGGCAAGTCTGGCTCTCCGGTGCTTTTTCTGTTTATCTCTGATCTGCTTTGTAAGAGGTTCTCCTCATCACCTTGTATCGGTTTGGCCGTTTGAGGCTTTATTTATAAAGCGGGGCTACGGCCTAATTCGAATTTATAGCCAGTAGAGACCTAAGGATATCTCCAAAGCGTCATAGACATGAGCATCAACATTAAGTAGCTGATGCATAGCCGTGCTATGCTTTTAATCTCTGTTGGCTTATCTTTGTAGCCACCTTATGTGATCTATGTATTGTAAAAAAAAAGAATCTAAACGACGCAACAAAATGGTTGTGTGCATTGATTGATTCAGATGGCGGGTTCATACCCCTCTTTCTAAAAAAAAGCAAGTGGCATCTACCCCTAGCAAAGGAATTATGAAATAGGTTCGCCTTGCTTTATAAATTAAAAAACCACATCCATACAAAGGGTACAACTGCAAGTCGGGAAAAATACGATTCTGCTAAGGCAGCATCACAAACATGGCTAGGCTGGGGCTTGCCCATTTCGGAAAAAAATCACAAACATGTCGAACTGAATGAAAAAAAGCAATACAACTCCAAGACAGAAAGAAGCACAACTAAATGAGGTGGCATGCTGCCACCAGAGGATCATCAATCATGTCGTCCAGTCGGCCCCTATCCTGCTGCCACTGCTACAAGAATGCCAAAAAAAAAACATAGATCAAAAGCACGTCGTAGGAACACTCACTTGATAACCATCTTATTTCCCAATAGTTCTCATAGGGCCCAGATCATCATGGCAAACACTAACGAAAAAAGATGTCTCATCCTACTAGTACGGTTCATCTCAGCTTAGGAACTTGCCATGGTCCGGGGCTTGCCACTCAGGTCACATGGACTCACGGACGAACCTCCGAAGGAAGCGGGCAGTGTGACACGATACAAGATATGTGTCTCAAAATCGGGGGTCACACAAAGGGGGCACAAGCCATCACCTATACACCCGACATGTGCTACTTTGGCACCTCTACACCCGAGGGAAGGTGATCCTAGGGAAGCTTTTCAGAAAGGTGAGGTCCATGTCAAAGTCAACCCACGAAATAATCCACAATATGCTGACCCAATAAATAAGGTTCTTGAGGGGGATAAGTGTCAAGATATAATATCTAGGGACCCCCGAGAGGTATTGCGGTAGAGCCATTCGAAGCTTGTTCCAAGCTAAGACTTCGAGCGGCCCATATGTTCGTCGAAATGAGATGTTCAAAGTCTCATTCTGGGCGCCGAGGTCACCATAAGCATCGGGTCCAAATAAATCGCGAAGAGGTACGAAAACTGGTTTCAAAGCGGGCCATTGCTGAGCCATTCTAATCTAGCCAGGAAAGTGTACACTCTCCATCGCCACGAAGAATTTGATCCATGCCTAGTTCATAGTTTCTGAGGACGCGTAATGTATTGCCAAGGATAAATCAAAACAACAAAGTCGACGTCTAATCATATACCTAGACAGACAAAAGATATGAACTACAACTACATAAATGTACAAGAGATCGAATAACATCAATTAACATCATCATCACCATACATACATATACATACATACACAAAAAGTATTACGTGCTCCTAAACCAACTAATACTCAATAAAGAAACAAACAAGCAGCCAATGGCATGGCCACACAAAAAAAAAATGATCATCAACAACTGATCAGATGGAAGACCACACCAGACTTCAGATCAGCCATGATGAACATTGATGACGACGAAGAGCGTCATCGTGAGATAATAACTTGATCAGAAGCACGCGTCGAGGAGGCAGCAACAGCAGAGCGCCGCGCAACTGCAAAACATGATCACATCAGTTAATTTTCATCATGAACGTACAAGACCAGAGCTAGCGATCGACGAAGAAGCAGAGAGAGAACACGGAACGGAAAATATAAACTTACCATCCTTTCAAGAAGCCGCCGTCGCCGCCACCGTTGTGGTGGTGGTGGTGGTGGCCGTGGCCGCCGCGGCTGGTGGTGTCGGCGGCGCCGCCGGCAGCGGGGTACTGCTGCTGGTCGTCAGCCTGTGGGTAGCCGGCCGGCGGCGGAGGGGCGACGTAGGCCTGCTGCTGGCCCTGCGCCGCGTTGCCCTGCTGGTAGCTCATGGTCGAATTGCAGAAAGATCGAGCTAGCAGACACTCGTGTGTGTTCTCGGATACCAGTGAGATGACGAGGAAAAGGTTTTGAGATGCTGATTATCCAGCGACCGATCTGTATATTTATAGCGTTGTAGGAGGATTACACGATTGCTTTAGACGCGTCAAGCACTCGAGCCGACATGGAGAGAAAGGAAACAGCTGAGCTGCCAGGAGACGGAGAGAACACCTGCATTTCAGGTGTTGACCCACTTGCATGCCACCTCGACCCTGATTCGGCTTTTTTTTATTGGAAGAAGATATGCTCTCGTGCTGATCTCCGGCCAAGGAAAGTGCGTCGACGGTCGTTCTCCCTTCTCCGCGTGGTGGACTGCCATTGGCTAAATTGGCACCGGTGCACCAACCAGGGGAACCTAAGAGGTCGGCAGAGTTCAGAAAGATATATATATATATATATGTAGCTTATCGTGTTAGTGAGGTCATTACACCTGCTACGTAGTAAGAAGCGTGTTATTTCTCCGCCACTTCTTGATGGAGTAGCTGCTAAGCGTGTTAGCTTTTTTAGCTTAAAAATATAAAAAGATATTTATTCATAAAACATTAATCAAAATGGGAGAAAACTTTCACAGAATACTCAACAAAACATTTATGATTTACTGAATTTGATTCAAATTTCTCTGAGCAGTTTTATTGTTTATACTTTAAATTTGAGTTAATTTTGTATGTTGGATTTAAAACAGACGGCGAACGAAGACCTCACACACATTCCATTCCAGCGGCTAGTTGCACACACCATTGAACCAGCCCACATGAGCCCAACAAATGGCACGCACCCCCTCCGTCGGTGCAACACATGGCCCACAAACTGCATGTGGGCTAGTAACAACGGGAACATGGGAGTGAACCACAATGCCCCAATTCTTGTGGTTCTTCTGACCGGAGGAGATGTGTTGTTATGTTGACGGTCAAGAAAAAAATGTTACTTGAACTTCGCTAATCTCAAGAGACGCCTCAGATGATAATGGAAACTGAAATTGGTTGTCTGGGCTATACATCATAATATAATTTTTACAGCAATCATGTTTTGGTCGAGGAGGAAATCATACAAAAGAATGTGTCATTAATCAAATCGTGCAACCTTTTTCTTCACTCCACACCCTCCCCCATCATAAGTTCATTGCGCAGTGCCGCTTCGCTCTAGTCCATGTCGTCTTTTCCGCTGTGGATCCCAAGTGGTTATCGCGGTGTCGCCAACTCCGGTGAGCTGGTAGGTATTCGAGAGAGCGTAGGGGGTCGGGAGGGTCGCACGGTGGAGAAAAAGGAAGAGCATGGGGGCGAGTGGGGAGAGAGCACATACGGGAAAGAGATAAGGGTCCGTTTGGGAGCACCTTTTTTTTAAGTATTCTGATAATAATTCAGTTTCTAAAAGTATTGAAGTATTAAATAGTTTAAGCATATGTTTGGGTCCAATGAATAATGTGGTTTTATAAAATGAAGTATTGTACACTTTTTTTGTCATATTGAAAACTTTACTCTTGAACACTTTTTTATATATAAATTGAAGTATTGCAGTATTCGTCGCCCAGGCGGTCCAATATTATTGGAATACCATGATTTAAATAAAAAATGAGCTCCCAAACTAGAGCTAAGACTTCTTCACCGGTGGGCCCATGCGACAACCGTGAGGGGCAAATGTCAACAAGCTTTGAGGCTTTGACAGTTTGGTTTACTTGATTTGCAAGTTGTGACGATTTTTTTCCGAAAGAAAAAAGGAAACTTGAGACGAACGGCACCGATTTTTTTTTATGGTCACCGGGGGGGACAAAGTCCCCACCTGAATTTTTTTTATATCAAAGTTGCCTATAAGACTTTGCAGCCTTTTACAAGATGGGGTTCAAGTGAACCAGAAATTTACAGGGAGGAACCAGAGAGAAGACAAAAACAAAAACAACGCACACAAACACACACACAACGGGGCGGGGTGGGGAACAGGCGCACTTGAGAAGCACTATCAGGCGTGCCCGCATGACGACCATCACCAGAAAGACGGGCAGGACAGTGCGTTGAGGAGTGCGTCCGACGCCATCGAAGGGCATCACAATCCCGAGACATTGCAGGCAGCACCACCACCTTCTTGCATGGCGACTACCCACGGGTTGGCGAACCAGGAGCATACGGGGACCAACGAGTGAGGCTGGCCTCCACGAACCTTGACCCCGACCTCAGCCAAAGGGGCAGCCCCAAGCACTCTGCGAGGTGGGGAGGCGACCTCGCCACCGAAGGGGGCCGATCAACCGAGACCGCATCAACAACACGAATCTCGCGACAATGCCGCAACCATCCCCATCGGATTTTTGCCAAGCCTGCACAGCCAACAAGAGCTGAAGTCGAAGGGCGCCAAGACAGCCCGATTGCTGCCACCGGACAAGCAGCACGAGTGACGAGGGGTACACTCATCAAATACCATGGTTAAGGACCTAGGGTTGAGATTATGGGGAGAGAACGTGGTAGTATTGGTAGTTTCGTCGGCTGACAAGCAGAGTCAAAGATTTACCCAGGTTCAGGCCCCTCGGGTGGAGGTAAAGACCCTACTTCCTGCTTGTCTGTTATTGATCGTGTGAGATTATGCGGTTACAAGGTGGCTCCGATGAGATGTCGATCTCGCAAGAGCTTTGGTGGTTTGAGTATGGCTTGGTCCTAGATCGGCACCCCTCCCAGCCTTTAAATAGGCTGGGTCCCGGGAGTTCATAACCGACCTAGTTTACACGTAAGGAAAGTCTAAACCGACTATGACTATGTCTAATCTTGGAGGGTACTCCATCTTCTTGGGCCTCTTGTCTTGGGCTTCGAGTAGGCTCTTCGCTATTGGGCCTTTAGTCGTAAACGTGCACCAGGTACCCTCACGGTAGGGTACCCAAGATATATATACATGTCAGTAGCCCCCGAGTACTTGTCTGACTCGAAGAATCGGGCATGGACTCTTTCGTAAGTGCACGTGATATGCTTTGTATTATAATTGGAATTCCTGTATGAATAGCACACGTTGGCTATGTCGAGTATCTCATCGACTGTGGTTTTTTCTTATGATGATCAAGGGATAATAGCTTAGCAGGCCCAGTACACTCGACGGATCGGGCTGGTTAACTACACGTTCGGGTAAAACCTTACTAGCTTTCAATCAAACTCGAGTCCCCGGACTCGAGTCTGGAACAAACTGGTCAGATTCGACTAGGCCGCGGAGGTCTTACTGAGTCGATCTGCAGTATAGATTTGAATTTTGCCCAACGCGTCCGTCAGGATTTTTCATCATGTCTGCTGACACGGAAATTATAAGGATTGACGTTGCTGGAACGGTCCTTAGCCCTGCTCGAAAGTTCGGCGGGTCTTACCTTTGCACCATGCGTGCAGCATCCGAGATATTTGCGACGAACGCAACTCGGGGATGTTTCGAGTATGATTTTGTATATGAACTGAGTCGATCCTTTTGTCGACTGACACTTTGTCGTTTATTCTATCGGGTGCGCGACAGCGCTCCCGATGGGAGTAGCCCCCGAGATTGTGCTTTATTGCTTGCAATGGAGTATAATCTCAAAATCATTTTATCTTGAGCATCTTCAGTCGAAGAATTTTTGACACGCTCCCGATGGGAGTAGTATACCTCAGTCGAATGAACGGTCAAGTGACCAATTTTGTCTTAACATTGCTTTTTCACACCCGAACCAAACAAAGCAGTCGAATGACCAATATGCGTTGGACAGGCTCGATTGTATTTCTGAACAGATGCTTGCAATGACGTCAGGGATGACGTTTCTGGCGACTGCGCCTCCTGACACGCGGTGGCGTGCGTTATGCTGTGATGGATGGGACGTGACACATAGGTGGGCCCATTGTGCAGCGCTGACCGAACGACGGTGCCGTTTGGACTTGATTTGACCACTCTGGCCCACTTTTTACGGAGGCGCGATGATGGCTCCTCTTTTTGCGTGCGTAGTGGGCGGAGTGGCCGTCAACGGTTGCCCTCCGCGTTCGCCACGTGTACGGTTAGATTGTGTGCGTAACGCACGATTACGATTTTAATGGCTGTGATCGATTTTGATCTGTAGTAAATAGGAGGGACGGCGCTGGCATTATTTTTACTTGCCATTTGCTCTGCGCGCCGCCCCTGTTCCATCGTCTTCCTCTTGCTCCACCTCCATTGTTATTGCGTCCGAGCTCCTTATTCACTCCCTAGCCACCACAACCATGGCGCCCAAGAGGAAAGCTGCCGCCGACGCGCCCGCGACCGACGCGGCCGCTTTGAAGGGGAAGAAGACTGCGGCTAGCGCATCTGCGTCCGCCGTCGACCTCAAGAAGAGCGACGGCGACTGGGTGAAGTCCACGATCAAGGCGGCACATCTCGAGAAGTTCCGCAGGACGGACTGCTGCCGCCGGCGGACCAGCTTACTGTCCGTGCGCCATCGAAAGAGGTACTCCCCGAGCCTCGCGCAAATGAGCGCGTATGTTTTGCGGAGTTTTTGCCTAGGGGTCTGTCTTTTCCCCTCCACGACTTTGTTCGTGGCTTGCTGTTTGCCTACGGGGTGCAGATCCATGATCTCACCCCGAACGGCATTATGCACATTGCCTGTTTTATGGTATTGTGCGAGTGCTTCCTGGAGTTGCTCCCAGCTGGGCCCTTTGGAAGTCTATCTTCATGGTCCGGCCCAACAACCGAGGCGGCCGAACCTATCCAGTTGGAGGCCTTGGGATCCAAGTGCGCAGCGACACCCGATACTTTGCCCTGAAGCCAGTCGACTCGGCGCAAGGGTGGAGGAAAAGGTGGTTTTATGTGCGCGTCGACCAGGAAGGGGTCCCAACATTTTGACTGCTGGTATAGCCGCTAGGACGAAGCCTGGGACCATCAGCTTTCGACTGAAGAAATGGCGGAAGCGGCGCCTCTGCTGGAGACGATTGGAGGACTGCTAAACAGCGTCACTGGTGTGCATCTTCTTGCCACCTTTGTGAAGATGCGGGTGTGGCCGCTCCGCGCGCGAGCTCACCCTATGTGGCAGTATGAAGGTCCTCTCGACTCCACTCGAATGAACAAGGAGGAGCTGTCAAAGAGCGAGCTGGTGTCACATGTGCGGTCCATCACCAGCACAAAAGCCAGCGAGCCCTGCAACGTCGACTGCCCTGTCACTCCTTATGGGGCTGAAAAGCCTTTGCCAGAGGTTAGTGAATCTATCGAGTTTTGTTGTTTCTTTGCGTTGCCATTTTGCTGGTTTGTCTGACTTTCGTCTCCTGTTTATGACATGCAGGGCCACTCGACTGCGTCTACTCTGCCTCCCCTTCCAGAGGACGGCCCGACTGAAGAGACAGAGGTGCAGGAGGTGCAAGATGTGCCAGCAAAGGGAGCCGATGAGTCGCCCCTTCCATCGGCTACCACTTCTCCTACGGAAAATGCTGAAGAGGAAGAGGTGGACGAGGCACTCGCTGAAGCTTCGCCTGCGCCCGATATGGCCAAGGCTCGGACTCGCAAGCGCCTCCGTGTTCAAGACGTGTCCTCGTCTATGAGCTCACCCGCGAAGGAGAAGGATCTGAGGGACGATGGCGACTCGGGCTCACCCCACGCTGCCCAAACCGCTCCATTGGCAGCGTGCCCAGTGAGCTCGATGCCTCCTCCCCAGTCGAGTGGCGCCGTGCAGTTTGGAGGTCCAAGCTTTGACGATTATGACAGCGAAGAAGAGGAAGAACAGAGGTTTGTTCCTTCTGCCTTTTGCATATGTAAAGTTACTGTATGATAGTTTGGCTCATGTCTCTCTTCCCTTTATGCTTTATAGTGCTGAGCACGATCGAGTAGCGACTCCTCCTGTCGTCGAGGCTTCGACTCCTGATCACCCAGGTGCTTCTCCTGTGACCCCGGAGGTTGCGCAACCAGCAGTCGCAGCTGCTGCTCTTGTGACCACCAAGGTTGCAGATACCCCGGCGGCTGAAGTCGGGACTTCTGCTTCCAAGTCTGAGACTTGGATGGACCACGTAAGTGTCCTATGACCACCCGCATATATTGCGTCTGATATATGTGCTGATTTATGCTAATTGCATTTGCTTGTAGCCTTACTACCTCAATCTGGTAGAATCGGGGAAAGCTTTTGTTCAGATGGAGCAGGAGAGGGACAGGCTGCGTGTTAACTTGGAGCAGCTCACTCGTAAGTGAAATTTGATTCTGTACCCGAAGGTCTTTTTGCACTGTCTTTGTTTTGTCGAATGCTGATTTACCGCTTTGCTTTCCAAACTCAGGTGACAAGGCAGCGGCTGAAACCCGAGTAAAGGAGCTAGAAGAAGCTCTTGCCACTCAAGCTGCCGAGTCGAAGAAAGCCGCGGATACCGCCCAGCGTTCTGCCGCTGCGCGCGAGAAGGAGTATGCTGAGCGACTGGCTGGCCTCGCACAGAACGTGAGAGGTAAGGAACCATCTTTTTGTATGCCTCCCGTGTACCCGTTGGGTAGTATGTAGTAATCTTGCTTTTTCTGGTTCATGTTACAGAGGCGATTGGTGCCAACACCTACTGACATGGTCAGTGATGAGTTATCACTCGACCAGGTTATAGGTGACCTTGGTGCTTCCTTTGTCCAGGCGAAGGACTCCCTTGCCAAGTCTGCCAGCACCCTCGGCGCTGTGTACAAGGAGGTGCTCCCACTAGGCGAGGTGCCGTCGACTGCTGATGGCTTTGCTGGCGTGCTTGGACCGGGGACTTCAACCATGGCGAGCTTTGCTCGCGCTCTCACGGTACGCGGCTCGGAGTCTACCCTCAAGCTCATTTTGGGTCATGGAATAAAGGGTGACTTTGAAGCGGCCATGTCTGACTTTCCTCGAAGGCCTGGCGGGAAGCCTATGTCTCTGAAATCCGTTAGTGAGCCAGCCGCTCGACTGGCCAACATGTTCATAGCCACTATGGAGCGCCGAGCGGCGGAGGTTGCCACTCGCGAGAATAGGGCTAGGTCAGAGTCAGTGTCTGAGAAATAGGGTAGTCGAACCCATATTTATGTTGTGTAATTAAACCTTATGATCACGCGAGTATGCGTGCGCTTTTGCTACTTTGTTATGAACTTAATTCCTTCGTGTTTGCCTGAAAGGCTATGTGCTATTACTCGACTGAGCTTGTGATGAATCTCTCATATCTGATTGAGATTTTTATGATGTTTGGAACAGCCACGGGCAGCCGCCACTTCGTCTGGCTCATCGCGGCATCGCGCCCCTACTCGATCTCGAGCTCAGGTGGCAAACGATGCCGCAGTAATGCGTTATATGAAGGCTCGAGTCGCAAAACTGGAGCAAGAGTTGGGGAGTGCCCGGAGTGAGCTGGATAGGATGAGGCGAGGCCTGCTTTACCCACTCAGCGGGAGGAGTATGTGCTTGGCGAGATGGAGATCGTGAACAGACAACTCGAGTGTAAGCATGACTGCTCTTATCTCAAGAGTTCATAGTCTGTCCTTTTTGTTCACCAACGTGTTGTTGCAGGTTTTGTTCCAGATTTCCAGGCGGAGCAGGCTCGTGTAGATGAGCAGTTGAACAATGCGACTGACGAACCCACGACTGGCCGTCAGCACTTTCGCTTGGATAAGCACCGAGCACGCATACTCGCGACTCTGCAGGATCGAGTGTGGCGGAGCACTATGCTGCTTGAATTATGCAGGTCGGCCTTCAGTCGCATCAACCAAATTCTTTTTCCGACAGGGCCGCAACCTCAAGGAATCCACGCGTTGCTCGGGCTTTTCCGGAGTGCCGGTCCCATTCGAGACTTTGTCACCCAGAAGCTTGTGGATGGAGCCAACGCAACGATGGCATATATCCGAAGCCAGCGTCCACATATGCAGCTACGTCCACCCGTTCCTGGATCGACTTTGTCGCAGTCGCATCTTGACGATACAGTCGATATGCGAGGGTGTTGGTTGAGTGCTATCACGCTCAACTTATGGGCCCTGTTCTTCCAGTCAAGGACGAACCGGAAGATTAGGGTTTTTCTGTATAGGGGACAGCCCCCGAGTGTAAATTTTGCCACTTGTACTTAGTATATTGTTTACTTGTATGTATGCAGCCCCCGAGTGTATCGAGTGGGGTTTATGAAAAACACTTTATATAGAACATGAATTCTACAGCCCCCGAGTGAGGCTGTGAATTTTTGCGATGTTTGAAGCTTCAACTCATGTTATTGAGCAACTTTTTTGTTTATGTATGATTTTTTATGACCCAGCCCCCGAGTATTCGAGTGCGGCTGGGGTATTATGTTTGAAGAGCGAGAGCTCACGTTTTGAGTAGCGCAGCCCCCGAGTACTCGGGTGAGGCTAAGGTTGTGCGATAGTTTATGCGAGTAGTAAACAGGGAGAAATATGAGGAATCATTGACTATATTCCATTTTTGAATGTTAAGCTGCAGGCCGCCTCATTAAAAACCTTCCAGTCCCCTTAGGTACCCTGGTAAGGAAAAGAGCGCGTCTGAAACCTGCAGCCATCCGACATATGTGCCTATTACATTGTGCGACTGAGCAATCTAAGCATAGAAACGGCGCAGCTGCGCAACGTTCCAAGGATTGTGCGAGAGTTCGCCTGTCTTCGCGTGCTTCAGTCTGTATGCTCCACCACCAATGACCTCGGTGATGATGAAGGGTCCTTCCCATGGAGAAGCAAGTTTATGCACCTTCTTTTGCTTCAGTCGAAGTACCAAGTCGCCAACCTCGAAGGACTGGTACGCAGTCGACGGCTGTGATAGTTGCGGAGGTCTTGCTGATAGACAGCTGTGCGTGCTAGCGCCGTGTTGCGTGCTTCTTCGAGCAAGTCGACTGCATCTTCGAGTGCTTCATCTGCATCTTCTTCGTTGTATGCTTCGACTCTTGGTGCATTGAATCTTACGTCTGATGGCAGGATTGCCTCTGCGCCGTAGACCATGAAGAATGGGGTAAATTGTGTTGAGGCATTGGGTGTTGTGCGTAGGCTCCATAGCACAGACGGGAGTTCTTCGACCCAAGCACCCGCGGCCCTTTTGAGTGGCACCAGGAGGCGTTTCTTGATTCCGCTCGTCACAAGTCCATTGGCCTTTTCGACTTGGCCATTGGATTGCGGGTGTGCCACAGATGCATAATTGAGCGTGATATCTTGCTCTTTGCAGAAATCGGAATTCTTCAGCCGTGAAGTTTGTACCGTTATCAGTGATGATACTGCTTGGCACACCAAAGCGGTATATGATGGATTTTATGAAATTGACTGCTGTAGTGGCAGTCGAACTTGTGATAGGGACTGCTTCAATCCACTTGGTGAACTTGTCGACCGCCACCAGAAGGTGAGTATGCCCTCCATGGGAGGATTTTTTGAGTGGCCCAACCATATCGAGCCCCCATGGGCGAAGGGCCAGGCCAATGGTATTGTCTTCAACGCCGATGCGGGTGCGTGCGGCTTTGTGGCGAATTTTTGACAGCCGATGCACCTTTTGACTATGTCCTCCGCGTCTTTGAGTGCTGTGGGCCAGTAGAAGCCTGCGCGAAAGGCTTTGGCTACGAGTGATCGACTGCTGGCATGATGCCCGCAGGTACCTGCATGAATATCACGAAGGATGGCTTGGCCATCTTCAAATGCTATGCAACGTTGGAACATACCTGATACGCTGCGCTTGTATAGTTCGCCGTTGATGACGGTGTATGCTTTAGATCGTCGAGTGACACGTCTTGACTCTGTTATGTCTTCAGGTACCTCGCCGCGGAGTATGTATGCGAGGAAAGGTTGAGTCCAAGTTGGCTCGATGAGGAGTACCTCGACTGGCGGGTCCTCTGTGCTAGGTGCTTTGCTCTTGGCTGGTGCGGCTGATGTAGGAGATGCTCTTTTTCTTGATGGACCTGTGCTCGATGCGCTCGAAGAAGACACCAGGTGGAACTGGTGCTTTGGTCGCGCCAATGTTGGCTAGCTTATCTGCTTCTTCATTGCTCTCACGCCCTATGTGCCGCAACTCGCAGCCTTCGAAGCTGCCCTCCATGAGTTGTACAGGTCACGGTAGGCGATCATGTTATCTGCGATTGCATCACAGGCCTTCATTGTTTGCTGCACCACAAGATTCGAGTCACCGTAGATCATCAGTCGAGTGCACCCGAGGGCTTTGGCCATCCTCATGCCATGGATCAGGGCCTCGTACTCTGCTTCGTTATTGGATGGGAACTCGAATCCCATTGCAGGATATAGCGAAGCTTGTCGCCTTTTGGTGATATGAGGATGACACCTGCGCCTGCGCCTTCGTTCTTTGAGCCGTCAAAGTACATAGTCCATGAGTTGGACACATCTGGTGCTCCTGGCAATGAGCTTCGATCCACTCGGTGTGGAAGTCAGGTAAGACTTGTGCTTTGATGGCCTTCGGGTAATCATACTTGATATCTCGCGGTGCTAGCTCGATGAGCCATTTTGCGACTCGCCCAGTTGCATTGGGGTTTGTGAGGATGTCCCCGATCCCTGAGGTGCTGATTACAGTGATCGGGTGCTGCGAAGTAATGCGTCAGCTTCCTTGAGGACATGAACACGGCGTAGGCCAGCTTTTGATAGTGCGGGTACCGCTGCTTTGATATGGAGAGCACTTCACTCAAGTAATAGACTGGACGTTGTATGCTTTGGGCGTGTCCCTCCTCCCTGCGTTCGACTACCAGTACGGTGCTCACCACCCTGTTAGTTGCGGAGACATATAGGTATAGTGGCTCGCGTTCCCTTGGTGCGACGAGGATTGGAGGGCTTGTGAGGACTCGCTTGAGGTCCGTGAAGGCTGCTTCGGCTTCTGGCGTCCACTCGAATTTATCTGCTTTCTTCATCAGTCGATAGAACGGGAGTGCTTTTTCGCCTAGCTTGCTGATGAATCGACTGAGTGCTGCCACTCGACCCGCTAACTTTTGCACGTCATGGAGCTTTGAAGGCCTTTGCATCGTCAAGATGGCCTGTATTTTCTCCGGGTCTGCCTCGATTCCTCGAGCGAGACTAGATACCCGAGGAGTTGCCCGGCTGGCACGCCGAACGTGCACTTCTTCGGGTTGAGCTTGATGTGGAAGCGTTTGAGGTTTGCGAACGTCTCTCGCAAGTCATCGAGTAGTGTGTTTTCCTCCCTTGTTGTGATGACGATGTCATCTACATAGACCTGGACGTTTCGCCCAATTTGCTTCTTGAGGCAGTCTTGCATCATGCGCTGGTAGGTTGCGCCTGCGTTCTTGAGCCCGAAAGGCATTGTTGTGTAGCAGTAGACCCCGAGTGGGGTTATGAACGCCGTTTTCTCTTCATCCTCTTCCTTCATCCTTATCTGGTGGTAACCCGAGTAAGCATCCAGGAAGGACAAGCGAGCGCACCCGGCGGTGGAGTCGACGATCTGGTCGATTCGAGGTAGTGGAAAGTGATCCTTTGGACAGCACTTATTGAGTGCTGTGAAATCTACGCACATCCGAAGGATATCTGTGTGCTTCTTCTCTACGAGTACGGGGTTGGCCACCCATTGTGATTTCTTGATTTCTCTGATGAAACCTGCTGCGAGTAGTCTGTCGACTTCGGCTTCGACTGCGGTTCTTTTGGGCCGGATATGCGGCGCATTGTTTGCTTGACTGGTTTAGCATCTGGAAATAATTGGAGAGAGTGCTCGGCGAATTCCCTGGGAATACCTGGCATGTCGGCTGGACACCACGCAAATATATCCCAGTTCTCACGGAGGAATTCGACGAGCGCGCTTTCCTATGCGATAGGCAGACTCGACGAGACATTGACTGTCTTGGTCGGGTCAGTCGGGTGCACCTGATGCGACTTGTGTCATTGGTGGCATTGAATGCTCTGTCGACTGCCACCTTTTTGTGCTCCGGCATAAGTGTTCGATCGTTGGAGACCGCTAGATCAGCGAGTGTTGCTTCCATGCCGAACATCTCAGAGATTTTGCTAAACTCTCGGTCGCAAGAGTCAGACTTTTGGAAGTTTCCTTGACTGTGATTACTCCTTTTGGTCCAGGCATTTTCAGCTGGAGGTATGCATAGTGTGGACCGCCATGAATCGAGCGAACGTCGGGCGTCCAAGTATGGCGTGGTATTGTGACTTCCAGTCGACAACTCGAACTCAATCGACTCTGTCCTGAAGTGGTTCTTGTCCCCGAACGTTACGTCGAGTTGTATGGTGCCTTCTGGGCTTATTGCTTTGAAGGATTTTGGCAGGTTTTCGACTGACCTGTTCATTTTGCGGAGCGTATCTGCGAAGATGATGTTTATGCCGCTGCCACCATCCATGAAGACCTTGGACATGGCGTAGCCTCCAATTTGGGCGTCGAGTACCAGAGCAGAGTGCCCTGGACGAACACCGATGGTGGGTGGTCCTCTCTGCTGAAGCTTATTGCATTTCGGATCCCTTCAAGAATTCAGTTACAGCAGGAGGTGACATGACCGCCATGTTTACTTGTCGAGTGCGAAGTTTTTGCTCCCTGTTGGAAGGGCGACCTTTCTGTATCATGTACATCTGCCCTTGGGTGGAGGGTACTGAGGTTCGTCCACCCGAGGTACGGTTGTATGGCACCCGCGATGTTTCCGCCTGCGTGAGGCTGTGGTGGTGGAGGTGGTGCCATCAGAACGGGTACATTGGCTGGCTGCGGCGCAGCTACGGGTGCGGGTGTGGCTGCTGCCTTTCTGAGATTTATGTAATCAGTCGCCATTTGGTCGAACTCCCTGCAGTTTCTCATCGAGTGATTGGAGCGCAGTTTTCCGTCTTCCCCCTTGTACAGGTGGAATCTGCAATCAGCATCCATCTTTTCTTCGAATGATCGCTCGGATTGTGCGCCGACGCGACTTGCGCCAGTCTTTCCTCTTGTAGCGTCGCTGCGTTGGCCGCGGTCTCGACTGTCCCGGCGATCATCTCGACTGTCCCGTCGATCATCTCGACTGTCCCGTCGATCTTCTGACCGTCGGTCGCTTCTGTCTTGGTCGTTGCGGGGTGTGGAGAACCCAGCCGCCATGAACTCGGGTCTGTCGTCGTCGTAGTGACGTTTTGAACGCTTGCGCCTTCGGTCGTCTCTGTATGAGTCTCTGCGGCTTCGACTGCCACTTCATGATTGTCACGGGGTGAGGACCCGCGTGTGGTGCGCGCCATGTCTTCTCCGTCTGCCACTCAGTCGCGATCTTCAGAGGTTAGCCACAGAGGTTGGCTTTTGCGACCAAGTGCTTCTTTGAAGTCTCGCCTGGCGAGGCCCATGATGAAAGCATCCATGGCCATATCTTCTGAAATTACTCCGACTGAGTTGCGTATCTCAGTCCATCGTCGATGTATGACCTCAACGTTTCGTCTGACCGTTGAACGCAAGCTCGCAGCTCCTCGAACGTTTTTGGGCGCTCACATAGAGGCTCGAAGTTTTTGATGAAGTCTGTGCGGAAGTGATCCCACGAGTCGTATGTTGATGGAGGTAGAGCTTGAGCCAGTCGCGGGCTGTGCCTTCGAGCATGAGTCGTATGTATTGCATGGCTGTGTGTTTGTGCCTCGCTGGCACGAGACAGCCAGTCTGTAGTCTTCCAGCCACCTGAAGGTTCCTGTCGACCCGTGTATTGGGTTGTTCAGATGTGAGTTTGAACCCTTTGGGCATCCGTGTCTCGCGGACGCGTCGAGTGAAGCACGGAGCTCCGCATGACTGAGGCTCCTGATCAGAGTATGAGTCGCTACTGTAAGATCTGCGTGATCTGCTCCTGGACCTGCGCCGACGCGAGCTGCTTCTTTCCTTCGAGTGGTGGCGGCGACCACTGCGATTATGCTCTTCACGACGTGTGTCAACTATGGCACGATCTCGACTCCCTCCTGGAGCTGTTGGAATTTGGCGTATGGCCTTGCTGCTAAGGCGAGTGATTTGATCTGTTGGCGATGTAGTTTTGCATTGGGGTCATCAGCTGGAGGCTTGATTGCCTCTAGTATGCTGCAGCGGTAAAGAGAGCACCCGCGGCTGTTTTGGGTACTGGCACTCCCTCTTCATCGTATGTCATGAAAGAGTTGCCTAGGTTGCGGGTGAGTGTGCCCTCTCATCTGGCGCGAGGTGTGACAGCCTTGATCTGGGTCTTGTGTCTGCTCGCCCGGTGGAGCTCAGGGAGAGCTGTCTTCTGCACGCACTCGACAAGCTAGCTTGCTTTTTACGTTCTTCGAGTGTTGCCTGATCTGCTGCAGTCGAAGTGATTCCTGCCAGGTGAAGTACTGGAAGGTCAACATCTCCTCCCGTGTTGCGTCCATGGGCATCATTGTGCACTCCTTGATGACTTTATCTGCTTTTGCTGCCATCTCAGCAGTAATTATGAGACTTGTGACTCCATCCGACATAGTAACTGTGCACGGGAACTCTGTAGGCCTGCGACTGGCCGCAGCATCAGATGATTCTGCGGCGAAGGCAACGTAGACCTGCTGGGGTATCACCCGAGGGTATGTGTATGTGTTTTGAGTCCCGTCATGGACTCGACGTCGTCATCAAGGCTCATGTCGGAGTCGATATGCCCATCGAGTGGTCCGTGTGGACGGGTCTCGCTGTCGACGCCTTCATCGCCTATGCTCATCTCGGCGTCGGCGAAGTTGTTGTGAATCTCGAAGTCGAGGTTGTTGTTGGTGCAGATCTCGGAGTCGACGTAATTGTCGATATGAGTTTCGAGCTCGTCGAAGTCACTGAGGGAGATCCGTAGTCGAAAGTATCCTCGAGTGGGAGATCGAACTCGAGATCGTTTGTGTGGTATGCTGATTCGGCCTCCTCTCTTGGAGTTCGTCGATGAGCTCGTTCATCTCTCGAGTCGACATGGTTGTTGCGGACGAACAAGCTTGGAGAATCGACGATGGTATGGACGCAGTTGATGGATCCGCAGTTGAAGGAGCCGCAACCGATGGAGCCTCGGGTACGGAAGTCGCGAGTTGGCGTGGATCTGTCAAGTCCTGCGTACCAAGCTTGTTACGAAAAAATTGAACGAACCAACGGTTAAACCCAAACCTGACTCGAGATCGGAGAAGGTCTTCTGGAATTCTGGCGAGTGTGGCTCGAAATCCATCAGAGGATCTGATGTACTTTTTGAGGTGAAGCTGGCGTGCTGCCGTTTGTCGAGTGATTCGGCGAGTTGCCGTGTGCCGCCCGAGTCGGCGAGTTCTGGTTTGTTGATGCAGCCGGCGAGTTGCCGTTTGTAGATCCGATCGGCGAGTCGCCGTTTTCCGCCGGAACCGAACAAACCGTGAGTCCAGCACTATTCTTTCCCACAGACGGCTGATAACCCCCAAGAGCAGGGGATCACTGCAGCACCTCTCAATGTGGAAGTAAGGTATCGATCCGCAGGAGCAAGAAGGAAAAGTTATCTATTCCCTACAACTAAAGTGTCACAAGTTTTAGTTGATTATGCACTAAACAAGTTTAAAGAACAAGGTGGTTGATTTAATGGATGGAAGTTTGATGTAACAAAACAAGAATGTAAAAGTGTCCCAATCCTCTTCAATGCAAGAGGACAAGACAAAGGTTTTCTCTTATAGGAACAATAGACATGGGTTCATGGGTTCACTTAATCCTCTCTCTCTCATCTACGGTGATTATCATGTTATAGATAAAGTACACACAATTGTCATGTTTTAATGGTAGCTTTTAATGACGGCTACATGTCCTAAAACACATAGTTGAAAGAAATACTCATTTGTGTGCTATGTCACCCCCGCAAGGCTAGCATGGCTGCTGTCACTCCCACATCACTCTTTCTTTTTACCTCCAGATAAAGGATGTTGAGCTGTATTTCACATGTCACTCAATACATATGCCGTGTCACATCGGCCATCCCGTACCTACATACATCATACTTCATAATGGAAAATATTCTAAACACTAGTGCAATGATTCATATTTTGTGTGTGTGACCACATCTCTCTCATCTATCCACACTTGGTGGTGTCAATCACCTCATGACAAGGATAAACAAGGCATTATGCATAAATCAAACCATCACATGCATCATAGAATATCTCCAAAATATGACAAATCATAAAAGTTCCAACACAACGGTAAATGTATAACAAATCATCTCATACCACAATATCCACCATAGGAATTACATAGATGACCGTAATCATGTTCAGCAGCTCATACGGTACTAATTAGTGAAGCTCAAAGAGAGGAGAGATACATAAGTTACCACCACAAACCCAAGTCCAGGGGGTGGACTCCTCCCTCTTCATCATGGTGTCGGTGGAGATGTTGTTGGAGGGGAAGGAGACCACACCAGCAGCGCCCCGCCGGAGTTTTCCCCCTCCAATCTTCAGCTCCAGATCTCTGTTTCGTGGTTTCTGTGTTTCTGTGGCGCTCTTTTCCGAAGGGCGTCGGGGACTATTTTTATAGTCGGTTTTAGGTCAAGACGGAGTCGTGGGCGAAAAGATCGACGGCAACGGAGCCTCGAGGCTCCAGATGGTGGGTCCCACGCGGCCAGATTCCTTGGCCGCGTGGGCCACCCCTTTTGGGCCTCGGCCTCCGCTTGTTCGCTTCCTTCGCTCCCAAGTCTTTTTCCTTCCAAAAACTGATGCTCGTAAATTTCCAGGTCATTTGGACGTCGTTTGGGTCCCTGAAACATTAAAATATGGAAAATAGGGTTTTCTGCCTGCGCAGGGTTAATTCCATAAAAATAGGAAAATCATGAAATATTCCAAAAATCATTATAAAACATTGATATAACCCTTATATGATGCAAATATGACTGGAATATAAGTAAAATAATGCAAAGTTCATATATGCATTTTACATGCATCAACATCCCAAGCTTAACCCATGCTCGTCCCGAGTATGAAGGTGATAAAACTAACATGGACTTTGCATTTTAATACTATCAATGGATATCAAAGGTGATTACTATTGCTACATAGAGTCAAATGATTCATTCTTCAAAGGAATAACAATATGCAAGATAAATTATGAAGTGATATCAAATACTCAATGTAAAGATGTTCAATGATAAATTCACAAAGTGTAATATAGGAGAAAGTATTATGGACCAAATGTATGCATAATGAAAAGTAAAAACATCCTATGGTGGTCATAGAGTACTTCTTATGAAAACTGAATATAAAAGGTGGACACTTTGGATAGATAAATAAGTAGAGGTAAAGCATGAATAAGTTTCATCTAACTTCCAAATACTTCTACTTAAGTTAATGCTTGCAATGTGGTAGTCATTGGTGTGGAGCTCTCATTACCTCTATCATTGCATCTTGAATGATTAATGTTTAAAGTGAAGCAAATATAAGTGGTGTGCTTGACAATGTATTGGTTGAATGTCTCATGTCCCTTGAATACAAGTACCTACACCATGTGTTACTCACTTTGGTCCACAAAGTAAATTCAAATAAAGGTCATTGCAAGTAATAATAGTATCATCAAGAATTGCACTGGGGTACCTCTTACCCCTTGACATGAACAAGCCCATGTCAAAACAACAAGACAAACAGACAATGAACAATCTCAGCACTCTTTTATTTACTATGGGTATAGCTTTTTATTATGAGGTGCATCACTGAATGAACATTATGGTTATGCTATAAATTTCCACCATGAATGATGCATGGCTTAGATTAGCGGCCCAGTCATTTCTCTAACCATTTATACAAACTCTTTGAACTTACTAAGTATCCACATTCATTTCACCCATGATAGGCATCCATAAACAAAAGTACATGACATCAACTAAATATAAATAAGTGCAATGTTGAAAGCTTGCCATGTGACAGCACATATGGGCTAACTCCCAACCAAAACAATTGTCAAGCCCACAACTTCATAATTTTAATCACAATAGTTCATGCTTATTAAATGTAATAAAAGTAAATTGTGCATCAAGTTCGTGAGAGCTTTTAACCAATTTTTCCCATGACAATCAATAACATAAGCATTTAAATTCAGAAATGTAGATAACACAATATAACATGATAAACATACTTGGAATAGCATAAAGCTAATAGGTAGATATGGTGGACTCACTGGAAAAACTTTGGTTGAAGATGTTGGGAGACAAGCTTTTTACTTGTTGTAATTTTTGGGCTAGCAATAGGGAGAAAGTTGACCATCTAAATGCATGCATAAGTGTCCATAGAACTAATCAATCCATGTTAAACCAAGTAAAGTTAAAATTCAACATCCAAACATGGTAAAAGATAGCTCTTAACAACACACTTGCAAATTAACATTCATTCAAAGCACATGAATTATGCAACTATATGTACCTTTTAAAATCAACTCAAACATCCCTATCCCACTATATTTAATAGCATCCAACATAATTCAACCCAAACTTCCAGTAGCTCTCTCATATATAAATGATAGTGGTGGTCTCAAGAAAATAAAAATCAAACCGAAATAACAAAAGCAAATAAAAAAACATACGCTCCAAGTTTATACGATAAAGTGCTTTGATCGAAAAACAGAAGTTAGACGTGTGCAAACTGAGAGTGTGTTGGTCAAATGGGGTTGTCTTGACATCCCCAAGCTTATGGTCTTCACCATCCTTTTATAGCTCTTGGTGCAGCTCCTCTAATCCCTGTGAAAAAACTTCAAAACACCGTTTCTCTTCTGTGGGGTGATATTAGTAGTGATAAACAAATAGGTTCCTTGCTGCATAAAATCCTTAGGCAAAAATTCATATGAATGTCCAGAGAGTATATAATGTTGTATGCCTACTCATAAACTCAATTGAATTAAAAAGATTCAAGCAAAAAGCTCAAAGAATGCATAAAACAATATCAAGACAGAATCTGTCCAGAAAAACAGCAGCAGAAAAACGCATTTTTCTACCCTACTTAAACTCGTCAGAAAAATCTGAAAAAAATCACGTATACAGAGGATGAAAATTGAAGCTACAGTTAAAATTACAGCTCAATCGGAGTTACAGATAAAAAAATTAAAAATCAACCGTGCATAGACTTCGTGCAGGCAGAAAACTCTCCGAAAATGAATAACAACTTTTCAAACCCAAAATAGGTAAAACTTGGTTCTTTATTAAAAATCACAGAAACAAAACTAACAAACTACTCTCTTGTTACAGCAAGAGGACTCAAATAAAATCAAAAATAAAAACAACCGGGTTGCCTCCCGTAAAGCGATTTCTTTGTAGCCATATAGATAGGCTTCTTACTTGATGTTCATGAAGGTTGAACCTCATGAGGGAACTTATACTTTGATGTGTCCCTCTTCCTTGGAAAGTGTTCATGCATAATACCAGGATCCCATGGTGTTCTTAAACCAATCAAAATAGTAGTCAAGTTGAACCCTAGTTGAGAGAAAAACAAAACACAAAAGTAATAACAACGAAGTCTAATTTTCTTTCTATGCATTGGCATTTTGTATATGAATGAATCACCATAAATAGAAGTTTCCCAATGCATATTAATAATATTTACTTGCAGCATATAATTATTAGTAACATAAAGAGGGTTCTTATCACCTCCTCTTTCATAATAGTTGCAAGTAGTAGAAATAAATTCAACCATATAACCACAAGAATCATTCAACTTAGATAGTTTAGGCACATAAAGAGGATTATTAAATTTATTGTGGAATTCATTAGCATGCTTCCCTCTTTCAAAATAGTTAATAAGATCAATATCAAGTTTAATATCATGGTTGCAACAAAGATTTGGAACTAAAGATAATTGCAAACCACATAAGTATTTCTCAACATAAGCAATTTTCTCCTCTATGGTGTAATTAGGGGAATTTAAGAACAAAGTAGGACTCTCATGAGTAAGAGTACCATCACAAACAGCAAGTATATTATTTTTATCCTCACATAATTTAGTAACAACTAAACATGGAGTTTATCAATAAGCATAGGACCATCATCTAAAGCATTATCATATAGCATATTTAAGCAATACTCCTCATTATCATCAATAAGTTCACTAGTAGCATTAATAGAAAGTAAAGAAGCATTTTTAGTTTCATCATAATAGCATGGGTTATCATAAATAACAAAAGATTTTTGAGTTTGAGTGTTACTATCATTTGTTGATGCTGAAGCTGGGAGATCCAACTCTTCCCCAAGGTTAGGTTGGAGCACATCCATTTCAATCTCCTCTTCACATACTTCCTCTTCCAAGGTTATGTTTTCAACATCCTCTTGGGGTTGCACGGGCATCCCCAAGCTTAGGTTCTTATCCTCCTCTTCCTGCAAAATATTAGTACTTTCCATGGAAGCAAGAATTCTTTCTTTAACATAAACATTATCACTAAATTCCTTTTTGCAAAGTTGGAGAAGAATAGAAATGTGTCCTTTCATTACACGAGCTTCATGACTAGTTGCAACAAATTTATCAATAAGAAAGTCTATCTCATGAGCTGCAACATAAGCAATATATTTCTCAACTTGTTCTATATCATGGCATGCAAATTAACACTCTTGATAAGAAGCAATAATAGGATCACTATTATACTTACATTGATAGAGAGAGTGTTTATAGTCTTTTCTAAAGCAGCAAGTTATATTATGTAATTCACAAAACTCAGTGGCCATATCATTAAGATGTTCAAACAATTCAAGCATTATATTTCCTTCTTTGGTTGATCGATATTCATAGTAAGCTCCCATAGTTTTGACATAACCTTTCTCCATTTTTTTTTTTTTGGGTTTTTGATATATAAAACTGAAAGTAAAACTAATAAGAAACTCACAACCAAACAAGTTTAAAGGAACCTCCCCAAGCTTAGATGATTGCAAGATATAAAACAAAAATAAATCTAAAGTCTAGTGCACACAAGAATAGAAACTTAAGCGCTACGCTCCCCGGCAACGGCGCCAGAAAATTACTTGATAACCCCCAAGAGCAGGGGATCACTGCAGCACCTCTCAATGTGGAAGTAAGGTATCGATCCGCAGGAGCAAGAAGGAAAAGTTATCTATTCCCTACAACTAAAGTGTCACAAGTTTTAGTTGATTATGCACTAAACAAGTTTAAAGAACAAGGTGGTTGATTTAATGGATGGAAGTTTGATGTAACAAAACAAGAATGTAAAAGTGTCCCAATCCTCTTCAATGCAAGAGGACAAGACAAAGGTTTTCTCTTATAGGAACAATAGACATGGGTTCATGGGTTCACTTAATCCTCTCTCTCTCATCTACGGTGATTATCATGTTATAGATAAAGTACACACAATTGTCATGTTTTAATGGTAGCTTTTAATGACGGCTATATGTCCTAAAACACATAGTTGAAAGAAATACTCATTTGTGTGCTATGTCACCCTCGCAAGGCTAGCATGGCTGCTGTCACTCCCACATCATACTCTTTCTTTTTACCCCCCAGATAAAGGATGTTGGGCTGTATTTCACATGTCACTCAATACATATGCCGTGTCACATCGGCCATCCCGTACCTACACATCATACTTCATAATGGAAAATATTCTAAACACTAGTGCAATGATTCATATTTTGTGTGTGTGACCACATCTCTCTCATCTATCCACACTTGGTGGTGTCAATCACCTCATGACAAGGATAAACAAGGCATTATGCATAAATCAAACCATCACATGCATCATAGAATATCTCCGAAGTATGACAAATCATAAAAGCTCCAACACAACGGTAAATGTATAACAAATCATCTCATACCACAATATCCACCATAGGAATTACATAGATGACCGTAATCATGTTCAGCAGCTCATACGGTACTAATTAGTGAAGCTCAAAGAGAGGAGAGATACATAAGTTACCACCACAAACCCATGTCCAGGGGGTCGGGCCTCCGCTTGTTCGCTTCCTTCGCTCCTTCACTCCCAAATCTTCTTCCTTCCAAAAACTGATGCTCGTAAATTTCCAGGTCATTTGGACGTCGTTTGGATCCCTGAAACATTAAAATATGGAAAATAGGGTTTTCTGCCTGCGCAGGGTTAATTCCATAAAAATAGGAAAATCATGAAATATTCCAAAAATCATTATAAAACATTGATATAACCCTTATATGATGCAAATATGACTAGAATATAAGTAAAATAATGCAAAGTTCATGTATGCATTTTACATGCATCAACGGCGCCAATTGACGAGGGGTACACTCATCAAATCCCATGGTTAAGGACCTAGGGTTGAGATTATGGGGAGAGAACGTGGTAGTACTGGTAGTTTCGTCGGCTGACAAGCAGAGGCAAAGATTTACCCAGGTTCAGGCCCCTCGGGTGGAGGTAAAGACCCTACTTCCTGCTTGTCTGTTATTGATCGTGTGAGATTATGCGGTTACAAGGTGGCTCCGGCGAGATGTCGATCTCGCTAGAGCTTTGGTGGTTTGAGTATGGCTTGGTCCTAGATCGGCACCCCTCCCAGCCTTTAAATAGGCTGGGTCTCGGGAGTTCATAACCGACCTAGTTTACACGTAAGGAAAGTCTAAACCGACTATGACTATGTCTAATCTTGGAGGGTACTCCATCTTCTTGGGCCTCTTGTCTTGGGCTTCGAGTAGGCTCTTCGCTATTGGGCCTTTAGTCGTCACGTGCACCAGGTACCCTCACGGTAGGGTACCCGAGATATATATCCATGTCAACGAGGTTCAGAAACGACGCCTTCAACAAGGAAACGGCACCCTCAGGCACCGTCGTCGTGGAGCTTTCGCTCAGAACCACTGCAAGAAGCGACATGTGGTGCATCTCCCAAAACCATGCCCCAATGAGGCATAGCGACGCCATCTGCGCCGTCGTGGCCGCCCTGGTACATCCAGAGCAAGGATTTCTCCGTGGGAACGCACCTTGAACATGGAAGCCGCCTGCCGTGCGCCTGGGAGCGCAGCAAGCTCCACCACACTTTGCCAAGACGAGACGCTGTAGGACGCCAGAGAGAGGTGCTGCAGCGCCGCCGGCGCAGCGTGGTGGAGGGCTGCCGGAGGTCCTCACCCCCGTGCATCGGAGAGGCAGGGGCATCAGCCGCGCGCCGCCCAACCTAGAGCAGGGAGCTTAACTCCGGCACGGGCTCCAGGCGAGGACACGGGCCGAAGAAGAGGACGCCACCCAGCAGCCAGCATGGAGAGGATGGGAGCCCGCCGGAGACGGGACAGACGGCCACAGACGCCGGCGACTTTGGATCACAGGGGAGTAGAGGATGAAGCGCCAAAGACCATCTGGGCCCAGATCGGGCCCAGGGGCCACCGCCGCCACCTGCCGCGCCGGGGAGCCACCGCCACCACAGGACGCACCTCCCGTCGCCGCCACAACGCGCCGGACCCCATGAGGCCCAGACGCCCAGCGCAGCTCGGACAGAGGCGAGACGCGGGACAGCCTACGTGTCCACCGCGGGATCACTCCAGCCACCATTTTTGGGGCGGGAGCCGTCGCCACCGCGGCGAGGCCAGCGGCGGAGGAGAGGAGGCAGGCGGGGGGGGTGGCGGCGGCGCGTGCTAAGGTTCCCCCGAGTCGCCCGCTGCGGCGACGCGAGGGACGGGTTCAGCCTGAGATGAGCTGCCCCTCCAACGGCACCGATTTCGTATTAGAAACTGAATCCATCACGAAATCCGTCCGCGCCCCTCGATCGCTTCAACAAAAGCCGCAGCCCCCTCTCGCCCTCGCCGTCATCGCCCGAAACCGCGCGCGTCCACTCGATTCCTCGCCGCCGACACCGAGTTCTCCGCCCAGGTGAGCAATCTCGTCCGTCCTCTCGAACCATCACTCGCCCTTCAGTTCCGCCGTTAGCTCGGTTTGTCCAGATCTGTCTGTGCTCGATTCTTCCGTTCTGATTATTTAACCTTGCTAGACAAACATTGCCTGTACAATTTGATAAGATGACTCATGAGTTATGATCTTTATGCCAGCGAATCCGCTGATCTGCACCCCAGTTTCAGTGCAAACATGTCACACCGCCAGTCCGCTATTAGAAGTTGGTTGGCAGTTATAAGAATGTGGTTGTTATGGTCCAAATGTGAGACTTCTATTATTCCTTGCCTTGTAAAGTAATCAAGCACTAATATATACAGTACTACCTCCGACCCGCTTTAGTTGTCACGGAGGGAATACCGCGCTAGTACAAAGTATGTATACAGCTCGCGACAATAATTACGGAACATAGGAGTATAGTCATTTAGCACCCTAGAGCAGAAGTGTTGCCACGAAGATGGTGCAGTTGTTCATGTCAGGAAATGAGCAACTATATTCCCAGGGGGCCAAAGGCCAGTACTTATACATGTGTGATGAACAGTAAACAGTAATCTATACATCTAACACCCCGCCTCAAACTCATGGTGGGTCAACAACACTGAGTTTGGAGAGAAAGAACGCATGTTGCGCTCGAGTCTGTGCCTTCGTGAAAAGTCCGCCAACTGTAACTCAGAGGGCACATAGTGAACGGCAAGAAGCTGGTCCTGCACAGCAGCACGCACGAAGGAGGCATCTACACCGATATGCTTGGTGAGTTCATGTTTCACCGGATCACGCGCAATGCTGATGGCGCCTGTACTGTCAGACAATAGAGGAGTCGATGCAGCAGCAGAAACACCAAAGTCCTCGAGTAACCATCGCAACCAAGTCACCTCAGCCGTCAACATGGCCATCGCTCTCAACTTAGCCTCTGCACTGGAGCGGGAAACGGCAGTCTGTTTCTTTGTCTTCCAGGCAATGAGGGATCCTCCAAGAAATACACAATAGGCTGACAGCGAGCGGCGATCAGAAGGATCACTAGCCCACATAGCATCAGAGTAGGCCTGGAGCTGGAGAGAGCTGGAGCGAGGAACGAAAAGGCGGCGAGAGATCGTGCCACGAAGATATCGTAGAACACGGAGAAGGTGACTATAGTGGACAGAGATGGGAGCTGAAATGAACTGACTCAGAATATGGACAGGATATGAAATATCTGGACGAGTGACAGCTAGATAGACAAGACTCCCAACAAGATGGCGACAGCGAGTGGGGTCTGTAAGGGGATCACCATCAGTAGCACGAAGCTGAATATTGAGTTCCATAGGAGTCTCAGTAGTGCGCTCATCACCAAGAGCAGCGCGAGCAAGAAGATCCTGAATATATTTTTCTTGGGAGATGAAGAAGCCATCAGAAGTCAAAGAAACCTCAATCCCGAGAAAATAGCGAAGTGGACCAAGATCAGACATCAGGAACTGCCCACGAAGGCGGGCCTTGACAAAGGTAATATACTCAGAGTCATCGCCAGTAATGACCATGTCATCAACATATAAGAGGAGGAGCGTCCGACCACGAGGTGAGGTGTGGACAAACAACGCGGGATCATGGTCGCTAGGCGAGAAACCAGCGGCAGTCACCACAGAGGCGAAACGCTCAAACCAGGCGCGAGGGGCTTGCTTAAGGCCATAGAGAGAGCGCCGAAGACGGCAGACCATACCATCAGGACAGAGTACCCCGGTGGTGGCTGCATGTAAACCTCCTCACGCAGCTCTCCATTGAGAAAGGCGTTCTGGACATCAAGCTGAGACACAGACCAATTACGAACAGAAGCCACAGCGAGAAGAGTGCGGACAGTGGTCATGTGGGCTACGGGAGCGAATGTCTCAACATAATCGCGGCCCTGCTCCTGCTGAAAGCCACGAGCCACAAGACGAGCTTTGTAGCGCTCAAGAGAACCACCAGATCCCACGTGCCAGTGCGCTCAAGGGCAGCAATCTCCTCAGCCATCGCAAGCTGCCATTCAAGCTGAGCCATGGCATCACGGTAGGAAGTGGGCTCACCAACAGCACAAAGACTGTACTGGGAAGGAGAATAGCGATCAGGAGACCGTAATAAGGTCCGAGAACGAAGGTTATGAACCGGTGTACACGGGGAAGGTGGCGCGCTGGAAGTAGAAGGCAGGTCAGAGGGATCATTGTCAACACGCGGCCGACGAGTGTAGTGGAGAGGAAAGGGAGAGAGGGTAGGATGCACTGGAGAGGGAGGTGGCGAGGGAGGAGAAGAGGATGGTGTCGGCGGTGTATTGGGAACAGTGGGACTCGGTGGAGGTGGAGGTGGAGGAGGAACATGAGGCACGGAGGGAGATATGTCAGGAAGTATAAGGAAGGAGATATCCTCAACCGAAAAGGTCGAGGCAGTAGGACGCGGATAGTACGAACGAGACTCATCAAAAGTCACATCACGGGAAATACGAAGCCGACGACTAACAGGATCCCAACATCGATAGCCCTTGTGCTCATCGCTGTAGCCAAGAAAAACACACTCTAGCGACTGAGCGGTCAATTTGGTGCGTTTGCGGGGAGCAAGGAGAACATAGCACACGCAACAAAACATACGAAGAGCGGAGTAGTTAGGAGAATGACCAGAGAGACGCTCCATAGGAATACCACCTTGCAAAGCAGCCGAAGGCTAGATATTGATGAGATAGGTGGATGCGGAGACAGTCTCAGCCCAAAAGTGGGGTGGAAGAGAGGCGGCGATCATCATCGCACGAGCCGTCTCAAGAAGGTGGCGATGCTTGCGCTCAACAACGCCATTCTGAGCGTGAGCACCAGGGCAAGAGAACTGGGCGAGAGTACCCTGTTCGGCAAGAAAACCACGCAACATCTGGGAGATATACTCACCAGCCGAGTCAGCACGAAAGACACGAATGGGCGTGGAAAACTGGGTGTGTACCATGGCAGCAAAACGCTTGTATATAGGGAGAACCTCGCTGCGAGATTTCATAAAATAGAGCCAAGTGTAGCGAGAGAAGTCATCAATAAATAGAACATAGTAGCGATGAACACCTTTCGAATCGAATGGAGCAGGACCCCATACATCAGAATGAACTAAGTCGAAAGGACGCTGAGAGACTGACTCACTCGTAGGATAAGGTAATTGAGTCTGTTTGCCAAGTCTACAACCATTACAATGTAAAGATACATCGCCAGAGACAGACCCTAAGACACCTTGATGCACTAGCGAGGACAAGCGAGAGCCACATATATGACCAAGTCGATGATGCCACTGTTGGAAGGACGCAGAGGAGGAGGCAGCAAGAGCATGCGAGCTGGCGGGTGTGGTGGCAGCGGAAGGAACACAAAGCCAGTCAACCTCCCAAAGGCCCTGAGCCTCACGGCGCCGAGGGCCAGCTCCAACTAGAACCTGGATGCGGCGATCCTGAACAGAGCAAGAGTCGGTATCAAGAATGACACGACAGCCAGAATCAGTAAGTTGAGCAGCGGAAAAGAGATTCATGGTAAGACGGGGAACATGAGAAACACTAGGAACAGAGAAGGACGGAGTAGAGAGAGTGCCACGACTAGCAACAGGAAGAGGTGTGCCATCGGCAGTGAGAATATTGAGAGGAGAATCAAGAGGTCGAAGAGAGGACAGAGCGGAAGAATCCAGAACCCACGGAGATGTACCTGACTGTGTAGGCGGTGGTGGCGGAGCAGCAGTAGTGGAAGGAGCCAGCGAGGCAACGGTGCCCGTCGAGGAAGAGCCCGATGAAGCCAGTACGCTTGAGCCGCACAATATCCTGGTCAGTGAGTGATGGAGTCGCTGAGGGCACACGAGCCACAGGAGAGGAGCAACTCAGGTCGCGCTGCTTCTTGAAGCAATCTGACTCTGGGTGACCGGGCTTCTTACAATAACCGCAGAAGATGCGAGGCCGGCCCGCTCCTGAAGAAGGAGGACACCCACCTGAAGAAGGAGGACGCCCGCCCACCCCCCTGAAGGAGTGGGTAGCAGCGGTGGAGCAGACGACACAAGGGCTCGAGCAGCTAGCACAGTGGGAACCGCAAGCAAACCAGCAGAACGGAGGCGTGTCTCCTCAGCTCGGACCTCTGCAAGCACCATTGATATAGAAACACGACCACGGGCAAGCAGGTGAGCACGCCGAGGCTCAAACTCGGGACGGAGGCGAGACAGGAACTCATGGACACGCTGAAACTCCAAATCTGACCTCACTGTCTGGCAACAACGACAAGCACCACAGACAACAGTCCTCAGAGAGTCAAGCTGACGCCAGATGGCAGAGCACTGTGTATAGAACTCATCAAACGTGGAGTCTCCCTGCTGAAGATCATGCTCCTGACGCACTACAGATAGGTAGAGAGCATCACCAGAGGGCTGATAGCGCTGACAGAGATAAGTCCACATCGCAGCAGCAGTGCCCAATCTCATAAACTCAGAAGCAAACTGGGGTAGAACACTAGCAGTGAGGACAGCAGCAGCACGAGCATCATCATTGCACCACTGAGTGTAAACAGACAGAGCATCCCAATAAATAGAGAGAGACTCCGAGTAATCCGATACCTGCTGGTCATAGGCTTCAACGGCAAGATCATCATCATCCTTGGCAGCAGCCCTATCAGCCTCAGAAGCATCAGCAGCAAGAACGGGTGGCACCGGTGGAGTAGGAGGCACAGGAGCAACGGGGCACGGCGGACAGGAGACCTCGCCAGAGAGAACGCCCCACAACAGGAGGCCGCGCATGTGGATGCGCATAAAACCAACAAACTCTGCATAGTTGGTGCCATCAAAAATCACGGAGCACCGAGGAACAGCAACATAACCCGAAGAAGACATGACGGGCTTCTCTGATTTTTTTTTTTGAAAGTCAAACTAGGAGAGAGAATATGGATCTGACCCGCCCGAGCTCTCCGGCTCGATGCGGACGAACGGGACGACGACCGGGGCCGCGCGAGGCAGGGGCGGCGACCGGAGCCACGGAAGGCGGGGGCGGCGACGGCGGCCGGAGCCGCGGAAGAGGCGGCGGCCGGAGGCTAGCGGCCGGAGACGGGCCGGAGCTCGCCCGAGCTCGCCCGCGCGATGAAGCCGCGGGAGCTCGCGAGGGCCGCGACAGGCGGCAGCCACGGCGGCCGGAGAGGCAGGCCGGGCGAGGGGCGGCGGCTGGACGGCAGCCGGAGAGGCAGGCCGGACAAGGCGGCAGCCGGACGCAGGCGGCCGTGGATGGCGGCGGCGAACTCGGCAGGCCGGAGAACGGCGCGGAGATGGCGGCGTAGCAGGCTACTCACGGCAGGGCAGCTAGAGCAGCTAGAGGAAGAAGAAGAACGCAGGTCGGCCGGAGCAACGGCGACGACGGCGATGGTGGGCTACGCGCGGAGTTGCAACGCGCGGGGAGGAGAGCAGAACCATAGCTCTGATACCATGTCAGGAAATGAGCAACTATATTCCCAGGGGGCCAAAGGCCAGTACTTATACATGTGTGATGAACAGTAAACAGTAATCTATACATCTAACAGTTCCGTCCAATAGGCTTCGTTTATTCTTTGACGAACATGCTGGTTGTTCTGCATTACATCTGTAGTTTGCACGGAACCATGACCATTGATAATTTGTAGACAGTATCTGATTTTGCTTATACTTGCCACGCATGTGCTGTATGGGACAATGATTTAGCAGTTGGTGCCATATGAATTGATCGTATAATCCTGTGCCCCCTTTCTGCCATGATGATGTACCTTCGGCTGAACTGTTTTTTCAATCTTATTTTTATGAAGAATTTCTAATGCTTGATCTTTGACTTGGGTAGCAGAATCTCTTTGCTGCAATCTGACGAAGTGGAGTTCTTAGAAGTCGAAGCTTCGTTGATGTCAGAACAAGACTCGCTTTACTTGGCATCAGTTGGATTGCTGGGAGAGTATTGTCGTACAACTCGAAAAAGGGATAAGCTTCTCGTGACCGTTAGGTCACTTGCCAACTCTCAAAGTCAGCCTAGCTCTCTTCAAGGACACGACTGACAGCATCAGAAAGCAGAGTCGAGATGGCGCTGCAAAACATTGGTGCGTCCAACAAGGACGATGCCTTCTACAGGTACAAGATGCCCAGAATGTTAACCAAAATAGAAGGCCGTGGCAATGGCATCAAGACAAATATCGTGAACATGGTTGACATAGCGAAAGCACTTGCCAGGCCAGCTTCCTACACAACAAAGTACTTTGGCTGTGAACTTGGGGCACAGTCCAAATTTGATGAAAAGACAGGGATCTCCATAGTTAATGGTGCTCATGCCACCGCGAAGCTCGCTGGTCTTCTCGAGAACTTCATCGAGAAGTATGTCCAGTGCACGAACTGCCACAACCCTGAGACCGAGGTCCTCGTCTCTAAGAAGCAAATTATATCTCTGAAATGTGCCGCCTGTGGCTTTCTCTCGGATGTTGACATGAGGGACAAGCTCACTAATTTCATCTTGAAAAACCCACCAGAAGAGAAAAAGGGAGGGAAAGACAAGAAAGCGATGCG
Source organism: Poa pratensis (assembly GCA_947311845.1). Taxonomy (NCBI): domain Eukaryota; kingdom Viridiplantae; phylum Streptophyta; class Magnoliopsida; order Poales; family Poaceae; genus Poa; species Poa pratensis. Next base: position 27,608,797 of record CAMZMU010000095.1, read on the forward strand.
AAGAGCTGAGAAGGAACGGCTGAAGGAAGGCGAGGCTGCCGATGAGGAGATGAAGAAACACAAGAAAGATGCAAAGAAGAAAGGCGGTTTGTCCAAGGAGAGCGCCGCAAAACTTGTCACTACAAAGAACAAGGCTGGTGGTGGTGGGAGCTCTGATGAAGAACAAGCACCTTCACCAACTCACAGTCAAGATGCTGACTTTGCATCTGCTGCAGACTATGCGGATGATGATGATGATGACGTGGAGTGGCAGACTGACACATCAGCAGAGGCTGCGAGGAAGCGCATGCAGGAGCAGCTGAGTGCAGCGACTGCCGAAATGGTTATGCTCTCCACCGAAGAGACAGAGGAGAAAACGACTCCTTATGATGAACTGGTTGAGGAGATCAAGGCAAGCTTGGGCAACGCTGCCACTGCAGCGCAGTTCAAGGTTGTGCTGTCCTCTTCAACCCTACCCACCAAGGACATTTTATTGCAAAGTTTGAGCGGTAGCAAACTTTAAATCCTCAAAACTGCCGCTAAAGCTATATAACCGAAGTCGTCATCGTTGCGCCACCACATCGCTTGTCGGTGACGGACAACATTGAAAATCAACCATTCAAAACCTGCAAAGACATGTAGAGTACCATACTTTACTGAATCATTAGAATGATAGACAAAAACATATGACATATATTTTGGCAAACAAGCTAACAAATCATAGACCGAACCACCTTGATCTAGGCACGTAACCGCACCATCATTGCCATACTAGACCGAGGACCTCCCGGCACACTAGATATAGAAAACACGAACCACTCCATCGTATGCCATTTATGAAAACATGCGGCAATGGTAGGTAAGCACTTGTGGGAGAGTTGTAACTGTGTGTTTACATGTAAAATCATGATATGTAAATTTTGGTTTGATAAAATTCAAATCTTTTTCCGTATTCCAAGCTTTAGAAAAAATTGTGGTTATGAAAAAAAAGGAAAGAAGTAGATACGCCGAAATTTATCATTATTGTGTAGCTCACAAACAAGGTTTAAAAAAAACGTTTTTAGTATGTACAAAATGTATACATGTAGTTTAATGCTCTATTTAATATTAGTTTAAACCTTAAAAAATTGTTTTCAAAATTTTCAAAAATCAGGCACTAGTGTGTGCTTGGAGCTAGCGCCACTTTCCGGATAAATATCACAACACTACGAAGACGAGTCCACCGACCACAGTCCACTGTCATAGTGGCATCCCACCAGTTCAGCTCGCACAAGTGTCTCGACCTAGCCGCCGCCCGGCGAAACCCTAGCCGCCGTCCGCCGCCATGGATGCCGCCGGCGCCGCTGGTGGAGAAGCATTCATGAACTTCGCCGGAATCACGGAGCTCTTCAACTCTCTGGGATTGCAGGTCCCGTGGGCGCTAGACCACATCGATTTCATCGTCGACGGCCCCCACCTCATGTCCCTCCTCCCCCACCTATCGTCCCCGCGCCCGACGACGACGACGGATCCTCCGACGACGAACATTTCTCCCTCACCTCCTCCGAATCCGACGACGCCGGGGCCGCCGGCGCTCTCGTTCCGCCGGCGCAGGATGACGGCCAGGACCACATCGGCCGCCTCGCCGACGACCTGCTCTCCAACATCATCTCCCGCCTCCCCACCAAGGACGCCGCGCGCACCATGGTCCTCTCCACGCGCTGGCGCTTCGTGTGGGCGGCGACCCCGCTCCTCGTCGACGACGCCCACCTCAGGCCCGCCGCCGGAGGGCTCCACGAGGTGCTCCCCTTCCGCGCCGTGCGCGCCGTCTCGCGATGCGTGGCCGCTCACCCGGGCCCCGTCCGCGCCGCGCGCGTCACCCGCCTCTCCTTCCACCAGCAGGAGTACGCGCTCCGGCGTCTCCTCGCCAGCCTCGCCGCCAAGAACGTCCAGGATCTCATCCTCTTCAACTGCCCTGGCCGCGCGACATGCCGCTCCCCGACGAAATCCTCAGCTGTGCCTCCCTCACCCGCCTCTACGTCGGCCTCTGGCGCTGGCCCTTCCCGGACACTGCTGCCCAGCCGCCTGCCTTCCCCAACCTCCACGAGCTCGGCCTTTTCCACACCACCATCAAGGACAAGGAAGTCGACGCCTTGCTCTCGCACTGCCCCAAGCTGAAGATACTCTCCTATGCCATGGCGCTTAATTCCCCTTCACGCCTCCGTGTCAACTCACGCAGCCTCCGCGTTGTGACGGAATGGAGATGCAGCTTCCATGAAGTCATCGTCGATGATGCCCCCTGCCTGGAACGTCTGCTGTTCGATAGCGTTGGCAAACAAAGGCCTGTCAAGATTGTCCACGCGCCCAGGCTGGAGGTGCTCGGGTTCTTGGACCTCCAGCTCCACACGCTCGAGATTGGCGGCATTGTCATCAGGGTAACTGGCCGCGTCCTCTAACTTTTGTGTTCTGCACTTAGCATTCATTACTTGATTGCGCAACCAAATAATTTTCCCACTGTTTAATTTGCCTCAATGGCAGGCTGGGATGAATGTGAGAGCTTGTGCCATGCTGCCAAATTTGAAGATACTCGCTGTCAAGGTGCGACTTTGGAATGACATGGAGGCCAAGATGCTGCCCACTCTGCTCAGATGTTCTCCTCGCCTCGACACGCTTCACATCATGGTAATGCCATAAGATAACTTTTCATGTGAATAATTGTTTTTCAATTGCAATTCAAGATGATAATGTGGATGTCAGCTTATGCCAGTATTTGTTGTTCATTCATATATATTCCAGAACCTGGGCTCACAATGTAGATACAATTCTAGCACTTCTAAATGTACTTGGGTGCTATTTCGAGATTGATCTATGCGGACTAAATTTGTTTTTTTTCTTCTTTTTTTCTTTTTTTGCTGAACACAAGTCCATTCGTTCCAAGTCACCTGATATTGTGGATGATGGGGGTTTCTGGAACTCCCTGGCCTCCTGCGAGTGCCTCGAATCTCATCTCAAGACTTTCGTCCTCTACGGATTTCACTGCCGGAAGCATGAGACGTCATTCATGCGTTACATTTTTAAGAATGGTAAGGTGCTGAAGACCCATGGCTTCGTATACGGTGATGATCTGGGACTGGAGGGATCAGATGGAATTAGTTCTAGTGATGATGTGGTAGCGGAGGAAGGCCCAGTGTCAGGTTCTGTTGGTGTGGGCAATGCGCCATCAGGTGAAAGCAGTTCCAGCGATGATTCCAGTGATCATGATGCAGAAGTGGAAGGTACCGAGGGCATTGCACCAGCAGGTTTGAGCGTTGATAGGTATATGTGTTGGTGCCCCGCCTTCCCTTGCTGGAGCTTTCAGAACGCCACTGACCTGTCAACGGATGATCCTTCTTTGTGTTGAGGCGCGACTATGGCCAGACTGTTCATGTTGTTGAGAGTGAGAGCTAGTCTGTGTTCGATGATGGTGCTTATGTTGGAGATATTTTCACTCGGCAGGTTTACTTTGCAGTGCTAAGGTTATGGTAGTTACTTGTTACTTTATGATTATGTGGTGAACTAAGAAGGTAGACTAAGCCCATGAAGGTCTGGAAGCTAGTTTGACTAGTACGTGGCAGTGTTAAGATTCTGAGTTAGTTGGTGTAACTTGACTGCTTGTTGTTTTGGGCCTTTTGGCTTGTAGAAGTACTTGCCACATGCACAATCTATCTGTAATTCTGTATGGTATCCTGATTTGTGCTTTTGCTGCTAAGTTGTTAAATTACCTAGTTCTTTGAAGGCAATCTGTGTTACATGTTTGACTGATCATTCCCTGCCATTGCTGCCCCTTTTGCAAACAATGGCAGCAATCATAAACAAGCCAAATCGTCTTGTTTGACCTGTTTTCACTCAGTCTGGTTCTAGTTAATGTGCCTGATCATAAGAGCTCCTGTTAACAGACATCGCCTGCCATGGCTGTAAATTTTGTGCATAACGTAATGCTAATTATCCACTTGTAAGCTGTAACTCTTTTCTGAAGGATAGGTTTTTATCTATATAAAGCATAGTGCTGTGCAAAATATTGTTTGTGTGACAGACACATTTTGCGGCAACTCTTCACCATTGTTTGGATCATTGGCTCGTCACGAACTCGCTATCTTAGCAGTATGTATGTCCTGTCTGTAATAGACTCGCATTCTCCCATTATTTCACCAAAAGTGATTGGTTTCATCGTTTAGACACATCAGTTTGGCAAGAAAAATGTGGTGAACCTTGGTTATCAACCAAATACATTCGTAGGAGGCTAGGAGTGCAATGAGCAGATATTTCATCCAAAACAAAGAAACAAAAAACTTTCCGTTAACACATTATTCTATCACTAGCACAATTGATGCGGTGTTTTCCTGGAGGACTCTGCTGGTAAGCTTCCACTTTGTGAAGGAAGGTTGCCAGTTACACCTTGCGTCCTGTGTCTGCCGTTGGAACAAGCACATTCAGCATGCTTAACTATTTCTGAGTATAGCTGTTCCAAACATACTCAGTGTCAGTGGCTGATTAAAAAAATTGAAGTAAATTTTGGGATGTTTCATGCATTTTTCCATCTCATGATACCAATGAACAAATAAAAACCTAAGGATCATCTCCCCGGAAAACACAAGTATATTGTATTCATGTAGAACATTTCCTAATAATAATGTACGGAATAGATTTTCAGCGTGTCACCAACACCTTTTAAAGAAGTACATTAGCACAGAAAATGGAAGATAAACTAACTGTACATCTAGGATGTATCTGCAACGAAGTCTTGTATCACAGTCCGTACTGCAATTGGAATTCTCACAGAGTTGCTACTTCCGTCGTAAACCAAGCCGGGGTCGACGGCCCTGTCCGGGTTCATGTGGCCACCGCCGAGGTCAAAGGGGTTGGCTTGTTTTCATGGGATCCCCTCGGCTTGGATTGGCATACCAAAACGATTGGTGACTGAAGCTGGAAAAAAAGATGCATTCAGTGCCAAGCAACGATCGGGCTACATGTATTGCGACGAGTTATTTAGAAAACGTTTGCCAATGTTTCGTTGTGTGCGTACCCGTCGTGGTGAGAATAGCGGACTTGACCATGGCAGGCGACCAGTCAGGGGGTACTGACTTAAGGATGACTCCAACGGGGCGACGCAAACGGACGCGCGTTTGGTTCGCGTTTGGTCCGTTTGCGTCGCCTACAGGACGTGCCCAGTCCGCCCCTGTTCGCCGTTGGTGGCAGTGCGCCCAACGGCCCGACGCATCGAGTCCGCCCTGATTTTTTTTTTTAGCTAAACAGGCCATATATGGGCCTTTTCTATTCATATATGGGGGGTGGGCCACAAACGGCATTTTACATAATATTTTTAAAAACAAAAATATTTAAAAACTACAATATTTGCCCTTCGCGGGCTTCTACTCCTCTTCGTCATCCCCATCGAGGATGACGTAGTCCGGCTGCCTCCAGAGGTGCGCCGGTGGTCCGCCGCCTGCCTGCGGTGGGACGACGGCCGGCGGCGTGGGCGGCTGCTCCTCCTCCGCCTGCTCCACCTCCCAGGCGCCGCCATTGAAGACCCAGCGCTGTCCTCGCAGGCCTTCTGGCAGCGGAGGCGCCGGTGGCAGGTCCTCGTCCATGGCCTGCCACCATGGTTGTGGTTCCTCCAGGACCGCCGCCTGCTGCGCCTGCAGGGCCGCCTTCTGCTCCCTGGCGACGTTGGCGAGGACGATGGCCCAGCGCTTGCGCTCGTCCTCCACCATTTGCTTGCGCGAGGCCTCGAAGACGGCCTCGAGCTCGGGATCCAGCTCGGGATCCACCTCCGTCTTCACGCGCGGCGGCGGCGACGACCCAATCCGCAGCGCGCGCGGCGGCGGCGGCGACCCAATCCGCAGCGCGCGCGGCACTGGCGGTGCGTCCCGGCGCCGCGTGTGCGGTGGCGGTGTCCAACGCCCAGATGGCGGCGTCGGAGCCCGCGTGTAGAGGGCCTGCCGCCGCAGGTTGTGCTCGTCGCGGAACCACTCCACCCAGTTACGGGATGTGGCCGCGAAGGCGGGGTCGTTGCGGAGCTCGGCCGGGAGGCGCCGGCGGCGCCGCTCGATCTCCTCATCCCGTGCCCGCTCGCTCGTGGGCATCGGGGGCACCGGGATGCGCTGCGGGTTCAGGTGCCAATGCTCGGGGAGCTTGACATCTGGCCACGGCAGCGGGGTGGCGTGGTCCCAGTACCACTGGCAGTCTTCTTTCCGCACGTAGACGCGGTCGCGCAACGCGCCGCCGGGCGGCGCGAGCTCGAAGACGGCGGGGACCGGCGCCGGGGGAGAAGGTGGGGAAGGGGGAGAAGGTGGGGAAGGTGGGGAAGGGGGAGGTGAGATGTAGCGGCGGCGGCGGCCAGAGGATGACCCGCCTCACCGTCATTCTTGGCCTTGCCGAATCCAGGCCACCGGAGCGGCATTGCGACGGTGGCAGTGGGCTAGGGTTTGGCTAGGGTTTGGTCGCCGGAGACGGTGCGGCAGTGGGGCAGTGAAGTGGGGTTGGTGGGGGCTGGCCGTCCCTATCCCCTGGCATTAAAAAGGACTGGGCCAGGGGGAAGCTGACCGGTGCCCTGTCGCTGACATGTGGGCTCGGGGCGGACGCCACGCGTGGACGCGCGGACGCGTTTTCACTCCGCCGCGCGTCCGCCCCGACGCATCGGTGACCCAAATTTGGGCCAGGGATGCGTCGCGGCGGACCAAAAAACGGACCGCGGTCCGTTTGCGTCGCCCCGTTGGGCCGTGTTTTTGGCCCTCACGGACACGAACGGATGCACGCGGACTCGATGCGTCGCCCCGTTGGAGTCATCCTAAGCAGCGCCGTGACCGCTGAGACATATGGACACGCCATGGACGTCCCGGAAAATAACATATATGAGTCACCTATAGCCGCTAAGATGTTGATTCCCGGTGCAGCTGCACCAGACTGTTCGAAACACGCATAGAGATACAAGTCTTTAATTAGTACTCAAATATTTAGGGGGCTAGGTACCGTAAATATATACGTGCAACTGGTTTGTGTCAAAATAAGAAATATTCCCTTTGTTCTAAAGTATTAAACCTATATAAGGTCTAGTTTGGTATCAAAATATATTTGAAGTAACCCGCAAAAAAAATATATATATTTGAAGTATTTCCATTATACTACAGTTTCTCAAAATATCACAGTTTTAAATACTTTGATGTGTTTGGCTGTGACTAAATATTGTAGTATTAAAACTTTAGTATCTCTCAGAATGTGCTATTTTTTGAAGTATTAGAAAATCAACCCTCAACCTGTTTTTCTGAAATTGAAGTATTACTATGCCAGGCACTTAAATAACTTTGGTGTCAAACTAGGGCTAAATTTTGATCTGAGTAAAAGTTCTCTATCTGGACGGCGGTGCCTGCCGGGGAGGCGCACTCGCCGAAGATGAAGAAGACGATGCTGATGTCATGAGAACTGACGTCGAGTGTGGACCCAAAAAAACAACGAGTACCTCGCTACATTGCATTCCTGTATATTGATTTTAGTATATAATAGAATAGAAATAGAAATAGAAGATAGATAGATAGATATTGACATAAGAGGTTCGACCCAAATGAATTGAGAATCCGACATTGAATTCACTTAACCTGTATAACCATTCAAAAATTGCAAATCTGGATTGACCTACAGCCTAATTCTAAGTCAGAAGAAATACTCCACTAAAAAACAACGAGTACCTCACTACAGTACATTGCATTCCCCGTTCAGTTTCGAGCTCAAAAGAAAAAGAGACCGCATTTCGTTCTGTCGCAATCCCCTCCACCAAACCTCATCCGCCATGGATGCCGCCGCCGGCGAACTAAGATTCCGAACCTACGCCGATATCGAGGTGGCGGCGGAGGACTCGTCGGCGCAAGACCACATCGATTTCATCGTCCCCTACCTCATCTCCCTCCTCCCTCGACCCTTCGTCCCCGCGCCCGATGCCGACGACGACTTGGACGACGACCACTTCTCCCTCACCACCACCACCACCTCCTCCTCCTCCGACTACGGGGCCGTCGTCGGCGCCGACTGGCCCGCGGTCGTTATGGCGGCCCGGGATGACGGCCAGGACCACATCAGCGACCTCGCGAACGATCTGCTCTCCAGCATCATCTCCCGCCTCCCCACCAACGAAGCCGCGCGCACCATGGTCCTCTCGACGCATTGGCGCTGCGTGTGGGCGGCGACCCCGCTCTTCGTCGACGACGCCCACCTCAGGGCCGCCGACGAGCCCCTCCAAATTTCCGCCTTTCGCAACTTGCGCGCCGTCTCGCGCTGCGTGGCCGCTCACCCGGGCCCCGTCCGCGGCCTCCGCATCACCGGCATCTCCTTCCACCAGCAGGAGCACGCGCTCCAGCGCCTGGTCGCAAGCCTCGCCGCCAAGAACGTCCAGGACCTCATCCTCTTCAACCTCCCCTGGCCGCTCAACATGTCGCTCCCCGGTGATATCCTCGGCTGTGCCGCCCTCAGACGCCTCTACCTCGGTGTCTGGCGCTGGCGCTTCCCGGGCACCACAGCCGACCCGCCCGCTTTCCCCAACCTCCACGAGCTCGGCATTTTCCACAGCATCATCAAGGACAGTGAAGCCGATGCCTTGCTTGCGCACTGCCCCAAGCTGGAGATCCTCTCCTACGCCATGGCGTACATCTGCCCTTCACGCCTCAACGTCAGGTCCCGCAGCCTCCGTGCCGTGATGGAATGGAGATGCACCTTCGAAGAAGTCGTTGTCGATGATGCTCCCTGCCTGGAGCGCCTGCTCTTCGATAGCATTGGCGACCGGAGGCCCGTCAGGATTGTCCACGCGCCCAGGCTGGAGGTCCTCGGGTTCTTGGACCTCCAACTCCACACGCTCGAGATTGGCGGCATTGTCATCAGGGTAACTGCCACTTGTAACTTTTATGTTCTGCACTTAGCATTCATTGCGTGATTGTGCAAGTGCAACTGTGCAACCGAATAATTTTCTCACTTCTTAATCTGCCTCAATGGCAGGCTGGAATGAATGTGAGAGCTTGTGCTATGCTTCCAAGTTTGAAGATACTTGCTGTCAAGGTGCGGCTTTGGTATGACATGGAGGTCAAGATGCTGTCCACTCTGCTCAGATGTTTTCCTCGCCTTGAGACGCTACACATCATGGTAGTATTTGTGTCTCTTAGATCGTTTCATCTGAATAATTGTTTGTCTAATATGGATGTTAGCTTATTCCAGTACTTGTTGTCCATTCCTGTATATTCCAGAATCCGGGCTCAGATGTAGATATCAGTTCTAGCACTTCTAACTGTACTTGGGTGCCATTTCAGGATTGATATATACTGACTAAGTTTTTTTTGCTCAACTCCAGTCCATTCAATCCAGGTCACCTGATATTGTGGATGAGATGGATTTCTGGAAGTCCCTGGCCGCCTGCGATTGCCTTGAATCGCATCTGAAGACATTCATCCTCCACGGATTTCAGGGCCGGAAACATGAGTCGTCGCTCCTCCATTACATTTTGAAGAATGGTAAGGTGCTTAAGTCCCATGGCATCATATATAGTGACAGTGATGATGTGGTAGTGGAGGGATCAGATGGAAGCAGTTCCAGTGATAATGTGGTGGTGGAGGAAGGCACATTGTTATGTTCCCTTGGTGAGGGCAATGCCCCATCAGGTGGAAGCTGTGGCAGTGATGATGTTTTCGTGGAGGGAAGACCGATGTCAGGCATCCTTGGTAAGGGCAATGCACCGTCAGATGGAAGTAGTGCTAGGTATATTTCTGTTTGCCCCGCCTCCCCTTGCTGGAGCTTTCAGAACGCTATTGACTTGTCAGTGGAGGATCCCTTCTATGTGCTGGGGCATGTCGATGCCCGGATTGCTATTGTGGAGGATGAAAGCGGTAGATTGTGTTTTTCTTGATGGTGCTTCTGCTGGAGATATTTTCAGTCGGCAGGTTTACTTAATGGTGCTAAGGATATGGTACTTGTTACTTCTTCATAATTTTGTGGTGAACTAAGAAGGTAGACGTCTGGAAGCTAGTTTGACAGTACGTTGCAGTTCTCTGTTGGGGAGACTTTTTGGATTCTGGATCGTGGAAGTTAACTTACTGTATGTTGTTTTGGGCCTTTTGACTTGTACAAGTACTTATCACATGCACAATCTATCTCTACTGATATCCTGCTGCTATTTCACGTTTGTTCTTTTGCTGTCAAGTTGACAAATTACCTAGTTCCTAGAAGGCAATCTATGTTACATTTTTTTTGCGGGGAATCTGTGTTACATATTTGACTGATTATTCCTTGCCATTGTTGCCCCTTATTTGCGAACAAAGGCCACCATCATAACCAAGCAAATTTCCTGGGTTTACCCGTTTTCGCACATCAGGTTCTTTGGGTAAATCTGGTTCTAGTGAGCCTCAATCGTAATAATATTTTTTACTATGTACGAAATCACTTGCTTATACTATAACCTATGGGGTCTGACTAGAAATGCTATGCTAATTATAACCTGTCTGTTTTAGGGTCAATTTCTTGCAGAACTTCAGCACAAGTGATCGGTTTCTTTGCTTGTCGACATACATCAGTTCGTTCACACGTCATTTCTATTTAGCACACCACAAAACTAGCACAACTGAAGTTTTTCGGTGAAGTGCTTCTGCTTCGTGAAGAACTAATTGTCCTGTGTCAGCCGGTCAAACAAGTACATCGAGTCTGAAGTAGGAATGGCAATCCCAAGATCTGATTTGATTAAAATTTTGTTGTCGCTGTAAATAAGATAGGGTGTGTTGACAGTGTTATGCGCAACGGACTGTCATGTTCTTGTACTCAAACCTCTGCCTTCTATAAAATTACGTTACGCAATTGCGTACTCTCTAAAAAAAAAATCCCTAGCTGCTCTGAATTTACTCGGTGCCAGTGATTTGCCACGGTAGAAATAACTTTCTGTGATGTTTTATGCGTTTCCATCTCTTACAAGTAAACCATACAGCTGCACTTGACAGCATTAGACAAAGAAAATGAAAGGAACAATCTCCCGGGAAAACCATTGTATTTATTCAGAACACTTCCTAATAACAATGTACGAAATAGATTTTCGGCATTTCTCCATTATCTTGCCTAAGACAAGCACATGAATACACGAAGAGGGGGTATACACTAGCCACCGATGAACTTACGATGTATCCGCGACAAAGTCTTCTATCACAGTCCGTACTACAACTGGAATTCTCACAGAGTGGGTACTTCCATCGGACCATGTTAGGCTCCCAAAAGTATACCCACCTTGCACCTTCTGCTTGGCTGTGAGTGTGACCGTAAATGACGCGCTACTACCACCCCCACCTTGGGTGAAACTGATCACGGACGGTTCCACCGACATGATTACCCCTGACGGAGCCTCAATAACCGCTTGATAAGTCGCCTCCACCGGCCCAACATTGGTGACAGTGCGCATAACAGTGACATTGTCCTTGAGGTCCGGTACGGTGATCGACAGAAGGTTGAGATTGAGTTGGTAGGACTCGCAGTCGCCTAACAATCCCAAAGTACAGTTGAAAAACTTGGTGTACTCTCTCGCATCCACGTCGTAGACTAAGCCGGGGTCAACGGCTCTGTCCGGGTTCATGTGGCCACCGCCAAAGTCAAAGGGGTCAGCTAGTTTCCTCGGGACCCCCTCGGCTTGGATCGGCATTCCGAAACGATCGTTCAATGAAGCTGCAGCCAATCCCAAAAAACAACCTGAGTTTTCAAATAATGCGATGTGTTATTTAGAAGAAAATTTGCTAATGTTCCGTGCATACCTGTGGTGACGATGGCCGACTTGATCATGGCTGGTGACCAGTCGCGGTGAACTGACTTAAGCAGCGCGGTGACTGCTGAGACGTGTGGGCATGCCATGGACGTCCCGGACAAAAACACATAGGAGCCACGCAGAGCCGCCAAGATGCTGACTCCCGGTGCAGCTACATCAGGCTGTCCGAACGAATATAATACAAGTATTCCATACTGAAACTTTAATGGGGGCTAGATACAGCGAAGATGCAACCTATTTATGTTGAAGTAACAAATACTCTCTTCATTCGAAAATACAAGACATATACGTTTAGACCTAATCTATTTTTGGCCAGTTTTTCTTATAAAATTAATCAGTTCTCTTCTTTTTACCGAAAAGGTAGAGCTCTTACTGGTTGCTCTAAAAATAATAGTTTTGACCTAAGTCGAAACTCTATGTTTGACTAAGTCAATAGAAAATCCACAGTACTAAATCAGTATGAATAAATCCATCACAAAATATGTTTTGATAGTGTATATAAATATACGTGATATTGCGGATATGGATATTTCTCTCTATAAACTTCGATAAACTATCATATTTTGGCTTATGTCAAACTTATATGCCTTATATCTTGAAACAAAGGAAGTATTGTACCTTTAGTATGGCAGGAAACGCAACGTTGGGGCCTCTCGATGAGAAATAGGCGACCCTCGGCGCCAACACCCCGTTCCCGACGGTGGTCACCGTGGGCGACACCTTCACCACCGGATTCCTACCATGGCCACAGGACAGACATGAGTTCCTGGATAAGAAAACAATATGTATCCACCTTGTTTCGGATGGCCGATCGCCACACTCTTCTCACCCCGTTCTGTCCCAATAGGAAGCGATTCTCTGCGCGATCTCGAAATCCACTAGCACGCAAGGCATAATGCCCTCGCACCAGGGCATGAAGTACAGGTTGTTGGCAGCGTTCTGTGCGAAGATGAGGCCGTTTGCGCCAGCCTCCACGGTGAGTTTGATGGCGCCACTGAGTGCTACCGCAGGTGGATTGAACGCTGCCTCCTGTGGCGCGTAGCACAATACAATTTTTCCGGTGACGTTGCTCGACGCCAGGGTCTCCACGTCGCAGCTGCAATCCCGCATATATAAATGTATCAAATTCAATACGTTTAAAAAGGTTGTAAATGTCGTTCAGAATCACAGAATTGTGATTAGCAAAACGTGGGGACTCTAGAAAGCAAATGTATCAAGTGGCTGCATGCACTATTTCATTACCTCCTAGCATAAACAAGGACCTTAAAGTCGCTGCTGATCACGGATGCGTTGTAGTGAAAAGATTGCCCCTGCGATTAAAGTAAAACACTAAGTATTAACTTTTTTCGAACCGGTGTTTCTCCAAGACAAAGTCACCTTTCAGTTTCTAAGTATATTAGGGCATCTTTGGATTGCATAAATTAGAAAACAAATGAATAGAAAAAATGTATGGTTGAATTTGCACGTAAAGCAAATTCACAAAAAAAAACCACGTAAAGTATATCAAAACCTACAAATTTTGCAGGTAATGCCTTGGAATGGTGTACACAGGAATAACAATTTGAATTTCTGAGGATCAAGGAGAGTAGGTAGAGAGAGACAAAGAGAGCGATGCATTAGACTCTTCAAACATGCAACAAAACAAAATGAGGTGTAAACTCATGTTGTGACTCCTATGAAATTGGAGGCATACGATTGCATTCAAGATAGAAATTAGGCAAACCCCAATCATATAATCCAAAAGGTGAGAACTTTTTATAAGGATTAAGATCTCCAAATTATTTTTTCTAATACCATGACTATTGTTGATTTTAAAAAAAGCTTTCGACTTTTTTGTTGACATATTATCTTCTAAAACTCCCAGCCCACCGTGGGTTCTTATGCAAATGTTGCTTCCGAACCAGTGATATCCTTTCTACAGCTATTCTCCTCAATTCCTGGACGTTGGATCCCCTGCAGGACTGGACTACGGTAATTTGGGACTCTCACATCACTTACCTTTTCATCATTGTAGCTAACATCCTCCGATGGATGATTCTCCCTCTTGCAATCTAGGTCTCCTCTCACACCCCATCAACCCCATTCTACCATACCTAATTTTTCAATACGCCGATGATACCCTTATCCTCGCTACCGCTTACGTAGACGCAACCATTCGCCTTCGGTCTATCCTTGATGAATTCACCGCAGCCACAAGCCTTAACACTCAACTTCCAAAAGAAAACCACCCACCCACCCCTAAATGTTGATGACTTGGCGCATCTGATCTGGTTGTCGCTCTCGGCACAACCATATCCTCCTTCCCAAGACTTGCCTAGGGCTACCCGTATAACCACATAAACTACCATCATCAGCCTTCCAACCGCTCGGTGCCTCCTCTTACCTAGCAGGCTGGCTCCCCTCCCTCCTCAATAGGGTGGTGGTGGTGGTGGTGGTGGGGGGGGGGGGGAGGCTGCTATTGTGTCCGCCATCCTTGGAATTGCCCACCTACTTTTTATCTTGCTTTCTCCTATCAAAATCCCACAATGCTTAATTTTACCAAAACTACGCTCCTTCTAAGCTATCGTGGATTTGTGTTCATGTGCCCAATTCCCGGTTGTATGGGAAAATGTTTGCACACCTAGGTGTGCTAGTGGTCTTGGTGTTAAAAACCTTGAAATTCAAAACATTTTCCTTTTGCTGAAATTTACGTTCCAATTTTTTGCATTCGTCCAACATACCTTCGCAGGATTTGGCTTCTTTCCTCCTCACCCTTCCCTCCACACAAATCCACAAACACATATTTTCTTGCCAAATTAGTTAGGAAACATATTCACAAGATTTTCTTGATTTCACAATACAATGTTTGCAATGGCCAATCCACTTACTTCAGATTTCTGCTAGTAGTATCCCTTCTGGTGTCCTCTCGTTGTAGGCTATGTATTGTGTTGAGTACAATTTTTGGGGATGCTCGGCCTATTTTTCTTGTATTGGTAAGTAAGAGAGGCATTCTAGCAGGGAGAAGCAAAATAGGGAGAACTACATATGTCTTTGAACAGTAAAATCGGTTACCTGATTCCTCGCAGTTCATTCATGACTCATGCTAGGCTAAGTATGGGTCCTCAGACTATTCTGGTTTGGACCAACATATGTATCTAATTACACTTTCAGGATCTGGATGACTATTTATAGTTTCAAGGCCCATGTAAGACCTTCAGAATGGATCGGGGACCTGTAATACAATCTACTCTTCCAAAAATGACATAATGTCAGGTTGATAGCCGTGTGTTGGTGACACATGGTTTGACATGAGTGGTCATAAAAGCCAATTAGCTAGATGAATAAAAACCCCACAATTAATGGCACTAGATTGCACAACCTAAAGAATTATGTGAAGAATGTTCATACGTACCACCAACTTTTCTTCGTTCCCTAGCGTCAATAGGGTCGGGAAAGACCGGTCCATGGTGCTAGCGGCCACTGTTGTGACCCATGGCACGGCATTGTTGACCGTGGAAGGAACAGGGCCATCGTTCCCACCGGAAAAGATGACAGGGATCCCTCTTAACACCGCGTGCAATGTCCCAAAGATCTCCTCGCCGGCACCGCCTCCTAGTGACAGAGACAAGACATCCACTCCATCCTCTATGGCATCGTCGATGGCGGCGAGGATCGCCGCCACTGGGCAATTTAGGCCCACCCAGCACACCTTGTAGATGCCCAATCTCGACCGTGGCGCCCCGCCTCGTGCCACGCCAGCACCAAGGCCGCCCTCTTTGTAGCTCACATTCGACACCTGCCCGCCAGCGATCGTCGAGGCGACGTGTGTGCCGTGACCGTTGAGGTCCCTAGGCGACTTGTAGTTTCTTTTGAGCACCTCGTCACTGACGCCGCCACTGTACCACCGGGCGCCGATGATCTTCCTGTTGCAACTCGTTGTGTTCCACGCCTCGCCAACCTGACATATGCCTTTCCACCGTGTCGGCACGGGGTCATACCCGGTGTCGTCAAAGCTTTGGGATTCAGGCCATATGCCTGCAATAGAAGGATAGAGTAGAGTTACTAGTTGAAGGTGATTTTGTCCATCTTGAACCTAACTCTTGAGTTAATTTTCTCTAGTTTTGGATTTGTGGATGGTGATGCAAGTTAACCTGAATCTATCACCCCGATGATGACATCTTCGCCATAGTTTGCTTTTTGCAGAAGGCCTTGTTGTTGTGATGGTTGCTGGTCGTGGTCAAGGCCAAGGAATTTCCAGCTATGAGTTGTGTGTGGTTCATGATAGGTGTTAGGCTTCACACTGAGAACTTCAGGGGATTCTGCACTCCGAACATGATTTGATTAGCATTAGTCAATCATGGAAAAAAATTAGGATGCTCCTGTATAGTTATATAGACCGCCCATTAAGCATGATCTAAAAGTTCATTTCTAGTAATCTCGTTGTAGGTACTGCATATGCAGTTAATTAACAAGGAAATAAATGATGCAACCGTATACAAATCATT
Organism: Poa pratensis; assembly: GCA_947311845.1. Taxonomy (NCBI): domain Eukaryota; kingdom Viridiplantae; phylum Streptophyta; class Magnoliopsida; order Poales; family Poaceae; genus Poa; species Poa pratensis. Next base: position 27,625,048 of record CAMZMU010000095.1, read on the forward strand.
AGAAGCGTGACCGTAGTGAGGAGATATTTTAAATATGAGAATTCTTTCTCAAGGAAATAGATGGCTTCAACATTACTATATTTGATCATTTCACCACATATTATTTTTATTATGTACTCGATAAATAGACCTTACTAGACCAATTTCGGTTCTTCTGGAGCTGCATATTAATTAATTCACGTTATAGTTTGTTATTCTGTTTTTTACACATATTACAATTAAGTACGAAGTCACAATTGATAACCTTATACTTTGGAAACTCACTAAACTAATACTCCCTCTGATCCAGAAAAAGTGTCGCAAGTATAACTATGGATTTGTACTAGGCAAGTTCATTTTCAAAGACACTTATTGTGGATCGGAGGGAGTATGAAATTCCAATAGTCATGGAATGTATATACTTCTGTACAAGCTATGTCCTTCTGCTTTAACTCTTGAGAAAACATACATACTAGTTCTACCTGGGAACTATCGGTTAAATCATGATATAGTACGAAAGACACTAACAACCTACCCTTTTCGTTGAATCCGCAAAACTTAATAAATGTATCACTGGTTTACTCTTGATCAATGGGCCACTAAAATTGAACTACACGTTCCTTTGACATTTGGTAAGGTGAAGCCTCTTAAAAGAACTCAAAAACATAACACGCTCATTGATGCCAAATCGTACGAATGTGTATTACTTGCAAGTGTCTCAGCTTGAAACTCCGTGAGCACTGCAGCGAATCCAGAAAATCCGTGTTTGTAACTGTAAACTACCGAATTCCTGGCTTCATCCTTGCTGTACCAATAAGAGAAAAAAGAAGTATGTGTCACTACAAAAACAAAAAAGGTGAGCGATCGACATCTATTTAATGAACTGCATGTATATGATTCAAACATGAAATACTCAATTCAGCTTGTAGTACCTCCCAAAAACAGAGGTTAATATGTCATGGTGCGACGCGGTGACCACCGACGGATCATCATGCTTCTTCTCCCCCATGTACACGATGTACACCTGGAATTTTGAGGCAAAAAACAGTTTCACCAATCATATCAGAACAAGAAGACCGAGTAGCACTGGCTGAAAGAACAACAAGTGAAATCTTGTGAAAGAAGAGCTTGCATCTTACCTTGCTTGACGCGTTGGCTGAAAGAGGCAGCAGTGTCGCCAGAAGCAGAGAACATGAGAACGCTATTCTCCAATCCATGCCTGATTTCGAGATGAGTGTTAATTTCTATCCTTTCGTGATTTTTGTCCTTGTGCTCTGTTTCTTTCGTGTGTGTATGTATATAGAGCAGCCCCGCATGCAGAACAGAACCATGTGGTGCAAGATCCAAGAACGGTTCTTTTTCTTCGAGAGTAATTCAAAAACAATTCATAAGAGCGCGTGACACACGTGAGCAAGGCTAGGCCATAGCCTATAGTAGAACACACCGTACCTTGATCAGGTCCGACGCTGTCATCAACTAACATGATATATATAGTATCCAGGTTTCTATGTAATGACTCTGATGTCTGATCTACGTCCAATCATACTAAAGTCTTACGGACGTGAACGGTATTCCATAAAGCTTAGTAGACTTTTGACACATTGGAACATTCCACGAGCAAAGTATTATTTTGGCTCGTTCGTTTATCCAGTAGACGAATTTACAAATGCAGCAATACTATAAAAAACTCGAGCCGACGTACTTATATGTCCAATTGCAGTGGACGCCTTTCTTTTGACGAAACTTGTCAAGATGGCACTCCAACAATACTATTACGAAGGAGAGTTGATCCGATTGACCGGACTCAAAAAACATAAAAGCTCGGTCAATTTACGAAAGCCGGCAAATACCAAACACACATACCTATCAAGACACATCGTCTAAGTGGGAGAGAATGGTATCTAGACTCAACACTGTCGATTGTGTCTCATTATCAACAAAGTCGACCTCTCAACCTCACCAGCAAAGGCGACCCCTCAACCTCACAGAGCACACACTTGCAACTGCGGTGCGTCTATGAATATGATTGCCCAGTCGGAGCACTTTACCCCTCGTCAGTTTCTGAAAATAAATCATGTATATAGGTTGTAGGCTTGTAGCTAAAAAATTATGCATATACTAAATGCTTGTATAAGTATATGATCTCTTTACAAAATAAATAAATATTAAGTACCTTAAGTTATATTTTGGCAAGGTCGCAACCAGACGCCTGCCTGACCCCACCTTGAGCTTTGATGCTCCTTCCAAGCAAAAGCTCAAAGGCCAGATGGACTTCTTCCTCCTAAGACCAACCATAAACAGGAAGCAGATTTTCTCATGTGCTCACTGTTGGCGGACCTGTTCTTGGATCTTCCAAGCAAACGCTCGAGAAGGAAACCAGACACCGGGCCTGCCTCCGCTGCCACATGATCAAGCTCACTGTTGTATGGGAAAATGTTTGCACACCTAGGTGTGCTAGTGGTCTTGGTGTTAAAAACCTTGAAATTCAAAACATTTTCTTTTTGCTGAAATTTACGTTCCAATTTTTTGCATTCGTCCAACATACCTCAAAGCGTCTCAAGACATAAACACTAGCTACTAGCACATTATGCGGGTTTGAGGACCTCAAAAAGACGACGTTGAAGACAACATCGATTCGAAAACTCAAGGCGCAACATTTACTTGATATAAGAACTCAATTGGCGGTCTTGAGAAATATTTGATGTGCGACAATGAACTAAAGTCGAAAACACGAACACTGCCTTGATACAAGAAGTGATCCCGGTAACATGAAGAACCGTCGCATAATAACATTGAACATAATACCAAATGACTCGACCAAACCATGCAGCCGCTTGGCTGAGGCAAGGAGCTCCTATATGGCATGCTTGAAATTCAAGACACGAGTTCCCCACACCTGATCCAGTCGTACATGAATATCTGAAGCTAACAAGGTTGATGTGTCTCTTTATACCTTTGAATTTAAATGAAAAACCGTACTATAAATACCTTTGAATTTTATAGGAAAACTTGTACTATTAAGAGTGGGTTAGATCTTTAAGCATAAAAGTGAATCTTATTCGGTGCTCGGCACGGGGCCTTGTTTTCTTCCAAGTTTCAACATTGGTGGGACTGCAGAAATAGAGCCGATCATTCTATCCCACATTGGTTGTCTCTGAAAATTGTTCCTCAAGTGCCAAATCACCATAGAAATAGGGGCAAGATCTTACCCATTTTTCAACGACCGCCTCCATACAATCTATGGATTGGCAGAGAGAGTCGATGGGACCTGCTGGAACTGGGAGAGGTGGTCGTCGCCGGCCGGCCAGAGATCGCGACGGATTGGCCGCACTCAACCTGGCCGCTTCCATGCCCCTCGCCGTTCGCTCCGCTGCGCTGCGCTCGCCTCGCCAAGCCCAAGTCACAAGTCACGCGCATACCGCACGCGGCAATGCTGACTATGGCTTGTACTTATAGAGGCATGTTTGAGGGAGTGAGATGATGGACGGGAAGAAATGAAATGTACTCTCATCACTTCCGTTGATGGCTGGGAGAGACCAAGAGGATGAACGGATGAGATCCATAGTGCAATGGATCGGTGACGTGGAGGATTGTCTAGGGAAACCCATTAAATATCATGCACATTCAGAGCGGCCGTGGTGCATGCCCTGATTTTCTGGTGCGGGTACTTATGACGTTGCCTGATTTTCTGGTGCGGGTACTTATGACGTTGCCTGATTTTCTGGTGCGGGTACTTATGGTGTTGCCTGTTCAGTTCTCTCCTATCCTTTGTCGAGTTCTCTCCTTTCCATTGTCGATTGGTTGCAAGATGCTAAGAATTAATTAGGTAGACCACAAGTTTCAGCCGCCCGATCTGAGACCCACATTTTTACCGGTTGCTAGATTATGTATCTTTGCTTTGTTCACATCAGTGATATGCATCTATGCTTTGTTAATAACCTCGTCAAATAATTTTTACTCCTATCAAGGTTCATTTCTGGACTGAGACGTAGAAGAGTTATTCAAAGTTAGTTGTTTGTCCTGGCCGGCCGGAGACAGTATCCAAAGTTTAAAAAGCTTACTCCAAAGTTGCATCGTCTCTATATTAGCATGTATTTACATGGCCCATTCAGCATCTCCGTAACATATACATACGTGTATAGATAGGTGATTAAAACTGAGAATCAGATATGCACTTGAGCCGCTACAAGCTTGACTCAAACTAGTGTGCCTTCTACAGGACACTACCATGCCCTTAGCACCATAAAAACACAAACTAGTGTGCCTTCTCATCCTCAGTACGACAAGCAATCCAGGCCACGTCATGCCTCAGCACATAGAAGGGATCCTCCACTGACAAGTCAATGGCGTGCTGAAAGCTCCAGCAACGGGAGGCAGGGCAAACGGAAATATCACTGCCGTTGCTTCCACCTGATGGCGCGTTACGCTCCAGAAGGAAACCAGACATCGGGCCCACCTCCGCTACCACATTATCACGCTCACTACGAACAATGCACACGGTCTTAAGCACCTTACCCTTCTCCAAAATGTAATTGAGGAACAACAGCTCATGGTCAAGGTTCTTGAATCCATGGAGGACTAAAGTCTTCAGATGAGATTTGAGGCAGTCAGAAGAGCCCAGGGACTTCCAAAATTCAGCATGGTCCACAATATCAGGTGAGCCGGATGGAATGGACTGGAATTGAGCAAAAAAAAAGTCAACATTTAGCGTATCAATCCTGAAATTGCACCCAACTACAAGTGATAATGCTAGAACTGATAGCTACATTATCAATCTAGAATATATAACATCGAACAACAAGTGAACTGATACCTACATTACAAATTTAGAACATATAGCAATGAACAACAAGTGTTGGATAAGCTGACATCCATACGATCATCTTGAATTGCAATTGACAAACAATTATTCAGATGAACATATATCTTATGACAGAAATACTACCATGATGTGCAGCGTCTCGAGGCAAGGAAAACATCTGAGCAGAGTGGGCAGCATCTTGACCTCCATGTCGTCTGAAAACCGCACCTTGACAGCAAGTATCTTCAAACTTGGCAGCATGAATTTAGGTCTCACATTCTTCATTCCAGCCTTTCATTGAGGCAAATTAAACAGTAAGAAAGTTATTTCTATTTGGTTGCACAATCACATAATGAATGCAAAGTGCAGAGCAGAAAAGTAACAAGGTGCAGTTACCTTGATGACAAAGCCGCCAATCTCGAGCGTGTGGAGCTGGAGGTCCAAGAACCCGAGGACCTCCAGCTTGGGGGCGTGGACAATCTTGATGGGCCTCCGGTTGCCAATATTATCGAGGTCGGGAATGCTCTCGAAGAGCAGGCGCTGCAGGCAGGGGGCATCATCGACGACAACTTCTTGGAAGTGGCATGTCCATTCCATCACAACAAGGAGGCTGTGGGACTTGACGCGGAGGCGTGAAGGGGAGTTGTACGCAATGGCGTAGGAGAGGATCTTCAGCTTGGGGCAGTGCCGGAGCAAGGCATCGACTTGTTTGTCCTCGATGATGGTGTGGAAAATGCCGAGCTCGCGGAGGTTGGGGAAGGCGGGCCGCCGTCGGGCGGCAGTGTCCGGGAACTGCCAGTGCCAGATGCCGAGGTAGAGGCGGGTGAGGGAGGCACAGCTGCGGATGCCGTCGGGGAGCGGCATGTTGAGCGGCCAGGGGCGGTTGAAGAGGATGAGGTCCTGGACGTTCTTGGCGGCGAGGCTGGCGATACCGCACGCGGCAATGCTGACTATGGCTTGTACTTATAGAGGCATGTTTGAGGGAGTGAGATGATGGACGGGAAGAAATGAAATGTACTCTCATCACTTCCGTTGATGGCTGGGAGAGACCAAGAGGATGAACGGATGAGATCCATAGTGCAATGGATCGGTGACGTGGAGGATTGTCTAGGGAAACCCATTAAATATCATGCACATTCAGAGCGGCCGTGGTGCATGCCCTGATTTTCTGGTGCGGGTACTTATGACGTTGCCTGATTTTCTGGTGCGGGTACTTATGACGTTGCCTGATTTTCTGGTGCGGGTACTTATGGTGTTGCCTGTTCAGTTCTCTCCTATCCTTTGTCGAGTTCTCTCCTTTCCATTGTCGATTGGTTGCAAGATGCTAAGAATTAATTAGGTAGACCACAAGTTTCAGCCGCCCGATCTGAGACCCACATTTTTACCGGTTGCTAGATTATGTATCTTTGCTTTGTTCACATCAGTGATATGCATCTATGCTTTGTTAATAACCTCGTCAAATAATTTTTACTCCTATCAAGGTTCATTTCTGGACTGAGACGTAGAAGAGTTATTCAAAGTTAGTTGTTTGTCCTGGCCGGCCGGAGACAGTATCCAAAGTTTAAAAAGCTTACTCCAAAGTTGCATCGTCTCTATATTAGCATGTATTTACATGGCCCATTCAGCATCTCCGTAACATATACATACGTGTATAGATAGGTGATTAAAACTGAGAATCAGATATGCACTTGAGCCGCTACAAGCTTGACTCATCATATACAAGAATCGAAATCAAAAGAATCTTAATGTTCACCTCCGGGCCAAGCTCCACACGCACTTCTCCCCTTCACGAGCGCCACGGTATCAATCTGCTGCAGCTCCGTACACCGCTCCACCCTCGCCTCCGACTACAAGCAAGCATCAACACTGTGCACAAAAGAACGTTAAACAGGTGAAAATCATGAATGGGAGCTCATATATAGCTTCGTATACTGCCACTACTAACATGTGATGATGGCTGGAAGGTAAAACTTGGTTAGTGAGCATGTAGATTGATTTAGATGCACCGTTACTCAGTCCTCAATGTACACAACAACCACCGATAATCAGTAGTAGGCCGCCTTTAGCTGATCAGCATCGATCATTCAAGTTTGTTGGCACATGAAAGGATTAACATTCAGTGGAACATCCACAGGTTCAACCGTTCAAGATTAAGACATGGCACGCATTTCACAAACACTGAACCCCCCGCACGCATCCAGTACTAGCATAACTAGCAATCTAGTACTCCCTCCGTTCACAAAAGGATGTCTCAAACTCTCAATCATTTCTAGATTTGTATGTATGTAGACATAATTTAGTGTGTAGATACATCCAAATTTAGATAAAGTTGAGACATCCTTTTATGAACGGAGGGAGTAGTAGATAAAACACTATGCTGACACAATACAAGAGGAATTTAGCAGCATAATCAACACTTTTTAACAACAAAGTCGAATGAAGTGGACTGGGCACTACATGGGTAGAAGGAAGATGCACAGGGCCCTTCAGCCCTTCTCGCCCAAGCTGGTCAAATATTGCGCGTTTCCATAAACTGGTAAGGACCTGAAAGGTCATGATCAGCTATCACATAGTATCGAGGCATATTTATGTCTGACTGGAAAAGGAATCTAAACAAATATTGGAGGTTGAACATGATCAACGAGACAACAACTGCAAGATCTGGATAAAAAAAAGACCGTTCTTGGTTTCTCTACCAGATGATATCAAAAGACATAATCAAGATGTAACATAAATACACAAGGAAGGCTTTTACCTAGCCAAATAGTGTCAGGAACTTCATCTCTATATCTAGCACCCAAAACTCACTACTATGGAGTATGATTCACTACTCCAAACAGATCTTTGATCCATTAGGTGCTTTGTAAAAAGAAAATGCATCTCAACCAAATAAAAAAAAAGACAAATTTTCTACATATGCAGTGATTCAATTGCAAGATGTTAAATATTTAGACAAAGCACCTGCAAGAGCGAGACAAGTGCCAGGTCCAGTACTTGGAATGGGGCGGCTGCATATACCAGTTCATCCTTGTTAATTCAGTGAGCAGGTCATGTTATGAAACAAATGCATATAAATATAACTGTACTCGCCCAGGTCCTGTGTGCATCCACATGTTGTATCTCCCATTCTCTTCTCTCTTACAGCCCAGACGGCGCCCCTCGTTTGCCATGGCACCTCCCACACAAACTTGGCGTACGCTGACGCCAGCTCACCGCCGTTCGGGGGCGCCAAGCGCTGGAGACCACAGCCGACACAGCTGCTGCATCACAGCCGGAGCCAGAACGGAAGCCAATTTCTATACAGTGGATATAGCATTGCATGAGTATCTCGAAGCCAGAAAAGTAGACAAGTCGCACGACTAGTCGTGACTAGTCACAACTTGTCGCGACTAGTCGAGGTTTTTGCTTGGAACACAAGTACCGACAAGTAGACAAGTCGCACGACTTATCTTGACTTGTCGAGCGACACTTAATCCTTGGAAAGTGTACAACATCAGACGAGACCGGAGCATAGAAAGCATCATCACACTGTATGTCAAGTTTGGTACTAGTGAAGCTCAGGAAATCAGCTACCATGGCAACAAATCCTAGATATCATACCACCACCATATAATACTAGATATCATACCACCAGCATATAATACTAGATATCATACCACCACCACTAAAATTTAAACCAGCAGATCATCGGCTCGATCGAGGGATTATAGAGCAACCATGGCTCGATGGCCATGGTTTCACAGAGCGAGTAGGAGAGAAGGGAGGAACCAGAAACTCACCTGAACTGGCAATCAAGGTGATCAGATTTCAGGAGCTCAGGGAGGCCAGCGCTGCCAAGCTCTTCGACTTTCTGCACCCGAATTCCCCTAGTGCAAACACATGGAGAGCTGTAAACTGTTCCACAGTCTGCAAAGATGCAAAATTTTGGTCAGAAAACTGCACATTAGAAGATGCAATATAGCTACATATATTCTCAAGAAAGGCACAACTAATCACTTTGATGCTTACTACCAAACAGAACAGTGATCATAACCATTTTTTAGAATGACTATTGTGTTAATTTCCAGTTTAGCCTATAAGAACAAGAATAGGACTAGACCAAAAGAACAGCAGGATGGTTATGTTGCATACACTACGTGCCACAGATCCAGAAACAATGTCCTATGGATAACATTAAATCCTAAAATCCCTAAATTGTCCATTTCATACATGTGAAGCACAATTAAATTGTCCTGTCATAGGTATTAAACAACCCCTTAGTGCAATAATACCTTCATGCCTACCTAACGGACCAATTACCACAAGCATTTCATGGAAGAATTAATGTGTCAATTTCTGGTTTAGCCTAGAAGAATAAGAATACTAAACAAAAAGAACAACGCGATGGTTATGTGACATACATTACTCCTACCACCAAACCAGAAACGACATTGGGCAAGCCAGGAATGCTACTAATTGCAGACAACAAACTTCAAGGAAAACTGTTAGTAACAAACATACAGTGGAAGAGGTGCTTGGCCAAAGGTGTCGTGCGGCATGAACTCAGCGACGAGCAGCTGCTTGCCGCCCTCACAATCAGCACCCGGTCAGGTTCGACAGCCAGCCACTCCGCAGCAGCCCCGATCAAGTGGTCTCGAGCAGCGGGGCAGTGGCGGACTCTCCAGCGCCATGAGAGGGAGATGCCGGCGTTGTCGTGGCCAGCAGCAACAGTAGCTTTAGGTGCTGTCCAAGACCAACGCAAGTGGTTGGCTTGACCTGAAAAACACATGGCCACCATATGTGGCTGTTAAACTTCGTGGTAGATACGATAAAGAACTAAGCTATGAAAATTCATCCAGCACGGTAAATATAAGTACGACCCACCAACAACAAGTATTGAAAAAAATGAACAAGACATGCTTTTTTTAATATGACTAAGTTCACTGGAAGAAACAATAGTCTGCCAAATGAAAAAGAAAAAGAAATTGTTTATCCTGGAATAGCAGAAGAATTTGAGAAATATCCAACCTAAGTGTCATGGTTTATCTTTTTTGAATGAATAAGTAGGTACAAAGAAGAAATGGCTATATGATCAGAGATTTTGATGCGGGGATGAGGTGCTATACAATGAGCACATATCTTAACGGTATCACACAGGAAGCTCAGTACATAGTGCCAAAATCTACTCAAAACCTTCACGGGTTAACACTTTGATTTCATAAACGAGTCAAATAGTAGTGAACGTACACACTAAAGAGCACCTTCGCCTAAAGAAAAGAACATCTTCAAAGCTCCAGCGACCAGCATGCAAGATTAAGTGCAAATTTGACCACCCAAATGATTTATGAAGCGCAAAAATAGAAAAGAAACAAAGATTACAATGTCCTAGTGGCATGCCTGCAGAAATCCTATAGAATTTAATTGCGCCGTAGAAAAAACATGATTCTTTTTTCAAACAGCACAGCTAGCATATTTTTTTTAAAGATGGTAAAATCTTTCAGGAATTAAGCTGCTAATACATCCAACATGGTGAATATAAGTATTTTGACCAACTGCAAGTACTGAAAAAAATGAATAAGACATGCTTTTTCGAATAAAGGAACCTTGCTCAATCATGTTCAGATTCCAAAAAAAAGTGCAAATAAGCACCACTAACTCGGAAGCACTAGTGACTCACCATATCAAAGAGGACCCCGTATGCATGGAGGTCATGGTAGATAGCCAACCTTTGTTGGAGCAATATTTCATAGAGTGCAATATTTCATCATGGACCAGCTCGATGCCTTTGTCTCCCCTGAGAAGCATAACCACAATGAGACGCAAAATGGAACTACAATCAAATGGATCCACACAGAAGCTCCTATGGATAACATTAAATGCTAAAATCCCTGAACAGTACATTTCATACATGTGAACATGATTAAATTGCCCTGTCATATGTATTAAACCATCCCTTAGTGCAATAAGCACATTGTCATGAATGAATAATTGCAAATGCGATGCAATGCAGCTACATATATTCTCAGGAAAGACACAACTAATACCTTCATGCCTACCTAACAGACCAATTACCACAAGCATTTTATGGAAGAATTAATGTGTCAATTTCTTGTTAAGCCTAGAAGAATAAGAATACTAGACAAAAAGAACAGTGAGATGGTTATGTGGCATACATTACGTACCACCAAAACAAAAGAAACACTGGCAAGCCAGTAATGCTACTAATTGCACACTTGAACAAGGAAAAATGTGAGTAACAAACATACATGGTGCTAGCCATAACACGGTATGCTACTTGGTCAAAATTCCCTATGACATGAATGATAACATTGAGTAGAAACAGGGACAAATACTCACCTTTTCAACTTTGAATTGGATACAGAAGATAGATTGATTTGTGGTGTCCACAGACCAATAGGTCGATACTGTGTCCTGGAGAACACGCACGAGCTTCACTCCGGCCTGCAATCATGGCACAGAGTAAATAAATCTCTTTAACCACAACAGGATCACAAGAATCTTAGAGAGGAAATATGAATTGTTGGGAGACAATAGTGAGAGTGTTTCCTGCAAAGAGAATGGGAGCAAAGGAATGGACATACATGCTCAGCCTTCTCACATTATGCTCCACTACGGGCTTCATCCTCGAGGTTGATTGGAAGTGGGGGAATCACCCTGTTGATGCAATAGACCATCAGGACCTGAATCTCCACCTGCCAGTCAAAAAGGACAATTCATTAGCACAAACAAACCAAAGATATAACGCACATACGCTTCACGATTAGGCGATAACCATTCAGAACAAATTAAGGAGGCTCCAAAACCACCATCTAACATGATTTTATTCGCCATCCATGTTGAATTCGTCTGCTCCGTATGACAGGAAACATCCATTTTGGCTCAGATGGCTGACCTGCTGCATGTAGCCCTGAGGGACTCCATGGGGAGGGAGATGACGGCCTCGACGACAATGATTCTCTCCCTGCTGACGGAGGTGGTAAAGCGCACCATCTGCGTGATGACGCCGGCGTCGGCGCTGGAGACAAGCACGCACTGCATGGTGCTAATGCTCACGACGAAGGCCATCTTCTTGGCAGCATATACTGAAATCAACAAGACAACGACATCAGCTGTTGTACTACTATTAGTTAGAGATGGTGAATCAACAGGACAACGACATCATGGTACAGCAGGAGCATCGTCTGCTAGTAGACAGTGAGATCAATCGTTGTAGTACTACTACTTAAGCATGGAGAATCAACAAGAGTGACGCCCAGGTTACATCCACTAGTCCAAGCAAAACATGTTGAAAACAATGTGTGTAGCTGCTGTAGCACTCCATCAGGTGCTTTGCCCAAACATGCTCGATCAGACTACATAATTTTTATGCTCATGGCTTTTATTCTCAGGTGTAGACTATCAACATTCAGGTAGCACTACATCATTCAGAAAACATTCATCTGTAGCACTCCATAAGGTGTTTTTGCATCAAAAAAAGAGAGGGATTTATACCTCTCATTGGCAGAACTTAAAGAACTTAGGTCGTCAGCTAGGGTGTGCCTCTCGGCTTTTGGTCCGGGCAACGGGGAGGTTCGAGCACAGGTGGGGATGGCGGCAGTCGCCATCCACCTGCGAGCTGCGCAGCTTCACCTGCTCGATCTGCTTGCCGACCGTGCAGGACGACGCCATCGGTGAGGGTCCCAGAGCTGCTCAGGCTTGTTTTTATTTCGTTTCTGTTGCACATGACAAAACCGGATATAAGGCAAACTAAAGCCATCACTCTCCAATATCAAAAGTAGATCAAACTGTAGAGTGTAGACAATAAAATGGATCTGTATATGTACTAATAGAGACGTAATAGCCAAGGCTGCGATAACAAAATTGCACATACACAATGCATCCATATATGAGCATGCATTTTTTTACCAAGTTTAGAAAAGAGATGAGGACCAATAAACAAATTTGTGAGGTGCATAAGAGACGTGAAGGAAGTCTAACCAAAGGCCAATCAGCAGCCTTGTCGTGGCGGCGGAGCAACAGGTCATGTTCCTTCTCCCCCGGCCTTTTTCTCCGGCAGCAGCAGGTCAGGCAGGTGAGGAGGCCGGCACTGCTCCATGGCCGAGCTCGATTTGCTACAGGCGACCGAATCCCATCCGGAAAAAAATGAGCAAGGCTATTAGTACTGAACGCTACAGCAAGGTCTTGCGGTAAGCGATTCATACCCTCTATTTATCTAGCTAGGAGCAGATAATCAAGAAACAAAAAATCAGGTACATGTTTCATTGGTTCCCAGCAAACCTTTTTGGTGCTAATTAGGGAATACGATTAGAAGGTGGTTTGAAACCGGGAGGTGCAGGCAGCCTGACTGACCAAAGAAGCGAGGTTCTAGGTTGAAACTCACAAGATCTGTAAGTGCCCGCTCCTCTTCCTCCAGCAAAGAAGCGATTTTGATTGAAATGGAGAAGAGAGGATTCAGATCGATACCTTGAGCGTGGAGACGGGCGCCGGGCTGCGTCGTCGCTGATGCTAGGGTTCGCGTATGTCTGCGAGCAGGCCGGCCGGGACGGATCCCAGGCGCTGCTGTCTCGTGGAGGAGGTCGTGGGGAAGGATGGCGGTGGATCTCCCGGCCACCGGCGCCAGGGAGTCAGTCCTCCTGCTGGGTCGGCTCTCCCCTCAGTGGCTGGCGTGCAGCAGCTCCGTCGACGGGCCGCACAAGGCATCCATGGCAGCAGAGGCGAGCCGGAGCAGGCGAGGAGGCGGAGCGGCGGCGCAAGCGGATGGAAATGGATATGGAATGGAGGGCGAGAGAGAAAGGAAAGGGGATCGAGACCTACCTAGGGCTGAGCGTGCGTGCGTTTGGTGTGCCCGAGGAGGTACACGGCGAGCGTTGGATCACACGGACGGTTGAGATGGTGTCTTGAGTGCGGCGATCCGCGGGTGGCCTGTTCTCGCCATCTCGTTGGCTGGAGACCAAATTTATTCAAGTGTTCCCGCTAGCTTTTCCCAAAATTTATTGCCTACTCGTGCACCTCTATGCATGCCGGCCTACTCTACTACTCATATAGTCTCATACTAGCTCCATTCCATCCATGCACCCCACCTGATTCTAGGCAAGGTAGTTTCATCGTTTGCCAAATCCAAATCTCACCTAGTACTATTCCTACCATGCTCCCTTTCTCCAAAACAACCTTCAAACACTCAAGGAATCAGGATGGTCTAGGGCGTCGCCAAGTCCAGAATAGGCAGGCCACGACCGAGTCATTAACATGTCGGCAGCGGGCGTCGTGGTGGGACAACATTCCCGCTCTTTTTTTCTTTATTCGGCAAGCTCGTCGGAAAAACTTGGAGTATTTCTTAATTTACACATACAATGCAAGTTAGAACTAATATAAATCGGATCGTGGCAGCGGAATTCCATGATGATGAGCGACACACGCGTCCACACCAAGGACCGACACGCTGATCGATGTTTTCGTTGGCAAGACTCGCCGCTATCAAGAACGACGCCCCTCTCGTGGACATTATGACAACAATTAATCGAGCGAGGCACCCCGAGTGTGAGTGAAAGGGTAAAAATATCCACGCCGAGGAAAAATCACATCGTAGGGGCATGACGACGTCCCACCCACCCACCTCGATGTTGATGCATGCATCTTGAGTAAAACACCTAGAAGCAACTGTACTAGGGCTCGTGCGAGGGGGAAACTAGAAGTGAGTCGCGAGAGGTGTGATTTCTCCGCTTCATCCGACGAGTCGAGACGGAGCAACAACGCTGTGCGGCCTACAATACCTCATATGGGAGCCGAGATAGCGACGCTCGCCATGGCCGACGAATATATGGCTCGAACTTAGAGGAACCTAGTATATAAAAAAGGAGGAAACTGCGGAAGCCGACATGCATGCACCGGTTCCGCTATAATTGGGTTCAAGAATGGATGGTTGGATTTGGCAAACTCGTCTGGCCACAGCCACGCTCAGCTTTGGGAATGCATGGAGGATCGCGCGTCATGCTTCATCCCGTGCATCTAATTGACTTCTCTTTTCTTCGAAGTTCAATATTTTCCCTCTCACGCTTAGATTCTCCAAATCTCGTGTCCTTGATGATCACGATACTAACCCTAATAGGGGTTAGTACTACTAGAGCAAACCAATTAATTAAACACATTATGATCAGTTGTATATGTATAGCTGGTGTAGGTTAGATATACTACCCCGGTACTCATGTATGAGCATGACTAGCTGGTAACTAACCACATGTATCTCGTCTAGCCGGCGAGAAGATGGCGAAAAGCCAAACATACATCCACTCACCGAAAAAACTCGGAATATTTCTTAATTTACACATACGATGCAAGTTAGAACTAATATAAATCGACATTACTTATCGGGGCGGCAGAATTTCATGTGATGAGTGACACACACGTCCACACCAAGGATCGACATGCTCATCGATGTTTTTGTTGGCGAGACTCCACCGCTATCAAGAACGGCACCCCTCTCGTCGACATCGCGACAACAATTAATCGAGTGAGGCACCCCGAGCGTGAGTGCAAGGGTAAAAATATCCACGCCGAGAAACAAAGGACATCCGTAGGGGCGTCGATGCTGATCCATGCATCCAGACCACAACGCATAGAAGCAGGGGTCGGCAGGGGTGTGATTTGTCCGCGACGTGAAGTAGTAGGATATATCCTCCCTCTCGTACGTGCTGCTTATGCTCTCCACGGATCGATCAACTAGGTATAGGGCTACTGGGCTAGCTCTAGCTAGCTAGTTTCTACTCTTTCCATCGTCCGTGTGTATCCACACTTGTTTTTCCCTTACGCAAAATCTAATTCGTCCCGACCAATGCGTGCATGCATATAGCTTAACCTAGCGTGCTTGGATGGAGAAGTGGGACCCTCTTCACATTCGTACGTGCATGCATATATATAAACACAACGAGATGCTTAGAATCTAAAGGCTGTAGACGAGGCGATCGTGACAATCGACCATTAATGAATATTGCCTCTCACCAACCGTGGAAGAGGACAGCCCGGCCCTGACGTCGATTTAGATCACGTCGGTGCCCTAGGGTGCCACCGCCTCGAGCACCTCGCCCTCGACATGCGCCGACATACCGATCGAACCAAGGCTCCGCATGTCGCTATGGCAGATGTCGTCCGTATGGTGACAGCACCACTCTAGGGCCTCCGCGCGATTATTAATTTCAGCGTACACTATAAGATCATCTCATTTGCACACGCTTCGACGCCTTGGCCTCTACCAGCATCACCTCCTTCATGATTCACCGGAGATTTGGCGATCTGTAACGGGCCTTTTTGGCGTCTGTCGATGAGGCTGAGTTTGAGGTCGAGGTAGATGGTGCCCCAGAAAGACTGCGGCACGTTATTCAATAAAAGGGAATAGATATGGAAACACAAAGAAAATTTTGTGAATAAAGAGTGAACCCTAATGACTTTTCTCTCTCTTCTTATTTCATCGAACATGCGGGGCCTGGACAGCCTATTTTGGGCCGGAAAATTTCTACACGTGCGCCCTTGATGCATGCATATGGAAAAAACAAATAGATCCAAAAAATCACAAGCATGAGAAATCATAACTCCACTTGAACTTTCTGAAGCCTTCGGAATTGGCTCGATTGAACCTGGTATATGCAAGGGTTATGACATGGGAGAAAAGGCATTGATCATGAAATTGAAAGACACTCGGGAATTCTAGCATGCAGCCACGACGACGAGACGACTGATGAAATGATAGCTATAAAACGGTAGTGCTCGACAATGAATAATATAAAATAAGGGAGGTGATAATGTGTGGCCACGTGTTTGCGCATGAAATGACGAGTATAGATATCATTTGATTTGAAATATATACGATAGGCAATAGAAATAAACACGTGTGGTTTGCATGCCTAACCAAGTGAGTTGGGCTCAATAAACACGTGTGGGCGCATGAAATGACGTCTATAGCTATAATTTGATGTGAAATAAATATGATACTCACTCTGTTCCTTAAACTAATTAAGGCATATATTTATAGTGAAACACCAAATTAATTAGTATCAGTAGACTCACCAATAATTTTTCATTGTACGTTTATTAGATTTATAAATATTCATACGATCGGTCAAAGTTAGAGAATCATGTACTACCGTATGTACGTAGCTAGCTAGTATAAAACCTGGTTAAACTGAGAAAAACATGCCTGCCTGCCTGCATTAATTGATGAAACAGCTGGCGTGGGCTGGCTTTGGAAATCAGAAAAGGAGATTGGAAGCGAGCGAGCTTTGTTTCCAGGCTGCGCGTGAGAACATCGACTCGTGCCAGCCAGCTAGCCGCGCGCGTACGTACGTGCCAATCGGTCTGCGCGTTTCCAACAGCGCGTGGGCCGATCGATCGATCAGGAGATGACGTACGCAGGAGGGATCGAGAGAGCACCATGGCCGTAAAACAATGTGTACCCACCTTGCACCTTCTGCTTCGCTGTGAGCGTGACCGTAAATGACGCGCAGCCTTGGGTGATACTGATCACGGACGGTTCCACCGACATGATTACCCCTGCCGGAGCCTCAATAACCGCTTGATAAGTCGCCTCCACCAGCCCAACATTGGTGACAGTGCGCATAACAGTGACATTGTCCTTGAGATCCGGTACGGTGATCGACGGAAGGTTGAGATTGAGTTGGTAGGACTCGCAGTCGCCTAACAGTCCCAAAGTACAGTTGAAAAACTTGGTGTACTCTCTCGCATCCACGTCGTAGACTAAGCCGGGACTTGACGCGGAGGCGTGAAGGGGAGTTGTACGCAATGGCGTAGGAGAGGATCTTCAGCTTGGGGCAGTGCCGGAGCAAGGCATCGACTTGTTTGTCCTCGATGATGGTGTGGAAAATGCCGAGCTCGCGGAGGTTGGGGAAGGCGGGCCGCCGTCGGGCGGCAGTGTCCGGGAACTGCCAGTGCCAGATGCCGAGGTAGAGGCGGGTGAGGGAGGCACAGCTGCGGATGCCGTCGGGGAGCGGCATGTTGAGCGGCCAGGGGCGGTTGAAGAGGATGAGGTCCTGGACGTTCTTGGCGGCGAGGCTGGCGATACCGCACGCGGCAATGCTGACTATGGCTTGTACTTATAGAGGCATGTTTGAGGGAGTGAGATGATGGACGGGAAGAAATGAAATGTACTCTCATCACTTCCGTTGATGGCTGGGAGAGACCAAGAGGATGAACGGATGAGATCCATAGTGCAATGGATCGGTGACGTGGAGGATTGTCTAGGGAAACCCATTAAATATCATGCACATTCAGAGCGGCCGTGGTGCATGCCCTGATTTTCTGGTGCGGGTACTTATGACGTTGCCTGATTTTCTGGTGCGGGTACTTATGACGTTGCCTGATTTTCTGGTGCGGGTACTTATGGTGTTGCCTGTTCAGTTCTCTCCTATCCTTTGTCGAGTTCTCTCCTTTCCATTGTCGATTGGTTGCAAGATGCTAAGAATTAATTAGGTAGACCACAAGTTTCAGCCGCCCGATCTGAGACCCACATTTTTACCGGTTGCTAGATTATGTATCTTTGCTTTGTTCACATCAGTGATATGCATCTATGCTTTGTTAATAACCTCGTCAAATAATTTTTACTCCTATCAAGGTTCATTTCTGGACTGAGACGTAGAAGAGTTATTCAAAGTTAGTTGTTTGTCCTGGCCGGCCGGAGACAGTATCCAAAGTTTAAAAAGCTTACTCCAAAGTTGCATCGTCTCTATATTAGCATGTATTTACATGGCCCATTCAGCATCTCCGTAACATATACATACGTGTATAGATAGGTGATTAAAACTGAGAATCAGATATGCACTTGAGCCGCTACAAGCTTGACTCATCATATACAAGAATCGAAATCAAAAGAATCTTAATGTTCACCACACACAATCTGCACTTGAGCTGCTATAATTATTGCTCCACTACTGAGCAATAGTTGTAGAGGCAACCATGCCAAAAATTGGAGTAGCTGAGGAGATACGATTATGTGTCGGACACGCACAGACACACTCACGGCCTCAGCAATCCGGAGGGCCGTCACCACCTACCAGGTAGGCGTTCACCATCAGCTCTCTCGCCGGGAGCTGGACCGCCTTCTCCTTGTAGACCACTTGATGCAGGGTGTTGTTACCTGCATATCATAAAAAAACACACAGGAATGAGTGCATGCTAATGTTACCTGTGGTGACGATGGCGGACTTGATCATGGCTGGTGACCATGCGCGATGAACTGACTTAAGCAGCGCGGTGACTGCTGAGACGTGTGGGCATGCCATGGACGTCCCGGACAAAAACACATAGGAGCCACGCCGAGCCGCCAAGATGCTGACTCCCGGTGCAGCTACATCAGGCTGTCCGAACGAATACAGGTACAAGTATTCTATACTCAAAACTTTAATGGGGGCTAGATGCAGCGAAGATGCAACCTATTTATGTTGAAGTAAGAAATACTTTCTTCATTCAAAAATACAAGACATATACGTTTTGACCTAATCGATTTTTGGCCAGCTTTTCTTATAAAATTAATCAGTTCTCTTCTTTTTAACGAAAAGGTAGAGCTCTTACTGGTTGCTCTAAAAATAATAGTTTTGACCAAAGTCGAAACTCTATGTTTGACTAAGTCAATAGAAATCTACAGTACTAAATCAGTATGAATAAATCCATCACGAAATGTGTTTTGATAGTGTATATAAATATACGTGATATTGCAGATATATATATTTCTCTCTATAAACTTTGATAAACTATTATATTTTGGCTTATGTCAAACTTAATTATATGCCTTATATCTTGAAACAAAGGAAGTATTGTACCTTTAGTATGGCAGGAAACGCGACGCTGGGGCCTCTCGATGAGAAATAGGCGACCCTCGGCGCCAACACCCCGTTCCCGACGGTGGTCACCGTGGGCGACACCTTCACCACCGGATTCCTACCATGGCCACAGGACAGACATGAGTTCTTGGATAAGAAAACAATATGTATCGCCACACTCTTCTCACCCCGTTCTGTCCCAATAGGAAGCGATTCTCTGCGCGATCTCGAAATCCACTAGCACGCAAGGCATAATGCCCTCGCACCAGGGCATGAAATCCAGGTTGTTGGCAGCGTTCTGCGCGAAGATGAGGCCGTTTGCGC
This sequence comes from Poa pratensis, assembly GCA_947311845.1. Classification (NCBI taxonomy): domain Eukaryota; kingdom Viridiplantae; phylum Streptophyta; class Magnoliopsida; order Poales; family Poaceae; genus Poa; species Poa pratensis. The sequence continues at coordinate 27,644,974 of CAMZMU010000095.1, forward strand.
CGGCCTCCACGGTGAGTCTGATGGCGCCGCTGAGTGCTACCGCAGGTGGATTAAACGCTGCCTCCTGTGGTGCGTAGCACAATACAATTTTACCGGTCACATTGCTCGACGCCAGTGTCTCCACGTCGCAGCTGCAATCCCGCATAAATGTATCAAGTTCAATACGTTTAAAAAGGTTGCAATGGTGTACACAGGAATAACAATATGATGCCATCCTATTTCGGGGTATTTCGGGCCACCTATTTAATGGGCCTAAGTTGAAAGTGCATATGATGCCATCCTATTGGTTTTGGATGACCAAACTACAACATGATTAAGAGACTAATATGTTTATCTAGTATACACAAAAATTTAGTCCCAACGGTCGCTTTGGTTTAACCACCGTCACCTTATCCACTACTCCATTGAAGCAACTCATACGGATCAAGAGAAGGTTGAAGCGATGATTTCAAGGTTCCTTGAAGAATAAGAAACAAATTCGGCACACATGCTTTCCTTATCAATCATATCGACACACTTAGGGATAAGAAACGGTCCAAATTAACCAAGAAGAAGACTTGGTTAACCACTTCAATAAACGAACTGCTTCAACATATGAAATGATTCAACAACACCAACTCCACACAACTATAGTAACAACTATATTGAGCTGGTTCGACAACCTTGAAGACAAACCCTCAAAGCGACTCAAGACATAAACACTAGCTACTAGCACATTATGCGGGTTTGAGGACCTAAAAAAGACGACGTTGAAGACAACATCGATTCGAAAACTCAAGGCGCAACATTTACTTGATATAAGAACTCAATTGGCGGTCTTGAGAAATATTTGATGTGCGACAATGAACTAAAGTCGAAAACACGAACACTGCCTTGATACAAGAAGTGATCCCGGTAACATGAAGAACCGTCGCATAATAACATTGAACATAATACCAAATGACTCGACCAAACCATGCAGCCGCTTGGCTGAGGCAAGGAGCTCCTATATGGCGTGCTTGAAATTCAAGACGCGAGTTCCCCACACCTGATCCAGTCGTACATGAATATTTGAAGCTAACAAGGTTGATGTGTCTCTTTATACCTTTGAATTTAAATGAAAAACCGTACTATAAATACCTTTGAATTTTATAGGAAAACTTGTACTATTAAGAGTGGGTTAGATCTTTAAGCATAAAAGTGAATCTTATTCGGTGCTCAAACATACTCATTCCTTTCAAAACAAGTTTCTTTGGATATCTCTTAAGTTGACTTGATGACACCTGGACTTATCACAGTCTATTAAGTGTTAATGGCGGCTCCTTTTACAAAGGAGCGGCTCCTTTGTTGAGACAAGGACTGGTCTGAGAACCACGGCATAGCCGAGATGGTAGGCATGGGCTGATATGCATGCCTGCCCGGCTGGGTTTGACCCTCCGTGCTCGCAATACCGCGCGTACTCACTGTTATTCTTGTATAAAAGTAAGCCGAGGGATTCTTCCCCTCCGGTCTATAAAAAAAACAAGGGCTTGTCCAAGGGTAACAGTGGCTGCATACGTTCCGAATGGCACCACGAATCCTAGTTTTCTACCGTATGCTGCACCTGCACATGCATCAAGCTATACGACAGGCTACCCAACAATTTTACATTGGCGAATAGGCTTATATTGCTTTTTTGCATTACGAAAAAGAGGTATACATGATACAGTGACAGAAAAATTACTCTAATCAAAATAGTATTTGTACTTTGTCACACAGCTGAACAATATTGCCCCATGGGTAAGGATCAAGATAATAACTACTACCATATAAGCGAAAAGCACCTGAGATCCGTGTTCCAGTTTCTCAAAAAAAAATCGTAAACGGTATTTCTGGGTCTTAAAAAAATCTGAAAAAAGCATACATCCACATATACACATCCAGTACGCCACAACCACAAGTTTCTTTTAAAAATACAATGTATTTTGTCCAAAAAGACAAATTCCGGGATTGAAAAGGAGCTTTTTATTCGGCTAAATTTGTTATTTCCTATATCCCAAAATATAATTTTTTAACCATAAATTTGCACAAATATACAGAGCATGTATATGTATTTAAGAGGAAAAAATGGCAATTATTTGAAACCCCAAATTACCATTTTCAATTTATTCCAAAAAAAACCAAGCACTAGTGTGCGAAAACTGCTTGTAGGTAATGCATTTTGTGTTAGACAATGGATGGTTCTTCATCCAAACTTAGACAATGAATGATCAGTACAATATGTCAATAGGTAACAAAGATTGCATTCCAGGAACTAGGTAAGTTATCAACTTGGAAGCAAAAAGAATAATCGTGGAAGTCAGTAGAGATAGACTGTGCGTCTGTGCCTGTAATAAGTACTTTTACAAGCCAAAGGGCCCAAACCAACATGTAGCCAATGTACTTCCACGACCCAGAATCCTAATAGTCTCCCAATGTACTTCCAAGTACTTACGATGTATCTGCAACAAAGTCATCTATCACAGTCCGTACTACAACTGGAATTCTCACAGAGTGGGTACTTCCATCGGACCATGTTAGGCTCCCAAAAGTGTACCCACCTTGCACCTTCTGCTTCGCTGTGAGCGTGACCGTAAATGACGCGCTACTACCACCCCCACCTTGGGTGAAACTGATCTCGGACGGTTCCACCGACATGATTACCCCTGCCGGAGCCTCAATAACCGCTTGATAAGTCGCCTCCACCGGCCCAACATTGGTGACAGTGCGCATAACAGTGACATTGTCCTTGAGATCCGGTACGGTGATCGACGGAAGGTTGAGATTGAGTTGGTAGGACTCGCAGTCGCCTAACAGTCCCAAAGTACAGTTGAAAAACTTGGTGTACTCTCTCGCATCCACGTCGTAGACTAAGCCGGGGTCAACGGCTCTGTCCGGGTTCATGTGGCCACCGCCAAAGTCAAAGGGGTCAGCTAGTTTCCTCGGGACCCCCTCGGCTTGGATCGGCATAGCGAAACGATCGGTCAATGAAGCTGCAGCCAATCCCAGGAAACAACCTGAGTTTTCAAATAATGCGATATGTTATTTAGAAGAAAATTTGCTAATGTTCCGTGCATACCTGTGGTGACGATGGCCGACTTGATCATGGCTGGTGACCAGTCGCGGTGAACTGACTTAAGCAGCGCGGTGACTGCTGAGACATGTGGGCATGCCATGGACGTCCCGGACAAAAACACATAGGACCCACGCCGAGCCGCCAAGATGCTGACTCCCGGTGCAGCTACATCGGGCTGTCCGAACGAATACAGATACAAGTATTCCATACTCAAACTTTAATGGGGGCTAGATACAGCGAAGATGCAACCTATTTATGTTGAAGTAAGAAATACTTTCTTCATTCAAAAATACAAGACATATACGTTTTGACCTAATCGATTTTTGGCCAGTTTTTCTTATAAAATTAATCAGTTCTCTTCTTTTTAACGAAAAGGTAGAGCTCTTACTGGTTGCTCTAAACATAATAGTTTTGATCTAAGTGGAAACTCTATGTTTGACTAAGTCAATTGAAAATCTACAGTACTAAATCAGTATGAATAAATCCATCACTAAATGTGTTTTGATAGTGTATATAAATATACGTGATATTGCGGATATAGATATTTCTCTCTATAAACTTCGATAAATTTTTATATTTTGGCTTATGTCAAACTTAATTATATGCCTTATATCTTGAAACAGAGGAAGTATTGTACCTTTAGTATGGCAGGAAACGCGACGTTGGGGCCTCTCGACGAGAAATAGGCGACCCTCGGCGCCAACACCCCATTCCCGACAGTGGTCACCGTGGGCGACACCTTCACCACCGGATTCCTACCATGGCCACAGGACAGACATGAGTTCTTGGATAAGAAAACAATATGTATCCACCTTGTTTCGGACGGCCGATCGCCACACTCTTCTCACCCCGTTCTGTCCCAATAGGAAGCGATTCTCTGCGCGATCTCGAAATCCACTAGCACGCAAGGCATAATGCCCTCGCACCAGGGCATGAAGTCCAGGTTGTTGGCAGCGTTCTGCGCGAAGATGAGGCCGTTTGCGCCGGCCTCCACGGTGAGTCTGATGGCGCCGCTGAGTGCTACCGTAGGTGGATTGAACGCTGCCTCCTGTGGTGCGTAGCACAATACAATTTTACCGGTGACGTTGCTCGACGCCAGTGTCTCCACGTCGCAGCTGCAATCCCGCATAAATGTATCAAGTTCAATACGTTTAAAAAGGTTGTAAATGTCGTTCAGAATCACTGCATTGTTCAGAATCACTGCATGCGCTATTTCATTACCTCCTAGCATAAACAAGGACCTTAAAGTCGCTGCTGATCACGGATGCGTTGTAGTGAAAAGATTGTCCCTGCGATTAAAGTAAAACACTAATTATTCACCTTTTTCGAACGGGTGTTTCTCCAAGACAAAGTCACCTTTCAGCTTCTAAGTATATTAAGGAATCTTTGGATTGCATAAATTAGAAAACAAATGAATACATAAAATGTATGGTTGAATTTTCACGTAAAGCAAATTCACAAAAAAGTGTATCAAAACCTACAAATTTTGCAGGTAATGCCTTGGAATGGTATACACAGGAATAACAATATGAATTTCTGAGTATCAAGGAGAGTAGGTAGAGAGAGACAGAGAGCGATGCATTAGACTCTTCAAACATGCACCAAAACAAGATGAGGTGTAAACTCATGTTGTGACTCCTATGAAATTGGAGGCATACGATTGCATTCAAGATAGAAATTTGGCAAACCCCAATCATATAATCCAAAAGGTTAGAACTTTTTATAGGGATTAAGATTCTCCAAATTATTTTTTCTAATACCATGACTACTGTTGATTTTAAAAAAAGCTTTCGACTCTTTTTGTTGGCATATTCTCTTCTAAAACTCCTAGCCCACCGTGGTTCTTATGCAAATGTTGCTTCGGAACCAATGGTATCCTTTCTACAGCTATTCTCCTCAATTCCTGGACGTTGGATCTACAGGACTGGACTACGGTAATTTGGGACTCTCACATCACTTACCTTTTCATCATTGTAGCTAACATCCTCCAATGGATGATTCTCCCTCTTGCAATCTAGGTCTCCTCTCACACCCCATAAACCCCATTCTACCATACCTAATTTTTCAATACCTCGATGACAGCCTTATTCTCGCTACAGCTTACGTAGACGCAACCATTCGCCATCGGGGTGTATCCTTGATGAATTCACCGCAGCCACAAGCCTTAACATTCAACTTCCAAAGGAAAACCACCCACCCACCCCTAAATGTTAATGACTTCTGCGCATCTGATCTGGTCGTCGATCTCGGCACAACCATATCCTCCTTCCGAAGACTTGCCTACGGCTACCCGTATAACCACATAAACTACCATCATCAACCTTCCAACCGCTCGGTGGCTCCTCTTGCCTAGCAGATTGGCTCGCTTCCCTCCTTGGAAGGCTTCTATTGTGTCCGCCATCCTTGGAATTGCCCACCTACTTTTTTTCTTGCTTTCTCCTATCAAAATCCCACAACGCTTAATTTTACCAAAACTACGCTCCTTCTAAGCTATCGGGGATTTGTGTTCATGTGCCCAATACCCGGTTGTATGGGAAAATGTTTGCACACCTAGGTGTGCCAGTGGTCTTGGTGTTAAAAACCTTGAAGTTCAAAACATTTTCCTTTTGCTGAAATTTACGTTCCAATTTTTTTTGCATTCGTCCAACATACCTTCGCAGGATTTGGGTTATTTCCTCCTCACCCTTCCCTCTACACCAATCCACAAACATATATTTTCTTGCCAAATTAGTTAGGAAACATATTCACAAGATTCTCTTGATTTCATAATACAATGTTTGCAATGGCCAATCCACTTGATTTCTGCTAGTAGTATCTCATGACAGTGTTAGGCTTGTTATGCAGACATGTCGTACAAGCTGTGTGTGATCGTTGTTCTAAGTTTGGGCCTATTGCCCCTTCTGGTGTCCTCTCTTTGTAGGCTATGTATTGTGTTGAGTACAATTTTTGGGGATGCTCGGCCTATTTTTCTTGTACTGATAAGTAAGAGAGGCATTGTAGCTGGGAGAAGTAAAAGACGGAGAACTACATATGTCTTTGAATAGTAAAATTGGTTACCTGATTCCTCGCAGTTCATTCATGACTCATGCGGCTAAGTATGAGTCCCTCAGGCTATTCTGGTTTGGACCCTCTAATTACACATTCAGGATCTGGATGACTATTTATAGTTTCAAGGCCCATGTAAGACCTTCAGAATGGATCGAGGACCTGTAATGCAATCTACTCTTCCAAAAATGACATAATGTCAGGTTGATAGTCGTGTGTTGGGGACACATGGTTTTACATGAGTGGTCATAAAAGCCAATTAGCTAGATGAAAAAAGACCCCACAATTAATGACACTAGATTGCACAACCTAAGGAATTATGTGAAGAATGTTCATACGTACCACCAACTTTTCTTCGTTCCCTAGCGTCAACAGGGTCGGGAAAGACCGGTCCATGGTGCTAGCGGCCACAGTTGTGACCCATGGCACGACATTGTTGACCGTGGAAGGAACAGGGCCATCGTTCCCACCGGAAAAGATGACAGGGATCCCTCTTAACACCGCGTGCAATGTCCCAAAGATCTCCTCGCCGGCACCGCCTCCTAGTGACAGAGACAAGACATCCACTCCATCCTCTATGGCATCGTCGATGGCGGCGAGGATCGCCGCCTCTGGGCAATTCCTGCCCACCCAGCACACCTTGTAGATGCCCAATCTCGACCGTGGCGCCCCGCCTCGTGCCACGCCAGCACCAAGGCCCCCCTCTTTGTAGCTCACATTGGACACCTGCCCGCCAGCGATCGTCGAGGCGACGTGTGTGCCGTGACCGTTGAGGTCCCTAGGCGACTTGTAGTTTCTTTTGAGCACCTCATCACTGACGCCGCCACTGTACCACCGGGCGCCGATGATCTTCCTGTTGCAACTAGTTGTGTTCCACGCCTCGCCAACCTGACATATGCCTTTCCACCGTGTTGGCGTGGGGCCATACCCGGTGTCGTCAAAGCTTTGGGATTCAGGCCATATGCCTGCGATAGAAGGATGGAGTAGAGTTACTAGTTGAAGGTGATTTTGTCCATCCTGATCCTAACTCTTGAGTTAATTTTCTCTTGTTTTGGATTTGTGGATGGTGATGCAAGTTAACCTGAATCTATCACCCCGATGATGACATCTTCGCCATAGCTTTTTGCAGAAGGCCCTGTTGTTGTGATGGTTGCTGGTCGTAGTCAAGGCCAAGGAATTCCCAGCTATGAGTTGTGTGTGGTTCATGATAGGTGTTAGGCTTCACACTGAGAACTTCAGGGGATTCTGCACTCCGAACATGATTTGATTAGCATTAGTCAATCATGCAAATTTTAGGACGCTCCTATATAGTTATATAGACCGCCCATTGAGGCATGATCTAAAAGTTCATTTCTACTAATCTCGTTGGAGGTACTTCATATGCAGTTAATTAACAAGGAAATAAATGACACAACCATGTACAAATCATTAGAAGCGTGACCGTAGTGAGGAGATATTTTAAATATGAGAATTCTTTCACAAGGAAATACTCTAGATGGCTTCAACATTGCTATATTTGATAATTTCACCACATATTAATTTTATTATGTACTCGATAAGCATTACATAGCATTCAAGAACATAGCGATAAATAGACCTTACTAGACCAATTTCGGTTCTTCTGGACCTGCAATATTTATTAATTCACGTTATAGTTTGTTATTCTGATTTTTTACACACATTACAATTAAGTACGAAGTCACAATTGATAACCTTATACTTTGCAAACTCACTAAACTAATATGAAATTCCATAGTCATGGAATGTATATACTTCTATACAAGCTATGTCCTTCTGCTTTAACTCTTGAGAAAACATACATACTTGTTCTACCTGGGAACTATCGGTTAAATCATGATATAGAATGAAAGACACTAAAAACATACACTTTTTGAATCCGCAAAACTTAATAAATGTATCACTGGTTTACTCTTGATCAATGGGCCACTAAAATTGAACTACACGTTCCTTTGACATTTGGTAAGGTGGAACATCTTAAAAGAACTCAAAAACATAACACGCTCATTGATGCCAAATCGTACGAATGTGTATTACTTGCAAGTGTCTCAGCTTGAAACTCCGTGAGCACTGCAGCGAATCCAGAAAATCCGTGTTTGTAACTGTAAACTACCGAATCCCTGGCTTCATCCTTGCTGTACCAATAAGAGAAAAAAGAAGTATGTGTCACTACAAAAACAAAAAAGGTGAGCGATCGACATCTATTTAATGAACTGCATGTATATGATTCAAACATGAAATACTCAATTCAGCTTGTAGTACCTCCCAAAAACAGAGGTTAATATGTCATGGTGCGACGCGGTGACCACCGACGGATCATCATGCTTCTTCTCCCCCATGTACACGATGTACACCTGGAATTTTGAGGCAAAAAACAGTTTCACCAATCATATCAGAACAAGAAGACCGAGTAGCACTGGCTGAAAGAACAACAAGTGAAATCTTGTGAAAGAAGAGCTTGCATCTTACCTTGCTTGACGCGTTGGCTGAAAGAGGCAGCAGTGTCGCCAGAAGCAGAGAACATGAGAACGCTATTCTCCAATCCATGCCTGATTTCGAGATGAGTGTTAATTTCTATCCTTTCGTGATTTTTGTCCTTGTGCTCTGTTTCTTTCGTGTGTGTATGTATATAGAGCAGCCCCGCATGCAGAACAGAACCATGTGGTGCAAGATCCAAGAACGGTTCTTTTTCTTCGAGAGTAATTCAACAACAATTCATAAGAGCGTGTGACACACGTGAGCAAGACTAGGCCATAGCCTATAGTAGAACACACCGTACCTTGATCAGGTCCGACGCTGTCATCAACTAACATGATATATATAGTATCCAGGTTTCTGATGTAATGACTCTGATGTCTGATCTACGTCCAATCATACTAAAGTCTTACGGACGTGAACGGTATTCCATAAAGCTTAGTAGACTTTTGACACATTGGAACATTCCACGAGCAAAGTATTATTTTGGCTCGTTCGTTTATCCAGTAGACGAATTTACAAATGCAGCAATACTATAAAAAACTCGAGCCGACGTACTTATATGTCCAATTGCAGTGGACGCCTTTCTTTTGACGAAACTTGTCAAGATGGCACTCCAACAATACTATTACGAAGGAGAGTTGATCCGATTGACCGGACTCAAAAAACATAAAAGCTCGGTCAATTTACGAAAGCCGGCAAATACCAAACACACATACCTATCAAGACACATCGTCTAAGTGGGAGAGAATGGTATCTAGACTCAACACTGTCGATTGTGTCTCATTATCAACAAAGTCGACCTCTCAACCTCACCAGCAAAGGCGACCCCTCAACCTCACAGAGCACACACTTGCAACTGCGGCGCGTCTATGAATATGATTGCCCAGTCGGAGCACTTTACCCCTCGTCAGTTTCTGAAAATAAATCATGTATATAGGTTGTAGGCTTGTAGCTAAAAAATTATGCATATACTAAATGCTTGTATAAGTATATGATCTCTTTACAAAATAAATAAATATTAAGTACCTTAAGTTATATTTTGGCAAGGTCGCAACCAGACGCCTGCCTGACCCCACCTTGAGCTTTGATGCTCCTTCCAAGCAAAAGCTCAAAGGTCAGATGGACTTCTTCCTCCTAAGACCAACCATAAACAGGAAGCAGATTTTCTCATGAGAAATAGCATAGCTGACCACGATTCAAGAAAAGATGGCTCGAGGATCTGGCCTGGCGCCTGTCTGGTAAGTGACACATTATGGTTACAATGGCGACCCTTGTTTCGATTGCTTGGTTTGTACTCCCTGCGTCCCACAATATAACACGTTTGGCAAGCTAAAACAGCGTGCCAAAATGTTTATTGTGGACCGAGGGAGTATTGCGAGGCATACATGATACACCTACAGAAAAATTGCTAACATCAAATTGCATTTACTTTGTCGTGCAACTGAACAGTATTGTCAAGTGGGCAAGGATCCGGACATAACTTTCATATGGGATTCTTCATCCAAACTTTGACAAAGAATGATCAGTACAACATGTAACGAAAATTGCAATCCAGGAGTGTAATTTATCAACTAGCACCAAAAGATCAAAGTGCACCAGGATATTAATAGAGATAGATTGTGAATGTCATCAGCATTTTTACAAGCCAGAAGGCCCAAAACAACATAAAGCCGAAGCGAAGGTACATCCAACAGAATCCTAATAGTCTCCCAAAAAACTCAAAGAGTGACATAGCTGATAAAACTAGCCTCCAGATCTTCATGAAGTAACAGGACACTACCATGCCCTTAGCACCATAAAAACACAAACTAGTGTGCCTTCTCATCCTCAGTACGACAAGCAATCCAGGCCACGTCATGCCTCAGCACATAGAAGGGATCCTCCACTGACAAGTCAATGGCGTGCTGAAAGCTCCAGCAACGGGAGGCAGGGCAAACGGAAATATCACTGCAGTTGCTTCCACCTGATGGCGCGTTACGCTCCAGAAGGAAACCAGACATCAGGCCCACCTCCGCTACCACATTATCACGCTCACTACGAACAATGCACACGGTCTTAAGCACCTTACCCTTCTCCAAAATGTAATTGAGGAACAACAGCTCATGGTCAAGGTTCTTGAATCCATGGAGGACTAAAGTCTTCAGATGAGATTTGAGGCAGTCAGAAGAGCCCAGGGACTTCCAAAATTCAGCATGGTCCACAATATCAGGTGAGCCGGATGGAATGGACTGGAATTGAGCAAAAAAAAAGTCAACATTTAGCGTATCAATCCTGAAATTGCACCCAACTACAAGTGATAATGCTATAACTGATAGCTACATTATCAATCTAGAATATATAACATCGAACAACAAGTGAACTGATACCTACATTACAAATTTAGAACATATAGCAATGAACAACAAGTGTTGGATAAGCTGACATCCATACGATCATCTTGAATTGCAATTGACAAACAATTATTCAGATGAACATATATCTTATGACAGAAATACTACCATGATGTGCAGCGTCTCGAGGCAAGGAAAACATCTGAGCAGAGTGGGCAGCATCTTGACCTCCATGTCATCTGAAAACCGCACCTTGACAGCAAGTATCTTCAAACTTGGCAGCATGAATTTAGGTCTCACATTCTTCATCCCAGCCTTTCATTGAGGCAAATTAAACAGTAAGAAAGTTATTTCTATTTGGTTGCACAATCACATAATGAATGCAAAGTGCAGAGCAGAAAAGTAACAAGGTGCAGTTACCTTGATGACAAAGCCGCCAATCTCGAGCGTGTGGAGCTGGAGGTCCAAGAACCCGAGGACCTCCAGCTTGGGGGCGTGGACAATCTTGATGGGCCTCCGGTTGCCAATGTTATCGAGGTCGGGAATGCTCTCGAAGAGCAGGCGCTGCAGGCAGGGGGCATCATCGACGACAACTTCTTGGAAGTGGCATGTCCATTCCAACACAACAAGGAGGCTGTGGGACTTGACGCGGAGGCGTGAAGGGGAGTTGTACGCAATGGCGTAGGAGAGGATCTTCAGCTTGGGGCAGTGCCGGAGCAAGGCATCGACTTGTTTGTCCTCGATGATGGTGTGGAAAATGCCGAGCTCGCGGAGGTTGGGGAAGGCGGGCCGCCGTCGGGCGGCAGTGTCCGGGAACTGCCAGTGCCAGATGCCGAGGTAGAGGCGGGTGAGGGAGGCACAGCTGCGGATGCCGTCGGGGAGCGGCATGTTGAGCGGCCAGGGGCGGTTGAAGAGGATGAGGTCCTGGACGTTCTTGGCGGCGAGGCTGGCGACCAGACTCTGGAGCGCGTACTCCTGCTGGTGGAAGGCGATGCGGGTGATGCGCACCGCGCGGACGGGGCCCGGGTGGGCGGCCACGCAGCGCGAGACGGCGCGCGCGGCGCCGAACGCGGACATCTCGCGGGACTCATGGGCGGCGGGCCTGAGGTGGGCGTCGTCGACGAGGAGCGGGGTCGCCGCCCACACGCAGCGCCAGCGCGCCGAGAGAAGCATGGTGCGCGCGGCTTCCTTGGTTGGGAGGCGGGAGATGATGTTGGAGAGCAGATCGTTCGTGAGGCGGCTGATGTGGTCGTGGCCGTCACCCTGCGCCGCCGGAACGAGAGCGGGCGAGTCGGTGGCGGCGGCGGCCCCGTCGTCATCGGAGTCGGAGGAGGTGAGGGAGAAGTGCTCGTCGTCGGAGTCGGAGGCGTCGTCGGCGTCGGGGACGGGGACGAAGGGTGGGGCCAGGAGGGAGATGAGTTGGGGGACGATGACATCCATGCGCTCCTGCGCCGAAGAGCCTTCCGACGACATATTGTTGAAGAACTTCTCGACATCGGCGTAGGTAATCATTCCTCCTCCGCCGCCGCCGCCGGCATCCATGGCGATGAGGCGGCGGAGGCCGGCCGAGTAGGGTTTGGAGGGGAGGGGATTGCTGCGACAGAACGAAATGCGGTCTTTTTTTTCTTGAGCTGGAAACGGAAATGGTGGTGGTGGACTGGTGGTAGTGATGCCCTGTTTTTTATTTTTATTTCTTTGCCTTCGAGTTAGGTAGCAAAAGTTCAAATATTCACATGTGCTATATGAGATATGTCAAATCCAGATTTGCAAATTTTTGAGTGGCTGATACAATGTAGTATGTCAATGTTAGTAGAAAATTTCATACATATAACCTTTCGCATTTGAGCTCAGCGTTCGTCGGCGGTAGGGCTCCGTTTTCTGGTCCTCTTGTCAAGGTTTGTTGGGGCGACGCTCTGATGGTGGTGGCAGCGTCTGTTTCAATAAGGTCTCCCCGGCTTCAATCACATCTCGGCGGCGACATCGAGAAACTTATGAGAGTGGTGTGTTTCTCAAGGATTTCTTCTGGCGGTGGCGATCTCCGGATGGTCAAGGAGTTTCATCGACGCTTCATCCTTCATCTTCGGCTCCAAGAAGGATGTGGTCTTCTTGACCCGTTCGGCGACTTCTCGTCCGTAACCAACAACGTCAGGCCAGCTCAGGAAGGAGCGGCGATGCGCCGTCGACATGGTCTAGAGGTTGAAGACGAAGGACATCTCAAGGATCTCGTCGTAATTTTCATTTTTGTTGAGATGATTTGTACTGTTCAGTGTTTCTTTTAATGCCAAATTCCTTTTCGCAAAAAAAAACCTTTTCGCATTTGAGTTGCTTCTAGCCAAAGAACTGTATGTAGCATAAAAAGATCTTTGTCAATAGAGGAATGAGAGTTGGCACAACTTACATTTGTGGACAGTTCAAATAATAAAAAGGAAGTAGATGAGAACAATTGGACGAGTCCCTACTTTCTTAATTCACATTCGGTTTTGTTAGTCTTTCATCCTCTTTCTTAAGCTGCCATCGCATTCTTAAAAACGGAGCCCACAAATGTCGCCTCTTAGACGATTTCGGCATGTATAGTGCAAGCCCCGGCTCATACTCATGCCCATTTCTTTTCCCTCTACTTCACACATCTCACTGATCCTTTGTTTGCATTTTTGATTCAACCAAACGACGTATTCGACCTCGACAGAACCTTGTTGACGCCACACCTACTCCGCCGCTCCCCGCCACCGCTTCAGGAAGCAAATTTGAAGTTCATGGCGCCCCATGTTAACAGCCCCTGTGCACTATTTTTCATATTCAGTTATATTTGAAGGATTTGTTCATAAGCAATGCTTAAAAACCATTTGTTGGATTCAAGGTTGGAAAGCTGGAGTTCTTGTGTGGACCTCAAAGATTGTCTTGCTCCAACTTGAAGCCATGGAGGATCAAGATCTTGAGAAAATGAATACAAGAGAAGAGTTCAAGATATGGCTTTATGTATCTTGATCGTCATCTCTAGCTCAAGTGGAATATAGGCAAGAAAAGGGTATAACCTTGAAAGGTTTTAAATTTTACCCGTCTCAAAGGTGGTAGTTGGGAGATCAGGCTATAGCCTTGATAGTCGTAATATCAAGGGGGTTCTCCAGTCTCCAGTGAGTAGTTTGGTCGTCTGATTCATAGAGAGTTCAATTGAAACATTTACATCCTTGGCATCATGTTTCTTGATTCTTATTCGGATTTTATCTATGTGAGGTTTAGATTGCGTTGTGGTCTTCAAGACAAAACTGATTTTGTATTGTGTCTATATATTTGAGGTTTTGCGGTTTACAGAGAGGTGCAACATTTCCACTCGTGGATTTATCCTCCTTTATTTGTACTTTGTGTTTTTGTTGTATGATTAGCTAGACAATATTGTTATCTACAAAACAAGCCAAACCTCATCGAAATCAAAGTTTGTTTGAGAAAGTTATGGCGTTTCTAGTTTGTGATAGTGTGTCTGGCCGTACCAATCCGTGTCATGTATGGCTAGTCGGACCCATTTGGGGCATGTCCGGGCCATGTCCCGATTTGCTGGAGCAGCTCCAACTTCGTCGTTGTTCGTCCGACTTAATTAGTCTAGGTGGCCAAACTCGTCCGTGATTCCTGCAAGGCTGTAACACATGCATAACGGTTGGATTTTGTGGGCCACCTATTTATTGGGCCTTCGTTGAAAGTGCATATGATGACCTCCTATTGGTTTTGGATGACCAAACTACAACATTATTAAGAGACCATTATGTTTATCTAGTATACACAAAAATTTAGTCCCAACGGTCGCTTTGGTTTAACCACCGTAACTTTATCCACTACATTGAAGCAACTCATACGGATCAAGAGAAGGTTGAAGCAATGATTTCAAGGTTCCTTGAAGAATAAGAAACAAATTCGGCACACGTGCTTTCCTTATCTATCTTATCGACACACTTAGGGATCAAGAAATGGTGCAAATTAACCAAGAAGAAGACTTGGTGAACCACTTCAATAAACAAACTGCTTCAACATATGGAATGATTCAACAACACCAGCTTCACACAACTATAGTAACAACTATATTGAGCTGGTTCAACAACCTTGAAGACAAACCCTCAAAGCGACTCAAGACATAAACACTAGCTACTAGAACATTATGCGGGTTTGAGGACCTCAAAAAAACGACGTTGAAGACAACATCAATTCAAAAACTCAAGGCGCAACATTTACTTGATATAAGAACTCAACGTAGGGTGGTGTGGTCACTTTTTGTTGCACAATCTTGGTCTTTGTGGAACATTCGAAACAAGCTTTCCATTGAACGAAGAATCATCAAACACACTGCTGATGTGATCTATAAAACCCTGATTTTTTTGCAGCTGTGGTGCCTAAATGCCAAGGCCCAGGATCGTCCAAGACTAGAGGCACTGGTGGCCAAGCTAAAGCTGTTATATACAGCAAATCGCCCGAGGAGTCCGGCTAGGTTGAGCCCATGAGGAGGGTGAGGGTTCCTACTTTGCTGTCAGCCGAGCTGTCTTATGCGTGGATCCTTGTTGCTGGGGTGGCTCCCCTGTTAGCCGTTATCCTACTTGTCGCTTTGTTAGACTGTTTTATCTCTTATGGCTAAGTTGTATGGCGCAGCATGTATTTGTATGATGTGTGAACTCTGTGGTCTTATTAATTTAAGGCTGGGCACTTTGTGCCTTGTATCTAAAAAAAGAACTCAACCGGTGCTCTTGAGAAATATTTGATGTGCGACAATGAACTAAAGTCGAAAACACGAATACTGCCTTGATACAAGAAGTGATCCCGGTAACATGAAGAACCGTCGCATAATAACGTTAAACATAACGGATGACTCGACCAAACCATGCAGCCGCTTGGCTGAGCCAAGGAGCTCCTATATGGTGTGCTTGAGATTCAAGACGCGAGTTCCCCACACCTGATCTAGCGTACATGAATATTTGAATCTAACAAGGTTGAAGTGTCTCTTTATACCTTTGAATTTAAATGAAAAACTGTACTATTAAATACCTTTGAATTTTATAGGAAAAACTATACTATTAAGAGTGGGTTAGATCTTTAAGCATAAAAGTGAATCTTATTCGGTGCTCAAACATACTCATTCCTTTCAAAACAAGTTTCTTTTGAAGTTGGTTTGACGACACCTGGTCTTATGACTGTCTATCAAGTTTAACACAAAATTACAATGGCGGCTCCTTTTGCAAAGGAGCGGCGACTAAGGCAAAAGAAGAAACGAACGTAGCCGCTTTGTTGAGACAAGGGCTTGTCCGAGACCAGGGCATATCTAGGATGGTAGGCATGGACAGATGCACGTCTGGGTTGGAGCCTCCGTGCCCGCAATACCGCACGTACTCACTATTATTCTTTTATAAAAGTAAGCCGATGAATTCTTCCCCTCCGGTCTTAAAAAAAAGGGCTTGTCCAAGGTTAACAGTGGCCGCATAGATATATAGATATATTAAGGCCACACGATTTTGAGCCCCACGGCGCGCCACCGCAGCGGTACTGTTCCCCGCTACAGGGTAACAGTACCCGCTACAGTACGGGTTTTTTTTTCCAAAGAAAAAAACTTCGCTTTTCATAAAAATTGGGCTCAGATCGCTCCACCGCAGCGGTACTGTTCCCCGCTACAGGGTAACAGTACCCTCTACAGTACTTTTTTTTTTGCAACGAAAAAAACTTCGCTTTTCCTAAAAATTGTATACATGAAATGAAATATAGCCAACGCGTCCCGGCACTGTAGCTGGAACAGTACGCGAGTTACTGTGCCCCGCTACAGTGCGCGACCCTCTCCGCGCCATCGATTTCCAATCCGACGGTTCCCGTACGATCCCCGTAACAATTTTGCAAAAAAAGACACGCAGCTCCAGAAAATGCCTCGCAACCCTCCCTTTTCCGAGGAGAGGGACCCATTTGCAAATCGCAGAAAACTCAGGACCTTCTTTGCAAAAACGTCACCACAGCCCCCTCCCTTTCCTTCCCTCTCGCGCGCGCGCCGGAGATCGCCGCGGACGCCGGCGCGCCACCACGTCGTTCCGCTGCGCCCCGTTCAGATCGAAGCGTAGCACGAACTCCGGCGTCGCCTTCTCCCTCTCCTCGCCGACGATTGGCTGCTGCGATGCCGTACAGGCGCCGGAATCATCCCCGCCGTGCGCGCTACCCCGCCGCCGCGTTTGGCCCTCGCCGGCGCCGCTCCGGTGACCAAAGCGTGGCGACGCGGCCTCTTCTGGCAACCCCGTGCCCAGGCGCCTCCGGCGAGCCCACCCAGGCACCACATCTCGCGGTGCCGCCGCCTCGCCATGCACCACGCCGCTGCGGCAGCGCCAGCCCTGTCCACTGCTGACGTCATCGTGACGTCAGCGTGGGCCATCACTGTCAGTTTTCTTTTTCCCAAAAAAAACGAAAAAAATAAAAAATTGCTTACATGTGGACCCTACTAATTTACACAAATTTCAGAAAACAATGTTGTATATCGCAAAAAAAAAACGCTCACTACTTATGGTATATAATAGAATTTCAAACTTACATATTTCCAAAAATTAAATGGCTTTCAAAAATTTACACAAATTTCAGAAAACAAATAATATTGTATATCAAAAATATCGCAAAAAAACCGCTCACTACTTATGATATATGATAGAATTTAAAACTTACATATTTTCAAAATTTAAAGGCCTTTTAAATCTCACCGTCTACAAAGTAAAAAAAAAATCCAAATCTAAACGATTTTAGACCGTAGCCTTTTTTTGAATTTCAACAAATTTCAAACCGACACGATTGTTTAATATGTACATTCTCAAATTTGAACTAAACCACACATCCGCGACGTCCAAATTTGCATATTGTAAAAATTTAAATGCCCTCCAAATCTAGCCATTTTACAAACGTAAAAACAATTCAAATCTATATAACTTCCCTATTTAAACAATTTCCCAAATATAGACAATCTTTTAGCCGCAAACTTTCCTTCAATTTCATTAATTTCCAAATATTCAAAAAAATGCCCGCATTTTCAAATATGAAATTTACCTACACATGCGCAGCATCGCCGCGCTAATTTACCTAGTAAGTCCCGAAAGGCACCACGAATCCTAGTTTTCTGCCGTATGCTGCACCTACACATGCATCAAGCTATACGACAGGCTACCCAACAATTTCACATAGGCGAATATATGCTTATATTGCTTTTTTTGCATTACGAAAAGAGGTATACATGATATAGAGACAGAAAAATTACTCTGATCAAAATAGTATTTGTACTTTGTCACACAGCTGAACAATATTGCCCCATGGGTAAGGATCAAGATAATAACTACTACTCCCTCCGTTCCAATTTAATTGACTTGCTATCCACCAAATGTGGATGTATCTAGACATGTTACTCCCTCCGTTCCAAATTAGTTGTCTTTCATTTGTACAAAAGTGGATGTATCTATACTTGTAACATGTCTAGATACATCCACTTTTGTACAAATAAAAGACAACTAATTTAGAACGGAGGGGAGTACATGTATATATACATCCACATGTGATGCATAGCAAATCAATTAAATTGGAACGGATGGAGCACCATATAAGCGAAAAGCACCTGAGATCCGTGTTCCAGTTTCTCAAAAAAATAATCGTAAATGGTATTTCTGGGTCTTAAAAAAATCTGAAAAAAAGCATACATCCACATATACACATCCAGTACGCCACAACCACAAGTTTCTTTTAAAAATACGATGTATTTTGTCCAAAAAGACAAATTCCGGGATTGAAAAGGAGCTTTTTATTCGGCTAAATTTGTTATTTCCTATATCCCAAAATATAATTTTTTAACCATAAATTTGCACAAATATACAGAGCATGTATATGTATTTAAGAGGAAAAAATGGCAATTATTTGAAACCCCAAATTACCATTTTCAATTTATTCCAAAAAAACCAAGCACTAGTGTGCGAAAACTGCTTGTAGGTAATGCATTTTGTGTTAGACAATGGATGGTTCTTCATCCAAACTTAGACAATGAATGATCAGTACAATATGTCAATAGGTAACAAAGATTGCATTCCAGGAACTAGGTAAGTTATCAACTTGGAAGCAAAAAGAATAATCGTGGAAGTCAGTAGAGATAGACTGTGCGTCTGTGCCTGTAATAAGCACTTTTACAAGCCAAAGGGCCCAAACCAACATGTAGCCAATGTACTTCCACGACCCAGAATCCTAATAGTCTCCCAGAAAGAAAACTCAGAGAGCAAAGTACTAGTCAAACTAGCTTCCAAACATTCATGGACTCAGCCTACCTTCTTAGTTCACCACGGAATTATGACGAAGTAACAAGTAACTAACATAACGTAAGCCTGTCGAGTGAAAATATCGCCAGCATAAGCACCGTCATCAGAAAACAAACTAGCGCGCCGTCTCATCCTCAGTACGACAAGCAATCCAGGCAACGTCATGCATCAACACATAGAAAGGATCCTCCAGTGACAAGTCAATGCCGTTCTGAAAGCTCCAGCGACGTGAGGCGGGGCAAACAGAAATATCACTGCCACTGCTTCCACCTGATGACGCATTGCCCTCAAGAATGAAACCTGTCACCGGGCCTGCCTCTGCTGCCACATGATCAAGCTCACTACGAATGAAACCTGACACCGGGCCTGCCTCCACTGCCACATGATCAAGTTCACTACGAACAATGCACACGGTCTTAAGCACCTTACCCTTCTCCAAAATGTAATTGAGGAACAACAGCTCATTGTCAAGGTTCTTGAATCCATGGAGGACTAAAGTCTTGAGATGAGATTTGAGGCAGTCAGCAGAGCCCAGGGACTTCCACAATTCAGCATGATCCACAATATCAGGTGAGCCAGATGGAATGAACTGGAATTGAGCAAAAAAAGAAAAGAGTCAAACATATAGCTTATCAATCCTGAAATTGCCCCAACTACAAGTAATAGGGCTAGAACTGATACCTACATAATCAATCTGGAATATATAGCAATGCACAACAAGTGTTGTATAAGCTGAAATCCATATGATCATTTTGAATTGCAATCGAAAAACAATTATTTCAGACGAACAGATATCTTATGACACAAATACTACCATGATGTGAAGCGTCTCAAGGCAAGGAAAACATCTGAGCAGAGTGTTCAGCATCTTGACCTCCATGTCGTCTGAAAACCGCACCTTGACAGCAAGTATCTTCAAACTTGGCAGCATGGATTTAGCTCTCACATTCTTCATCCCAGCCTTTGATTGAGGCAAATTAAACAGTGAGAAAGTTATTCGGTTGCACAATCACATAATGAAAGCTAAGTGCAGACCACAAAAGTAACAAGACGCAGTTACCTTAATGACAAAGCCGCCAATCTCGAGCATGTGGATCTGGAGGTCCAAGAACCCGAGGACCTCCAGCTTGGGCGCGTGGACAATCTTGATGGGCCTCGGCTCGAAAATGCTATCGAAGAGCAAGCGCTCCAGGCAGGGGGCATCATCGACGACAACTTCTTCAAAGGCGCATCTCCATTCCATCAGGACACGGAGGCTGCGGGACTTGACGCGGAGGCGTGAAGGGCACCTGTACCACTCCAAGGCGAAGGAGAGGATCTTCAGCTTGGGGCAGTGCCGGAGCAAGGCCTCGACTTCCTTGTCGTCGATGATGGTGTGGAAAATGCCAAGCTCCTCGAGGTTGGGGAAGGTAGGCCGGCGGGCGGCATTGTCCGGGAAGTGCCAGAGCCAGTGCCAGATTCTGAGGTAGAGGCGGGTGAGGGAGGCACAGCTGCGGATGCCGTCGGGGAGCGGCATGTTGAGCGGCCAGGGGCGGTTGAAGAGGATGAGGTCCTTGACGTTCTTGGCGGCGAGGCTGGCGACCAGACTCTGGAGCGCGTACTCCTGCTGGTGGAAGGAGATGCGGGTGATGCGCACGGCGCGGACGGGCCCCGGGTGGGCGGCCACGCAGCGCGAGACGGCGCGCGCGGCGCTGAAGGGGGACATCTTGCGGGATTCGTGGGAGGCCCGGAGGTGGGCGTCGTCGACGAGGAGCGGGGTCGCCGCCCACACGCCGCGCCAGCGCGCCGAGAGAAGCATGGTGCGCGCGGCTTCCTTGGTGGGGAGGCGGCAGATGATGTTGGAGAGCAGGTCGTTCGTGAGGCGGCTGATGTGGTCCTGGTCGTCATCCCGCGCCGCAGGAAAGAGAGCGGCCCCGTCGTCGTCGTCGCCGGATTCGGAGGAGGTGAGGGAGAAGTGCTCGTCGTCGGAGTCGGAGGCGTCGTCGGCGTCGGGCGCGGGGACGAAGGGCGGAGGGAGGAGGCAGATGAGGTGGGGACGATGTAATCGATGCGGTCCTGCGCCGACAGGACCTCCGATGCCATGTTCTTGAAGTAATCCTCGATGTCGGCATAGGTTCGGAACCCTCCTTCTCCTTCGCCTCCGGCGGCATCCATGGCGGCGCCGGCGGAGGAGGCCGGTAGAGTAGGGTTTTTTGGTGGAGGGGATTCGCGGGGAAGGAAATGGAGAGAATTGCCAAAATACCACTAGTCAAAAACCAATGTTCCAAAATAACACTGAAAAAACCAAACTTACCAAAATAACATCAACGTTAAGGTTTTGTGCGCCAAAATACCACTACCGTCTATTTTCAACAATCTCACGTTAGTCTTGCCGTGTGATGGTTGTCAGTTTTCTTAGAATGCCTAGTATGCCCTCAACTAGACCTAGCAAAAAGAACACGAACAGATTGACCAACTGAACCAGCCCCAGTCCTTCACACCACCGAGACCATGGCGGCGCACCTGACCGCCGAATCGGAGCGCCGGTGGCGGCTCCCTCTCCTCTGAATCCCGCCCTCCCTCCGACCTCGGGTCGCGCCCTGCTCGGCCCCGCTCTGTTCGTGCCCTGCTCGGCTCCGCTCCGGTCGCGCCCGCGAGCCCCGTCCCGCCCAACCCTAGGACGC
Organism: Poa pratensis; assembly: GCA_947311845.1. Lineage (NCBI taxonomy): Eukaryota > Viridiplantae > Streptophyta > Magnoliopsida > Poales > Poaceae > Poa > Poa pratensis. The sequence goes on from CAMZMU010000095.1 coordinate 27,666,869, forward strand.
CGACGAGCGGACGTGCACGGCGACGCCCCGCCTGGAAAGGCGCCCTCCGCGTCCCTGTCCAAGCTCCAGCTAGTCTGCTCGGTGGCCCGGTCTCCCTGCACGTCCGTGAGTATGCTCTTTGCCTGAGCTCAGCCATAGTACGTAGTGTACTGTTTTTAGTAGAGATGTGCCACAAATCAGTTTCCTTTTTGTGTGTTTCAGCGGATGGAGAATTTCCGAGTTGAGATAGACGTGCAGTCATACTTGACATTTGTAGATGGTAGAAGAGTGTACCGGAGGGGCAAAACATGGGATTTTCCGGTGGGTCGAGACTTGTCCGTGGCCCAGATTACAGCAGCTGTGGAGGAGGAGCAGTTTCGGTGGTCTGCAGATCAGAGAATGACCATTTGGTATGGATCCGGAGTTGAGACCGTTCCTTTAATTTCCGAGTCCGAGATAGCGCAGTTATTTGATAGGTGTGGTGAATCAAGGACTGTGAGATTTGGTGTGACCATTGAGAACAAAAACAATGAAGCTGCTCAAGTGAGGGATGATGGGGAGAATGATGAGCTGGTTCATGCTCCATTCTTTGTTTGGCCGAACCAAGCCTATGAAGGAGAGTATGAGGATGATGAGCCTGTGCAATATGAGGAGGAGGCGAAGGCAGTCCATGTGAAGGATCATGAAAATGTGCCAAAGGTAGCTGCTATAAGGGTTCCATTGGGAACGCTGGATGTTGACAACTCATATGATGAACAAAATGTGCCCGGGGATGATGAGGGTATAATTGCTAACACCGTGGTTCCCACTCATATTCATGATAAAAATTGTCCTCAAATTCAAGAGAAGAGCACCTTTGTAGATGGAGAGGCATTTAAGGTTGCCTTGAGACAACTAGCAATTAGAGAAGAGTGGTCTTTTAACACGGAGTATAGTGAGAAGAATAGATTTCGTGCTAGATGTACTGATGTAGATTGTCCATGGAGGATACATTCTTCCAAGTTAAAGGGTTGCAAAACATTCATGGTATGAAAAATAATTTATATACTTATTCCTGCACTTGTATTTATTCCTGTACTTGTTTTATTGACATGAGATATTGTGAATACTTGCAGGTAAAGAAACTTCCATTTGCTCATACTTGTGGAAGTGCCAACAAAAGTGATAAGAAGGAAGGGAAAGCAAGAATGGCAAATAAGAATTGGATTGCTGATAGGGGGAAAGCCATCATGCAAGAGGATGCCACCATAAGTGCAAAGAGCCTTAAAGAACGGTTGGAGAGAGAGTTTAATATGAAATTGCAGTACAGCAATGTCTGGAAAGGGCGAGCTCGTGCATTGGATGCTCTGAATGGTACATATCAAGAGAACTTTCAGTTGCTATGGAACTTTAAGGCAGAACTATTGGCAGCCAACCCAGGAAGCGTATGTGAAATAGACATCAAGACAGTTCGTAAGAAAGGTGGCAACGTGCACTACTTCAATCGGCTGTTTATTGCCTTCAAGCCATGCATTGATGGTTTTTTGAAAGGTTGTAGACCATATTTGGGAGTCGATTCAACCTTTCTTACAGGGAAGTATACCGGACAGTTGGCTGCAGCTATTGGTGTTGATGGACATAGCTGGATGTTTCCCGTTGCAATTGGGATCTTTGAGAAAGAGAACACTGAGAATTGGGTGTGGTTCATGGAGCAACTTAAGGCGTGTATTGGTGATCCAGAAGGGCTCGCAATCCATACCGATGCATGCAAGGGACTGGAAAATGCCGTTCATACGGTGTATCCAAACTGTGAGCATAGAGAATGCATGATGCATCTCATGCTCAACTTCAAGAAGAAGTTCAAAGGTGACATACTTGATAACATGTGGCCTGCAGCCTGGACATATGAAGTTGAGAAACATGAGTCGCTCATGGCGGAGATAGAAGCTGCTAGCCCAGAAGCAATAGCTTACTTAAGGAAGGAACATAATCGTGTGTGGACTAGAAGCAAGTTTTCATCAATAACCAAAGTTGAGTATGTCAGTAATAACTTGGCAGAGGTCTTCAATAATTGGATTAGAGAGCAGAAACAACTTGCAATAGTGGAGCTTGTAGACACATACAGGGAGATGGTGATGCAAATGAGAGCAAAAAGGAGGGCTGTTGCGGATGGGCTGCAAGGTGACATACTTCCTAGTGTGATAAAGGAGTTGAATCAGAAAAGCAAGAGATTGCGCTATGGCGAAGTAAGAGCAACACCAACCATAGCTATTGCTTCTGGGCTAGCAGCTGCGGATGATGAGGGTATAATGAATGAGGGTATAATTGAATCAGAAAAGCAAGAGATTGCGCTTCTGGGCTAGCAGCTGCGGATGATTGCACACACGATTATGTTCCTTCCTTAAGTAAGCTATTGCTTCTGGGCTAGCAGCTTCTATCTCCGCCATGAGCGACTCATGTTTCTCAACTTCATATGTCCAGGCTGCAGGCCACATGTTATCAAGTATGTCACCTTTGAACTTCTTCTTGAAGTTGAGCATGAGATGCATCATGCATTCTCTATGCTCACAGTTTGGATACACCGTATGAACGGCATTTTCCAGTCCCTTGCATGCATCGGTATGGATTGCGAGCCCTTCTGGATCACCAATACACGCCTTAAGTTGCTCCATGAACCACACCCAATTCTCAGTGTTCTCTTTCTCAAAGATCCCAATTGCAACGGGAAACATCCAGCTATGTCCATCAACACCAATAGCTGCAGCCAACTGTCCGGTATACTTCCCTGTAAGAAAGGTTGAATCGACTCCCAAATATGGTCTACAACCTTTCAAAAAACCATCAATGCATGGCTTGAAGGCAATAAACAGCCGATTGAAGTAGTGCACGTTGCCACCTTTCTTACGAACTGTCTTGATGTCTATTTCACATACGCTTCCTGGGTTGGCTGCCAATAGTTCTGCCTTAAAGTTCCATAGCAACTGAAAGTTCTCTTGATATGTACCATTCAGAGCATCCAATGCACGAGCTCGCCCTTTCCAGACATTGCTGTACTGCAATTTCATATTAAACTCTCTCTCCAACCGTTCTTTAAGGCTCTTTGCACTTATGGTGGCATCCTCTTGCATGATGGCTTTCCCCCTATCAGCAATCCAATTCTTATTTGCCATTCTTGCTTTCCCTTCCTTCTTATCACTTTTGTTGGCACTTCCACAAGTATGAGCAAATGGAAGTTTCTTTACCTGCAAGTATTCACAATATCTCATGTCAATAAAACAAGTACAGGAATAAATACAAGTGCAGGAATAAGTATATAAATTATTTTTCATACCATGAATGTTTTGCAACCCTTTAACTTGGAAGAATGTATCCTCCATGGACAATCTACATCAGTACATCTAGCACGAAATCTATTCTTCTCACTATACTCCGTGTTAAAAGACCACTCTTCTCTAATTGCTAGTTGTCTCAAGGCAACCTTAAATGCCTCTCCATCTACAAAGGTGCTCTTCTCTTGAATTTGAGGACAATTTTTATCATGAATATGAGTGGGAACCACGGTGTTAGCAATTATACCCTCATCATCCCCGGGCACATTTTGTTCATCATATGAGTTGTCAACATCCAGCGTTCCCAATGGAACCCTTATAGCAGCTACCTTTGGCACATTTTCATGATCCTTCACATGGACTGCCTTCGCCTCCTCCTCATATTGCACAGGCTCATCATCCTCATACTCTCCTTCATAGGCTTGGTTCGGCCAAACAAAGAATGGAGCATGAACCGGCTCATCATTCTCCCCATCATCCCTCACTTGAGCAGCTTCATTGTTTTTGTTCTCAATGGTCACACCAAATCTCACAGTCCTTGATTCACCACACCTATCAAATAACTGCGCTATCTCGGACTCGGAAATTAAAGGAACGGTCTCAACTCCGGATCCATACCAAATGGTCATTCTCTGATCTGCAGACCACCGAAACTGCTCCTCCTCCACAGCTGCTGTAATCTGGGCCACGGACAAGTCTCGACCCACCGGAAAATCCCATGTTTTGCCCCTCCGGTACACTCTTCTACCATCTACAAATGTCAAGTATGACTGCACGTCTATCTCAACTCGGAAATTCTCCATCCGCTGAAACACACAAAAAGGAAACTGATTTGTGGCACATCTCTACTAAAAACAGTACACTACGTACTATGGCTGAGCTCAGGCAAAGAGCATACTCACGGACGTGCAGGGAGACCGGGCTACCGAGCAGACTAGCTGGAGCTTGGACAGGGACGCGGAGGGCGCCTTTCCAGGCGGGGCGTCGCCGTGCACGTCCGCTCGTCGGCGTCCTAGGGTTGGGCGGGACGGGGCTCGCGGGCGCGACCGGAGCGGAGCCGAGCAGGGCACGAACAGAGCGGGGCCGAGCAGGGCGCGACCCGAGGTCGGAGGGAGGGCGGGATTCAGAGGAGAGGGAGCCGCCACCGGCGCTCCGATTCGGCGGTCAGGTGCGCCGCCATGGTCTCGGTGGTGTGAAGGACTGGGGCTGGTTCAGTTGGTCAATCTGTTCGTGTTCTTTTTGCTAGGTCTAGTTGAAGGCATACTAGGCATTCTAAGAAAACTGACAACCATCACACGGCAAGACTAACGTGAGATTGTTGAAAATAGACGGTAGTGGTATTTTGGCGCACAAAACCTTAACGTTGATGTTATTTTGGTAAGTTTGGTTTTTTCAGTGTTATTTTGGAACATTGGTTTTTGACTAGTGGTATTTTGGCAATTCTCTCGTGTTTTTATAGCTGCTCGAGACTTCCAGCTGACCACAGTGGACTGGTGCCTCGTGGTAGTGATGCAGATTTTTTTGTTGTTGCGTGTGAGTAGGAAACACAAATTGGAATTCAAACGTGAATGTGCGGTAGGTCAAACCTAGATTTACAAAATTTTGAATGGTTTATACATGCTGCACAACAGTATGTCAATGTTACTAAAAAACGTTCGCATTGGTGACCTTTTGCATCTTCTTTAGATGACTGATTGGATGCAAGATGGTGTACAATCCGTGGAGTTAAAATGTCACATAGATATTGCATATGAGTTGCTTCCTGCCAAAAAAAGTGTATATAGCCAATAAAAAGATCTTTGCTGTGAGAGTTGGCACAAGTTACATTTGTGGACAGTTCAAAAAAAAAAAAAAGTAGACGAGAACAAGTGGATGAATCCCTTCTTTCTTAGTTACCATTCGGTTCATTGGTCTTTTATCTTGTTTCTTAAGGCGCCGCTCCACCAGTAACAATATGTTGTCGCCTTCATTGGTGTCATCACCACCATTAGATCAAGTTTTCTATCTAACACACACCCCTTCCCCAATTCTGCCATGTCCAAGTTGAGCATCCCCCATCCAAATCACCTCCCTTACGTCGATGCCTTACTTTTAATTGGCGTTGTCACCATCCATCGCAACGGCTCTAGCATGTTACACAAATTGTGTGTTTGGTGCGACCACAAGTGACAGTCGGTTTGAGATAGCCTCTTACTTGGTTGTGATATCATTAATGTCACTTCAGCTTTGCGGTTCACCACTACTTGAGGTAAAATGGACAACATTGTAAGAAGAAAAATATTTAGTACCAAATGGACTAGGATTCAGTGACTTGCCGGAGTGTAACTTATCCCTTCATTCGGCCATAGCAAAGACATGAACCAAATGGATTAGGATCTAATAGTGCGGAATGAACCCATGCTTCAATAGCAAAGACATGACAATTCAAGTGGGACGGACACCAAAGATCCTTGATAACAGAGATGACAACATAAATGCAAAATGTTTCGAGGGCTTCGGGTTGATGAGGGAACCAAATTGTCAGGCAAAATGTTCAAGGGCTTCGGGTTGACGGACATCTTTTCTCGATGTATGTTTGGTGTAAATAACGTATGATTAAGGAATCCTTGTTCTTCCTCCACAATTACTTATTTGAGCTCAAAAGAACATCTCTCCTCCATAGTTGAGCATCAGTTGCATCACCAAGCTTTGAGATCTCCCATTTTCCCCAACAAACCACAATCCTTTGTGAAACACCAACATGAGATCCTAATCTACGATTCCACCAAGCTAGAAGTGATTCCCCCGCAAATTCATCAAGTTATTTGTTACTCTAGAGTTCGTGGGTCTCCGCAAACCTTCCAAGTTGTGGATTTGTGCTACGGGAGAGTTTGTAAGGGTCTGATAGTCACCTTAAGGCCTACCACAAGTGACTGAGCTCATACTTCTTCATGGAGGAGCCTCAAGGAATAGAAGGAGAGCTTTCAGTGGCGTTGATGGTCCTTCATTGTAATCCACACCTCTCCAACGGGATTAGCTTCCCCAAGGAAGTGAACATCAGGATACATATTCTTCTATATGCGTCTGAGTTATTTCTATTAGAGTTCTATCCTTGTGTTTATCTTGTGATCTCCTTTGATCTTGAAGTTTTTGATATCACCATACGGGTTTTTTAACATAGTTGCATTAGCGTGCATCTTTGTAGAAACATATTTAAACATGTCTACCTCGTTGGAAACGGCCAATTCGAAAGTTCTCAGCGGGACTGACTGAGAGTTGTTTACAAATATAGGAGGTCTGACACCGCCTTTCACACAGTGGCGGAGGACAGTTTTAGGTCGGGCAAAATCTAAACCATAAAAACAGCCGATCCAAAAAAATTATCTAAACATATTACTATATTCTATGATCACATACATAGTTATTTAGTACAATGAATATAGTAACATATTAAAATAAAATAAAAAACCTACAAACACACTAATGATGAAATTTTTATGCCGTCTAGATGACCCTGGCTTATTGTCCTTTCGAAAATCTTCCTTAATTTTACCAAGATCAAGACACTCATGTGTGCTTGTTTTAGAGCTACTGCTAACCAGTAAGCGCTACAAAATTATTTGTTAATCTTTACAATTCATCAAATAAGAAACAAAGTTTTCTACCCATATACAGAATTCAGGAAAATATACCTTTTCCCCTTGTGTGGTCCCCTTCCCCTTTTGTCCATCTTGGGACTAAAACTCTAGATCAACGATTCAGGGCCAATTAGCCAAGTCTCCATGAACTACCGATGTTCAACCGCCCGGACTGGACGAGGATCACTTCCATCTGATGTACGTCCCTCGGTCGATGTGCTAGCTCTATCGATCGATCACAAGTCGAGGAGACGTGGGCGTGCGGTTTGTTAAGCGAGTAGCTGGCAGCCCAGATTAGCAACTTAGCAAGAGTACATGGCCCAACGGAAAATTAACGCTCCCTTTTCTTTTTTACTTCGTACGGAACAAGGCGAAGAAACATAGCTTCGTACGTAATATTTTTTGTCGCGAGCCAAGGTAGGGCGAGCGCCCGACCTCGCCCTACCGAGAGCTCCGCCACTGTTTCACGCAGGGATCCAAACACCAGATATTTGCATCCACGAGCCTGGTTGACCCTCGTGGCAACCAAACATGTCCTAAATTTCACTTCCACGGCCAACAGCTTGCTAGGAAGAGACCAATTCTGCGCGGTTGGTTCCTTTGTTTTTGAATTTTGAGCAAGAGTGCTTGAGTTCCAGGGAGCCGCCATTGAAGCTTGATCTTGGTTTCAGAGGAATGAAGACCGTCTAAAAAAAAGGAATGAAAACCGTGTGCTCCGATTTTCATTTATTTTGTCAAATTATGTTTTAATGTAGTATTAAGTTTGACTTGTCACTTGTGTAGTGCTTCATGTTTTAGCTGAATCTTGCTTGAATGCTGAACAGTTCAATTTGGCAAAACCCCAACGTGGCCAATATCCACCCCTCAAGATCTGAACAGTTCCATTCTCCTGCGGTTTCTTCTTCCCCGGCTCCCGCTCATTAGATCCCATCGCCACCCGATGAGCCGCGAGGCCAGCGGAGCGGCGGCGACCGGCTCGCAGCAGGGGGAGGGTGACGAAGGGGCGGACGCGGGGATGGAGAGGACGGCCGAGGCGGTGGAGGAGCTGTACCGCCTCCGCGACACATTCTTCCCCCGCGACCCCGCCGAGAAGCCCGCCGCGCTCCGTGCCCGCGCCGACGCCGCCCTCGCCGTCCTAGACTCTCTCCCTCCTGGTATCTCCCATCTCCTTACTGCCACTCTCTCTCTCTATCCCATTGCTTGCCATTGGTTCGATCGGTAGCTGATACTGAGCTGCTCTACACGGGTAAAACGTCAGATATGTGACCAGTCAGGTGCCGCTGATACATGCTCGTATCCCCCTTCTCTACTGTTGATCTTCTTGTTAGTGTTCTCGTTTCTGGCCAGTGTTACTGCTACTGGGTTTGTCAGTGTTGCCAATTCAGCACTAAGTGTGGTGTCAGTGTCTGTTACTTGGATACATCGTGCGGCGGCCTGGGACTTTTGAGTATCCAGCCTCCAGAGAGTGCAAACTGACATTCCATAAAGCTACTGTCGGTCCACTTGTTGTGAAATACTACAACTGGAAATATACTTGTTCATGAGCATGTAGGAAGTAGGAGACATAAAACATAATTTGTTTTGTTGAAATATCTGTGCGATAATGCATCAAGAATATTGGCATCTAAACGGGTGAAATAGCGTTTTTCTGAAGCAATGCACAATTTGTGATGCCTAGATGATATTTTTTTGGGCTTGCAGGAGTTCTGTGTACTCTTGTATCCATGTGATTTTGGAACATATTTACCTCATGCTATCATATATATAGACTTGGATGGAAACGTTCTTGGATATGTTCACTTTGTTTGTGAGTTGTTTATTTGTTTCTCAACTTGTGTTATCAACTCATTTTCCAATATGTAAATGTCAATTTTCTTGTTGTGATTATGGGTGAAATTGGATTGAATACAGGCAGATAGTGTCTTTACCATATTTGCTTTTTTGGGGCATGCTCCATAGACCTTATAGAAAATATGGCTTGACTCTTCTGTATAATTGAACTTCAAACAAGAAAGTTATGGTCTCTAGAGGACACAATTGTTGATGTATATCTGGATAGCTGAGTATGTATTCGTAGTCGACAGGCCTATGTATGTGTTTCTGACCAAAAAAACCTTACTCGTTTTGAAGCCGTCAATATCCAGAAATTATCTGAGCTGATAGCATCGATATTTGAAAATGGTCTGGGTCGTTCAGAAACATTCCAAGCGTTTTCATCGCTAGTTGTGATGATATGTGTATTTTTTTTTAATCCTCATCATTTGTCTCCTTCCTCACCCTTTCTAGCAAAGTTCGTGTTATGCTCTTTTCCGTTCTAAGTTTTTTTGTTCTCCAGAGCAAAGAAAATCACCACAACAGCGTGCTGTTTATGAATTCTTGAGGGGGAAAATACTGGATGTCTTCCCTGATTATAATAAGGAGGCTGAAGATCATTTATCGAAAGCAGTATGTAGCCCAAGACTAAACAATTTCCTGTATACGTTTTCTCTCGTCTAGAAACTTAAACTACTGATGTTGCTACTGTACACATTAGGTAAAGCTGAATCCATCTCTTGTAGATGCGTGGCTATGTTTGGGAAACTGCATCTGGAAGAAGGGGGATCTGGCATCAGCAAAGAATTGCTTTGTATTAGCACTGAACAAGGTAAGTCTCAACCTTGAAGAAGTTTTTGTACTTTTCCAAATCTTATCCAGCATAATTTCATTTGGCAGGGTGCAGATAAGAAAATATTATGTCAACTCTCCATGCTTGAAAGAAGTATGGCTCAAGGTGAGGATGCTCTCTATCATATAGCACCTCCTCAGCTGATGGTTTCTTATATTTCTGTGGAATTTATTCTTCGTAGTGCGTATAAATTATTATCAGTTATCACTAGTCTCATACTTGCATAATTTATTATTTTTGTATTTAAGGACAAACTTCTGCTAATTTGGGATTAAGACAATTAATTCAACCAGACATTTATTTAGTTCTAATCACCTTCGATCATCACTGGGATGTGCAACACCAGGTTTTTAACAGTATACTCGTGACTTTTATCAGAATATTAACCATTGATTCTAGTGCTAATATTCTAGAGACCATCGGGTATTGGGTACCTGTATCACTGTACAGTGTACACCATCACTTTCAAGCACCGGGGATATATGCAAAGTCTGGAAATAAGCTGAGCTTTAGAGCAAGACCAGCAGTGCTGGGCGTACACTGTTCTCCGTTTGAACTCTGCCGCTATGATTGACCAGATCAAGCTTTAATACAGTTTGACCGCTTTAACGGGCACTGTATAAATCGACCAATTGACTAGATAGCATCTAAAAGGAGAGAGCACAGGGGAGGCACGGATAAGTAGGAGGATGCCAGGTGGGTTAGAGGTAATTTAACAATCTTTCTGAGGGGAAGATTGCCCCTTGCGGCTAAGACGTTCCCCACGTTGAGTGCTCCTATTATAGATGCAATATACTTGAGTAGTGCTGTGATGCTATCTCCCAAAGTGAAAGGCACAAATCTTGAAACAGCGTTGTTAGTAACTGTGGTGGTGTTGTTGGCGCTGCGGGCAGTTAATGGGTGTGTTCCTATCTATGCCCGCTCGTTGGTTGGCCTTGTTTGTTCTTTGGGCTTGCTTTAGACCTACTCTAGCTAGGTAGTTTGCCCGTCGTTGAGATTTTGCTTGGTTTCCTGAATAAACCTGCTGTTGTATGGTTTCGGGCCCGGTTTCCCTTATAGACAGGGCCACCTCCCTTCTTGTTTAGTGAACTGCAGGAGCGCTCCCTGCCCTTTCGAGGTTTCTTGAAAAAAATGTAATGAAAGTGGAGTATGTAGGTGGCTGCAAATCATGCTCGCGTCTTGCGTTAAAACATGTGTGCTTCACTTTCGGAGAGAACATTCAAAGCATCTCTCATTGCATGTGTGTGACGCCCCAAAATCGGTGCCATGCGGATTTCAGCGATCCCGTCAAAACCCGCATAATAACGATCTTAAGACGCCCACCAGACATAACGTGCACGCCGAAACATACACGTTATGTGGGTGGAATTGTGATAACATTACAACAGTTCACGAAAGAATCCGCAATAACAGCAGAAAGAGAATATATATACAAGATCGACTCAAACGAGTCACGAAACAACTGGTACATTACAAAGATACAAAGCACAACGAAAGTAAAATAGTGTCCGACTACGGACAAGATACAAATTTGGACTAAGAGTCCCGAAGATAAACGATGGCATCCAATCCCTGCCCAGGCCGAGCCGGAGGGATTCCCAAGCTAACGTCGTCAGACTTCAAACCTGTTGACTGCTTAGACAAAAACAGCCCAAAAGAATGGGTCAGGTAATGGAATTTACCTGGCAAGCAAAGAACACTTGGAACCAATACAAAGGCTCCCAAAATATAAAAGGATTGGTGGACTGAAGCGGCAGCAGCACTAAGCCATCTACAGAAGACACGCTACAACTTTCGTCTATAAGACAGGGGTAAGAGAGCGCATCGGAACCAACTACCTTCTAACACCAAACATAACACATCCCAGATTCACCCCCTCAACCAAGTATGAGGAAGCAATCGAGGGAAACTCACACAGTTGTCAAATTTTAGTTTCATCTTATTGTGTAAGTAGGTCTAACTTACTAGTCAAGTTAATTAGAATCATTAGATGTAAGTTGTCTATGATCTTGTTAGCCAGCATCCGCACCAAGTCGTCCATAACCGTGGACACGGCTTCTCGAAAAGATTAAACCCTGCAGGGGTGCACTACTGTTAAGCCACACGCACGTTCAACCCTTAATGCCCATGAGTAACACACTTCCGTCGGTGTGTCGGCAGGGCGTCGCGACAAGACGTTTTCCCTTCACTACCAACAAGTTCAAGGAGCCACCCATCTGAGTCTTTCCCACGCGAGAGTCCGGCCGAAGCTCCGTTGTGGACCCATCTGTTGTGCGACATAACCCTCCCAGGCCTCCTCTATCGGTAGCTACCCGGTCAGACCACGTCCACATCTATATGCAAGTGCAGCCGGCATCCACCCATCTTCAAAGAACCTCCATCATCATGCGTATGAGCAAATGGAAAACCCGAACTAGTTGCAGCTCCTGGACAAGTCGGTAGATCCGGTACTAAGTCAAGGGGGTTCCCATAGGGCCCCACATGTGGATAGCGCGCTCGTACTTGGATTAGAGGACAAGAACTGAGGTCCTAGGGCGACACTTAGCAGAACAAAGCACCAACGAATTGGCCTTCCACCGGGTGCCTTATCATTTAGTTACAACCCACAAACATTATCATCATATTAAGTAAAGTTGAGCCCACCTATCATACTAAGCATGTGAAACAAAAGATAGACAAACTCGCAACAGCAAAGCTAAGCATGCAACTACGACTCGCAAGGCTAACAAAGTAAACAAACAACAAGGTGATAGGATGTGGAGGTGGGGCTATATCATGGCAGCAGGTAAACATGGATAGGATCGCACAAGCATCGTAACATAAGGATAACAGAGATCAACGGGCAAGGATGAAAGACAATGCATTGGGACCAAGAGAACATTGCTTGCCTGAAATCCAGCACGGAGGAAGAACCTGTCGTTGCTCACATCATCTCAACGTCTTATCCACGAAGAAGCAACAAACACTGGAAAGCGCAAAAGATGCATCTTACAACTATGACAAAAGATCCAGCATGTGATAAGATGATGCATGACATGGCAAGATGCGAGACAGATGCAACTTAAACCAAATTAAACGGAACCAAGGTTCCGACAATTAATATTAAGGTTCAATTTATTTATCTACCCATCAAATTAAATGTTGATTAACAGGTCTAAACAAGGCATGGGTGAGCTACACAAATTAAATGGAATAGGGCAATAATTAATTAAATACCCAACACATTCCATATTAATTATTTTAGGTGATAATGCAAAAGACCACAAAGTAACAAGCTAGAGAATGCAAACATGATCATGGATGACATATTAATATTCATTGCATTTTTCTGATCAAAATACATATATAACATATTTTATTTTGAGCTATAGAACAAAAGATATGAATATAGCCATTTTCTGAAAAAGAAAAAGGGAAAGAAAAAGACAGAGAGGGAGATGGGCTGGCTCGGGCCGAAGTGAGCGGGGGTTGGCTAGCTGCTGCTCACGGGCGCTGGCGTGAGCTGGCCAGAACTGGGTCGAGCCCAGCTGCGACGGCTGAATGGACAAAAAGAGGAAAAAGGAGAGGCTTTGCCTCCGGTAGGATTCGAGCCGTGGTCAACGTTGGAACAGAGGGAGCGCAGCCACTGCACTACGCTGCTGCTTGTGTTAGGAATGGGATCGTGCAGGTAAAGTAACAGAGGTGCGAGGTTAACTGAAGAAACACACAGAAAGCTTCAGGCTTTCGGAGACAGTGCGACGGTGAGGTCGAGGCTTGGAAACGCCTGCTGGTTCCTGGCGTGCTTGTGCGAGATCGAGAGGGTGCAGCGGTGTGCTGTGCTGAGAGATGCTTGGGTGCGTGCATGTGGGAAGCGACAGGGGCAGCAGCACGTCCAACTCGAGATGGCAGTCTCGGCGCCATGGCGGACGGAAAGGGAGAGGAAGGAAGACGGCGAGGCTCACCGTGGGGAGGGTCGGCGTCGACCTTGCCAGGAAGTTCGTGGATGGAGAGGTGCACGACGAGACGAAGATGTGCGCTGCGGATGGACGTAGACGATGGCGACCTTGGCGCTCCCGCGGACGGACGTAGTCGACGTCGTGGACGGCGATCTTGGCAGCTCCAACTCCGGTTCTTCACTTCCGGTCGTAGAGGAAGACGGCGCGCATCTCCTGGACATCATGGAGAGGCTTGGGGTGGCGTAGGACGACGGGGACGGCGATGGTGTCTCTCCTCGGAGCTCCAGAGCGCGCAGCTTGGCACGGCGACGGTGAAGAGAGGTGGAAGGGAAAAGCGGCGGCGTTGAGGGGGAAAGAAAGAGGAGGCCTAGGGCTGCTGCCTGGACATGATATATAGGGCACGGAGGCGCCGGATGGCCGTCCATCACATCAACACAGGACGTGTCCAACCATGGAGGGGTTCGTACAGAGGTGACGATAGCAAGGAAGAAAACGACAACAGAGAAGGTGGGCTTGGGCTGCTTCGGGCTGGAAGAAAGAAAAGAGATGGGCCAGATTGCTCTTCCGGCCTTGATAAGAATTTTAGGAATTTCTCCAATTCCAGGGAAAAAAAAGAGGGATAAAGATGGACATAGAAAGAGAGAAAAGAATTAGGGAAGAGAGGAAAAGATGGAGAGGTTTTACAAAATAATTAGAAAACTTAATTTTGATTTGAAATAGTTTTGCAATTATTCCCAATATAATATTTTGGGTTATTTAAAATAGAAAAGAGGGAGAAGGATTTATTATTTGCCAAAACAAAATAAGGTTTGCAAAAATATTATTTTTATTTATTTAGCAAAACATGCAAGGTGATAACAAGATGCATGATGACATGATGATGCAAAAAGAAAAACAAACAAATCTAATTGGGGAAAAACCCCGGGACGTTACAATGTGAAAGTCCGAATACGAGCTTTGCTCTGTAGCTTGTCTTGAATTGTGGTTGAATTTATTTTGAGCTAGATATTATAATGTCTTTCTAGCTTTTTAAATTTCGATGGAGATGGTTTTCAGCTGAGTTATGTTCCCAGAGGTGTTTAGGTAGATCTCTTGCATGTCTGAATTCTATAAAGTGACTATGTATTGTCGATTAGAATTGCTTCACAAGTAACTCCTGCATAATATCTTCATGGTGGACCTCCATCTAGTGGATCTTTTAATGCTGAACTGCTGTTGTAGAAATTTCTTTCTCAGTATTAACTTTACACCTAGTGTTATCACCATAAAAAAATTGTGGCTGCGATTTTTTGAGCTTTGTTTCATCATTTATTTTGGATTTGCCTTTTCAGGTAGTGAAGATCAAAAGTTGTTTGTGGAAGAGAGCATTACTCACGCAAAAGAAGCTGTTATGCTGGACATAAAAGATGGAAACTGTTGGTGTAAGAGTCCTCTTGTTCTATTGTAGTTGCCTATGTTCCTTCTCTTCAACATCTCTCTTTTCTTTTGAAACATTAAGGCGTGGATCAAAAGCTCCTGTGCTAGATGTGAGTTGTCATTTGACCTTTCTAAATGAAGCAGTTCTCAACTGACAGTAAGAAATAAAAACCAACAGGTTCCAGCTCCTAGCATTACTAATTCCTATTTTATGTAAATAGCAAACGAGCAGAGCGAGAGAAGGAAGTGGTCTTTGGTGATGTCGGAATTTGCACCTATTTTTAATCTATTTAGAAGCAATGACTTCTAGCGTCAAAATAGACATAAAATGATATGTTGCTGTACGAATATGATACAGCTAAACCTTAAACCCTACTGAGGCCAAGGCTATTAGCCATGCCATACATTTTTTCGTGCATGCGCCTTTTTTTTGAATGAACATTCAATTGATTATTGAGAGGTTTATTTTGTACCCAAGATATTTCAATTTCAACAAAATTGTTCATTTTTCTTCTCTGTATTAGATAATCTCGGTAATGCATATCTCACAAGCTTTTTTGTGAGCGGAGCCTGGGATCACACAAAACTTCATCATTCTGTCAAAGCATATCAAAATGCTGTAAGTTATGCATTTTATATATTAATTATGTTAGTGCATTAGTTTGAAATCATGGAAAGTAAGAGATGGAGCATTTTTGTAAAGCTTTCCATTCTTTCCTTATGTAACCCTTCCAGTTATATTTTGTGGATGTAATTTGTTTACTCTATTTCTAGGAGAAGGATGAAATAACGAAATTGAATCCCGACCTCTATTTTAATTGTGCCACGGTAAGTACCCCAGATAATTAATCGGGTAGCAAAATCAGCTGAAATTTCCACCAAGCATTTCATCATTTGCATAATCTATCATTATTTTGGTTCTTTTTCAGGCTAACAAATATTTAGAAAACTATGAAAGGGCCCTTCGTGGATTTGAAGCTGCGTCTTTAAAGGACCCTGACCTCGGCGCTGATACAGAAGTTCAGAAGATCACCAGTCTCCTTGATAAGCTAGTTAATGCAATGAAGGTAACTTCTGTACAACTATAATATGTGAACTGCAGGGTTAAAATGTATTAAGAAACGACTCCATTGCGCCTAATTTTTTTTTTGACCATTGCGCTTAATTCAAACTTATCTATATAAGATAAAGCTGGTTGTTTCATGGTCATGCACATTTGGAGGTCCTTCTAAGTCATCTATTTCATTAAATAAAACAAACTATATGAAATGGGGCAAATTGGCATTAACATTTTTCTACAACCGTAGTGATATGAGAATCACCTTTTCCCCCCTGTAAAGCTGAGAATCATGTATGGATTTCAGGAAACCCCATGCCTGCAATTGAAGTGTACACCAATTCACGTGCTTTTGTTCAGTGTAGAATTTCGATTTGTTCATGTGATGAATTGACAATTACTTCTATTACCTTTTGAAGTTCTTTTATGTAGTGATCAACCTATACAGATACCTGCTCTTTAATGTGTAACTCCTTATGATATAATTACTATATTGTGGCACGTATGCTTAATCATTTTATGGTTTAGTCATCATATGCTCAAATAGTTGTTCTGATGAGCATAAATTGACTTCAGTGATACAGCATACTGTTGTTTGCAAATTTTATTTTATTTTGTTTAATTTTCTGGCTATGTTTTTTTTGTTTTGCAGGGACAGTTACGATCCAAGCGATTGGCATCATTGGTGTCTTCTTTGAGCGATGTCAATTGTAATACTCTGATTGACAATGCAAGTAAAATTGTACGAGTTCTTTAATTATTCTTTTTTAATTACCTTTCTTTCTCATCATAGTAAAATCACCCCACAAGAAAGCAACCGTAGGCCTCCTATCAGAGGGTTTGAACAAGACGGTTGCTGTTTTAGGAAAAGTGATGCTTTTGATAAGACATGACGATGTTGCTCCACTGTAAGTTCCGACAATCCTTCACATTCAATTGGTTCGTCTCGCATGCTTCATTATGACTTGTTTTTTTGTTTTTCATTTTGATCATGCTGCTTTGAACTATATACAAGTATATTCTAGATGTATCATGGAAAAATATGTTGTTAAAAGAATTATTAATTATACTAAACTGAAAGACGAAAGTGAAAGATATGATGCTTTGCTACAATAGTCCATCCTCCAAGGATCTACTTTTGGTTGAGAAGGTAGTGATTAATTGATATGAAAGGAGTAGAAACTGGGACTTCCTTTTGTGGTTTATTGTCTAGCTCAATTCAGATTGATAAAAAAAATCAAGCAAATTTCCACCCCTTGTCAGAAGCTGTTGTTGTTCCTTTTCTGCCAGGAATTGATTTTGAACACTGAGGTTTCGGTTGCCAAATTGAATGTAAACTTGAATACAAAAATGTCTCTATGCTGCATCAAATACCTTTTATGTTAACAGTGTCGTCTGTAAAGTTTCTAGTTTATGATCATAGACAGAGTTGTGAATTGTGATCCAAATATACTGTTCCAAATATAAGCTAATTGTCGCTAGTAATTTGCAAAATATTGGTCAATGTGGCGTTAGCCTGCCTGTTACAATCCAGAATTATTGTGTACCAGTGGTTTTGACTTGAATGTTCAATCCTGATTGTTTTTCACTATAAGAGTGAATAGAGTATGGTCAACTGAACATATACCAGAATACTACATCTGAACAGATTAAGTAAACAACTTAGCAACCATTTTCCTTGTTGCTGAACTGCAAAGCTAGGAACTTTTCCTATTGGCAACCGAGGATCTTGTAATATTTATGTATAACCTTGTTGCTAAACGATTTGTCTACCTGGTTACCCATAAGTTGAAGCACAATGTAATCAGGTATTTTAGCTGTGCATACTTCAAACTTAAAAGACACCGCGCCACATCTTTGTTCCTCCTGTTATCTCGCATGATTTTGTAATTTGTATTATCCACTTCAATGGGATAACCTTATGATTTTCAGGTATTATTTAACATGTGACTTGGATCAGTCTTATTTTATACTATCGGTTTATGGGCTACAAAGTGAAGCAGTAAGATCCCATAATACCTGGATTTTTTTGATATGATGATATTGCATAATACTTGGATCAGTCTTTCCATCTTGCTTGTTTATATTACTTTGGGAAAATGGTTTGGCACCACCAAGGGCTCTGGTTCAGTTAATGCCATGAAAACCTAGACACAGTTATGTGGTATATGATTTCCGTCTGTCTTTTTTCCTATCATTGTTGCGGGCCATGGTTGAAAGGCAACTGGTTTTATTTGAACTAGCATTTATATCATACTGTAACCAGGCGATTACATTTGGTCATCGTTGACCCCATGGTTTAAAAGGCAACTGGTTTTATTCAATCAACATTTAAATGATAGATTAGGATTCTGTCACAGCCCAAAATTTTGCCTCTGTATAAGTGGTAGTAGGACCCAAATTTTTGAGCCAACAAAAACTTTTATTTCATGTGATGTTTTTTTTAGAAACAATATTTTGTGTTTTGCAATGCAAGGAGTGATTTCTTACCAAACCAATTTGAATTTTTCATAAAACCATCCTAGTTTCCTCTCGAGGTCCATTTAAGAAATTCTTGTTTTAATTCCAATTTCCAACTTGGTGCCTTGAGAGATTTTTGTCCAAAAACCCTTTTATCGATTTGATTTTAACTTGGCAACATCATTTAGCAAGGGAGCATCCAAGATTTCAAAGATGCATAGTGCTTTGTGTGAGTTTTTCTAAAATTCTTCAATTAGGGTTTTTCCCTAAAACCCTACCCAAGTAGATGTTTTAAAATTATGATTTTATGAAGCCCAAAATATCCAATTTAGTGGTTTTTGGGTTTAAACTTGTTCTTTGGTGTGTGGACTCCCAATCCATCCACTTTTTTTTAAATTTTGGAGTTTTGGAACCATTAAATGCATGCATGTTTTTGTGACTAATTGTTAAAACAGAAAAACAAAGAGTTTTAAAAATCAGAGAAAAAACCTTATGATACCATATGTTCAGCATGTTTCCCTAGCCTTAGGTATTTTTCAAAAATGGTTTAAAATATGTTTTTGAAACTAGGCATTGTGTACTTCAAGCACATGTCTTGGATGAAAATGTTTGAAAAGTTTTTGACCTTTAAAACTGCAGCTACTTTAGGTTTTAATTACTGATTTTTCAAAAAAATGAATTATATAAAACCTTAGAGCAAAATGGTTCAAAACATTTTTATTTGCAAACACCAATTTTTGTGTAGCTTCTACATATATGTGGGAGACTACCAAATGTTTCCCAAATTTTTATAAAAGGTTTAACTGCCCCAATTTAAATCCCCAAATGGTTCTGGTTTTAAAAGAAATAGAAAAGGACCTAGTTGTAATTAGGGAAAAGAGCCCAGGGGGCGTTGTGCAAAAACTCCGTTGACCTCCACCACCGCACGCCACACCGCCGTGCACCTCACGCCGCCGTCGCCGTGTCCCCGCCCGTGTCAACGCCGTGACCCCTCCCCCTTGCTGCAGAGGAGATAAGAGGCACGCCCACGCCACTCCTCTGCTCCCTCACCATCTCCCCCACTCTCTCCCTCTCCATTTTTCTCCACAACACCGAACCCGCTCGCCGTTGCCGTCGCGCATCGCCGGCGATTGGAGCTCCCCCGGCCTTATCCATGTGCACCAGAAGAACCGCCTCGACGTCCTCTCTGTCCTAGTCCAGGGAATCGACGCGGGAGGCCGTGAATCGAGCGAATCATCTTCGTCTTCTTCATCCTCGGCCGCCGGGATGTCGAGCAAGCTCGTGGGTGATTTCGTGCACCATTTCCCGCCATTCTTGCCTCCCTGCAACCCCCTCCTCGCGGGCTACCTCTGAGACATCGTAGTTTGCTCGCAGGTTCGCCGGAGCCGTCGCGGCCACGCCGTGCCGCCGCGGTCACCGTCGCCGTCGCCCCGTTCTGGACACGCCCGGAGAAGACGCACAGCAGCCGTTGGATTCCTGATCGACGGCCCAGATCTGGTCATGTTTTTTTTTCCTCCCCGCGCGCGCTGTCCGCGAAGCTGGGCCGCGAACTGCGCTCCACGGCCCAGGTCCACCCGGATCCAGCCCGCTGGGCATTTTTTTCTGGGTGTTTTATTCTTTTCCTATTTACCAGAAAACTTGCTGCTAGGTTTAATTCGATTTAAAATATGAAAACATCAAATCTGCCCAAACCAAAAATCATGGAAGTACACTAGCATGTTTGTAACCATCTCCAAGTGGTAGATCCACTTTTGGGCAAATAGTTTTAGAGAATTAAAATGTGAGGCAGAAGTACTGGATTTTACCAAAACTTAAATAACTTTTTTTCTAAGAATGCCAAAAATGCAAACTCAACTGTTTTGGAAAGCCCTAAGTGTTACCTAGCAGTAGCACTTGATCTTGTTTGCAAATGAGCTTTGTTTCAAAAATGGCATCCATATTGGTAATGGACCAGAGAGCACTTCTAGGATTTTTGTGATTTTATTGGTGATGATTTTTGAGGTGAATCCAATTGTGTTGGCTTGTGTATGCTTAGGAGTACCTAATCCCAGATTTGTGTGATTTATTGAGCTGTAGATTTAATTGGGTGAGCAAAACTAGATTTTATGCTTTTCTGATAATAATTATTTATAGTTTTATTTAGTTTTATAATATGTGTTAGTATTCTTTTTGTGATTTCTAGCATGTGTAGGTTTGATATTCTCTGTTATGAGTGTGTTAGATCTTATAAACAGCATGTTAGAAAAATATTAGTGTTTCATATGTTTGTTAGGAAATATTGTCTCTAGTATGTTTTTCCTAGAATTTTTCCTAGATTTAAGAATTATTTGAGTATGAAATCATTTGTGTGACATGATTTTAGAATATGTTGGTTGTATATCAGTAGCAAGTCATGTTGCTACTGGTTGGTTAGCATGTCACCATTGTTTGGACATTACTTAGTTTTAGCAAAGCATGTTTAGCTAGAATTATATTCTAGAAAATATTTGTGACTCACTAGTATGGATAGATTCTTATCTAGCTTGTGTTTAGGTGATTTTTGTAAATGACCAGAGGCTAAATTACCTCTTGATGCCTTGGGTTGATAGTGGAACACCCACTGATCCCATTGCATTTTGGTTTGAGAATAAGATTCTCAAAACTAGAGCATAGCTCTATTAGTTTCTTTTTCAACTAGAAGTGTGTGGTAGATTTCTATTTTGAAAAGTAGGTGATTGTTGTGTGATAATGTTTGCTTGCTGTATGTGATGCTTGTTGTTAGTATGTACCTCTAGTTGGTACTGATTGGTGGTTACTTTCTTTTGCGACGCTAGAACCCGAGGAAGAAGCTGTTGCTGAGGAGGCCTATTGTCAATCCTGTTTATTTCAGGGACAAGACTTTGACCAGTACCAAGGCAAGCTCCCAAATGCTTGCTACTATGCTTATCATTATATCATGCATGATTTACTTCTGAAGTTTTACAAAAACTTGGAAAAACAAAACTATTTTTGATAGGGCCATTACTACTAGTGTTATTATAAATTATTATATTGCCATTAGTCACAACTTGGTGTTGCCAAGCCCATAGCCACCATATGGTATATTTACCACCACAAGATAGTAATCTTGAAGTCCCTAAGTGGACACCCTAACAAATGTGTTTTGGAAAAACAAAGGTTTTACGGAAAACCCCGGGAAAGGTGGGACCTTGTCCACGGGAGAATGGTGAAGAAGATTGCTTTTGGAAGTGTTTTCGAAAACGACACATAGACTAGTCTTGTCCGGACAGCCCTACAGTACAACCACATTACTCAAAATGGGCACGGGCTTAATGGAAGCTTGTTTGTGTTAGTGTGAGACTTTACCTCAATTGGCTAGAAGGGGTTAGAGTCCCCGGAACCGAATGCTGGATATGGGCATACAAAGTGTGGACTACGAGTGCCACCGGGAAGCAACGGTGGGTCTCCTGTCATGGCGGTGTGATGTCTAGGGGCAACCGGATCGATACGGCTAGCTCACTCGGTGCCGGGGAGAACAAACCCACTGAAGAGGTAATCGCATACTAGCATCGGCATAGTGGAAGTTATGATTGGTTACCTGATGTTCGCATACTGTCACGAACAGTCCGTGGTGATCACGGCAGGTGTACCGGATGGTGTGGTGAAAGTGTACAAACTCTGCAGAGTCAAAACTATTCGAATAGCCGCGTCCGCGGTCATGGACAGCTGAATGGCAATGTCGTCTAGCATTGTGTCGATGTTTTCAAAATGAAGTTTTGGGAAAAGGAATTGTACCTGGGAGGTACTGGAAAGGTGAACTTTGTACCTGGGAGGTACGGATGATGGAAAACCGGAGGTTGTTTTACAAGAAGTTCTGCAAAGAAAATCTTTCTTCTCTTAAAACCTTCTTTGTCAAAATCTCTCGGGTATGCAATATCCACCAGAGAAACTATAATATTTTGAAGTATCTTTTTCAACAGAGATATAAAATTGTTAATCAACCATGATGAATTTTTCATCCATCATGGGTAGTGAACCCTAAGTACAGCCTACCTATTCCACCATATAAGCATACTTGCATTTTATAAGCTTCATTCGGGATGTCTTGCGAGTACGTAATTGTACTCATGGCGTGTCCCTGGATATTCCAATGTCCAGATTCTCAACTAGAAGACCTACGTCGAGGATGAGGAGTATGCGGAAGATTGAGAGTTCGTCGACGTCTTTGCGAACTAGGCCGTCTTCCCAGTCAGCTGCCTGTAGGTAGTCAAGGCATGACTTGGGCTTTGCCACGTTTGTGTTTGAAGTTTTCCGCTGCTATATGTGTTTTCTGCCCTGCGTGGCGGTTGTTTAAGACTGGGTCATGTGACCAGATTTTGCGAAACGTGTATTCGTTATGTAATGAATGATGTATCTGCAATGCCAACTTAAGTATGTTGTTCACGACTGACTGATCATGGGATCGTGAATGTATGCATACTGGAGGTCTCAGACTGCCGGTCTGGGGTCCCCACAGAGTTGGTATCAGAGCCATCCTGACTGTAGGAGACCTTAGTTAGCATGGACGTTAGATAGGGAAGAAAAATCTTTTTGGTATCATTATATTAGTACCTAAAATCTTTTTATCTGAGGAAGCCTAAGTATAGCTTACTCTCCTCTCATCTTTTCAAATTATTCTAAACCTTACCCCTCTTAGTCAAAGGTTTACCAAAAATTTTCTTCTGTCACCTCATCTCCATTCAAATTTGTATACCTGACGATGTTCCCAAGGCTAGATTTGAGATCAAGCAAGAGAGAAAGGATTGCCAGTTGATGTTCCCCTACGGAGAGCCCGATGGATTTGACCCATCTCCGCCTAACCGGCATGGCTAGGCGTCGGTCCGCCGTAAGGTGCAGTAGGACTTGTCCCCCTGCGTGAGAGAGACTCGCCGGGATCTTCCTTAAGAAGCGACCGACACATCCCAGCCTATATGAGACCCGTTCTATCTGCCATTCATCCCCACCCTCGCCATTGAAGTAGAATCCCGCTGAGAAACCTTGCCCTCATGGCTTGCTCCAGTTCCAAAGCCCCGAGTGAATCGCCAGCGCTGCCCACCTTCCTCCTAGAAACCATGGCCGATGGGCACCTCGGCTTTCCACTGGTCCTCAGGAGAGTCTGTGATCTTCTCGGTTGCCACATTCCCCCTCGTTATGTGGTGTTCAAAAGTTCAACCCCATTTCCTGGGGGCGATTTTCGAGCAGATGTATACCTCAGTCCATATCCCTCAGGCCCGAAGCAGCCCCAAGTGATCCGCGGTAGGAACATGCCTACTCTGTATCAAACCCTCCAGAAAGCAGCCTGGGAAGCTCTCGCTCGTCTCCGGCACTCAGAGCCGGTGGTGTCGCAAAGTCGAGCGTTCCGCTTTTTCCCAGCCAGGCCCCAGCCTGGTGCAGAGCTGATCCAGACCTCCACCGACAAAGAAGTCGACCCCGCCATCATTAGCAGCGTCGCCTACGGAGCTGCAATGTCGACGCTCTGTGATTCCCTGCTGGAAGAACTCGTGACCACTAGGCGCACCCTTATCCAAGTTAGTCTACAGCTGAAGGAATCAAGGAACCCTGCGTCAGGACCCAGCCTCCAGGCCATCCCAGCAGAAGCAGCGACCACAGTTCACCAGTTCACCGAGGCACCAGGCGCAGTACCCGAAGACGTGCCTGCAATTCCCCACCCCGCGGAAGATGGAGATGTGGACACCACTCTTCGTCTTGGCCGTACTCCACCATCTACCCAGGGCCCTCAAGCGGAGTAGAACCTGTGTTTTGATAGCTTGATCTGCGCTCGTAGGTTAGTAGAAGCGGCACGTTGTTTGCTTGTTTTTTTGTTGGTGTTGTGTATGTTGCTGTAAGCTGTATGGTTGATGTCGAACCAGTCTCTGTTAAAAATTTGGTGTGTTGATCCTCTTGTTATTTGTGTTGATTTGGGAACAAGTCTTAAGGTGTGTTGCTTGTTCCTTGTTATTTGTGTTGTTTGTGGAAACTCGTGTATAGGTTGATTCCCCTTTTGGGAAAAACCATGTGCCTCACGCACGGCTAAATTCTATCGAGATATTTTTCTCAGTAGCAAGTTCTCCTATCTGAATGCTCGTATCTCTGCAAAACTATGAATGCTGCAAGACCAGAGTTATGGTAGCCAAGAAGGATTCAAAGATGCAAATCTTGTTCCAGCTCATCAGCGAAGACAAGATTGATACAACCACGAAGATCACTACAGAAGGGAAACTTCAGGAAACAAAGGATACAAACTCTACCCTAACGAAGAACACTGCAACAACTCAGTACAGATGCAAAACACTCCAGAAATTTCTACTCGCTCTCCCGCTCCACGGCACTGCTTGAAGACGAGCCTGCCTCACCCGAAGCCGAGTCACGAGCCCCACGACGACGACGGACAGCTCGAGCAGCCTGCTCACCTCCAGCTGGAAGAACAACCACCTCAGCCACCGGCGGTGCAGCTTGCTCCTCCACTGCAGCTTGCTCCTCCTCTGCAACAGGCCCCTCCGGCGCAGCTGGCTCCACTGCCGCAGCATCCCCACCAGCGTCAGACCACCACCTGCATAAGCTAAGGATCAAAATGACCAACGCCGCATACAGCAGAGCGGTCACCACCGACAACGAGATCCCGAAGATCACGACGATGAGGACATGCTCAATGAAGCCCGCTCTCTCCAACATCTCGTAGTAGGCTTTGAAGAAGGCGTTAATGAAGCTCATGGTGGATGTGAGGAGGAGAAGAGCCTAGTAGGTTTCCGATTTATAGCCAGAGCTCGAGTGCCGCCCCTCGCCACCGTCTTGCGCGGGAAAGTGAAGAAATCACGAGCAGTGCTCGCCCTTTGGCGCGAAATCATCGAATCTTTGAGCCCCAAAGCCGTGCTGGCCGCTGCAGCGCAGCACGCTCAGCAGTACCCCCACCGATGAGTGCTCCGCGCACTGAATCCCGGGCATGTGAGGAAGGAGAGAAAGCGAGAAAGAAGAAGAGAAGAAAGAGAGGCGAGACTGCCAGGTGGACCCCGGTCCCCCATGTCAGTGAGTAAGCAGCTCACCCCCGTGCTCTTCTATCCTTTTATTCGAAACAGTACCCCTCGTTTTCCCTAAACCCTTTGCAAATATAATTTTTGGCAAACCAATCCCACTGTGTCTGTGAGCCAATTATTGGTGGCACAGATATTTTGTATAAAGGAAAATTTTGTATCTCCAAAACCCATACCCTCGAATTCCCTAGTACCCACCCACGAATCTCGGGGACGAGATTCATTTTAAGGGGGGAAGATCTGTCACAGCCCAAAATTTTGCCTCTGTATAAGTGGTAGTAGGACCCAAATTTTTGAGCCAACAAAAACTTTTATTTCATGTGATGTTTTTTTTAGAAACAATATTTTGTGTTTTGCAATGCAAGGAGTGATTTCTTACCAAACCAATTTGAATTTTTCATAAAACCATCCTAGTTTCCTCTCGAGGTCCATTTAAGAAATTCTTGTTTTAATTCCAATTTCCAACTTGGTGCCTTGAGAGATTTTTGTCCAAAAACCCTTTTATCGATTTGATTTTAACTTGGCAACATCATTTAGCAAGGGAGCATCCAAGATTTCAAAGATGCATAGTGCTTTGTGTGAGTTTTTCTAAAATTCTTCAATTAGGGTTTTTCCCTAAAACCCTACCCAGTAGATGTTTTAAAATTATGATTTTATGAAGCCCAAAATATCCAATTTAGTGGTTTTTGGGTTTAAACTTGTTCTTTGGTGTGTGGACTCCCAATCCATCCACTTTTTTTAAATTTTGGAGTTTTGGAACCATTAAATGCATGCATGTTTTTGTGACTAATTGTTAAAACAGAAAAACAAAGAGTTTTAAAAATCAGAGAAAAAACCTTATGATACCATATGTTCAGCATGTTTCCCTAGCCTTAGGTATTTTTCAAAAATGGTTTAAAATATGTTTTTGAAACTAGGCATTGTGTACTTCAAGCACATGTCTTGGATGAAAATGTTTGAAAAGTTTTTGACCTTTAAAACTGCAGCTACTTTAGGTTTTAATTACTGATTTTTCAAAAAAATGAATTATATAAAACCTTAGAGCAAAATGGTTCAAAACATTTTTATTTGCAAACACCAATTTTTGTGTAGCTTCTACATATATGTGGGAGACTACCAAATGTTTCCCAAATTTTTATAAAAGGTTTAACTGCCCCAATTTAAATCCCCAAATGGTTCTGGTTTTAAAAGAAATAGAAAAGGACCTAGTTGTAATTAGGGAAAAGAGCCCAGGGGGCGTTGTGCAAAAACTCCGTTGACCTCCACCACCGCACGCCACACCGCCGTGCACCTCACGCCGCCGTCGCCGTGTCCCCGCCCGTGTCAACGCCGTGACCCCTCCCCCTTGCTGCAGAGGAGATAAGAGGCACGCCCACGCCACTCCTCTGCTCCCTCACCATCTCCCCCACTCTCTCCCTCTCCATTTTTCTCCACAACACCGAACCCGCTCGCCGTTGCCGTCGCGCATCGCCGGCGATTGGAGCTCCCCCGGCCTTATCCATGTGCACCAGAAGAACCGCCTCGACGTCCTCTCTGTCCTAGTCCAGGGAATCGACGCGGGAGGCCGTGAATCGAGCGAATCATCTTCGTCTTCTTCATCCTCGGCCGCCGGGATGTCGAGCAAGCTCGTGGGTGATTTCGTGCACCATTTCCCGCCATTCTTGCCTCCCTGCAACCCCCTCCTCGCGGGCTACCTCTGAGACATCGTAGTTTGCTCGCAGGTTCGCCGGAGCCGTCGCGGCCACGCCGTGCCGCCGCGGTCACCGTCGCCGTCGCCCCGTTCTGGACACGCCCGGAGAAGACGCACAGCAGCCGTTGGATTCCTGATCGACGGCCCAGATCTGGTCATGTTTTTTTTTCCTCCCCGCGCGCGCTGTCCGCGAAGCTGGGCCGCGAACTGCGCTCCACGGCCCAGGTCCACCCGGATCCAGCCCGCTGGGCATTTTTTTCTGGGTGTTTTATTCTTTTCCTATTTACCAGAAAACTTGCTGCTAGGTTTAATTCGATTTAAAATATGAAAACATCAAATCTGCCCAAACCAAAAATCATGGAAGTACACTAGCATGTTTGTAACCATCTCCAAGTGGTAGATCCACTTTTGGGCAAATAGTTTTAGAGAATTAAAATGTGAGGCAGAAGTACTGGATTTTACCAAAACTTAAATAACTTTTTTTCTAAGAATGCCAAAAATGCAAACTCAACTGTTTTGGAAAGCCCTAAGTGTTACCTAGCAGTAGCACTTGATCTTGTTTGCAAATGAGCTTTGTTTCAAAAATGGCATCCATATTGGTAATGGACCAGAGAGCACTTCTAGGATTTTTGTGATTTTATTGGTGATGATTTTTGAGGTGAATCCAATTGTGTTGGCTTGTGTATGCTTAGGAGTACCTAATCCCAGATTTGTGTGATTTATTGAGCTGTAGATTTAATTGGGTGAGCAAAACTAGATTTTATGCTTTTCTGATAATAATTATTTATAGTTTTATTTAGTTTTATAATATGTGTTAGTATTCTTTTTGTGATTTCTAGCATGTGTAGGTTTGATATTCTCTGTTATGAGTGTGTTAGATCTTATAAACAGCATGTTAGAAAAATATTAGTGTTTCATATGTTTGTTAGGAAATATTGTCTCTAGTATGTTTTTCCTAGAATTTTTCCTAGATTTAAGAATTATTTGAGTATGAAATCATTTGTGTGACATGATTTTAGAATATGTTGGTTGTATATCAGTAGCAAGTCATGTTGCTACTGGTTGGTTAGCATGTCACCATTGTTTGGACATTACTTAGTTTTAGCAAAGCATGTTTAGCTAGAATTATATTCTAGAAAATATTTGTGACTCACTAGTATGGATAGATTCTTATCTAGCTTGTGTTTAGGTGATTTTTGTAAATGACCAGAGGCTAAATTACCTCTTGATGCCTTGGGTTGATAGTGGAACACCCACTGATCCCATTGCATTTTGGTTTGAGAATAAGATTCTCAAAACTAGAGCATAGCTCTATTAGTTTCTTTTTCAACTAGAAGTGTGTGGTAGATTTCTATTTTGAAAAGTAGGTGATTGTTGTGTGATAATGTTTGCTTGCTGTATGTGATGCTTGTTGTTAGTATGTACCTCTAGTTGGTACTGATTGGTGGTTACTTTCTTTTGCGACGCTAGAACCCGAGGAAGAAGCTGTTGCTGAGGAGGCCTATTGTCAATCCTGTTTATTTCAGGGACAAGACTTTGACCAGTACCAAGGCAAGCTCCCAAATGCTTGCTACTATGCTTATCATTATATCATGCATGATTTACTTCTGAAGTTTTACAAAAACTTGGAAAAACAAAACTATTTTTGATAGGGCCATTACTACTAGTGTTATTATAAATTATTATATTGCCATTAGTCACAACTTGGTGTTGCCAAGCCCATAGCCACCATATGGTATATTTACCACCACAAGATAGTAATCTTGAAGTCCCTAAGTGGACACCCTAACAAATGTGTTTTGGAAAAACAAAGGTTTTACGGAAAACCCCGGGAAAGGTGGGACCTTGTCCACGGGAGAATGGTGAAGAAGATTGCTTTTGGAAGTGTTTTCGAAAACGACACATAGACTAGTCTTGTCCGGACAGCCCTACAGTACAACCACATTACTCAAAATGGGCACGGGCTTAATGGAAGCTTGTTTGTGTTAGTGTGAGACTTTACCTCAATTGGCTAGAAGGGGTTAGAGTCCCCGGAACCGAATGCTGGATATGGGCATACAAAGTGTGGACTACGAGTGCCACCGGGAAGCAACGGTGGGTCTCCTGTCATGGCGGTGTGATGTCTAGGGGCAACCGGATCGATACGGCTAGCTCACTCGGTGCCGGGGAGAACAAACCCACTGAAGAGGTAATCGCATACTAGCATCGGCATAGTGGAAGTTATGATTGGTTACCTGATGTTCGCATACTGTCACGAACAGTCCGTGGTGATCACGGCAGGTGTACCGGATGGTGTGGTGAAAGTGTACAAACTCTGCAGAGTCAAAACTATTCGAATAGCCGCGTCCGCGGTCATGGACAGCTGAATGGCAATGTCGTCTAGCATTGTGTCGATGTTTTCAAAATGAAGTTTTGGGAAAAGGAATTGTACCTGGGAGGTACTGGAAAGGTGAACTTTGTACCTGGGAGGTACGGATGATGGAAAACCGGAGGTTGTTTTACAAGAAGTTCTGCAAAGAAAATCTTTCTTCTCTTAAAACCTTCTTTGTCAAAATCTCTCGGGTATGCAATATCCACCAGAGAAACTATAATATTTTGAAGTATCTTTTTCAACAGAGATATAAAATTGTTAATCAACCATGATGAATTTTTCATCCATCATGGGTAGTGAACCCTAAGTACAGCCTACCTACTCCACCATATAAGCATACTTGCATTTTATAAGCTTCATTCGGGATGTCTTGCGAGTACGTAATTGTACTCATGGCCGTGTCCCTGGATATTCCAATGTCCAGATTCTCAACTAGAAGACCTACGTCGAGGATGAGGAGTATGCGGAAGATTGAGAGTTCGTCGACGTCTTTGCGAACTAGGCCGTCTTCCCAGTCAGCTGCCTGTAGGTAGTCAAGGCATGACTTGGGCTTTGCCACGTTTGTGTTTGAAGTTTTCCGCTGCTATATGTGTTTTCTGCCCTGCGTGGCGGTTGTTTAAGACTGGGTCATGTGACCAGATTTTGCGAAACGTGTATTCGTTATGTAATGAATGATGTATCTGCAATGCCAACTTAAGTATGTTGTTCACGACTGACTGATCATGGGATCGTGAATGTATGCATACTGGAGGTCTCAGACTGCCGGTCTGGGGTCCCCACAGATTCAATGTACATTTAAATCCCAGCCGCTGGTAGAAGCAACCATGATGGAACTAATACATTTTAAAATTGTATAGCAAATCACATGTTTAGTTTTAGTGGACTAATCGCAGGAACTAGTAATGACCTGATCCTTTTTTCCTTCGGAAAATCAGTATATCAAACTATTGCTCCAACTTCTGGATTGGTATGTATAATAGTGAATCCAATACCAGGATAGCTATCAGGTTCTCCAATATCAGTTTTCAGTATTCCTCAGCTTGTCTGGGCACAGCCTGTTCCACCCTTAGTTTCCATGGTATATTTGAAGTAGTACTCTACAATGCCATACTATCCAAGCAATTTGTTTCTCAGGTTTAAGATATCACTATGTTTATTAGTAGAAAAAAATGATGTTTATTACTATCGCCATAGCTGGTGTCTTACGCTCCTTCATGTGGCAATGGTTTTTGCTATGTTTGCTATATATACCAGCTAATATTAACCTTTGCGCAACAGATTAAAGAAGGTGACAGGGTCGCATTGTTGGAACCATACTATAGAATCCTGAATATACCGTGGAAAGAGCAGGTACACATTTGATACCAGTCTTCTTCTATGTCTTCTTGCAGTTGCTCCAGACCTTCAAGTAACTTCTTTTAAAAACCAACTTGGGCTTTTTTTCTTTTCCTTTCCCAGATTTTTACAAATATACTATTGATGATTTGCTATTTGTATCATGCTACGAAGTTAAAACACATCTATTTGGAAAAGATGAGGACTAGAGGATGTCAAATAGGCGTAGAACCTAATCTCTTTTTTCTTCAAACAAACTGTTTTCTTCCTTGTACTTTCCTAGCCAAGCTTTATTGATTTTGTGTCACCTTTTTATTAACCCTCTCACGCTTGGCAATAACTCGCATGCTCTTTCTCTGATGTCAAGCAGCGCTACCAGTTTAAATCGATTCGTGTGGACTTCCCAGAACAAATTCTGATAAACGAGAAATCACCGGCTCCACATCATGTTATCCGCGCTTCAATCCATGCACACAATAAACCGTGACGGCTGGCTTGTTCCCCTGTTTGCAGTATTAGAGACATGCATGCTTGCATCCATGTTTGTCAGCGATTGATATTATCTTTTGCTTGGTGTGGTATTCGTTGATGTGGGACACTTGTTGTAAATACCATACTAGGTGTGCTCTCGTCTTGCATTATAGTACATTGTAAATTATCTAAAGCTTTATAAGGTGATAAACATGTCAATTGTTGGGTAGTGTCGACTTGGCTTTTTGGAGTGTGCTCAAGTGCACCCCGACTGCGTTTGACCGAGGGAATAGAGAACCGACGGGTAAGAATTCATACTTGCGGTTTGAAATGGTGCACCTCAACTACCTGAATCGAAGAAAGAAAACATCCCCAAATCTCCCTGCAACCTTACCCCGACTTGAGCACCGGCTCAGCTACGGTGAATAAAACTGGTGATGGTTTAAGTGATATAGTGGATGTTTAGCGCTTGAACCTCTAGAGTCTAGACTGACAGTTTTCTACAAGGTTGCTATTTGCTGTCAGTTCTGGAGTAGTACTTTGTTTCACCTGCCGCCACCTCTTGGTTGGTCGGTCATCTTTGCGAAATCGTTCGTTAGGGCACCTCCAACGGGCCTTTGCAAAATGGACACGAAATGTGTCCGATTTGATCTGTTTGGGGTGGTCCGTGGATAGGTTTTGGGCCCTGTCCGATTGGGGTGGGGGGACTGATGAAGTGGATGTGGTTGTGGTTGTTTGATGAATTGATGAATCGGAGAATTGATAGGAATACCAGTGGTTGTTTGATGTGGTTGTTTGGTGTGCTGATGTGCTCAATTGACAGTGTATGGATGAGGCTATAATGGAGTGATGAACTGATGATTCTTCCTTCTCTACTTCTGTTGTTAGTAGCATGTCTGAATGTAACTAGCGGACTATGAACTTTGTTAGAATCTTCTGAAGAAAATGGCAGGAGAAAATTGCTTTAGAATATATATAGTTTTCATTCGAACAAAAATTGAACATGTTGCCGTTAATCACGCTCTGGCCCAAAGGTCAGACTTCATCAACCAGGCTTAAGTGCTTGCCTCCTTATTAGTCAAGGATGCAACGGTACGATTCCTATAGAACAGATCCTGTTCAAGTAAGGTCGTGCTACGGTGCTGACCATCCCGCTATTTAAGCTGGTGTTAACTCCGCTAAACTTCCGAGGTGGTACTATCTTTCCGTCCCGCCCCTGCGTTGCGTGATTGTTGCTCCGGTGCAACGGCTGCAGCCTGCACATCGTATTGGGCCGGCACCTTCACGCTGAATAGAAAGCCCAAGTTGATTGTTTCAGGACCATCGTTATGACTGGCTACTTACCTGAAATCACTTTCACCTACTCCCTCCGATCCATAAGAGTCGCTGGCAGTGCTACAAAATCGTGCATGGTACGTGTCTTTCTCCCGAAACTTAACTAGGATCGGAGGAAGTAAAAAAAAACTTACCGAAATCACTCCCCCATAAAGAAATGGTACTTGTACCGCACAAGCAAGAGTACTAAAGAAAATCACTCTGGTACAAGTACCGAAATCACTCTCAAACAAGCAAGACTGTGAAATGGTACTTGTACCGCACAAAAGAAAATACATCAGTCCGTCCTCAAACGCTTCAATAATTCTGGGTTACTTTGATGAATAAAGTAGACTCGCAAAATCCGAGCTTCAACAATTTACCAGATTTTCACTGGAGAAGGAAAGTTTTGGGATTTATTATTATACCCTATTTAGAGTACGCAAAATATTTAGGATGATCTGTTTAAAACAAAAGATATTTCGTACATCACACACTCAGGAATTTGAAGCTTTGAAATGTATGGATTTATAGGCTGTGCATTCTGAAAACATTTTGGGGACTAAAATCTCCGGCTCTCCGCTGATCCTCCAAAAGACGTGCTAGAGTTACATCACAGAAACTCCACTTAACATGCCTACAAAAAATGTCATAATTACTCCTTCAAAATACCTTCAGCAATTACATTAAAATATTACATTTCCTGATGAAGCGTGTAACTGGCGATGATCATAGTGACTTATTATGAAAAGATAAATAACAGAGTGTGTGCATGTTTTGTTTATCTGTATTGCCTCAGAATTCGACATGTTCACCAATATCGGCTGAGCCGAAATGCCTCAAAATCTGAATTCTCGGAAATCAGTCTGCCCATGATATGTTCTGTTCCAGTTTTCAACTAGTCTTGTGTGCCCTTCAAGTTTCTTTGATGATACCGAGAGGGAATTTATATAATGGTTTTCGGCGTAGAATTTGACAAACTCCATCTTTGGCTTCATCAAGTACCTGAAAGTAGTTGAGCAAATAGCCAAGTAGGGAGTGTTTAACAAGATATACATTTTATATTACTATTACTACAAAGGGCATGTACAACGCAGGCGCTAAGCGTGGGCGCTAGGATGTAGTTCTTGCCGTTACGCTAGAATCCCGTTGGATCCCAGGATTCAGATAGCGTCGCCGCAATACTAGGCATCAGGCGCTAAGACTTTTGCCCCACATGAGCCAGCTTGACCGGCGCTGTCGACTCGAAGTTTAAGTGCATGTACGACGTGCTAGCGTTGGAGGGCAAAGCGTGCTCCGTAATACTGCAGAAGTATAACAACTCAAAAAAGATAAGATACTGTGGCCGAACTAAGCAGATTATTTGCAGGTTCCAGATGGTTGATTTGCCTTATGATACAATAGACTAAACAATCAAAATGTACAAGGATTGGAAACTGCAGTAATATGATAATCAAGTGACCAACTAGATAATCAGAACCCTGTTAAACTGTAACCCTGACGAACAGTTTCAGTCGACAGTTTTACTGTAGCTTTTCCGACAGTTTCAGTAAACTGATTTAGGCCAGTTTCAGTTAAGTTTAGCTGAATAAAAGTAGCAGCTCCTGAGCCTGTTCTTGAGCTGGATAGGGACTAGCTAGTGCACGTTGCGCCGGGGGATGGCACGGGCTTACGCACCATGCACGGCATCGCATTTGCGGCCACTAGGATAGATATGATTTGGAGAAAGTGTGCGGACACTTTGCTCCACTGATCTACAAAGGGTTTTACTGATGTGTCAAAGAAGCGAGATAAACCACAAGCCCACATCATGTATATCTCTTATAGTGTTTAATATGGCTTCAGTCCTTCTGCTTTTCCTAAGCATACACGTCCAAAATGCAGCTATGTAGAAAGCAGCTGGAGTGAAAACTACAGACAGTATAAGTGAA
This sequence comes from Poa pratensis, assembly GCA_947311845.1. Lineage (NCBI taxonomy): Eukaryota > Viridiplantae > Streptophyta > Magnoliopsida > Poales > Poaceae > Poa > Poa pratensis. Next base: position 27,701,464 of record CAMZMU010000095.1, read on the forward strand.
TCTATGTTCTTCAGCACTATTAGTCAGGCACCTGTAATCAGTGGAAGGCAAACACGCCCTTGACACGTCATATCTGATAGGGCGCGCTCTACAATATTGCCAGTACCTATCCCAGGTTTGTTTTCGAAAATCAAAGGGGCCAATTTGGCTTGATACACAATAAGAAAATCACTAGGCAGTTCTGGAATGACAACAGACACCTATAATCAGTAGAACGCAAACAAGCCCTTGACATGTCATGTCTAATATGGTGTGCTACACAATAGCCCTTGACATGTCAACAGACACCTATATTATCAGTACCTATCCTAAGTTTGTTTTCCCAGATCAACATGCCAATTTGACTTGATACACAATAGGCAAATCAGTAGGTATGACAACAGACAGGAACAAAACTCACCATAGTAAATTTTGTAAACTAATTAACTTGTATTCGATTTGGTTGGGGTGCGCCTGCCCAGGCAGTAGTGCAACGCACAGGGCGACACTTGAGGGCCCCAGTGGCAAGCCACTGTGGTGGGCCCTCCCCCAGAAAAAAATAAATTTAATATCGTTGTGGGCACATGGCCCACATATCAGATATTAAACTGATAAGAACAGATACTACACTTGATCTTAGCCAAAAGGCCGAGAAAGGTATGCTTTCAACCGTGGCCTTGCCCCTCCTTTTATAGCCTCCTCGACCGCGCGCTCTCTCCCCGGCAGCGAGGTGGGACTAAACGAAACGAAGAAGCAGCGGGAGAGGCTCGTGCGTTTGGGCAACCAGACAGCTTCTGCGCCTGTCGCTCGGGCTGAAAGAGGCCCAATAAGATTACCACGGCCCAGTATCACGCCGAGCCGAGCAGAAACCAGTGCACCGATCGTGTTCTATACTTCTATGCTCCTCTGTTGCCTACAAGCACTGTCTCCATCTAGTCGGTAATATGCAACAAAAAAAAGTGCTCTTGTTATCCGTATACTTTCTAATTTGTTGGAGAGCTTGAAAACTCGGAAGACCAAACAATTTTTGTGGTAGGTTCGAGTTTTTTTTCTTTTCCTGAACTGACCCCACGACAAAAGAACAATTAGCAGGCAGTAGGTTAACAGGAACCACTGTACGCTCTCAGAACCAGCTCACTGGACGTTCCACCCGAACAGCGGATAGGCACGCTCGTTTATTGATTTGCAAAAAATAACTCTCCGTTTATTTCTAGGTGAAAGATCAAGATATAGGAGTTTACAAAAAAAAAAGCTTTTCATTAACTCGTAAAAACAGATTATTCAATTAATCCATTGGTGCAACAAAACAGAAGTGAATGCATTAGAGCGGGTTCGGAAGCAACAAAGCAGAAACTGCAATAAATAGAACAATTGTTGGAAATATGTGCTAAAGTATGACTCGGCTTGCAGACTTGGTTGTATGACTCTACTGATATTTCCAAAGTGTATCCATAAGTTACATAATTGTCCTTAAACATCAGTAATTATATATACATTGAATGTGATTCGATTGTGTGAAACTGTATATTACACTAGGAAATGTTGCGCGGCGGCACGCCGCGCCCGTTGTGATTCAAAATGTTGAAATCCGTCAGAATTTGTCTTTTTTCACAGCCAAAAATATAACAAATTTGAAGATTAGAGAAAAATATGCATATGTCCGTCAAAATAAAAAGGACAAAACATGAAAATTGTTTGGAAGGGTGATATCCATGTATTCGTGAAAGAAAAATTCAATCGGATGTCCGAGTGCGACGAATTTGATGTTTTTGCGAGCTTGGATACAAAACTAAGAAGTTAGAGCCGACCAAACTCGAAACCGATTTTTTGCATGGCATAGCCAAACGAAGTCATCATTTTCCACATATGTTGAGTATCATATAGTTGTCACACTTATGTTGAGTATCATATAGTTGTCAAAAACTGAGATGGGAAGGGAAAATAATAGAGGGAAAAGGAGAGGGGGATGCACAATTGGTTTTAGAAGGTAGGAAATATTTAGTGTTTTTTGTATGGAGTAAGTGTTGGAAGGTTATTTTATTTGGCGAATTTAGGCATCCAAATGGAATTAATGTAGACCATTAAGAAGTAGTTAAAAAATGTAAGGGAAGTAAAAGTAAAAAAAAAACAGTGGGAAGCTGAATATAGAGAAGTGGGGAATTAAGATAGTAGGAATCGCAAATAAATAAGTAATAGATTGTAAGTTCGCAAAAATAAATGTGTAAGGGAAATAAAATAAAAAGTTTGGAAAATAGAGCAGGGGAAAATAGGAAGTAAGCGAGCAATCTTAGAGTCATAAAAATAAATATATAAGGGAGATAAAAGAAGAAAAAAAGATATAGTAGGAGATAAATAGGGAGTGGAAATAAATAAGTAATTTTAAAGTCGCTATTCGTGCGCAATGTTCGTAAAAAGAATTGCGGGGAATAAATAGGAGTAAACTAAAAGGGGAGAAATCTGTTAGAAGAAAAGAAAAAAAGGGGGGGGGGGGGGGGGAAACTTGTTCAATTGTACCGGAGGACCAATCCGCAATTTTTGGAAAACACGGGGACTTTGTTTGGACCGAAGGAATTACCATGATTGCTTTCTTGAGGCTTCTACCATATGATTCTTTTGTAATTTCGACTTGTCAGTAACTTGCTAGTAATACTGTACATCGTGTGTACCGTATGATTCTTTTGTTGACCATATGTTTCTACTATCTGATACATGAGCTTTTCGTGTGCCCATGATGACAAACAATATTTTGAGTGATTTGCCAGTTCATTGTTTGCCTCTCGTGTGCCAGGATAGACTAATTAATACTCATTTTACTTCTACCGCTCATTCTAACGTTCGTTTTGTCTAGTAGATGATGTAGCACTGATACGATTCAACCTTGAGAAGCTGCACGATGAACTTGATGCTTATACTGTTCGAACAATATGATGATGCGAACACCCTGAAATATAACTCCCGCGAGCGGAGGGGCGAAACCCTAGCCGCCACAGCGCTCGGCCTCCTCCCCGCCTTCCCTCCCCCTCGCCGCCGCCGGAGGGCGTCGCCGGGCAAAGCCCGGGCGGCGTCGGCGGCGGCGGGGCTTCCTCTCCCCCTCGCGTGGTGGTGGCGGCGCGGGCCGCCGCGGCCGGTGGGGGCGTGGCGCTGGGCGTGGGGCGTCGCGGCGTGGCTGCTCGTCGGCGGCGTGGTGGCTGCGCGGTCCTGGCGTGCTCGTGGCGGCGGTGGCTGCTACGAGCGGCGCTGCTCTGCTCTCGGTTGGCTGCGGTGGAAGGAGACCTCCATGGATCTTGGCGTCGGCGCGGTGGGCTGGAGGCCATGGCAAGGAGGGTTGGGTGGTGGTGGTCGGGCGTGCGGCTGGTGGCCGCCGTGCGTTCGGGTCGGGGCAGGGGCCCCGAGCTCGAACCCATCGACCCCACCCCCAGATCTGATGACGCCGGCAGCCAGGGGGCTGTTTGGTAGTCGATCTGCCGGAGGCGCTCTCTCTCCGGGTCCAGGGTGGCGGCTTGGGTGCCGCCGCCGGCTAGTCTTCGTGCGCCTTCTGACCGGTGTCCGCACCTCTCGGGGTGGTGGGGGCTTCCGTCTTCCTTCAGTTCGCGGTGTGCAGAGTCAGGATGCCGGGGCGGCGGCCCTGGAAGGTGGGAGACATGTTGGTTGGCGGGCGAGCCAATGTCTCGGGTGCTGGCCGGCGACCACAGCCGTGGGGCGGTGGGTTTGTTGGCGAGCAACAGCGTGTGGCAGTGGCCTCGGTGTCGTCTTGGCGACATTCGATGTCCTGTGTAGAAGGCGAAGAGTGTATGCCAAGGGGAAACCCTTGCCCGGGAGCCTCTCGGGCCGCGGCGGCGACGTCCGTGGACGCCGTTCCCTCCTTGGAGGCGTCGTAGTGGCTCCTCTTGGTCCTTCTTTGCTCCGGATGAAAATCAAAGATCTTTGGATCGGGCGGTGGCGGCGTTTTAGCGTCGTGCTCTTCTTGAAGACCCCGCCTTGGAGTACATTGTCTGTTGCTCTCCGGAGTTGGTGTGGCGTTGGTTGCGTGTGCAGCCTCCCGCCGGGCGTTCTCCGGCAAGGTGTACGGCTTCTTCTGCACCTCGGACTTGTGTGTGTGTGTGTGCAGTGTTTTGTTGTATGCTGGGTTCAGCACTTTGTATCAATGTCGCCGTTTGGCGTTATTAATTTAACGCTGGGCCTTTCGGCCTTTTATCTAAAAAAGTAGTGCAGAATTGTTTTGACTGGTGATGCTCATTGTTCCACATGTATCTAGAGGTGTTCCAGCTTAATGTTACTGGTTCAGGCTCCATCTTTCGTGAAGTAGAATTGTAGGATCTAGCAGTCTAATTTGGAGAAGTGACCTCCACGTGACATTGTAGCATTTCGTGGTCGACTCTGAAGTAGCATCGTAGGATTTAATCCTCTAATTTGCAGACTTCTATCTACTGTCTATTTTCTGTAAGCTATTCAGCTGACATGACATGGCATGATGATGCAGTGACTTTGATAGACGGATACCTTGTTCTAGTTGATTGTTGGTACCTTTTGGTCGGACTATTCATCGATTGTATAATGCAACGGTGTATTTGCTCTCGGCTTGGCGTATTCTTACTCTGTGGTTCATTTTATTTACATCTCGATATCTTCGGAGCAAAGCTCATTTCTGTGGTTTTTTTTTATCTATGGTCTGGATGTGGTCAATTTGCTTGAAAGGAGACAGTTTTGGTGATCGTTTCAGACCATCTTGTGGGCGTCCCAAAATCTGCCAGTGAACGAGAACAACACGATGGGGTTGAGGTTGGCCTGAACACCCTTCTCCCACATCTGGTCGAGAAGTATCAATGCTTCGTTCTGCTGCTGCATTGTTGAAGACCACCGTGCCACCCTGGCCCAGAGCTTCTTCCATAGCTCGTCCTGCTCGTGCTTCCACCACCACGGAACGAGCTGGAGGCCAATGCCACATGATTCCGACCAGCCAAGTGAACATTAACGCCATCGCTACCAACAAGTTCTTCATCCTTCTCCAGGACGGCAGGACCTTAAAGCTTATTTACAGTTTATAAGATATGGTCTTTCTAGGTGCAGTGTACTCTGGCACTTCCACAGAATATGAGAACCCAGGTATAAAACTATAAAACGAGAAAACTTCTTTTCCATTTCAATTTTGTCTCACAGATTCAACAGACTGCCACCGCCTTACATCAAAATGAAATGCAGAAACTGCAAGTAACAACTTGGAAAACACTCATGGTCTCGCAAAAGTTACGACAAACATACAGCAGCCGATGAAAGCAACCAATAGCTTCATGTTTCAGTCTTGCGCCTTTTCTTGTTAGATTTTTCCTTTTCCGGTCTCACACCTTTCTTCTTCTCAGACTTTTCCGGTTTCACGCCTTTCTTCTTATCAGACTTTTCCGGTTTCGCGCCTTTCTTCTTATCAGACTTTTCCGGTTTCGTGCCTTCCTTGGCAGAGTTCTCAGGCTGTTGCTTCTCCTCAAGCTGGTTCCGAGACCTCTGTAAGAAACCCACCACCAGTGCAAAGAATATCAGAATCTATTATGTGCCCAAGTATCAAGCAGCTTTAAGCGACGCGACACCACAAAAAAAAAGGGTTATTGTTTAGGAAAAATGTTCATCGTCCTAGAATGATCTCCATGGTGCCATGCTGCTGGAGATCACTTGGTATAGAGACGATAACACTATGATATTGCACAAACTTTGAGCTCACTAGGCCTTTCAGTACGACACCTAGAAGCCTTCGATATGTGCAGCATGCATGCTAATACAAATCAAGAGGTTGTGATACCATACAAATCGATATGTGCAGCAGCATGCTAATACAACTCAAGAGGTTTTGATACCATACCTTCTTCTGCCTCCTCCGCAGTTGTCGCTGCCTGCCGGAATCCTTCTTTGGCTTTACTACTTGCTGCAACATTTAACAGGTATAGGAGTGATTTAAAGCCATAGAGAATACTAATTCAATTCGAAAAAATTCAATTTCAAAAAAAAATTGGCCAGGCAAAACAAGAGACTTCTTAATAAATAGGGCAAAAACCTGAGCAAGAGCTATAGTCCGAGCATGTCGTTCCGCATGTGTTTCTGCCTCTTCCTCCAGCTCACCATCACTGTTGAGCATCATCTTAAGCCTCCCATTTCCTAGTAACTTCTTCGATCGAGCATGTCTCTGCAACAGATAAATTTAAATAAAGACACAGGACAAAGGTACCATTTACACAACTCTTACATTTGATTTTTTGATTGTTTCTGTATGTTACCTTCTTCACTTTAACATTATAAACTGGACGGAAACATTGGCTTTCTTCTTAATTACTAACCTTTGATTCAAGATGTACCCTGACCATGTCCTCACTTAGGCACATGATTCTAGGACCGATTCACAATTTTTGGGAAACACGAGGACTTTACTGCAAAAAAGGGGGATTAGAGAGAAATATGTATATGTCCGTCGAAATAAAAAGGTTGAAACATGAAAGTTGTTTGGAAGGGTGATATCCATCTACTCGTGAGAGGAAAATTGAAACGGATGACCGAGCGCGCCGAATTTGGCAAAATTCATCAAATGTTTTGCGAATCTGGAAAGTTAGAGTGGACCAAACTCGAAACCGATCACGAGAATAGAATCTACTCGTCGACACGCATATATTTCGTGTATATGTTTTTATGAAAAGCAGGGTCGTCGGATCGGGATCGGACGGCGTGGAGCGGCCGCCCACTGCACCGCCGCACTGTAGCGTGCATACTGTACCGCTGCACTGTAGATGTGCCCATAGGCCTCTGAAAGGGAGAGCTTTTATAATATAGTATTATTATGCTTGTTATATTAGTCCATATGCAATAGATTTTATGAGGACACATAACATAGACTAGTGTGTGTCTGCTGATAACTCAGTTCTACTCGTCACCAATCCAACAAATATGGACTCAGCTAAAGAGTTCAGCGGGTCTCACCGACCCCAATGTGAGACACAACTAGCTAGTTGTCATCTCGATCAATATATATATCCTAAGTATATAAAAGTTGGAATATTTCGCGATTTGTGGGAGGCCCTGTCACTGTAGCAGCTACAGTGCTGCAGTATTCTACAGTACTGCGCTCCCGTCCATCCATCGACGATCGCGCGGCTCTCCCGTCGTGCCCGTGACGGCCTTGCAAAAAAGCCCTTCCCAAAATTCGAAAACAACCCGCAGTCCACGCTCCTGCACAGCGTTGTCCTCATCCTTAATTTCGGAAAATATGAGGGTCCGTTTTGCAAAACGTCCTCGCCCTTTCCCCTTCCTCTCCCACGACGCCGCGGGTCGCCGCCGCCACTCGCCGCCTCGCGCCGCCGCAACGCGCGTCCCCGGGCAAATCGCCGGCCACGGCGGGCTCGGCCGTCGCCGCCTCTGCCTCCTCCTCAAGCGCAGCGTGCCGGGACGCGTTTGTGTCGCCGGATTTCACGCCGCCGCGGCCGCTGCCCTCCACCGCGATTCCACAACCTAACCCTAGATCGCATACTGCTCCCATTTCCCCACCCGAGCAGACAGGGGCGGCCACCGCGCCGCCGCCACTTCGACGTCGACGACGCTGGCACCACTTCGACGTCGTCGCGTCTGCGACAACTGCTTCTATTGCAAAAAAGGAGGTCAACGCTCCCCTACGCCGTGCGCGTCGACCCAGCCACCGGCAAAGCGACCACGCGCTTGGCCGCGAGCAGGGGCGCGCCCGAGGGCGCGACGGGGCCAGCCGGCGGCGAGCAAGGGCGCGGCCTGGGGCGCGGGTGTGGCAGGGGCGCAGCCTGGGGCGCGGCGTGGCCCGACGGGGCCGGCCGACCAGTGGTGAGCAAGGGCGCGGACTGGGCGCGACCTGGGGCACGACGACTCCGGCCGACCGGCGGCGAGGAAGGGTGTGGCCTACGGCGCGGGTGTCCTCCTGGTGAGCACCAGCACCTCTCCGCTGTCTCAGTTCATATCCCTCTATCAGTTTTCCTCTCTTTTGCGTCCTCTATTTCAATGGGGCGGATCTTGCAAATGGACAGAGCGGCGGCGCAGTCGCGAGCAAGACGAGGTCTCAGCTGGGTCAACACACGGGAAGTTGGCAGTCAACATCAAACGCATCAAGGATCAGATACGTTGGCTGGCTGCTCCCTCCACTTCACTTTCTTTCCCTGCCTCTTTTCTCTCTCATACAGTGATGGTTGCAGCGAGGAAGGAGAAGTCGTCATCAACCACGGGCGATGAGGGCGAGGCGGCCCGGAGACGGGCGCGACATCAGCTGAGAGCTCGGTCTCCGCCATCGTATTTTCGTTTTCTTTCACATGCTTTTCCTTTTCAGTTCATATTTGTGTGTAATTTTGGGATTCCGCCCGTGAGCGATTTGTACTTTACAGGTGCTTCATAAGTGAGTTGCTGCCCAAGCTAATAGGATATTCCAAGAACTCCTTGATGTTGCCTATTTTTATCATTAGGTAAGTCTTATCTGTATTACCGTTTTATCAAATCTTCAGTTATCCAGTGCAAGAACTTCCCTTCGACAAACTCTTTATTGTGCAGGTGAAACATTGTCGTGGTTTTCTGATGCAATTGGGGATTTTTCATGAGTATACAAAGAAAGAACAGGAACCGGAGCAATTGGATTGGTTAGTCCTCTTTTATCTTCGTACATATTTCCTCTTTTCGAGATTGTCAATTTCGTTCAAGTTTCTAGATTACAGGGAGTTTGATCATCTGATTACAATTTGAGTGCACGCAATAAATTAGCAAATTTATCTTACGTTCTTGGCAGATGCTTATGATGATAATTTGTTTTCTTCGATAATCAATGACAGGTTTGGCATCGTTCGTTGAGGGTCTGATGACCACTGTTCATGCCATTGCCGTTAAGTAGAGCAAACGACATGGTGCCATGCCTGCGATGCTGTGCCAAAAGGATGACCTGAAAAATGTAAGTCATATCATATTGCTTCTAGGCCAGGAAACGTCTTTGTACTTCATGCTTTTCTGCTCTAGAACTCTGGGAAGCATGCTGCCGCTGTTAGCTGTCGCAATGTAAATAGTATTATGTGTTTGGGTGGATGGTTGGATTTATCTTTCCAGTTCTGTGCATGTTTCTTCATATGCGGTTCAGTAAGGGAATCATGTCTAATACTGATAGTGCCACAATTGCTGCTCCAACTTTCGGCTTCATAATTGTGCAGCTAGGGGAGCTGATCTCAACTAGAATCCAGGTAACCAAAGTACTATGTTTCTCCTGATTGGCCTCTCTTTCTGTCGATTTAATCCCGACAATCATGTTTGTTTTGTGTGCATATTCTATTTAGTTAAGCGTACCATAGGCTAGGTTTTATGATTTCTAAATTGATGTGTGCATTGCATTGCATATGCGAGGAGGAGGTGTCTCTTACTCGAGAGGCGTAACCACTGCTATCCAGACTCTTAGACAGGGTTGTCTCTCATCTCTCTTGAGAGTCGTATGCACTCTTAGATGGAGTGGTGTTGCGTCTTACTTGGGAGTCGTGTGGCGTCCTAGGCGGAGTCATAGACGGGGTCGTGTCACGGCTCAGTTGGGAGTCATCTGCAGTTCGGAGTGGTGTGCCGTCCTAGCTGGAGTCGTGTCGCGTCTCACTTGGGAGTCATGTGCCGTCTTAGGCGCAGTCGTAGCCGGGCTGTCCCGCGTCTCACTTGGGAGTTGGGGGTTGCGTGCCGTCCGGAGTCGTGTGCCGTCCTAGACAGGTCTTAGCTGGAGTCTGCTTTACCTTTAGTAACAAGGATGTGGATTTTGTTAACACAATGTCATATGTGCACCTTTCTATTTACTCCACTGTCCACCATTTGTAAGTATACTGAGGACAGACATATAATAGAGAATTCAAAATAGAGTCTTGGGTTCAGCCAGAAGAAAACATGATCATTCAGTTTTGACGTAAGGTAACACTGTGTAGTGAATCACTGGTCAGAATTCAGAGCTCCTTACGCAGAACAACCAGCGGGTCGAGCTGTTAACTGGATGGACAGAAGCTAGCTAGGAAGTATTACAGATAGCAACATTTGAGCCCGAATTTACCTTCAAAGTATGCAGTTCATAAACATCTAAGCTCAGAAATTTGGCGTACCAAAAAAAATACTTGATATGTTGATCATTTGTAATAATGTTCACCTTTTTCTAATTTGAAATCTATATACATCTTAAGTTACAGGCAAGAAGCCATGTAAGTACAAAAAATGCATAAACACAAATGGAGTTCAGACTCATTTTAGTTATAAGCATCCTTTTGAATCTTAGTGATTGATAGCCAAGCGTGATTAATATTCACGCTTTCTCGGGGTGGGAATATCTCTTCTGATGCCGCCTGGAGGTTTAGGAAAATCCCAGGTGTTGCGCCTATATTTCTGTCAGGTTTTGTACTTTCCTTTAGATTCAGGTGTGCAGGTGTGCGACGAAAAGTTCTCCGCCATGGTACATGCGGCAACTTCTCTTGCATTATAGATTCTTCAGCATAGGCAATAGCGTTCTGCTATCGGGACAATTATCAGAGTTTAGAAGATTGACATGCTCACCTTTGTAATAGACAACAAGGTTCCTGTGAGGATAGCTGCAAGTAGAAGATTGGACCATCTGCTGTTTCACTGGGATACTGGGTCCGGGATGGCTAGCTTCTTCACTTTAAGAAGCAGGTAAATATTGCAGATATCCACTTCAAGAGAGACTTAAACAACGTTGCCCACAACTCTGCTTAATAGGTTCTTAGGTGTAGCCTAAACCAGCATACCTTAGTTGTATAAACCTATCCCATGGCTCAGTTTCATGTCATACAATTTACTCTTTGATTTTTCTGTATCCTAGGACTATCTATGCCCAGGCAGCCGCAATGGTGCATCTCGGACTACCTATTGTACCTGTTGTATTTGGATACGCTTCCGTGATACTATATGTATACTCATGTGTATTTATTCTACCATAGCATGGATAACATTGTGCTTCCATGCCTGCGCCACCTATTAGCTGTGTGATGTCGCTGGTTATCTTGATGCCAACTGTAAGGCTTCTTGGCTTTTGTAAGGCTGTAGCTATCTACCCAAAAGACCTCATGAATGTAAAATTTATGTGTGTGCAAGGGATGTGTTATAAAAATTCAGAAATCATACTATTTCTACTATATTGTTCTAGAATTTATATTGTTTTAGTCGTTTGTTTTCACTAAGGGCGCGGCGTGCCGCCGCGCCGAAATTTAACTAGTCATATCTTTAGACCTGAGACCGGCTTAGGATTTATCAAACACGCTATTCCGTAACTATATAGTTATAAAGATTGATTTCAGGCTAGCCGGGGAAGTAAGTTGCATGCCATGGTTTACCAAGACAGGGTTTGCCCCTCTGAGTCGGAGAGATATTATATATGCTCTCCCTCTTGTCGTGGTCGTCCAAGCTTCAAGATATCGCGGCCATGAGCCCTTGCGGCAGGAGCGATCCATGGCAGAAGTGAGTGTTTCGAGTGTTCGCGTCGTCTTGGCCATGGGATATGTTGCTCAACGTTCGGCCGATGCATTCGGCTGCCGCCGCGTAGAATCCTACTCGATCTCGGGCGCCACCGTTGCCGCCGATGGCAAGAGCCATTGGCGTCACCAAGATCCACTTTCGCTGGCACCTCAGGGTACGTTGATTACGACAATCAGCCGCGACTACCATGGTACTACTGGAGGTAGGTATGTCAAGCCGTTTCGAAGGTCGGAGAATCTCCATGCTCATGTTGAGTGAGACCGCTAGGTGTTGGTGGTGTCAATGATCAAGAAGGATGTGGTGCTGACGTATGTGTGCCTAGCGATCAGCACTTCACATCATTTGCAATAGCTTTCGCCAAGTGGGGGTGGCAATGGTGTCTTCACTTTTGCTGGTGCTTTTTGAGCTCCATGTCTCAGATTCCGGGGTGAAAACCTTAGGTCTGACCTTCGGCGGTTGTACATGACAATGGTGACTTCATGGTCATTCCCTTTGTTGAAGGCATTGTCCGGAAATTTGGACCTTCTCGACGGGGAAAACCCAAGATTTGACGAGCATGGTTAGACCGAACGTCGACGGTGTTCCACGCTGTTACCTTCTTGGAGGCTTCGTTTTGGAGAAGCTTTTTCTCGGAAGTCGAGGTCTCGTCACCACTGGAGGTGCTATTGCTGCTGCGAGGCTCTAATTGCTTTGGCGGGGTCTTTATTTTCTTTTTCTTCTTCTTTTGTTTTGTGGCTATGTGCATCCTTAATGTATATACTTGTTCTAGTTATTATGTTGTTGCAGAGGCCGGATGTAATTGATATCTTTTCGATATTAATATTTTCCATTTATGGAAGAAAAAATGTGCCAAAATGACTGTCTTGCATTCATGGACGTATTCATGTTGTCAACCTGGTGGGCCTACTGGGCCTTTGGAATAACAAGCAAAGCCAGACAGAAGAGAACCCAGCTTCGACTCATTTCCCAGGCCATGGCGGCCATGGCCACCGATGCGATTCCAGGCGGGAGCGATAGTGAAATGACCGCCAGCAGCCGCCGCCGCCACATCTCGTCGCCGCCGGCGGCGCTGGAGGATGACGACCTCCTCGCGGAGATCCTCCTCCGCCTCCCCCCGCATCCGTCCTCCCTCCCGCGCGCCTCCCTCGCCTGCAGGCGCTGGCGCCGGCTCGTCCGCGACCCACTCTTCCTCCGCCGCTTCCGCGCCCACCACCACTCCCGCGGCACTCTCCCCGTCCTCGGTTTCTTCATCAAGGGAGAAAGCGGTATATCCTTCGTCCCTACCCTGGATCCCCCCGACCGCGTCCCGCCCGAGCGCTTCCGCCTGCAAACCACCGGCCGCGCGGCGAACTGCTGCCGGATCGTCTGCTGCCGCGACGGCCTCGCGCTGCTCGTCAACGTGCATCCGGACAGGTCCTGGTATGGGACCCCGTCACCGGCGACCAGCGCCGCCTCCCCCTTCCCCCGGTTTTCCGCAACATAAACAAGAAATACCACGGGATGGTGCTTCGCTCTGCTGCTGCTGTCGGAGACGGTGACCGTTTCCAGTTCCAGGTGGTGTTTGTGCGCTGCGTCAAGGGACGTAATGCCCGAGCGGTTGCTTGTGTTTACTCCTCGGATACGGCGCATGGGGTGATCTCATTCAGATATCGACGCCGCTACTACGCACACTTGATCTGACCAGGTCGGGCTCCTTGGTTGGTCGTTCTCTTTACTGGCCGCTTGATGGGAATTCGACGAACGCCGCCCTTGAGTTTGATTTGGATAGGCAGAACCTAGCTGTGATTCCATTACACTTGGAAAGGGGATGGATTATGTCGGCGGAGGGTGGTGGACTTGGCTTGGTCTCTGTTTTGGGTCGCAGAGCAGAACTACGGAAGAGGGAGACTGATTCTGATGGTGTAGCGACATGGAGGCTGACAAAAACCATTCATCTGGACAAACTTCCCTTCAGTTCAGGGGACAGAGTGGCCATTGACTTCACGGACGAAAATAATATGCTGATCCTGGGGACAGTTGACGGTGTCGGTATCTTCACGGTCCACACCGAGTCAATGCAGTGCAGGAAACTTCCTGTAAACTTCAAAAAATTACCCGGCGTCTTTGAACCATTTGCGAGTGTCTATACTGCAGGTAATAACGTGCCTCTACTTTGCAGATAATATCTTTTCATTAGTGTATCATTGATTGTTTGACTTATGCTTGCAGAAATGGGCGTTGGTGCTGAACATGCTGGAGGTGAACTATTTGCATGATAGTAGATAAGATGAATGTCCGGTTAGATATGCTATTCAGATGCATTGGTTCAGCAGGTAATGTTGTAAGTTCTGTAATTGGTCGTTAGCTCCTCGTAATCTTTTCTAGAGCTTGTAATGTGGTATGGAGTACGTGAGGTCCAGTTTCTTCGTTGTTGATCACAATGGATGCCTCCTAGTTCTTGTTGACCACATGATCAAAGTGAGATGACTAGATTCATCATTAAAATGCCGTTGACATTTCCGTATTTATATGTTTGTCATTACAAGAGTAGTGGGCAAGTTGTGTTTTTAATACTGTACAGTGTGGGAAAAACTGGGTCAAGTTTGGACAGAAGGAATTACCATGATTGCTTTCTTGAGGCTTCTACCATATGATTCTTTTGTAATTTCGACTTGTCAGTAACTTGCTAGTAATACTGTACATCGTGTGTACCGTATGATTCTTTTGTTGACCATATGTTTCTACTATCTGATACATGAGCTTTTCGTGTGCCCATGATGACAAACAATATTTTGAGTGATTTGCCAGTTCATTGTTTGCCTCTCGTGTGCCAGGATAGACTAATTAATACTCATTTTACTTCTACCGCTCATTCTAACGTTCGTTTTGTCTAGTAGATGATGTAGCACTGATACGATTCAACCTTGAGAAGCTGCACGATGAACTTGATGCTTATACTGTTCGAACAATATGATGATGCGAACACCCTGAAATATAACTCCCGCGAGCGGAGGGGCGAAACCCTAGCCGCCACAGCGCTCGGCCTCCTCCCCGCCTTCCCTCCCCCTCGCCGCCGCCGGAGGGCGTCGCCGGGCAAAGCCCGGGCGGCGTCGCGGCGGCGGGGCTTCCTCTCCCCCTCGCGTGGTGGTGGCGGCGCGGGCCGCCGCGGCCGGTGGGGGCGTGGCGCTGGGCGTGGGGCGTCGCGGCGTGGCTGCTCGTCGGCGGCGTGGTGGCTGCGCGGTCCTGGCGTGCTCGTGGCGGCGGTGGCTGCTACGAGCGGCGCTGCTCTGCTCTCGGTTGGCTGCGGTGGAAGGAGACCTCCATGGATCTTGGCGTCGGCGCGGTGGGCTGGAGGCCATGGCAAGGAGGGTTGGGTGGTGGTGGTCGGGCGTGCGGCTGGTGGCCGCCGTGCGTTCGGGTCGGGGCAGGGGCCCCGAGCTCGAACCCATCGACCCCACCCCCAGATCTGATGACGCCGGCAGCCAGGGGGCTGTTTGGTAGTCGATCTGCCGGAGGCGCTCTCTCTCCGGGTCCAGGGTGGCGGCTTGGGTGCCGCCGCCGGCTAGTCTTCGTGCGCCTTCCGACCGGTGTCCGCACCTCTCGGGGTGGTGGGGGCTTCCGTCTTCCTTCAGTTCGCGGTGTGCAGAGTCAGGATGCCGGGGCGGCGGCCCTGGAAGGTGGGAGACATGTTGGTTGGCGGGCGAGCCAATGTCTCGGGTGCTGGCCGGCGACCACAGCCGTGGGGCGGTGGGTTTGTTGGCGAGCAACAGCGTGTGGCAGTGGCCTCGGTGTCGTCTTGGCGACATTCGATGTCCTGTGTAGAAGGCGAAGAGTGTATGCCAAGGGGAAACCCTTGCCCGGGAGCCTCTCGGGCCGCGGCGGCGACGTCCGTGGACGCCGTTCCCTCCTTGGAGGCGTCGTAGTGGCTCCTCTTGGTCCTTCTTTGCTCCGGATGAAAATCAAAGATCTTTGGATCGGGCGGTGGCGGCGTTTTAGCGTCGTGCTCTTCTTGAAGACCCCGCCTTGGAGTACATTGTCTGTTGCTCTCCGGAGTTGGTGTGGCGTTGGTTGCGTGTGCAGCCTCCCGCCGGGCGTTCTCCGGCAAGGTGTACGGCTTCTTCTGCACCTCGGACTTGTGTGTGTGTGTGTGCAGTGTTTTGTTGTATGCTGGGTTCAGCACTTTGTATCAATGTCGCCGTTTGGCGTTATTAATTTAACGCTGGGCCTTTCGGCCTTTTATCTAAAAAAGTAGTGCAGAATTGTTTTGACTGGTGATGCTCATTGTTCCACATGTATCTAGAGGTGTTCCAGCTTAATGTTACTGGTTCAGGCTCCATCTTTCGTGAAGTAGAATTGTAGGATCTAGCAGTCTAATTTGGAGAAGTGACCTCCACGTGACATTGTAGCATTTCGTGGTCGACTCTGAAGTAGCATCGTAGGATTTAATCCTCTAATTTGCAGACTTCTATCTACTGTCTATTTTCTATAAGCTATTCAGCTGACATGACATGGCATGATGATGCAGTGACTTTGATAGACGGATACCTTGTTCTAGTTGATTGTTGGTACCTTTTGGTCGGACTATTCATCGATTGTATAATGCAACGGTGTATTTGCTCTCGGCTTGGCGTATTCTTACTCTGTGGTTCATTTTATTTACATCTCGATATCTTCGGAGCAAAGCTCATTTCTGTGGTTTTTTTTTATCTATGGTCTGGATGTGGTCAATTTGCTTGAAAGGAGACAGTTTTGGTGATCGTTTCAGACCATCTTGTGGGCGTCCCAAAATCTGCCAGTGAACGAGAACAACACGATGGGGTTGAGGTTGGCCTGAACACCCTTCTCCCACATCTGGTCGAGAAGTATCAATGCTTCGTTCTGCTGCTGCATTGTTGAAGACCACCGTGCCACCCTGGCCCAGAGCTTCTTCCATAGCTCGTCCTGCTCGTGCTTCTACCACCACGGAACGAGCTGGAGGCCAATGCCACATGATTCCGACCAGCCAAGTGAACATTAACGCCATCGCTACCAACAAGTTCTTCATCCTTCTCCAGGACGGCAGGACCTTAAAGCTTACTAGTTGAATTGGCGCGGCGCACGCCGCGCCCTTGGTGTCATACTTTGGCTTTAAAAAATTCGGGTTTGAATTTTAGTAATGTCGCATGATTTTTTTTCCCTGAGAATTTGATTTTTTTTTGCCTGGTTGTGTATGGATTGTTTTTTTTTTTGCATTGTTGTAACTAATAAATTGGAAGGTATGAAACTTTGTAATTTTTGCAGATCTATTAGTGAGGTTTTATGTGCTGGTTGGAAATTTTGAAATTTGGTTTTTAAAAGTTGTGGGGAAAAAAAAAAGAGGAGGCATCCGCTGGGCCGAGCCAGCAGCAGGGGGAGCGGCCCAGCCCAGCTAGAAGGCCTGCTCTTTACCGCGGGTCTGTTTTTTTTTTCACGCGGGCCAGCTGACAGGTGGGGCCCAGGCTGACGTTGGACGTGGCGTCAGCCGGCGGCGGAGATGGCGGCGCTGTCGAGCTCGCGGCGGAGCACAGAGCACGCGCGGGAGGCTGGCGCCGCGCGGATCTGCTTTCCCGCGTCACGGGGGAGCGAAAGAGCGGCGCGGCAGACCGTATGGTCGCCGGAGACGCCGCCGGTGACCATTTCGACGGCGGAGTAAACCGCGGCACGGTGGCGGCGATTTCCGCGCGGCCGCGGCGTCCCGGCAAGCGCCGCTCGAGGATAAGAGAGAGGCGGCGACGGCGGAGATCGGCGTGCGGTCTATTTGGTGCGAGGAGGACGGGAACGGCGGCATCGGGCGCGGCGGCCGGCGGCGACCTCGGCGCGGCGCGGGAAGGAAGAAGGGAGAGGGGGTTCTGTGGCAGGTTTGCATGAGAGTCCCTGAGTTTACTCGGATTTTCGTTTAGGTCCCTCCGCTCGGGGAGTTTTGGACCGCGGTGTTGTTCGTCGGCCGCGAGGAGTGTTTCTGCGAAAGCGTCGTTGGCGTGTCGCTGACAGGTGGGTCCCACATGGTATTGTAGTAAATGAACAGTACGCTACAGTGGTGCGGAGCCCGGAGGGATCGCGAAATCCTTCGGCTTTCATATAATTAGTAATTTACAGTTTATAAGATATGGTCTTTCTAGGTGCAGTGTACTCTGGCACTTCCACAGAATATGAGAACCCAGGTATAAAACTATAAAACGAGAAAACTTCTTTTCCATTTCAATTTTGTCTCACAGATTCAACAGACTGCCACCGCCTTACATCAAAATGAAATGCGGAAACTGCAAGTAACAACTTGGAAAACACTCATGGTCTCGCAAAAGTTACGACAAACATACAGCAGCCGATGAAAGCAACCAATAGCTTCATGTTTCAGTCTTGCGCCTTTTCTTGTTAGATTTTTCCTTTTCCGGTCTCACACCTTTCTTCTTCTCAGACTTTTCCGGTTTCACGCCTTTCTTCTTATCAGACTTTTCCGGTTTCGCGCCTTTCTTCTTATCAGACTTTTCCGGTTTCGTGCCTTCCTTGGCAGAGTTCTCAGGCTGTTGCTTCTCCTCAAGCTGGTTCCGAGACCTCTGTAAGAAACCCACCACCAGTGCAAAGAATATCAGAATCTATTATGTGCCCAAGTATCAAGCAGCTTTAAGCGACGCGACACCACAAAAAAAAGGGTTATTGTTTAGGAAAAATGTTCATCGTCCTAGAATGATCTCCATGGTGCCATGCTGCTGGAGATCACTTGGTATAGAGACGATAACACTATGCTATTGCACAAACTTTGAGCTCACTAGGCCTTTCAGTACGACACCTAGAAGCCTTCGATATGTGCAGCATGCATGCTAATACAAATCAAGAGGTTGTGATACCATACAAATCGATATGTGCAGCAGCATGCTAATACAACTCAAGAGGTTTTGATACCATACCTTCTTCTGCCTCCTCCGCAGTTGTCGCTGCCTGCCGGAATCCTTCTTTGGCTTTACTACTTGCTGCAACATTTAACAGGTATAGGAGTGATTTAAAGCCATAGAGAATACTAATTCAATTCGAAAAAATTCAATTTCAAAAAAAAATTGGCCAGGCAAAACAAGAGACTTCTTAATAAATAGGGCAAAAACCTGAGCAAGAGCTATAGTCCGAGCATGTCGTTCCGCATGTGTTTCTGCCTCTTCCTCCAGCTCACCATCACTGTTGAGCATCATCTTAAGCCTCCCATTTCCTAGTAACTTCTTCGATCGAGCATGTCTCTGCAACAGATAAATTTAAATAAAGACACAGGACAAAGGTACCATTTACACAACTCTTACATTTGATTTTTTGATTGTTTCTGTATGTTACCTTCTTCACTTTAACATTATAAACTGGACGGAAACATTGGCTTTCTTCTTAATTACTAACCTTTGATTCAAGATGTACCCTGACCATGTCCTCACTTAGGCACATGATTCTAGGACAAAGCTTGCACTTATACACAGATTTGCACTTCAGAACGTAGTTATTGAAATCAAACTCAAGAGGATCATCCTTATTGACAGCACCCTTGGAAGAATCAGCTTTTCCACTTGAAGCTTTCTTAACAGGCAAATTTATCGCATGGTCTTGTTCATACATCGGACTGTTGTTCTCATCATCATCTGAAAGTGAGCCTTTCCTCGGTAAAATTGATAGAAGATACTTGTATCGTGCCACAATATTTAACAACTATTCAACATAAAGAACAATGGTCATATTGAAGCATTCCACAGGATGACTAGATACAGATGCTTCACAACAAAGTAGATTCATGAGCTGCTAAAGTGGAACTGGATGTAAATAGTTGTATTACTCGTATTCCACGCAAAACGAAATTGGTCCAACGAACAGGAATTATCAAATATAAAAAATCTGAACATGTTGCTAGGCTTAGATATTGTCAAGTAATGTATCTCACAAACCCTACAAGATTCCAACATACAATAGAGTTCCATGACCTACCAAACAAAAATCTTTGGAAGCAGCCTACCACATCAGGTTAATACTTAGTTGTCCCTTATTGCCATAGACAACCATGACCAATAAGGTGACTAAAGCATAGGACGGCAAGTGCATATAGTGGTAAATGGATATATTGTCAGATGACACTAAGAGGTTAGAGTTATTGCAATATCCAAAATGCAAACACATGTCCCTCAAGTCCAGATAGAACCAAATATGTTGGATGGAATAAAGCTTTGTACAAAGCTGCTCTGCAAACAGATCTCCACACAAGAGAAAAATATAGATGTTACAGACTCCCTACTTAATTCACAACGTTTTGTACCACATCATCATATATGATATATAATATATCAACTTTACTATACAAGAAAAGTGTATCTGAGCCTAAACCATATCTTATATTCTTAGAAACCTCCAGATGCAAAAATGATTTCGAATTGAAGAGGGAAACAGGTAGAAATAATATGAAGTCCACATAAAAGCAAGAACAGATAGTACCTACCTACAGAAGGTCCGTCAACATCATGCCCGGAGCTGTCTTCGCTTTGGTATCCAGAAGCTGACACACAGGAGCAACCGAATAAGGGAAACATTATCCATAATCTTTACATCAAATGGGTCTGAAACTTAAACAAGCCCGTAGTGAAACCATAAAGCAGCAAAATGCAGAAGATACAGTCATATAGGTTATCATTGGCCCTAACAAAGAGTTCAATTCTAAAGTAATAGACAAGAGAAATATTATAAGACAAACAGGGCAGATTAACAATTGATGGTAGAGTAGTATAGTATTGCTCCAACTGTTTTTAGATCATACTACTGGAATAACGTGAATCATCCTAAGCGTGTATGTGAAACAATACCATCCAATATATACATTACAAATCTAATACCTCAGATTAAAACTAGTATATGCAAAGGCATTCACTGAAAATCAATAATTCGTCAAGTTCGCTAGACAA